>OZ005741.1:333236803-333846570 GCA_963930735.1 Dioctria linearis | reverse complement strand
ATAAACCATAACAGTTGGTTTACCTATTTAATTTATGATTTATGATCATCTAATCATAGCAAGAGTAGAGTTATTATGTTTATAGAGTAGGTACATAACTAGTACCTATGTAAACAGTTATAGGTACCTTAGTTGGCAGTTAAGATTTTTATAAAGTTTTATTAAAAATAAAAAATCAATTTAATTGGAAGAATTAAACTTTTCTTTGCAAAATTTAATCAACGACTGATTAAGATTGCGTAATTACTTACTACCTTTGCACAAAAATGTGAATCCCTTTTTCAGACAAGCAAAAGTTAATTTTTTGTAATTTTTTGAAATTTTTGCAGAAATGTGAAAATACGTCTATTGGAATGGGTTCAATTGGTTTAATGAGAAATTTTTCTTAAGGTTAGTGTCTTGATTGTTTTCGGGTTATACGTAGCTCATTTCCTCTTGTAATGAAATGAGGGCCAGGAAAATTAATTCGTTGGATTTTCCTTAACAGGAATTTCAGCGATTGTCTCTGGGCTCAAATCCTTGCAGAAAATATTATACGCCGTCTTTTACGTCGTGCGTTGCGATGTGTTTTTTTTTATAACTACGCATCGTATGCGTTGTTATAAATACGCTAATTGCTATTGAAAGCAGTTGTTACGTCCTGTTATAATGACCTCCTCGTTTTGGGAGTGTAGGGCTTCCACATCCAAAAAACCTCTATACCTGGCTCTGTTATACGAGACTCTTTGGTTCAAATTTTTGAATTGTTTTTTTTTTGTTCTCTACGCTGGGTGATTACTCTGCAGTAGCTATCCAATCATGATTAGACTGAAATTTGTCGCTTTTTTGGAAAAAACTCACAGTGTTTGGGGAAGTTCTTTGTTGTTATCACAGGCGTTCCTTTAAGTCAACGCCTCCACTTTCAGACATTTAAAACCCGCCGAATATTTTATTGCTTCCCCGGATTGCATCCAAAGGCATCACGGAAGGAAAGGGCGAGAGAAATTTTGAGAGATAGGACTGCCTTGCCGTTATATGGCTGTCATAGGTAGTGAAAGTCAAAACAATTAAAAAAAATTCCTAACTTTTTGGAATTTTAACGACTTTTTCGTAGTGATGGGGAAAATTAGTCGAGTGACTAAAACCATCGATGTTTTTATAACCGATTAACCGATATTTTTAGTCGATTATTTTCTTGCGATTTTTCTTACACATTAATTTTTCGATTTTTTTGAATATTTAAAAAAAAAATCATTATTTTTCTCATTCCTGTTTCCCAGTTTCTACTTTCATGGCAGCACTTATATTTACCGTCATCAAAACGACGGTTGCTGTTTTAAAAGCACTGTAGGTATTGTGTGCAGGCACGGACAAAAAAAAACTCTACAGCCGCAATAGTTTTTGTAAAATTGTAATTGTAACACGACATGTTTTTCTGCTGTTTGTGCATCTAAGAATTGCAAAAAATTGTGTTTATCGTGGTGTTATCGATATTATTAATATCTTTATTAAATTTGGCAGCTTTTATGCTGTGTTTTGAGAAATAGAACGTTCTAGGAATTTTGAAAAATTATTGAATAGATGTGATCAGGGATCGTAAATAACTGTTATTTTTGGCAATCAGCTAAAAAAGTCCCATTAAGACTGAAACGTAATGGCAAATTGTTAATAATTGCTAAAAAACGTTTAAGTCTCATAATAAGAGTTTCAATAAATTTTTTTATTTTAAAGTTAATTATAACTGTTCCGAAGACTTAAATAAATAAAAGCCTTCGGTAACAGTTATAATTAACTTTAAAATAAAAAAAAAATTATTGACTCTTAAGGCGATGACACAATGGTGGCTTCGGCTCTCGCTCCGGCTTCGGAGCCGAAGCCAGCTACTGTCAAATCGTTGAAATCGAAGCCGACTATGACACAATGGCGGCTTCGTAGATTCGTAAAGAAGTTGCTAAATACAGAGGGAATTGAAGAAAAATAAAATGAATAATAATAAAAAAATAATTCAAATAATAAATACAGCTTCATAATCACAACTTTAATTTATATTGTTAAGTTTTCAAATGTATAGAAAACTTTGAAAAGTAATAATTAATTAAAAACCAATACAATATAATAAAAAACACAAAAATGAATTAAAATAAAAGCCACTCACTAGGAATACCAATTTCCTCGCTTATTCTTTTCCCCACTTTTTCCTTTTTAAAATTATTTTTGTAATCTTGGTCGCTTTTCACATACAACAAGGAATTTTCCTTCACCATTTCAATCAATTCTTCTTCGTATGACATTGTGAAGCCGCTGAAAATCAAATATCAACTGATAGCGGCTGCGGCTCCCAAATCGAAGCCGTAGCCGGAGCCGCCATTGGGTTAAGTAGCACTGCCATACTCACATTTGATTTGGACAGGCTTCGGCTCCGAAGCCGGAGCGAGAGCCGAAGCCACCATTGTGTCATCGCCTTTATTATGAGACCTCATTTAATACAGTTCAAAATAGGGGCCTTTAAGCTCATTTGGCGATGTGGAAATAATTTGTTGTATCGACTCACTCGAGCACCGCCGTAATGTCGTGATGTTTTTTATCCGAAACTGTGCGAATGTGCAGCAGTTTACCATCTTTTTATATTTCCTCGGACAAAAAATAATCATCTTTATAGGATGTATAACAACAAATCTACGGTGTGTCTTGTAAAAACCTAGCATATTTCTTTAATCGCTCATAACTCCGAAACGGTTGCGATACCCCTTCCCACCATCTAATTTTTTGTTTGCCTATGTAAGTACTATCACCTCCTGTTCTTTGCACCACTGAGACGGAAACAGTCTGTATAACAGATATCCTGATTTACCCACCGATGATTGGCCACATAGTTAAGTTATGAGAACAGGCATTAACTTGATATGATTTCATTTGTGGATTTACGTGGATCAATCACTTAGCTGTGAATTCGTCACTATTTTCTAATTTTCCTAATATGCGGACCCGGGTCTGCAGACTGTCCGATTCCTGAAACCGAGATTCAAATACCAATAATTGCAAGAATAAAAGATCTGTGATCCATTATGAGACTTAAATAAATAAAAGTCTTCTATAACTATTATAACTGAGTGTAAAATATAAATGTCTCGGTCAGACTGTTATCGAAAAATTGAAAAGATAAAAGTCTTATGAGACTTTTATCATGGGACTTAAATGAATAAAATTCTTTGGTAGCAATTATGGACTGTTTTCTAAAACAGTTAACCTGAGACAAAAAAATTAAACGTCTTATGGGAGTTTTATGAAGAGACTTTTATTAATAAAAGTCTGTGATAACTCTTAGAATTGAGTTAAAAGTACAAAAGTCTTTGAAGACTGTTATTATGAGACTTTAAAAAATCAAAACAAAGTCTTTTGGGACTCCTATCACAAGACTTAAATAAATAAAAGCCTTCGGTAACAGTTATGAGTGTCTAAAAAAAAATGCATTTAATAAAAAACTATTATATTATGCCGAAAGAAAAAGGTAAATTTTAACTATCATTTCAAGATTTTTTTCAAAAAGTCCATAACATTTACAGTCCCCAGATGTGATGTTATCGAGATGTGTTTTGAGAAATAGAACGTTCTAATAACGTTATAATTCTTAGGTAAGCATATTTCTCTAATACAACCAAAGGAATCTGGGTCGTAATTACAGTTATAGTGCTAGTTTATGGGTTTAAAACTTTCGCTTATTGTGTGACAATAGTAATATTATATTGAAATTTGAAATTTTTACTGAATTAAAAAGACGTCAAAATTCATTAGCCATTTTTATATATTCGACAGTTATATTTGCCTTTGAAATTGCTTTTTAAAATAAAATTAAAAAATTTCTGTAGTGTCGAATTTCAACATTATAAAAACATTGTGCAATGTAATTACATATTTTACAAAATAAAAAAGTATACATAATATTTTAAGTCTCTTCGGTGTTTTAAAAGTCTCAGGAATAATCCACCGCGTATCTGACCGTGTATATATGTAGACATATGAAAATTTTCTTTAATATCGCTTTTTTTCGCTTTTTCTTGTTCAGGGCAACCAAGTTGCTTTGTACGCTATCGTCAATCGCTCACAGCGTTACTTCAAAACGCTCTCGAAGTCACTTAGCGTGTTGCTCTGAAAAGCTCATTTTACATAGGAGAAACGACTAAATTTAGTCGATTCATCGATATTTTTTTGGCGATTTCTTTTAGTCGTCGATTTTTTTCTGCAATTAGTCGAATTAGTCGATTCATCGATACGCTTTCAAATTTTCCCCATCACCACTTTTTCGACAAAATGCCGTTAAATTTTCATGCAAAATAGAAACCTTTAAATATAACCCATTGTTTGTTCTAATCCAAATTAGAATGAAATATCCTCTTTTGAACAAGTGATCAAGTTTGATCCTGCGTTATTCTTGAAATTACAGATGAGCATTTAAGTAACTACACTTTCTTTGAAAAATCAAAAAAAATTTCAAACATGATTTTCAAAATGTGGAAGAGAGTAAAAGTTAGATTAGGACACTCCAATGAGGGAGAAAGGGGGTGTCTAGAGCAAAAATGATATTAGGATACTCCAAAAATCTATTGGAATACTCCATCCTACTTATTCACCGAACGTCCTGTATATATGTACATACATTTACGAGTACAACATAGTTTGGGAAAATTTTTAATCTTTTACGTGCCATTTTCTGAAGTACTCAAGATGGAAGGTCACATTGCATTTTGTATATTTTCGAAAAACTTTCTTGTGAGATAACTAATACCTAGATCTACATAAGTCTCTTTTCTTGCGTCTCTATCCAGCGATTGCAAGGATCGGCTTTATCAATTATGGAAGGACTTCCTCTTAAACTTGAACTTTGACTTTGTTATAACTTGGACATCGCTATCATCAAAATTCAAATTACGCAGCCTTCCACCTCTTTGTCTAAGAAATTGGTATGAGTTTACAACATTGATATCAATGGTAAATTAACGGAAATATAATTTTTGTTTTTTGAATGGATGATTTTTTTTTTATCTGAACGATCTGAGTCACGCTTCTGTTTGTTATACCATGAAATCCAAACGTTCTTCTTCTACTCTTGAGAATAACGTTTCATCATTTTTAGTGTTTACACGGTCATAGGTGGAACACATTCTTTGTCACGAAGGAAATATACCGAGACGAATATAGCTTTCGACTGTGTGGAGCTCTAGAATTGAAAGAAAGTTATATAAATTGCCAAACAGGGCCAGAGCTCCTAGCTTACGACTATTTTTATTATCTATAGCTGACCTACATTAGTTAGCACCTTCATTTTACCTCTATTGATCAATAGATCCTTTACCATGGCTCTATTTAGTTGATTTTTTTATGGTTCTGCTGATGCAAAGGAATAAATGCACTTGAAACACTCACAGTATACAGTACTGGGTTTCGATCATACATGCAGGTGCTATCTTAGCATTCGCGGCGTAGTGAAAGATCAGGATCTTACTAAAAAGTGCAGAGACTTTTCTGCTTGCCTGGGTGATTTGTCATATTTTTGCCGCAACATTGCCTTCTTTGCCAGCTCCAGCACACTGTCTCTTGATTTTTCGATTTTTTTTTTGTACGCCCAGCGTTAGGGCTCTTATTCTGCAATCTATCTTTTTCTGAATAAGCACACTTATTGGATATCAAACTTGGTTTCATTGAACAGCCCACAAATTTTGATTTCATGTCTTCTCCTGGTGCCCTATCAAGTTCCTCCAGGATGATCTTTCTTAGTCTCTTTAGTCCCTTTTACGGTATCTTTATATGTGAGCTCTTTAGAACCAGCCTTTTCTTTGCAGACTGAACTGGTGATTCTTCCACAGAGCGACTCATTTTGGCAGCCTTTTGTAAAGCTCAACAAAAATAATAGGGAAATTTTGTACACGAGAGAAAAACAATAATTACTAGGAAATTACTATATTTATATACTCTTACACTTAAAGCACAATAATCCACTTAGCTATTAACTAACCAGTATATGTGGTCGTCCCTCAACTTTGTATCCATGATATATATCAGACCTTCGACTGGGCTCCCAAGCATAATAAGATGGCGGCTGTTCATAATTGTTTGTTCTTTGACTATTTTTTATAGCCGATATTATTAGTAAAAATAAAGCAAGTTTTCCTACTAGAATTGATTTCATAAGTAACAGCTTCAATTTGGCCACTATAAACGGAATGATCGCGGATTGAATCAGGAATGGAAGTATAAAGAGGGGAAGCACTTTTGACACCATTTCATACTTCTTATTGTCATTTTTCTTGCGTCCTTCTATAAAAACACAATACAAAAATTTATGCACAATTTTCGATTTTAATAGATGGCGTACCTTCTTCGTATGAAAATCCGGTGAGAACATCTTTTAGGCAGTCCTCGTCTAAGTTCACGTTGACGATATCCCTATTCATGTCTAATGTCACATTCACACCAGTTCCAAAATTGTAGCGATACTCCCCGTCTGAATTATATATTGAAGATTTGCTATTATTATTATTTCTTCTCCTCTTCTTTTTCCTCTTCTTCGTTTTGGATGTTTTTTCGGAGATTCCATTTCTTGAGTACGCATCCACATTTTTCAATCCAGATGAACCGCTTACACCATTTAATTCCCTATATTTAGACGATGTTCTATTTCCAAGATAAGTACTCCTGTAGTTTTTATAAATCCCAAAGATTATGTTATTTAACGGCTTCCGTTTTCGTCTTGAAAACAACCTATTACTGCCAGTTGTCACCTCGACTTCTTGGACAGTATCAAATTTAGTGGTATTTTGAATACTGTTGAGTTTTGACACATTTAAACTACTTTCGGAAATTGCCGAGCTACTGCTGTTATCACTGAAACTCAAGCAACTCCACGATATAAACAAAATCACCAAAAATTCTTTGTACACAAAAGCTACGCTCATTTTTCCGAACTGCCCGGCCAGTGGTCTCTTCCTTCGCGCAATTGCACACTAAATGCGAGTACCGTTGATGTGCATTTGATTTTATTATGTAAAAAGCAGAGATTGCAGTAGCAGCATAACAAAATGAGATGAAGAAGATAGAATTCTGTAGGCATAGCATCTGAAATAATAACTGTCCAGCGGAGGTACTTACCATTCTCAACTAGTCACACAACTAAGAAACTTGCCTCGCCAATTACCGCGTAAATTACCCAGTTCTCTTGCGTCGTTTTTGTTTTCTTCTTAAGAAGAAGTGGCTAGATAAGGTATGAATCGCGTCCGTGTTCTAATAGCCCAGAAATTTTTCTGATTGAAACAAAACCAATCAGCTTAATCTAGTTTTCTTCAAGCCTGGCACATATTATTGGTTTTTTGTCGGGGCTCTATTTCATTGGATTATAGAAAACAGAGAAATGGGATCAGTGAATCCTATTTACGTACAGTGAACTCATTTTGTCCGTCTAGAAATCCATGAGAACCAAATGAAATCGACTCAATAGAGAGAATAGTCTTAATTCGAAAACAATTAGCTAACTAATTTCATGGCAGTCTGTTGTGGAGAAGATTGCAGATAAGTAATGTAAATTATTATAAAAAATGCGTATGTGGAAGGATTTGATTACTGGAACGACTCTTTTCTTGCCAGACGTTCCGGATAGGACCACCACAATTAAGAGGCTTTCAGAAATTTCGAATTTTTAGGGTTCTGTAATAACAAAAGGGAGAAACGGAATCCTTATAAGATCTCTCGTGCGTCCGTCTGTCTGTCTGTCACAGACGCTTTTCTTAAAAACGGCGTAACGTAGGAATCTGAATTTTGGCAAAAAGTTAGGCCTTCATGACCCGCACATATTTCGACAATCAAAGATTATGATATATATATTTTTTAAATTCTTTATGGGGGTGGTTTGGACCTCCTGAAAAAAATATTATATTTGTTATTTTTGAGTATATTTTAAAAGGGCTACTTTCAAGAATTCAAAAAAAAAAAAATATTCGGAATTGTTGTTGAAAGATATTGCCCAAAATGTTAGAAAAATACCGTTCCCCCTCCCGTGATCTTCTTGGTCTACAAAGCTAAAATGTTGATATTATCCTTTTGTCTAGAAGTATCTAGTCATTGCGAAAATGCCTTCTTGTTATAATGTGAGATGGCTCCACTTGTACCCTTTTGAACAGTTTTGCTCACGGTTCGCTTAAAGCAAAGCGCAACTGAAGTATGGACAACGGGTTTAAGGGATATGCCGTGAGAGCATAGCCAAACTAAAAACATACACAGGTCGGGAGCAGCGTTGCCATATTTTTTTTAAAGAAAACTGTAACAAACAGAAAAAAAACTGTTTTTTCGAGCAAAAAACTGTCATTGAAATAAAGATAGCTTCTTCTTAGTTTAAATATCATTTTTCTTATATACGTACTCAGACCATAATAGATATTACAAAAATCACACTTCGTGTAAGAAAAATCACAAAAATTATTAAAATAATAGGTACATTTCTATTGCCACAAAAAGCCTCCTCGGCATAGCATATTGCTAACTAAAACTTGAATACGTAGTGAATATTAATTATTAAAAATAAATATATAATATGATATGAAATATAATTATTAAATCTTTGTCGAATTTTTTAACATTTCGTTAGAATGTTTAAAATTTGTGCAATCTGAATTTTGCTTTTTTAAATAACCTTTCGTCCTTAAAATTCCACACAATGTGGGGACATCTAGCCTGTTCCGAATTTTCGTTTTATTAATGTTGATTTGCGAGAAAATTTTATTTACATTGCTGTGGCTACAGGGATTGACAAAACTGCTGACACCAGTTTATTCAACAAAGGAAAACACATGGATCCATCGCTGTGCTTTAAATTAACAATTGTTTCCCAAAACTTTTCTATTTTGGTTTCTTCAAACAAATCAACTTGAACAAAATTAATATGACGCAGTTCACGCCACCCAATGGAAGACGATATTAACAGTTTATAGATGAGATGACAGATGACACTCTATGGGAGTCCGAAAAAAATGACATTCCAGGATTGCCGTTTGAACAAATTTTGAAAAGAGCGGAATTGAAGCAGAATATCTTAGCTTTAAAAGTTATACAACAGGTCTGTTTTTGTAAAATTATTAAGTAATTATAAAAAATTACTTTTTGTCTACAAAAACTGTAAAAAACTGTCAAATTTGGAAGATAACTGGGGAAAATTGGAAAATTGCACAGCTACCAAAAAAACTGTCATTTACAGGAACAACTGTCAATATGGCAACGCTGGTCGGGCGTCAACAACGCCTAGATAAAATATAAAATCCACGATGGCTGGACCTGATGTAGGGAAGGCCGCAATTTTTTCTTAGAAATTTACTGGAAATTTTTCGGGAGAATTTTTATTCAGTCTGGTGCACTGACATGTATAATATGGACTGACTACGTTCATGGAAATACACTGCAAAAAGTGGGCTCACTTCTATATTGCTGACTCTTTCGGTCTAAGCACCAAGTACCAACTTAGGAGAACTGTTCGATATTTATTATATTAAAAATTCTTGCGAAACTACAAGAACATGAGTAATTGCAAGTAGGTAGAAGTACTTGGGAGCTCTTTACACAGTCCAATGGAACCACAGGCTTCAATAATTTAGACTCTAGCAGCAGGCATTTCCCATACAAAATTTTTGAAGCCAGCAAAACTATGGGGGCAGAGGGGCAAAATATCCCGAATTACTGTCATGTTGCGGGATATTACATAATTAGCTAAAATGAAGGGAAATTTTCAATTTTATTTTAAAAATAAATTCTGTATGCAGTTCTTAATTAAGTTTGTGCTAAATATTCAGAAAATATTTAAGTATTTACGTTTTTATCGTTTTAAATTTAAAACTATGCTTCATATGTAATTACAACTACAATGCGTAAAATATTTTGTATTTTATAAGAAAAGTAAGAATCTTAAGAATCTGGACATGTATAAAAATCTCAAAAGTTTATGTTTCTTCACAAATTTTTATTTCATATAATTTCTTTTAAAATTGAGAAATAAATATTGCGAAAATTCTCTGTACTCGTATGTAATTTTTTTTTTAAATCAAATTAAAAGCTCCAAAAATTTATGTGGTGGGCACACAGTTTTAAAGTTATTAATACCCCTTTTTAAGCTAACATTAAAAAACATTCTTCTGAGTAACGATATTGTCAACCGTTATCGATTATTATACCATTAGATAGTCAGAAAAACGAAGGTAAGCAGAGGTACTGTAAGATTCTTAATTTTTCTTGAGGAGCGGCAGTTTTTGCATCGTAAAAAATTAACAAATGAGCACCAGATTATGTTTCTAAACTTGTCGACGAGGAATGCATTATAATTTCTTAAGTAAAGGCGCAAAATAGTTAATACCCTGATGTCTGAATACCTCAACCATTGTTTCGCTTTATTATAAATTTAGTTTCTATTGCCAGAACAAAGCCGCCACTTTCACATTTCAGGTAGAAAGGCGAAATGCCTATCATATCGGTCAAGTATCTATGCACTAAAACAAATACCTGAATAATGCTTGGTCTAATATGAATCTTTCCTACATACCTTATAAGAACATTTCAGTAGAAGGTGGTCTGGACATGCAAATTTTTAATATTTGTATTTTAATATTTTTTTTTGCATGGTTGTAATGCATTTAATCTTCTTTAAGATGCCTTTTTAAATTAATAAAAACCAATTTCGTATTAAAAACAAATATTGAATCACACAATTTTTGTTATTTGCATGAAATATTACTGTAAACTGTCAACTAATAACATATTATTGCAATAAATAATTTCCTGTTATCAGTTTATATATTGAAGTCTGTGAATGGAACACAGCTATAAATGTGTGCCGTTGTCGGCCTTCAATGCATAACAATTCTAAGGAAAAAATTTCCAGTAAATTTCTAAGAAAAAATTGCGGCTTTCCCTACATCAGGTCCAGACATAGCTGATTTTATATGATTTTATATTAGAGCCAGGCATTGCTGACTTACCCTTTGGTTACGTCTGCTCTGCAGTGGTACCGGCCTGTTCAACACAACAAGTTACTAAGAAGGAGAAGGTCCCTACGCGTCATCACCGATTTCGTTCAAATTCACAGGCTGACTAGAAATAAAAGTGACGCAAGTAGGAACTCCATATGGCCAAGTAAAACCGAAATAATGCATAATGTAGGTGAACGCGGGGTTAAAATTAACACTTTTCGGAAAACTTTGATAATTACCATCTTGCGGGTATATTCCCAACACTTAAGACCTTTTTTTCGTTACAATTATCTATAATATGTTATCTTTCATATGCAGACAACCAGAAGTCATTACCACAATTAGTTTAGGAGCATTTTCCAAAATAAGATTGCGAGGTTTGCTAAATTACTTTCAACTTGCATTAATTAGCAGCGTATATTGTAAAGCTACCAACTTTATCTCTCGGTCAATTTCCAACCGATTTTCAAAATTCTTTTTGTTAAGTTCATTGTGAGATTTTTATCATTTTTTGAAACTATTACGAGATTCATAGGGCAGCGGGTTACAGAGTGGTAACCCGTTGTCGGTTACTTATATATTATTATACTTAATAAAAAATAATTATTTTGCCAAGGGTGGAGGTATTTATTTTATTCTACCATCTGTGTAGAATATTCGGATGATAAATTCAATGTCAAAAGGTCATTCTTATACACCAATGGGAAAAAGTTTCTCATTTCCCGAATTCGGATGTACTGAGGGAGGTGGGGTAAATATTATTATTTGCAAAATTTCTTTTGTTAGTTTTTTGTGTTGTTTTTCTAATTTTTTGAACATATTTTCCCTCCTGACTAAGTTGTGAATTTAATTTTCGACGGCCAAAATTCTGTCTCAAAACTTCATTTCGAAATGTTTTTCTTTCTACAACTTATCGATTAATCCAAGTTTTTGTTTTTTTTTTATGAATGCGCTTTCACCATGAGATTATAAAATAAAATATAAAATTTTAGGAAGATCGGATGTCATTTACGTATATAACAAAAATTAAATCTATAAAAATTTTGTATACCTGCCATCTACCGGTGATCTTTGAGAACGCACGGAAATGCCACTTACAGAATCGAAAATCTACATACCTCTCTGTGGTTGGCACTTTACGCGAATGAATTTGGCTTTTTCATTCAAATTCTGTTGCAATTTAATCGCGACATCTCCAGCGAAAAATTGCAAATTTGAGCATTTTCAAAGGGTTAACCCCGTTCTCCCCTACATTATGCATTATTTCGGTTTCTTTTGGTCATCTGGAGCTTCCACTTGCGTTACTTTCATTTCTAGCCTCGGTGATGACGAGTAGGGGACCCTCTCCTTGTAAGTAAAATTCGTTTTTCGCAATCAGTACATACCTAGTTCTATACACAAGGATATTATCATGGTTAATATAGGTTTTGAGTCAGAGATAACAGGAAGATTGCTGCAAAAATAATATTTTCTGTGTTAACTTGCAAGACAACACAAAACTAACTTTTGTAAAATCACTCTTGAAAATTATTGAAATTTGACAATTCAGTACCTACCTACCTAGTGTTTAAAACATTTACGTTTCATTCATTTTTCAGTTATCAGAGGCAAATTTGGATTAGACTTAAATATGCTTAAATTGTGCGAGCCCGACTCGCTCTTCCCCGATTTTTTCCTAGCCTAACATCCGAAGGTGGAGGTACACATTTTTACTAGAAAGCTTTATGGTTCCAATTGGTACCATTTCTTTCTATTTAACTTTCGTTCGGTGGGAGTGGTGATGATTTCCCACGCTGTAGATGTAGTGGGGTTTGCCTATTCAAAATCTTCAATTTATAACAAAAGCAATAGAAAGTCAACATTGGTTTGATTTTGTTTCCCGAAAATATAGAGCGCTTTAACTCAACAGAGTATAAGTAATATCGCAAAAAATTCATTATTTTTAAAGGAATCAAACAAAGTATCAAAAAATTCGCATTAGATGGATACTCGTCGTCATCGAAGATAGGGCATTTACCGCAATTAATTTTGGAGACTCCAGACATAAAATATATAATGCACCAGTCGCAGATATATTTCGTTTTCTGATCTTTCCCCCTTGGACATTTCTGATATCTTTTTTGCACTTTAGGAGGCGGAGGTGCAGATGTTAATGACAAATCAACAAAATACTGGTTTATTTTTGTAAGCTCTGTGGATATTGCTAGAGAATCTTTCCTTCTGCGAATATGTTCGGATACTAATACTTTTAAACACAAATTTTTCAAAAACTTTCGTCTTTTCATTTGAATATCCGAATTGTTTTCCTTATAAACAATTTGGGAGCTTCTTCCCGCTACATTAAGCATACCGAAAAAAAAACAGTTAAGGGCCATCTTCGTGAATTGCGAGAAATGTCATGAGACCTTATCAACTGTTTCTACACCACCCTTTGTCTGTTTGTCCAAATGTAAAAGGTCACTATTTCCTATTCTCCATTCTCTCCTGTTGTATATCGATGGATGACGTAGAGTTGACGCCAGAAGCACAACTTTATCTTTCTTGAATGTGCGATAGGAATGTCGTTTTCTTGAAAACTGAAAATAGTACTTTTATCCTCTTTTCCTCTAGTTTTATGTATGTACATATTCCGAAATTTCTCTGTAAAAGGTCACTATTTCCTATTCTCCATTCTCTCCTGTTGTATATCGATGGATGACGTAGAGTTGACGCCAGAAGCACAACTTTATCTTTCTTGAATGTGCGATAGGAATGTCGTTTTCTTGAAAACTGAAAATAGTACTTTTATCCTCTTTTCCTCTAGTTTTATGTATGTACATATTCCGAAATTTCTCTCCTTTTATTGCGAATTTTACCAACAGCTGTGTTAATTTATGTTCCCGTAAAAGCCATTGAAGAAAACTGAAACTGGCAAACCAATTATCAAACGTGGTATTTCTTGCAGCCCCAGATATGGATTGGATTAATCTTACGACAACATCCTATAATACTTTGCCCATTTTTACGACACAATTTTCGATAAGCATACAGAATTAGAGCTCAGGACTTATTGCTGACCCGAAACGTCCCTTGTGGTAGGGTTTCAGCATAGATTTTCAAATTCAGCGCTATGACTTTAATTTCAAATTAGATGCCTTATTTGGAATATACTGACGGAAGCTGGCTCGAAAGCTCCAAAATATCTCGTCAATAGTTAAATATTCGCTAGTTGAATAACTTTCTTGGCACTTGGAGATGAATTAAGTAATATGTCACTGATTTGTGCAAGGTTATAACTTCCTGCTTTCTTTCCCCTCTAGATTCCAAGTCATCAAAGCGAAGACAAGACACAAGAAATTTAGTTATCCGAAATATTTCTACACCGCATCCATCATCATTCGACTTAAGAGGTCATTCCGTGTGACTGATTCAAAAATCGATTTTTTTTTACATTAAATGCATGCGAATATAATGTAGACTATGGGTGTAAAGTGATTTTTCGATATTCGGTGTAGTTCGGAAGTTACAGCATTGAACAGGTCAAGTGTTTGGCCCTACTCGATAAGGCGGAGTATCGAACACCTTTTCTTTGGCCTGAAACACAATTGGAGCTTTTCAGCCAGCTTGAGATTTGTTGACAATGTAAATCAATGTAGAAGAACACAATTGGAGCTTTAACTTTTTTGCCAGCTTCAAGCTGGTTTGAGATTTGATCAAATTGCAAATTTCAAGCCCAATGGCTGCCAACTTGAGGCAATTTTTAATATTGCCAACTGTGCGAATGTCGAATATTAGATGAGAATGGCTTCTGTTGACATATTTAAGAAGTAAACAGCTACCAAAAATGTTAAAATGGAAGAAAACTTATAGAGTTAGTAAAAGATAAGCAGTTTCTGTGGGACTTAAAAAAAAACTCGGTATTATTTTTACATATAATTGGTACATCTCAAAAAAGTATACATTTATCGTAATTTTGGAAAATCGGAAGCATTAACTGTCGTTCCTTAATAAATATTCTCAACATAAACAAGTTAAAGTTGTAAATGTCAAAAACGCCAGTTGTGTTGAATTTGGCTTTTTCAGCCAGCTTTAGCAGAAAGCTGGGCATAAAGCTGGCTGAAAAGCTCCAATTGTGTTTCAGGCCTAACGCTTCGGTTTCTTACCTGAGCACTTTTAATACAAACAGAGGTATAAGCACAATAGAGAAGTCGTTATACTCTCCAAACTCATTTCCTGTTTCGAATATAACTGTTAAGGCCGTGACACATTAAAAGCAGAAAGCAGCGACAGAAGCAGAGGCAGAAGCAGAAATTTTACATTTCTGCTTTGCCAACCACATTGAAAGCAGAAGCAGAAAACAGATACTTGTCAACTACAAATGTCAGGTGTTATAATTTTCAAGAATTTAATGTTAATTTGTTATAGGTATCTAACAAAATTAATTATTTTGTCCTCCATAGAAATTTTGTTTTTCTCGCATCAACCTCTTTGACAATTTTAAAAGAAAGGACGCCAACAATGAAATACAAATTTTAGCTCTCTTTATATTGGCAGTACTGAGCAGAAGCAGAATTTTTTAGATTTGATCAACTTTCAAGTCCTGCTTCTGCTGCTGCCGCTGCCTCTGCTTTCAATTTGTTAGTGCTCGAACAGTTGCATGGTTTCAGAAAAAATTCTGCTTCTGTCGCTGCTTTCTGCTTTTAATGAGTCACGGCCTTTAGTTTAGTTTTGACTAAGCACCCAAAGCGTACGAATTTTATTAATGATAATCGTATTTGAACTTTTAAACGCGTTTTTCTCGAAGCCCCATTTTTTAAACACGCATGATCACGATAACTCGAAATCTATATAGCGAAATTCTTTGAAATTTGGTTGACTTATTCAGTACTCATGTGGCCATCTTGCAAACTAGAATAATTCTGATTCTGATCAAGCCGTTATTTTTCATGTTGAAGAAGTCGTGAAAAAACACCAAAATTCACGAAAAAATGTTCTGCAAGATGCCAGAAATTTACCTTTCAATATTTGTTAATAATCCTACTTCACAAAATAGTCAATACTTCACAGATTAAAATGCCGTTTGATTTTTTATTTCCGATAAGAAGAACGCCCGCATCATGGTCACAGCAAAACACTTTTTTTTTTAAGATGAGCAACGATTTCGGGCTGAAAAAATTGTATGTGTTCGCAAAAAAAAAAAAATTTTCAAGATAACTGAAAAAAAGAGCCTTCACCTACGATGACCCCATTCCCGTTTAATACAACAGTCCCAAGCAAACTTTCAGATATTGGAACTTTTTATGGACTAAAGTGACAAAAATATCCCGAAAGCGTAGCGAATCTTAATAATTTTCGTTAAAATTTGGTATATTAATTCTCGGTTACTTGACATCTGCTTCTATATGTGCTCTGAGAGCTTCAGATTACGAATGAATATCGTAGGAATTGGCAGATAAACGCTCTATCATCTTACTGAGATTTGCTTGATGCACGAATAGTGTTGTCATCTACGTTTCAAGGGAGGATCCTCCGGTTTATTTGACTACCGAGTTCGTATTTCTAACCCATTGCCATTAGTTCGAAATACCAATTCTTGAACTTGGGCATCCAATTTATCTTCTTGTATATTGCTCTCAATCTCCATCTTTATGCCTTCAAAATCTGTCTTCGCTTCAACATTTCCATAATTAGAGAATTTTCTGAAACCAGTATGCACCGGTTCCTGTAGTATGGCGCCATTAAAATAAATTTTAAAGTCAAGGTCCAATAATTTTTGAACTGATTAATTTTATTTATTTATTTTAAGTACGGCAATTAGGCATATGAATTCATTTGATGTATTACCATTGCATGCATAATTCGGGCAATGACTTGTTGCATGTTATTGCTCCCCAATAATTAGTCAAGGAAAACAATGTTGATTCATGCCAGTGGATAATGGCTCGAGTTAAGTTTACCCGTGACCTGATAAAATGGTTTGTGTTTTTTAGCTAAAGCATAAGAATACCTTCGACGAATTTTAAAAATTCAATTAGACGATCTTCATTTTTTCATATGACAAATATTTTTAATTTAGCCACAGCAGTCCCCATGAAAAATGTTAAACATTTTAAATTATAGATTGTACTGAAAAGTTTTTCAAAATCCTCAGAGAAACGTCACACGAGGTTAATCACATGACCGCGAGGGCCAATCTCTCACGTTTCTCGATGATCAGCCTATTCATGGAAATTTGCATTCAAGAAGTCGCACTGTAGTAGAAAATCGATCGGTAGTCAGTTTTAGGCCACTCTGAATATTATTACTCCAGGAGATGATCTTTTTAGAAAGTTAATAACAACAATATATTTCTTATCTCTTTATTTTTTGAACTCCAATTGTGCTCGCAGGTATATCACGAATTTTCATGAAATGCCCAATATGTCGCTCTTACACGATCATCAATTACGAGCTCAATACGCTTCAGCCCAGTTTATACAAATGTGTTTGGGTATTCCTATGCGTCTTGAATTTCAATTAGTGAGAAATCCGGTCACTACCACTTATTTTTCTTTCGCAAAGTTTTATTCAGTAAATCAAGCACACTTCAGAATAAATTATATAAATAAATAAATAAATAAATAGATAAATAATAAATATCTTAACCTACTTAAATTACAAAATACTGGAATTGATTACCAATTCTTTTCCACCCAAACCGGACTGGACGAATAGTCTCGGTGAGGAGAGTACACAATAGGAATTGGGGCAGAATAGGTTGCTGCATGTGCATTTGGTAAAGTTCGAGCTAAAATTTGTCCAATTGCTAAAATGAGAAGAACCACCTGAAAAAAAGTAATTATGTGTTAATACGTTTTGCAGATGTAAGGTGAAAATAGATGAAAACAGATTTTGTGTAACTCTTATATTGGATGTGGGTGTCAGATGTGACTGTACTAAATTACAGAGTGATTAAATATTTGATTGATTTTTTACTATTCAGTATTTTTTATTATTCAGTACTCTGAAATCCATAGGGTGTTTGGCACGCTGACCGTTCTACAAGAAATCTCTGAGTCTTTATAAAAACGAAGAATTACCTCCACTCTGCTTCTTCCTGTTCGAATTTACTAATATTCATTTTATAATTTTACCTTATCAGCACCAGGTTTCTATATTAAATTTAAGAGCCTTAAGTCTGTCGGTTTAAATTCGCCTATTACACTCTGTATCTGCAGCCTAATACAATCCTTTTTGCATTTTTTGTACTTTTTTTTATAGGCTAGGCTGCGCATAGTTTTATGTCGCTATAGAAATATGACAAAGGAACTTTAAACTCAAGTAAAGTGAACTTTGCCTCAATCTCAATGTAAGAAAACAATTCCGATTTCCTACTCCCCCCTTACATGTACTCAACTTTCAAAAAAAAGTTTTCTATTAAAAACTCGCCTATTTTCAGTTACATAAATGACATAAATTAAAGTACGTGAAAAATATCCGGGCAAATTTTCCAAAACTGTTCAAAAGTAGGACTTTCACTCATGAAATGCAACTATTTATCTGTTAATTTACGATAAAATAAATGCAACTAAATCAAGGTTGGATATTATTATGGTAGCTAATAGTTTATGTAGATTTCCAGGTTTACATTTAATTTTTTTAAATTACATGACGTTTTCTTGAGAAAATTACGTAGTCAAAAAAACTTGTAATGCATCCAGATAGAGGCATGCGTTACAGAAGAAAACACACGCTTGATTAATGTTGAAAAGTTGGCATACTTACGACGAACAAGACTTTAATGAAAATGAAATAAAGCAATATATAATTCAAGTGTAAGAAGACGGGGTGAAGACAGGAGAAATAGTTAAGTAAAAATAAAATACCCCCCCCCCACCCTCCACCCTCCTACAGCTAAATATAATAAATTGTATTACATCATTGAAGAGTATCGCCGAGTCCGACGAAATTATTGATGGTTTGCTTCTTCCATTTATTAGGAATAACATTTCTATCATAACTCCTATAAAATCGAAAAAAACAGATCCTTCTGGTGATGTTTTATCATCTTAAGCTGGATTTACATTGTGATGACATGCAAATTGTGAGGGAGATAAAGCATCGTATACGGAAATTTATTTATGAGTGACAAGATGCAGACCTCGTTTTGTCAATATGTGTCTGTCCAGAAAATTTTACTTCATTAAAAAGTTCTGAAGTTATAGACAATTTTAATGGGTGCTGTAATTAAAACATTGTGACTGACAATCCTAATCTGTCAGTTTCGACTACTGGCAACACGTGTTACTATAATTTTATAAATGTCAAATATTTATTCAATTATTTGTCTAAATGGAAAAGAACGTTTTTAATTTGCAATTAAATATTGGGAAATTGAAAATTTTTAAATATTTGTTTATACAAAAGATTGAAGTTATTTCGGAGGTGGGTTTTCGTCCAGAAGTCGGAAGCAGCGTATCCATAGATTCATTGTAGTGGTCTTTTTCGGAACGCATTAGAGATGGTTTGAAAGCAGATATTCCGATTTGACTGCTTGACAGTTTCCGATTTGTACTATAAAAACTAAAGGGGAGTGTACATGTGAGGTATTGCGGTGATTGCTTCGGTTGCATTTAAATTTCAACAAACTATCTCTCACAATATCTTGGAAAAAATTCATGCCAACCATTGAGATGAATTCTTTTGAGTTTTGGGTATATATGCCAAAACTTAATGAATTCAGATCGTGCACAAAATAGTTCGAAAACTCTTAAGGCCACTAAGGAAAATCGTTACAAATATTTTTCCGATTTTTGATTTTCAATTAATTGAAATGAAGCGCAAAATGTATGCCTTAATTATTTGAAAGCTTGACACGTAACAAAAATTTGTAAAGCTGGGGCTGGATTCCGTAACTATGAGTTTACGCGTGCACACACATTTTGTGTACACCACCATGTCCCGATTCCGCAAAAATGGAAATGAGTTTTTCTGTCTAAATTGTGTACACTTTAATTAATATTTTCTCAAGGGAATTTTGGTCGTGAATTTTGAATAGATACCTGTGAGTTTTTTTCAAGCGGTATTTTCAAAATTACTTGTTATGTTATTTATTTTACCCTTCTCTAAGCCGTAGTGGCCTTAATACCATTGAATTCATGTAAATCATTTCTTATAACTAAACTTAACTTCTCCAAAAGACTATTTTCTCACTCAAACAACATTCAGCATAGCAAAATTTTAATTCAGCACTTAAGTGTACACAGATACTTACGGAATCGCTTGAAATTCAAAAGTGTACACTTTCCCTCCCGGTGAGTTTTTTAAATCGTGTACACTGGCAAATTCTTCACAGTTGCGGAATCCAGCCCCAGGTCATTGTCATTTATCGCAACTGCTTTAATATCGCATAAAAAGATCTTATGGAATGGAAAAAAACTCGGAAATTTTATTAGCCACCATAATCGCGTTTTCCGGCTGCCGTTTTCTCTTTTAGAATAAATGGGAATCTTTTCCAAAGATAATGCAAGACTTTTTTTGGCGTTCAAATTTGAAAGTTTTTCAGTGCATGTGAAATAGGATTTTAGTTGTAAAAAACTATAGTAATTTTGATTCTGGGTCAATAATGCAAAAAAAAAAAAAAATAACTTTAGCGCTTTGTTTACAGAGCAAATTTAAAATATAGGCAAAGGTATAAACTTGTTCGGGTTTGAGCTTAGTAAAATGATGCTAGCTTGTCACTCACCACTCAATTCACGATTCTCATTAAAAAAATATAAGTGTTCTTTTATTCTAAGTCCGTAGTCTAAAATTAATAATAGGACACTTACTCCAATCCCGAGCCCTTTTATGGACACTACTGTAAGAGCTGCAAGAAGTGTGGTTATAACGCCAACCACAAAGGCTGCTGGTATAATTGCAAAGCTAATCCTCTTCAAAAAATGATGACCAAATGTGCGACTCTCTGAAAGGCAATACAAGACGTACATGAAATCCTTCAGATTTTTGTCACTTTTCAAAATCACATACCGACGGCATTTGATTCACTGGTGATATTTTCACTCTCAGAATATACAAAACTGAAGGCACAACACAAAACTCCAATGGTAAAGAAAACTCTAGGGATACCTGCCATTTTTAATAACCTCAAACAGGATTAATTAAGAGCTTGATTGTGAGTTGATTACTCAAACGCGGATCGAATGAAATTACGCGAAAGTCTTTTAGAGCGATCGTTTTTTATTCAATTTTAATTGCGGACCTCCAACTGAATGGTTTTCTTCGTCACGATATTTGAAAAAGTGTTTCACTGGCGCACTCATTCGATATTTGGACATTTTCGGCCAGTTATGGCGCATTCGTTGGATTGTTATAGGCTCACTAAGGAACGAGTGTAGAATAATAATTGAATACTAACTATTGGTACGTACTGTTTTTGATGAAGTACGCGGTGAAAAGTAACAGCGATTGATTGCACTACATACGTAGTTGTTTATCGTTTATTAATATTCACGCACGGAAATTCGGATCAATTCGCCATTTCTGCTCCTACAGCTTTGCCTAATTTGTTTGACATTGAATAGTGATGTGTCTACTGACTTGAGTTATGAATGGAACCGGAAAAAAGAGAAAACTTTTTCGCTTTCATTGCTAAATTTTTTAAGCTTTAAAGTTAATTAGACCATAAAAGTTCCCCATATACCGAAGTATTTTGCAGGATCATATTAAAGCAGTGCTGGCGTATGGACCATAAGGGGGGATAAAATCAGCATGCGTAAACTCTTACAAATGTCTTCAGCTAAGAAATGGAAGACTCCGATAGAGGTATGTATACCTGCGAAGCTATAGGCCCAATTAATTCGTTACTTTAAAGATAATTTCTTGCATTGCATCAGGTTAGATGACTTAATAGAGGTACTTTCGAAAACCTCGACTATGCTACATTTTATTCGTATAGTGAACTGCGGCAGTAAATCGACACCAGTGTTCTTGTGAACTCTAGGATTAAGGATCTCCTAATGATTCTGTTGTCAACAAAAGATTGTAGGTACTCATTGCGTAACAGGAGCACGTTGTGTGATATGTAAGGATTAATTTTTTGAGAACTTGGAAGAATTATACAACAAGTCTTGGACATACTCGTAATTATAAAGTTAAAAATATTCTAGGTAATTTAATGAGTACAAATAAAATACACAATCGAGGAAATTCTTTTATTCTTTTTATAGATGTGCAGTTTCAGCGGTTTCTCCATTAACACACTGTATCCTTCGTATTATCACGTCCTATAGTCGAAATAGATTACGTAGGTTCGGTTAATAGTAGCGACTATGCCACTAGGACTATGCGGACACCGCCACCAGAGTTAATCTATTGTGTCCTCCCCTAAAGGGGTTAGGCTAAATTTAGCCTTTTACGAGCTCGATTATTGACCTTGTGATTAGATTGAAAACCTTATTTGGAGAGAAAAGTGGTTTTCCTATGATTTATAACCTTAAAGCTGCTTCGAGGTTTTATCTACCTCCTCGCATAATCGAAACAATTCGCTGTCGGATTTGCTTATCTTCTTCAAAAAAATAACGGAAGGGGCTACTCATATGTCCAGTCACTACATTATGCTGTGTTCCTTTTCTCGTTCTAAATGAATCTGTATGAATCGACAGAACGATGTCATAATTTAATTCTGTGCTCATAGAAAAGGAACGAAATAGAACCATTTCAAGTGTTTGACATTTCTTCCATTTGATAAAAGCAAGTATTAATTCGTAAAAATTGTTGTTTATGAAAAATAAAGCTATTTTCCAACAAAGGCAACTTAAACTCAACTAATACCACTTCGTCCAAATTGCAAATAACACATTCACAAAAACAAATTAAAATCGTTCTGCTTGAATCCGGGAAAAACTCAGGTGCATTCAGAACGATTCGGAGTCCGAAAAAAGCGATGACAGATTGAAACTAAATCGTTCGGTCCGAGACAAAGAACGACATGGATTGAAAAAAATCATTCTGAAGGAGAAAAGGAATGCAGCAGGCTGAGCGACTGTCTACTAAGCCCAATTAGTTTGTGTGTCTGGAAAGGAGAGTGCGAAAAGGATTCATTCGGCCTCATACCGGGCGCACTACTTCTTCTGGAGTTGGCCGTTTCCCCATTTTTTCAGTTCTCTTTTCCATTGGCGGTAGGTGTTGGGCATGGTATAAAGAGTAAGAAGGTATCTTCCATCTCAGTATGAGAGAAACACTTTATCTATTTCATTGCGTCTTCAATTGAAAATTTTTTCACAGATGTGAAGAGATCGTAAGCGAATAAATCGAATTGAGCTTTTAAGTGCATATTCAATAGAAGTTAAGCAAAGGAAATCTTTTAAAGTGGTTAATTGTGCAGTAAAAGATTGTAAAATATGAAAAAAAAAATCCCATACATTTCCTTGGAAATTTTTCAACTAGTGACGTTGTGCTCAGATGGAACGTACCTGATACTCCATATACCATGAGTGTTGGGTAGGGTAAATGAACTGTCGGCTTCTGTTTCAACTAACAGGAACCAAAAGTAACGTTACTTTGTTGGCGCCAGGCACCACCTGGAGTTTGGAGTGGCAACCCCAGACTAGTTTCGACTCAAAGTCTTGAGAGGACTGAGCCAGGAGCGTAGCTTAGCTTTCTGAATAAATCTAAATGTTGAAGTGCTTGCAACCCCTGTTTTGGCTTTCCTGAGGTCCAACCGCTATAGCATAGACTTCCGACTGAAAAATGGAAGATGAGATACCAAGCCGATTGGAGAGTTCCACCTATCGACCGACCACTCCTGCATCTGTTTTGCCATTCTTCTTAGATTCGCCAGTATAACAGACATGGGGTCGTTGCGGGAACTGGAGCCCTCTATCTAATATCTGACTTCTTTTATTAATGTTTACTTGGCAATTTCTTTCAAAGGAAAATCTTTTGGCCATAACACCCGTAGCAGCTTCTAAGCTAACATTTTTACAGATTTATGAATTATGGAAAATGAATGAAAAATGTATTAGGAACACATGCGATCCTTTAATGATTATAAATTTCAAGTTCCTCTTTACACTATTTGAATCAATCTTACGACCATCCTAAATATTATACCAATTTAGGATAGTTAAATTAAAATTATTAATTGCTTCGTTTTGATTTGATTGGATTAGATTAGTAGGCTACATTTTGCTTTTAAATTTATTAATTATTGTTTTCACGGATTAAACATTGATGCTGCGTCGTATGACTTAGGTCTCATGGGTACATTAAACGTGTGATTACTTGATCTTAATTCTTTAGTGTTGCTTTTTAGGGTTCCGTGCCCAAAGGGTAACAACGGCAAACCTATTACTAAGATTTAGCTGTCCGTCCGTCACCAGGTTGTATCTCATGAGCAGTGAAAGGTAAACAGTTGAAATTTTCACAGAGTGTGTATTTCTATTGCCGCTATAACAACAAATAATAAAAATTAAAGGGGCCCCACACAAGAAACGTGTTTTGTTCGGCATTTTTTCCTCGTTTTATTGTCATTCATTAGTATTATCATAATTCATAAGTAGGCATCTTTTTTTCAAATGACGCCTACTCTCATTTGAAAAAATAAATAAAAAGTACATAGTGTTAAATTTTGTACGATGGTATGGAACCCTTCGTGCGCGAATCCGACTCGCACTTGGCCGGTTATTTCTATTATGAAAATACATTAGATGCGAAATTGGGTAACTCATTCGGAGAGATTTCATACACAAATTTCGGTTTTCGTTACATGATCACGAATATAGAGCTGAAAACATATAAGCCGGTGAGAAGTCAATAATTTTCCAGACCAAATTTCTACTTCTTAACGATCACTTAACGATTACAGCTACTGATGGCAGTGTTTGATTGTCATTTTCAACAAGAGATGTCCATACTTTTTATGGGCTGAGGTGCGAAACATCAATTTACTCTAAACTATGCAAAATTGACTTATGCCACTCTGTTTCTCACCGGCTCATATGTAACTACGCTTGGTTTTGTGAGAATTCTAGATTTAGGCTCTAAATCAAAAATCAAACACCTCTTTCATACGATTGCCATACAAAAAATTGTGGAGCTTCAAAATTGTACTAAATCAAGCAACCCCCTCGTCCAAGTGCCAAACATAAAAAATGATGTTTTACGTATCCTGGAAAAACAGACAGTGAGAGACATTTTCATGTGCTTAAGTTATGCCAATTCAACGTCTAATAGAAATGCGAAAAACAACAATCAGAACTGATATATTTGAGGGCATTTGTCTATAGTAACACTAATATAATTTTTTTTTCCAGTTTATTCTAGTTGTTTACATATTGAGCAACATGCGATACCTAACGGCGCTGACAGGACTTCCACAAATGGTCAATGTTCCGATGAAATATCTAGTCTGATCCCTTGTAGATTAATTTCTGCACGCAATACTCGTACTGGAAATCGCGCGCATCCTTTTACCCTTGAAATTACTATCGGCCGTACAGTAAAATTGTGTGACGCTTTTTTATCCCAAACTGTGCGAATATGGAACAGCCTACCATCTTCTGTCTTTCCTCCGACACACAATCTGCGAAAATTTAAGAGTGACATAGGTGCAATAGCACGTCCGCCACCTTCCTCATGTCCTCTAACCATTTCCCTATTTCTTTCCTGCCATGCTGTACTTTGCCGCATAGGTTATTCCCTGAGCTTGGCTTAGTAATATATATTGAAGAAAAAAAAGGTGTAACTAGTTACTGTTTTCAAATGCGTTTTTTCTACTGGAATCATCCTAAAACTGAAAAATCACTCTCCAGTCATATTTTGTCGTGCGTTCCGTTCCCTGCTGTAATAATTGCCCGAAATTGTCTTTGCAACAAGAGACCGTGGCGAATGATCCTTTGCTGCATGTGCTGTGCATCCTTTAATTTTATATGTAGTTTCTGTAGATTTGCTTCTCCACTAATATGTTGCATAGCGACTCCATTGTGTACAAGTTCGCACTCTGGATCTTCTATTATGTATGACAAAAAAACTTGTTAGTTTGATCTCCTATATCAATGTAATTGGACTTTATTCGAAAATAACCCATTTTGTTCCTAGATCGACAAATTCTTGCTTCGAGTTTTCTTCTATCTGACCAAAACTATTCTGTACACAAGGATCGTCCAGATCCAGAGCTCTTGATTTTCCACAAAGCTTAGGTATTTTTCGATAATATTAGGGACAGCTCCACCTTGGATAACGTAGATTAGGTTTTTACCCTTAAAATGCAGACAGGTTTTTCCCTGAAATGTGGGGAAGTATTTCCCAAAAGATAGGAAATATTCAATTTTGTGTTCTGTTTGTTTTTTCCCCTAAAATCTAGGGAATAGGTAATAATTTTTATAAACTGTAGTTACTAGTGTAATTACCACACCTTTAAAAAACATAAGAATGAGTTGAGTAATTAATTTTTTATGTGCCGTACGGCCATATTTGTTTTTTTCATCTACCATACAGTTAATATGGAAGTTAGTATGGAAGTTAAGGCTAAAACACAATGTGAGCGACACGACAAAAACGCTGTAAAAAACTCTGTCAATTGGGTTCTAATAACACGGCAGTGTATGATATAAAATAGAATGCTGACGACATCGTTCGAAAATTGAAAATTGAAATTTGTCCGCACGTATAGAGTGCGTTTAGCAAAATTATGATTTTGAATTGCGCTCATATGGTATGGTTATACCTTAATTGCAATCATATAGATGACTTGATAGATTAAAAATATCAGCAAATAACAATGCCGTGGAAAATATCAAAGTTGGTTGAATAAAAAATGGAAGAAAAGTTTATTAAGGTGGTAAAATATCACCGTATTATACGAAAAAAAAACGCATCCGCATAGAAACCTAACTCCGGCTGAGTTCTATATAACTCTTGGACACACCTTCTTCTTCTATGTTGGTTCTCTTTTTAATCTTCATTAGCCAAATCGACCACACGTGCTACTTTAATAATCTTTTTTAATTTATTCGTTGAAATTTTTTCTATTTTTAATTTAGAACACAAATAACAGCACAAATTTAATTGGGGATTGACAACTCTTGTCGTACTCGTGTCGCTCCCATTGTATTTTCACGGACGTTTTGTGCGGCGTTTTTGTCGTGTCGCTCACATTATGTTTTAGCCTTTAGTGCTGGCGTTGCTGGGGCGTTGAGCTCAAACCAAATAGTGAAAACAATGTGTGAATTATATTAACGAAAATATATTTGTAAGTGTTCCATAAAAAATGTAGAATAATAAAAATTGATTGACTGTTTATAAGCGAAGAAAATCATAAGTCCTTAGGTCTCACAACCACCATAAACATCAGAAACGAAAACCCAAGAAGAGCTGGGAGGGAATGCCGTTACTGGCAATTATAGAGGTATATACATACGTCTCGATATACCCGCGATGTATTTACTTGAGAATCAGGTAGCCTTGAGATGAAATCGAGGAGCCTTGAGAAAAATACAAAATAAAATGTTGTTGACGGAGCAATTGAAATCCCTAATTGCTGATGTAGAATAGAAAAGCACTGTCAAGCAGTGGCAGCCCGTTGTTGTGGTTAAGAATGGACAGCAATATGGCAACCCTCATAAAGATCTCATTTTATAGAAAGATATTAAATCTTGTCGGGCAGTTGGTCTCAGGTAATGAGTGAGGGCAGTACCTTGAGATCCTTTTAATATTCAAGAGCCAACACATTGCACTCCAGGTCTTGACAAGGGGCGCAACAATGGGTTAGCCTAGCTAGGGCAGCACAATAGTCTAAGTGTAGTGTGTTGAGATATTCAAAATGTGTTAGTGAGTTTACAATGTTGAGTGATAGAAAATATAGAAAAGTCAGTGAAAGTGTTGAGGACTGAATTCTCTTCCTTATATCGCTTAACATTTCGGGAATTTTACGTACTATATTGGTTTTCTGGTGCCGAATACCTAAATTAATTTGGGGAAATTAAACTGTTTTCCCTTTCTATCAGAGAAAATGACATTTATTTTTAGGAAAAGACGTGTCTTAAATTTAGGGAATTGTCCTACTTTTTTTTACAGTGTATAGTCTTTTAGTTCATAAAATAAGTCCAGCTATGTCAAAACTTTTTAAAAATTCAGATGATATGGGATTTCAAAAACACTATTTTACGGAACATCGGAACAACTCAAACCATAAATTGTTGTAAATTCTGCACATTGGCGTATCGGAAGTCCATCCATAAAGCATTTTTGTCCTGCTTTTCATATCCCTTTTTAATATATATTATGATAACAAAAATATAAAGTTATACCGTTTGAAACATTGTATGGCCTTGACAGGGAGAGATGCTAATCGAGTTTCAATGGTGCATTTTAAATTAAATGATTATTTCCAGCTCTTTCCTGGCAATAGTCAAATCCATATTGTTCGAATTTTGTGGAACTGCACTTTTACCAGCTCATTAATGGCCGAACCCAAAATTATCAGTACCAAATGTACATAGTTATCTTGACACATTGCTTGTTGCTTAGTTAATATGTTCTTTGGGAGTTACAGGCATACAATTTTGCTCGCTCAAGGTCTTCCTACTAGATGAGTAGTTCTAGATGCTTAACTGTACTAATTAATTTATTTTATAGGTTGGAGGACATACAATTTTTACATAACAGTTGCGGGTACTTATCCGAAATTTCCTCAAACATTTTTTGTCATAAAAGCACTAAAACTCCATCTAACTGCAAAACACCTGAAGCATTCTAAAAATACATTATCACTCGATGATCACTTCTCGGATTGTCTGCTTTTCTTTTAGTCAGTTACCAAACTTTCTATTCCTTCTAACCATTTCTTATTACTCTTAATTTTCTTTTCAATTCTGTTTTGTGCTACAGTTTATACGAAATCTTAATTTCGTTAAGTAAACTCAATACATAGATTGATCCGTCAATGCTTGATGTACGATTATGAGATAATTAGTACCAATTGTAAGACAAAACTGTTAAGTTCTGGTATTATGTACATAGATAATCACCATCATAGTTGAACAGAACACGCCCAATTTTCACGGATACAACAATATTGCAGAACAATAATAATCAACAGAAATAGTGCAATAAACCAGGCCAGTAGGCAATCAACAGGAATAACTCGCTATTGAGTACCGTAACTACAATCAAGTTTTTCTTATCACAGCAATAAGCAATTCCACCTAGTCCTCCATCTTCAGAAGATTCTGTGCAAGAAGGCCTTGTGCATCTTCAATACCAAGTGCCAGTGCTATAGTTGCAGTTTGTCTGAAACGTTATCGATAGTAAGTTCGCAGCATCTAGCTTTGCATCACGTACATAACGAGACTTCGCGTGAAATGAAACGAGTTTTAAATACTTCACTCCTACTAATCTGTGTTTTGTGCGCGTGCGTGCTGGCCCACAGCAGAATTAAGTCTAGTACGCTTGAAACTTATAACGATCTTAAAGTTTACGAAAATGCAGTGAAACAAAAAAGCTCGATGGAGAAAAATACCTTAACATACATTCGGGCGTCGATTCCAACTCAGATTTTCCGATGTATGCGAAAACAAACTGTAGTTCGCTGCATAAAACTATTTCTTCTGCAAAGAATGGAGGATAGCCCTATTGTCCCCAGCACCGGAAACTTGACTAAAGATTTTTTGGATCAGTTTGTTAACAATGATCGCAACTTTTTAAGTCTTAACGACAAAAAGTACGCAAATATCAGCGACTCGGAACTCACTAGAAAATTAATTCGAAATTTAAGAATGTTCTTCAAAGGTCGAGACATCAAACTTCAGTTCCTGCCAGGAGTTTTGGTTCAAGTTGTACCTAGCAATGAAAACAAAATAAAGATTTCGTTAAAAAAAAGTAAGTGTACATTTCTAATTTAGTCTAAGTTAAACAGTGATGATGTAACTTAAGCCTGCCGTGAAAATGTAACCTACGCCAGTTAATGTTAATCTTCTTTCATTTCAGACAAAGCTCAGTTTAGAAGCCATAAATCGTACAAAAAAATGATTCAAATGGCTGTGCCGGTTATGTTGATGCCAGCCATTATCTTGGGTAGTTTTCTACCCTTTTTGATTCCTGCAATTAAAATGGGTGCGATAATGTCAACGCTAATGAATAACGGAGCTCTGCTGGCAGCCATAATATATGCAGCTAGAACCGCAGCAATGAGCAACGAGCAACCTGTACAGTATTCGTATCCTGGGTACCACTAGTTTTATGGAAATTTTATGCAATTCTTTTTGGAAAAATACACTTCTTTTGTACGAATCGTGCTTAATTTCAGATTTCGAATGTAATTTTATTACTGAACGCTGCAGAAAAGAAAAACTGAAGCATATTCTTAATGCTAATTGAAGCCCCTGCATACATATAGGTCTTGTATCAGAGGTCTAACTGGGATGTGTTGTTTGTGTGAATTTGATGAAGATCTAACTGACAAGAAAAATTATATTGAATTATCTAACATTGATGCCTATAAATTAAAATGTGTGTTAATTATATAAAACATGCGTTACTGGTAAAAGAAAAACTGAAGTGAGCCAATTGTTATTAAAGTCTAAGTGAACTCCAAAAGGAGTTCGTATGACCCAAATATCTAAGTTCTTGGTTTCTTGTAAAACCCAAAGTTACGTATGTGATGCGAGCGCTTGTTATGCTCACACTCCCATTTACTTAACGCAAAGCCAAAAAAACTGAATTTATTAAATTCTTGCGGATGGATTGCTGTTATTGTTAAAGAAGGATACATACATTCGACATTATATGATTCCAGTATCACGGTATGAATGCTCTGGAATATTCTCAAGAATTTTAATGGTAATGTCTATTATTCCGAGGAACTTCTTCAGAAATCATAAGAGCAATGTGTTTGGAAATTTTACGAGTATTTTCCACGGATATTCCGCAAAATCATTCGCGCGACATTCTTAAGAAAATTATTCACGTCTACCTGGGAATTCGATTTGATCAAATTCAATTTAGGGCCTGAGTTGCAATGTGACGCTCTTGCGAGTTGCGGACGCTATCGCTAAACCTGTCAAAAGCTAAAATGTATGAAAGTACTCAAGCGCGGGTACAGTGTGTCGCTAAAGCTGGGTATGTTAGAGCCACTGACATGTATATAAATGGACTGACTGATCTCCTGTTTCATGTGGCACCAGTTTTGATTTCAGAAAGTATGCTCTCACTGGCGCTCTATTTAAATTATTTTTTTGGAATTTACTTATATATGCATGTCAGTGGAATTTACAGAACTTATCAGAAAAGTAGTTGGGACTATTTGTATAGTTAAATGTTAATAATGAGTCGAAGTAGGTGGGAAATACCGCTAAACGTTAAGCAATTTCTCATTCCCAAGCCTTACAGTACAGTGAGAAAGTATGCTCTCACGGAAAGGGACAGGAATATGAAAGTGGTGCTATTTGCTTTCATGCATTTTTGGTTCAACGAACAGTCCATTTGTATACATGTCAGTGGCTAGAGCCAAGGAATTCGGTCAAGGAATTTTTCCACTTATTTCTTAAAGAAAAATTGACATTAGGTCAAGGAATTTTTGAAAATTTGGATTTGTCAATTGTGTGATATTTCAGATAACAAAGAAAATAAAATAAGTAAAAAACGGGTTTTCAAACAAAACTGAGGAAAAAACGCATGAAAGAGTAGAAAATAAACTCAGATTTTATTCGCTGACAATCACCGATATATTTCAGTATGATCAATCAGAGCTAATAAGTGATTTTATTCATGAAGAGAAAGAATATTCAAGAGAAATGTCCCAATCAAAAAATCTGAGTCCACCTCTGTGTGTGAAGAAAAGTTTATTTTCTACTTTTTCATGCGGGTTGGCCTCAGTTTTGTTTGAAAACTCGTTTTTTACTTATTTTATTTTCTGCCTTTTTCACGTTAACTAAATTGTTATTACGTACTGCATGAAGATATTTTAAAACAATTTTATGACGGCTGAAAGGACACTGATTTACCAGTTTTTCAAAAAATTTATTCGAGTAAAAATTATTTTCATTTACAGAACTTTTTTGTTTATAAACTTCTCGTTGCTTTTTCAAGCGCTCCTCTTTTTGCTCAGGAGTTTCAGCAATTTTTCTTTTCTGTTAGTATTCTTTCTTCTTCTCTTTTTGTTCAGGTGTTTCAGCTATTTCTCTTTTCTGATTGCTTTTCTTGTATTTATTTAAACGTCGCTCACGTTGCGTTGGTGTTTCTTTTCGAGACATTTTAGAGTTTCTTTATTCGGGTAACTTTACTTCTTATTTTTCTAATATCAATTTAACCGAACTTAATTATATTTTTACTTAATTCTAATTTAATTTTTGTTTCTTACGTTCTTTTTAATTTTCCGTTTTCCTTTAATTTTTCTTATATTTATCCTTATATTTCTTTCTTTCTTCTTTATTTTGAGTCAATTTTTGAATATTCGCAGTGAAATTTTTTTGCGTCCATACGACTCGAGAGTTTTCAATCGACTAACCGTACTTCGAACACAATCCGAACAGTTTCGATAACTCGGACTACGGTTTACCGAGGTTTCGAAAAATTTGAAATTTTGAAGGCAGTTACGATGAGATGATTGGAAGTCAGCACCGTGGTTGCCTGGAAGTTTTTGTTCAGCTTATCATTACCGACATTTTAAGTCATGTTTGGTGCCGATCCGAAAACAAACATTTTTCGAGTATCAAATCGTTGAAGTACTGCGACGGTTTTCTGAAAATCATATTATGTTTTAAACAGCGCTTTTTAGCAGTATTCCAACTTGATCCCATATAACATTAATTTTCCCGATTTCCCACAGACTTTTCCTATTACCATGAAATTTTTTTAAAAATTTCCACGAATTTTCCTCGAATTTTCATGCAAGTTTTCATGATTGTTGAAGAGAAAGTATTGATGCCAGTAGGACGGGAAAAAAATTGATTCCGCATTGCTTATAAAACTTTTATGTAGGAAAATTTTCCGGAAAAGTCGGAAAATTCCGGAAATTTTCGGAAAATTTTCCAGAAAAATTGGAAAATTCTGCATTTTTCCTGAAACAGATTTATCACTAATCATATCGATGAAAATTTTTCCGATGACTTTCCTGCTTTTCAGGGTTTTCCATGGAGTTTTCCACAAAAGCAACTTTATGCAACTCATTTCGCTCTACAACTTTGTTTTAGGTTGCAACGCGCTCAAACGCTTCCTTGGTCGGAAAACTCCGGAAAAGCGTTTTACATGAATTTTCCTGGATTTTTTCTGCAAGTTTTCACCATTGTCGGAGAGAAAGTAATGATGCCAGTTGATAGGGAGCTTGATCCTGCATAATTTAGACAACTTTTTTACCGGAAAAGTCGGAAGATTCCGGAAAATGTTTTCGGAAAATCGGAAAACTCTGCATTTTTCCTGAAACGGATTTATCACTAATCAAATTTGTACCAAATTTTCAAATGATTTTTCCACGACACGCGACATGAACCTGTGTGCCAAATTTCAGCTCGCCGTGATGACGAAAAGTGGGTCTACGAGAGAGTCGAAAATAGTAAAAAAGAAATATATAAATAAATATACAGACAGACAAATTCGTGTACGTGTTAAAGGGATGGGCTGGCCTCAATAAAGAAATGGATAATTCTCAATTGTAAGTAATTTGACCATTGCGGAATGATTTATATAGGAAGTGTTATTATATTTGTTATTTTTGCAAAACAATATACATGAAAACTGTGGATTTAATTATAAGTGCATCAAGTCGGGTGCTTATTAATAAAATAAAGGAACAAAAGAGTAGAAAGAATTGCCGTTCTTTTATTCAAATTTGTAAATCTGCACAAACGCAATGTTTAAAATCAACTAAAAAATTAAGAAACAATTTTTATTCCTTCATTTATCAGTTTAAAATTGATTTACTTATTTCAAAATCGAGAAGTAGAGTTTTCCTGCTCGAAATTTTTGTCTCTAGAAAGAAATTCCTTGAGCATTCCATGACTTGTTTTTCACATAGTTTTTGTATAGGAACAAAAATTCCTTGGCTCTAGGATACCGGGCTTTAGGGTGTTGCTAGCGCGCCGGTCGCGTTGCGTTAAGTTGAAAATATTTCAGCTGGAGTTGAGTACAATTTATTTTAGCAGAAAATTGAAATTTTGAGTGCAAATTGTAAAATTTAAGTAAATCTACAGTATTTAATAACTAGTTAATTTTTTTTATTTACAATTTAATGATGGAACGAAAATTCAACACATGTTAGAGCGTCATCATTGGAACAGAATAAACAACAGGCACTGCGTTCGCGTCAGCATCAACAACATCATTCGCGATCGCTCCTCGCGACAGCTTCACATTGTAACTCAGGCTTTATTCAAGAAATATTTTTCACTAGTAACCGTGACCAAATTGAAATTTTTTAAGTGTCAATTAAAATAATCGTAATTACTATTTAGTGAAAGTGGAAGATCTTCGCTTCGATTGTATTTAAGGTAAAAAATTGTTGTAATCGAATATAATTTCCTGGTAGTGGTGATTATGACAAATCTACGGATTGTGGTGTTACATTTTCTTTAAAATTCCCCATACAATTCAATAAAAAGCAATTTTTAATGGAAATGAAACTTATTTTCAAGGAATTCATTTAAAAACTTAGAAATCAAATTATTAATTTTCCTCCAGTTTCAATGTGAACAAAAACCTAGTTTTAACTAATTTTATATCTTACCTTCTTCTTCTTTTATTCACTTCTTTCCTTACGGAGTGAAAGCGGAAATATTAGCTAATTGCTCGGTCTGCTGCATTCCTAATGAAGATGTTGTATCACGGAAATGTTGGATCAGACAGTATGCAGCCTGCCGACGTAGTCGTCGATACCTTGTTTGCCTAGCATACATAACTTACCCTATATTTAGGGGTACATTGCATCATAAAAATTACGGCTAATTACATAAAAATTACAGAAGTAGCTTCCAACATAACCTTGTCCATTAGTTGTTCGCTCCTTTTCTAAAAAAGGAAAGAGTATAGACATTTCTTTGGACAAAGTGAAGATTTTAATTACATTTCATTTAAATTATATATATAAAAGAAAAGTTACGTTTACTCTATGTACTTTCTACAAATGATTGTCTAACAATTATTTCATCATGTGATTACACTGCAAATTGCAAGCGATTTTCGAATATGTATTTAACAGGGAAAGGTGTACTTTCAATTATCACTACCAAGCCACAATATTAAATTTTGTCACTATACAGGCTGTCCCTCAAGTGGTGTCAAACCTGAAGGCTATAGATAGATCATAATTAGACGAGCTAAAAATTGTATGGGCAGTCGAGAAGAAATCCCAACGGTTTCCTAGATAACGGGACCTAAGTATATTTGGGTATGTTTTCATAGATCAACCTTGAGTTTCTCCATGTTACACCCTATGATAATGATTTAAATTTTGATAGATAGACAATCATTGGACTTTTCCAACAGTCTATAAATTTTTCCCTTTATGCCATCCATTCCCTCTGTTTTAAAGTTATGGCTCGACAAAGTTAAAATTTCGGAATTTTAACTCGTGTTTTTTTTTATTTAACTACTATTTTTATCAAAACATTTGTCATCAAAACCAATATTTTATATTGGATTTACGAAACCCAAAGTGTAACTTTAAAATTACCTTTTACACTCTGTACCCAAAAAATGACCATTTCATCGTTTTTTGCATTTTGTCTAAAGCTAATCCAGCGAAAAAGTTTAATAAGTGCCAGAAAGTAGGCAATTATCTCTTAGGGACGGTTTTTAGTCATTTTCACTGGCTATGTTTACGGAAATGGGTCACTTTTTGGGTACAGAGTGTAATATGTCATTTTAAAGCTACACTTTTGAGTTTCTTAAATCCAATTTAAAAAATTGCTCTTGATGACGTATCGTTTGATAAAAATACAAGTAGTTAAATAAAAAAAAATAGTTAAAATTCCGAAATTTTAATCTTGTTGAGCCATAACTTCGAAACAAATGTGAGGAGGGAAAAAATGTATAGACTGTTGGAAAATTCCAAAGATTGTCTATCTACTAAAGTTTAAATCATTATCATAGGGTGCAGAGGTTACAGGGTGATCTGTGAAAACATACCCAAATAATTTTAAGTCCCGTTATCTCGAAAGCCGTTAGGATTTTCCCTCAACAATTTTTCGCTCGCCTAAGTATGACCTACCCATAGCCTTCGGGTATCACACCACTTGTGGGACATCCTATATATTGAATATACATAAAGAAGTATACATCAATTTTCTTACCTTTATTTCCATCAATATAATATTTGAAAATTCCCAATACTTTTTGCACCTAATTACACTTCTGCAATGACACCATTATTCCATAACAGAAGCTGGACATACTACAGACGCAGTCTAAAGATTGTCTGTGAACTTCCACTATTATTCTTCTTTTTTTCCAAGAAACAATAAAACATTGGAACTTGATAGTGCAGACAATGTCTTAAGAGTATCCATAGGCTTTTTCAGTTCGACTGTTAGTCCACACTTTTTCCAACAAATAAAAAGTAAAAAGTTGATAGGATAAAAATTTACCAAAAATTTTATCCGCTGTGTTTCCAAAAAATAAAGAAAGAGTATGAAGATTTTTTTGGACAAAGTTCAGATTTCAATATTTACTTTTTCTGCAGTATGTTCCAACTTTCTCCATATGATTTCATATACGCAATTCTTGAGAAAAATAATTGCCAAATCAAACAGTTTCAAATATTGTCCGAAATTATCCACTGTTTTTCATCTCTTAGAATATTTCTATGGAAATTCGCTAGATTTTCCTTAGAACGGGCGTAGGTATGGTAGAACTTCGGAAAAAATAAAGACATGGTTATGGTTTTGTATTGGAATTTCTAGGATAAATATTGGATTTCCGTCCAATGTTTTTGTAGTATGCTTGGAAAATGCGATGAGGTTGGAACTGTAGCTACTAGCCATATACAGACAGGCATGGCCGTCTCTAATCACATGGGGGCCAATGGCACTTGAGGATAGAGGGGCCCTAACAGAAATTATTTTCCAAACTATTTTGGGTTATCAGCAGGAATAATAACGTAAAATACAATCAAAATACAATCGCAAACACAACACGGGAAACGCACCGAATGCAAGCTCAAAACTGGGTATACTGATTTTCAGTATCGTAAATTGGCACTAAGCGAAATTGCCGTCTGAATGTCGTATTTAAAGTAAAGGGAAAGTCCTGGTCGTGCGGGCGGTTTAGTAATTTTGTAATGATTTAAGTGAATAACCTCAGCCAGACAGAGCTGCCAGATTATGTTAGCATGACCCAACCGTATAAAAATTTTCTCTGATTACCAAATAGAGATTGGCTACTGAAATGCAATGATAATGACGTTTTTTTATATGTTACTTTATATGAAAATCTGTTGCTTTTTATAGAATTTCCAATATATCCCATGGCCTACTTTCAATAGCCAAAAATTAACTTGTAATAGGTTGTTTTATTGATTGAAAAATTGGTAATTAGTTGCTCTACTATGGTAGTAACTAGGAGGCCCCATGGAGTACGGGGACCTGGACCCAGGCCCAACGGGCCCATGCGTATAGATGGCATTGCCTACAGGGTTATACTATGAAACCTATCACAGTTTTCCCGAAGTATTTTTTAAATCCGGGTCACGGCTTTTACCGCATTATGTGTATATAGATTTACTTTATATATGTCAGTCATAAGTAGCACCCTGTTATTAAATTATCATTAAATTTGTGGTTTTTCGTTCAGTTTTGATGCATATTTTATAGAAGTTAAAAAATTACGATTTTTCTTATTTAGCTTCCATATTATATTATTATAGCGTAAATTACTACCATTTTGAAATGACTGGTCGTGCAGAACGAAGACTTCGAAAACACCCCCACATATAAACGTACGATCGACATTAAGGTGTAGTAAGTACAATTTCTACTGGGACAGCTGACTTCGTTGATTTTTATCTCCCACAAAATAGTCGTAAAATATTTTAATCGTGAGTAGAGTAAGCAATCTAAGCATTCCAAAATTTCATTCAAGCTTAAGTTACATTGCCTTAGAAATTTGAAAGGGAAGGGGCACCTATTACATCAAGACTGCAAAGAGTTTTCCAGTTTACCAATACCCACGATCGAAACGAGAAATTTTGAAAGTATAGGCTTTGAAATGTTTTAAATGGAATAGGTGTATGAAATAGTCAGGAAGCTTGTAGTACAGAACAGCATACGAAGGGTTTTAGTGCATCCATAGCATACATTTGTAAATTTATATGGGCACAAAATATTTAAGCGCTCTCAATTGTGTGTGGGATCTACTTGCAAGTTCCAGTCACATAACAGTCACGAAAGGTTATAGTTAACACTTCCCAAGGGTTATTCCAATACATTCGTCTGGAAAATTCCAGTAGAATTTTTCCTATATCATAACCACAAATAAAAAGGCTTTATTTTGTGACCATCTATTACAAGGGAGAACTTCAAAGTGGTCCTATATTTGGAAAAATTAGTGGAATTATAAGAAAATGAAAGAATTATATTTGAGCAATGAATTGAGATCTGGTGTGAAAGGGGCTTACCTTCATTCCCTTTCCAGGTATAAATTTTAGAACAGTACACCCTAAGATGATTTGATATTTATTAGATAGATAATCGCTATGGCTTTTAGACAAGACCACAGTCGATAATTGCTGAGTTTATAATAAATAGGTTGAATCTTCTGCGAATGTACAAAACTCGTTCACCAAAGATGACAAAGCCGCCTAAGTTTACTAATGTTCATGCTAATAATTACGTAACCGCTGTCGATCTGTGTACCCACCGTTAAGAACGTGGTCTTGGCCAGGGTCTTTCAATAAAACATGTTTGTATTGTATGGGATTCATAGCTGCATCAACAAGTTGAAATGCTCAAGGGCCAATGCAGACTGGATCTATTAGGGTAGGAGCAGAAAATATTTTTGGTCGCAGTACCCAAAGACAGTTTCCACGGGTTCTATCTATAACAAAACTAATAATAATATAGTTGGTGTATTCTTTTACTCTATATTGAACTGCATGGCAGATTACTGCCACCTTGTGAATTCTGGCAACTTTTACAAGGTACAATATGAATTTGACAGCTGTTAATTGGGCTGCTGGCTTGAAAATTCCAGTTATTTTGCAACGAATCACTACAGTAGGAATAATTTTTGATGGAAAAAATATCTCCCAATTATTTTAATACATTTCCCTACACTTCTCTTCGTAAACAATGAATGTATCAAATGATAACATAAAATTGCGTGTTAAAGCATGCAAAGTTACAGCAGAGTAGAAAGCAGTTAGACCTACTCCAATTCAATCTGAACCTAGCCGATCTCACCAACTTTACCACTAGGCTCTAGATAGCCTGATCTGATGTATTATACAGTACTGTTAAAGGTCCAGTCTTCATCTAAAGTTTATCAGGTACTATTTTGATGTCTTACGTGAATTCATGTTTCTGACTTTTCAAATCTTTCGCGACAACAATACTGTTAGAAAGGAAACGTATCCATAGCTTAAAAATTGATGGAAAAGGTAGCCAAAATTAGATTGTCAATGTACTTGAAAGGGATTTGACATGAACTGTGGTCGAGTCAAATGTTTTTCCCTTCACTTCGAAATTACTCAACCAAAAACTTATATTTTTTCATAGTCGGCTGGGTGTTTATTAGAGCGATCACATATAGCCATTGAATAAATAACTAATAAGGAAACGGCATATCGGATCGGGTGAAAATCTAAGCCACTCGGCGAAATGTATTAGTGTGCTGTGTTTGGATTCGTTTCGTCATGGCAGTAATAAAATCCTGATATTTTGAAGGGGGACATTTTTATAATCCAAATTGTTATGTAAAATAAACAAATTTTTAGAGCCCCCTTATTTTCAGATAATATTTCTTGGCGTTGCCTTTGTATGACTGACATAATTTAGACAGCAATTACAATTTCATATTTCATAAAATATGAAATGTCAGAAATGTTGAACTGACGCATGATGGGCAGTAGGCCCTCTTGTCATCCGCCCCCCCCCCCCTCCCCCGATCCTAGGTCATACTGGCAAGATGATCTCGGACTGATTGGGTACATTGAAAAGTTGAAAAGTGAAGGAGAACAGAGTGTCAAATTGACCACAATAACAGCATTTCGTTAAACGAGGGACGAAGGGAAGGAAAAGAACTGATAATTATATCGGAGATGCTATTCAATATTCACCCTTCGTAGAGGACAAGACCTGCATGAAATACAAAGTGGTGGTGATTCTTCAAAATTCTATCTCAACAGTTTTTAATCTTCTATAATAATTTTGTGGAGAAAAGACAACGAGAGTGGACAATGTACATGTAATTTAAAAAAAAATTTAACACTCTATATTCCAAATTACAACAACCTCAATATACATCAATACAATTGCTTGGCTTAAAAATTACTAAATGAGTTCAACAATAACTTGCTAATTACAAAATTTATCTATTTACATCACAAAGGGGCTGTCACTATCGTTAGGACACTCCTCCAAACCATTTCGCTAAAGATCTACAGACATACATGTAAACATTGCAAAAGTTATTCTTGAAATAAATAAAGTTAAATGGAAATGCTATGAATAAAAGTAAGGTGGAATATCACTATTCCGTAAGATCTTTGTTTGACTTATGTATAATGCAAGCCTCTTTCCGATCGTCCTCTTTGAGGTCCGTGTCATCCCAACCCCAAACGTGCGTGTCTTCATCTTCGTGCTTACATTTGTCGTTCAGCTCCATTACAAGCTCATTAGTGTTCTTGACTTGACTAATATACTCATGGCTGCCATCTCCGGTTCTGATAATTCTTTTGTGGATCATATCCTTGGAAACTGTTTTCAAGTCGTACGCCCAACCTACGATGTAAGTATGACAGTAGTTAAAGAAATTTATTTAATTAACAATTATTAAAAATACCGATTTTAGCAAACATATCAATGACGGCAGTTGAGAAATTATATGAATAATTTCCAAGCTCAGCTGCTTTATAATCCCATGGAAAAACGTGATGGTAATTGTGCCATCCTTCTCCGTTTGCTAGGATAGAAACTACTATGTTGTTGGTCGAGGAAATACCTTTATCATATGGTTTCATTCCCCACATGTGTGCTGCACTATTAACCAACCAAGTGTAATGCAAAGAAAGAACCCATCTTAAAATTGAGCATACGAAGAAACACACACTCATTCGTGCACCGAGCATGAAGTAGGGGACCAAAGCCGGAATTATAAAACACCAGATCGGCATCAGGATCATATAATGTCTAGAAACATATATGTACATTAACCTCGTAAGTTTATCTGAGGATCTGAGAAAACTGTAATCATTACCTCTTCTGGAACATTACGACTGGGTCCGCCTTTAAGTCACTCATATCGACGACTTTACCTTTATTTCTAACATCTGGATGTTTTTTTACAAGCAGCCATCCTACGTGACAGAAAAAGAATCCTCGTGTGGAATTGTGTGGATCAGCATTTGTATCAGTGAATTTGTGATGCACCCGATGATCTCGGACCCATTCGTATATACTGTTTTGGAAGGCTATAGTTTGGCAAATCATTAGGATTACCCTTAACTGCCATTTCGCTTTATAACCACGATGAGCCCAAAGGCGATGAGCTCCACAAGTTACCCCGAAGCCACCGCATACGCCAATTAAGTGACCTGAAAAAATTGGAAAAATTATAATCTTTTCAAATATGTGGAAAAGGGGAATAGAGGAATAGAGCTGTCGTTCATTATATCATCTTCAGCCCTACTTGCATACCATTTCCAAATAAACTTTATCTGGAGGAAATATGTATTTCAAAGAATAAGGAATAGACATATAAAATGCAGCTAGGAGTACAGAGAAATATAATAACCTTTGCAGGAAATTAAGAGCAAGAAACATTCTTACCTTTCCTTATCTAAGAATTTCCAGGTTTATAAACTTAAGCCTATCAAGGAAGACCCAGAAAGGCGAATCTAAGAATTCTTTGCTGAACAAATGGTCTGGCGAATAGAATCCTTTTATTTATTTTCTTATTATTATTTAAAATGGGGCTACTCGAGCAATCGCTGAAATATGCTGAAATCGATGATGGGTTGATTTCCTGCGCTGACAAATGTAATGTTGCAATCATGGTGTTATGGGATAATTGTTGATTAAAGTGCTGGTGATTGACCCGATAGTCAAATTGTTGACACACCAGATTGCAACACATGCAGACAAAGATTCCGATTCCTATATAGTCTTATCTATCTTATCTAGTCACTGCGATCTCTGAGATCTTTTGTGACATTGCCGCCTGCTAGGCACCGATTCGTACTTGGGATCTTTTACAAAACCTCTCATGTTCTTGGGGGTCATATTGGTAACATCTGCCTTACCTTGCCTTATCTTTTTTTATGTTTTAGTCTTATGCGGCCAAGAGCTTCACAGTCGCAGAGCACATATTTAGCAGTTTCGTCGCGTTCTTACAGAAGTGATAGTCTCGTTATCGATCTTACCCATCTTCTTCAGATAAGATCTGAGTGGGAAATGACTAGTAAGTAGGCCTGTTATGAGCATTAGTTCTGAGTGTGAGAAATAATTTTGTCCGCTATTGAGAGCCCGTAATAAATTCCTTCGCATTTCTCAGTCATGGAGTATTTGCCTAGTAAACCAATGTAATCTCATCTTCCCAAAGCCTAATTTTTGCCTAAGTGTGAGTCTTTGGGTGGCCAAAAACAAACTTCTGTCTCTGTCTCCTTCTTTTGCAAGACCGTCCGCAATCTCGTTGCTTGCCTTTCATTTGATGTCTGCATTCCCTGGCATCCAAATCGGCCCACGCATGTTCATTTGAATGAATGATTTTGCGAGCGCAGACTTATATGGCGTGAATCTCTGCATGGAAGGTGAAACCTCAGTACCTTACTGAGTTGGTAATTTAGCCCATATATGGTCACGACTGCTCTACTTTCTATTTAGTAGGCATCCGTGTACCATTTAAGAGATCCTCTTTCAAAGGATATGTATGTCACCAGAGTGCTATTATTGATGATCCCCTAAGATCAACTTGAATGGTGTTTCGGAGTTATACGGTTTCAACATAACATCTGAAGGGGGTGGCCCATCGGGTTCGTTAAGAATTCTTCAAGGAATTTCAGGTAAATTTCTTCCTTGGGGAGATTTGTCCCCTGCAGTATTATTGCACTCATTATAAACGAGGAAGCTTTTGATACCATCTTTTGACACGAATCAAAGTCGCATAATGCTGTAAATGAAGGCGCTCAATCTTTAATGTTAATTAAATTTCTTGAAATAATTTTTATTAGTGTCAATTTTCTTTTGTTTTGTTTATTGTAAGAATAAATATAAATAAAACTCAACATGGCTCTTGTCGTTGAACAATTGAGCTAAAATTTGGCGAACTTACACATCTCCAAAATGGTCGTCGAATTTTATCATTTTTTGTTGCAGTTTGGTCAAAATTCGATATCTAGGGTCTCAAATTACACGAAAATTTAGAAATTCAAAATGGTAGTCAAATATAATAATATATGGTCCAATTCGATATCTTGGGGGCTTGCGGTTGGGGATTACGGATGTTTGGATAAAATATGCAAAGTTTGAAACTTAACATATGTTACGTACATCGTTCCGATTGCAAGATAACTTTTTTAAGATTGCACATTTTCAAAAGTCTAGAAAGGACAAAATAATAAATTAAAAAACACCTTTAAAAATAGGTTCGTAGATTTCAATTAATTGAAGCTTGGAGTCAAAGATTTCAAATTTTTTGAAGCATCCACAGTATGAATGACTCATCGTGCAAATTCAAATGTACGAAGTTTGGCACACTGTTAGAGAATTTCCCGATATCGATTTTCAGTCGCATCGGACCTTATGGCAATATAGTTTCGCAGCTTCGAATCTCTTCCATTTGATGATCGAAATTTCTAAGCTTCGAAAATGAACAGCCCTAGTTAATATACCATGAAACAGCACAGAAATGGTTTATAGTGGAAGTATAGGACCTGGGAGCATAAAGCTTCGAAAATTTTGAAGAAACTATACAGGATAGCAATGGGTCTATATGCAATCAGTATCAGTGCCAGATTCTAGCTCTCATTCTGACAGCAGATCATTAAATTTAGAGGAGTACCTCCAAGTTGGAAAGAGAAGAAGGAATATTTGACGCCATTTGATTTTTAAAAGAAATGTGATTGAAGATTCATATTTTGTCAATAATACTTACCGCAAGCAAATCATAGACCTATCAGGAGTAATTGAGTCATTGGCGATAGACATGCAGCCTTAGATCATATAACGAAAAGGATAGGCTATGAGAAAGAAAAACTTAAGCATTTTTCTTCAAGTAGTAGAATCGCATCGATGTGTTTGTTTAGTCATGAAAGTCGTAAACTACGATATTTTCTGACCGGGCACATAATTTAGTGGTTGAAAGTTAATCAAATATTGAACAAGTTTTATAATTTCCTGTCACCGCGATTCGTATCATTTTTTCAGTTTATAATTTTATAATTCTTTTATAACTTATTACATTTTTAAAAGTTTTCCTAGTGCCCCATTTAATTGCTGATAATATTTCTTGTCGTTGCCTTTGCTTGACTGACATCAAACAAGACACTCAATGACAATTCAATTGTAAGACCCTCAGAATATAGAGACAACAGGAAGTGTTGATACCTGTAAAATTCGTGTGCATGAGCGTGGATTTTTCAGAGTATTTTGAAGTAGCTCAGCATTATATTCAAGAAAGAGACAAATCTATGTTTGCATGTCAAACGAAGTTTGTTTAATTAGCGAAAGATTTGCAACAATTCAAATCTATTTAAATGTAATTGAAAAGTTGTGAAAAGTGTTTTAAAAATAGTGCTAAACAAAGCAAATAGTATACGTAATTATCTGTTCAAATTATAGTGATAAATTTCTAAGTGATTTCATGTAATTTCAGAATGAAGTGTTCGGTAAAAAATTGCCACAACAACACCAAAGAACGACGTGGGAAATCATTTTTTAGGCAAGTATAGTTATAAAATATTATTTTGTGTACTTTACACACCTGTGTATGTCAAATTAAATTAAAAATACATAAGAAATGCGATGAAATATCGAAAAAATCCTTCCTCCACCGAGATTTGTTTACGTTTGTGATAGCTGCGAAATTCCCTGAGTATGACGGCGTAGTGGCAGTGAATAAGAACATTTTCCATGGGAGCAAACGTAATATTTTCAACCATATATCTTGTTGCCCCGCTCTCTATATTGATTCTACTACACGGCTGCACTGAGCGTTCACTACAGGGGCAACAGATACTAACACAACTAGAATTTGACTACACAAAATTTGACTTATAACACTTCCTGTACTCTCTATATTCTAAGCTAAAAACCCAGCCCTCTTGTCATTTTCCTCCCGTGTCCACAAAAAAATTGCTTATCACACGTACACGAATTTTATACAAGGTAGCCTATCCTTTCGTTTTATGATCTAAGCATGCAGCTTATCTAAACTAAGTACAAATATTTAATTATATTTTAATACTTTTATGCTAGGATATGTCCTAAACTGTCAATTTTTTTTTCTTGACAAGGCGAAAGTTCTGACAGGAAAATGTCTTGTGGAGACCACAAAAGAAAAATTAAAATTTAAGATATAACGGATTTGCAAGACTTTTGCAACTGTGGACAAAAATTTTACATTTTCACAATAAATAATTTTGATTGTTTATAGCATTAGAAGTTAATTTACGTATTTACTTTAAAAAAAGCCAGGACTGAACTAAGAAGAGAATTCAGAAAGAAAAGCCCATTATTCTTCCTTATTTAGCTTTGTTTCTCTAACTAGAGAATTTCTAATTCTTTTCTCTAAGTAAATTAGTCTGTTATTCAGCGCCAATACCATAATACAAATGTCACAACAGCCCAGCTTAGGCACACGATATACAATTTTCTTAAAAAAGTATTCCTTAATTGCACGTGTAAATTTTAAAGCCAACAATTTTCATTCAAGACAAATCGCAATGATGTGATAATTGTGTATTCAAATTACGTGCAAGAGTTAGGCACTTTACGATTCAAGACATATTCTAAGATGTTACGTCAAGAACTTCCGGCTGAAAGTAAACTCATTCACGGCTTCCACAAAATCTTACTCTCAAACTAAGTATCACCGGTTATGAATTCCAAATAGAATAGTCGAGTTTAACCTTAGATTTTGTAATAACTTTAATTCTTTAGGTGGACTCACTTCTGATTGAATTCAATGAGTAAATCGAGGTTTAGTTTTTTTCTGAAACGGTTTATATGTAATAATTTATCCAGCCACATGATTGACATTATCTCAGTTAGCCTCACTACACCAGTCTCAGGAGATAAATGAGATATTCTCAGTTGGCTCACTGCGAGACAGCACTTTCGGTGGACTGTTGAGCTACAAAATTCGAACGTAATCAACTGAGCATCTGAGACAACTGAAACTTTATTTTCGTGTCTCAGTTATTTCAGTTTCGTTGGTGTCATTTTTATACCCTAGATGAAATCTATAAGGTATACACTAAGTGTGTCATTCCGTTTGTAACACCTCGAAATAATGATCGTAGAGCAAAATGGATTGGACACCCACGCATAATATTAAAAGTTATTTTGATTTTTGCATGTCTGTCCGTCTGTCATCTGTCCGCCTGTGCACACGATAACTCGAGAGCGCGTATACTTAGAGAGCTGAAATTTTGTACACGGACTTAAAAAAAAGTAAAATTAAGTTCGAAAATGAGAAAATCGGGCAGCTCCTTCGTGGGGTTGCCATACAATAATTTCGTTTTTCACTATATATTTGGACACTGCCTGAGAACACGTCAATGTAGAGAGCTGGAAATCAGTACATTATGTTTTCATTCTACTAGCAAATAAAATTTCAAAAATGGACTAAATCGGGCAACCCAATCTTGGTGTTGCCATATAAATATTTAGGTTTTTTACGTATACTGTGAAAACGATCAGTCCGAGACATTTTTATTGTACTAAAAACTTCTTCAGAATACGAATTCCTATAAAATTGGTTATAATCATTTTTTCTGTCTGACAAACTGTTCCAGAAATATATCCAAAAAACCACTTCATAAGTACATTCATCTAGGGTATCAAAAGAATTGGTCTTAGACCAATTCTAGCCTTTTTACTTGTAATATATACAAATCAAAGTATTTTCCTTTTCTCACATTCGCGGACTAAATCTCTGCTACTCTCTTTAGAGTAAGGATGACCGAGAAGCGATGAGCTATTTTAGTTAATTAACAATACTTTTCTCAATTTATTTCTATCTATTTGTCAAAATTTTTTAAACGTCAAAATTGGCAGATCAGCTGATTGGTCTGAACTGAGACGGTTGCTCAAAGCTCTTGTTTCACTGCGACAGTCCTTGCCGAAATTCCCTTAATATAACACCTTTGGTGAATTGTGTTAGTTCCATATTAAACTCCGAAAAAAATGAGCGCAACCACTAAGCAACTGAATCTTGTAGACACTCATATCTTATCATGGTCTTTGGTGATCCAGCATCTGCAATCTAAAAGACGAATCGGCAAAAAAGATATGATATGAGTTAAGCCGTACTGGAGCTATTCCGTCTCACTTTAGGGTAAGGGGAATAGGGCATACGATTCATTAAAAAAAAACCATGATAAACAGACCTTACGAAGATGCCAAAAAGGATGTCGTAAATCAAATCATTTTTGATGGGTTCATGAATCAACTCTTGATATCAATACAATTCGTAAGAGTCATGCTGAACTTAGAGTGATCAAGAATTCTGTGTATTGACAATACAGGTGTAGCCGTAATAGACACGAAGACTATGGCCGACTATGGCCGCAGTATGAAAATTATTTGGACATTATTTTGATATTATTCCAATTGTGGAGTCAAACTCGCGTAATGCGTTGGAAAGAGCTCAGATTGCTAGAGAGAGAGAGAGAGAGAGAGAGAGAGAGAGAGAGAGAGAGAGAGAGAGAGAGAGAGAGAGAGAGAGAGAGAGAGAGAGAGAGAGCAGGAGCAACATGCTCTAGTGGTATACAATTAATTACGTTGCGTTGCCAGAATTGTTGATGTTCGAAGCAATGGAATTAACGATTTCAGAGTTAAATCAGTTGACAGCAGACCAAGATCCCAACTTACCCTTTGACCTTTTTTTATTTTTCATCGAATATCTGCTTAATTGACAAAGCTGAATTCATATTAGCTTCGAAAGATAGGATCACAAACAATAGAGCCAATAGATCACCAACAGAGTCCAAGAAAGAGTTTATCTTAGAATGAAACTAATAACACTTCTTCAATTCTGAGGTTTATTGTGTGTAAATGAGAGCAAGCACATCTGTTTATTTAATCGTTTGTCATAATCGTTTATATTAATTTTTCCCACTGGAAAAACTTTCAAGGTCCACATAGTTAGCTAAGAGATAACAGATAAGTCGCTAGGGAAGTTATCAGAAAATATTTTGAACAAAAGATAATGGAAGGTCTAATATCGACGCATTCATGACATTTATAGTTACCGCAGTTGACAAGGATCTCTCAAACTCGTTTAAAGCATGACGAATTTCATCGCATAAAGTTATATCTATGTATGTCCTGTTGGTCATGATCAAATTAATAGAAAATAATTCAGTCAGGTAAAATTGGTTAATATTCCTTCGATAGATTTGATATGATTTGTATTGTCCTTCTTACAGAGCTTTTTGGTAATGTTAAAAGCAGCTGATTGATTTTAGCTGAGACATCTTCAGATATTGTTCAGAGATACCTCACTAAGGCATTGCTTGCCCAAAGAGCCCAATAATTTCAGATCTTAAATACTCGCACCCCATAAAAACAGATGCAGTTTCTTATAAACTGGACTTACTCCAGCAATATTCTATGATGAGTCGTTCTTTAACCAATAGATACACCCCGTACAAGGCGAAAAGATGTATGACGCCAAAGGCAAACACATTTCTCCAAACGATTTCCATTTTATAGTTGTCATCTTTAACTGGTTCGACTTCGAGAGACTGCTTAGTAATCTTTGCTTGGAACTCTGTGGATGATGTTACGTTCGTTTTTGTGTTTCGTGTTAAATGTTGTGCTAGTGGCTGCTTTCTCTTCAAGTGTTCCGTTTCTAGTGACGTCTCCGCTAATATAAATGTGTTCCCAATTAAATTGGGAGCCATTTTGATAACCTGTAAAAAAAATTAATTTACATTAATTATTACGTTAATTAGATTGTATAGGGGTAATAAAAACTCCATTGTAGAATTGATCATTAAAGATAAGTATGGTTATGTCAAGGTCTGCCAGTTAAATTTTTGAAATCAAATACTTCACATGAATCGAGAGGCTTTGGATAGAAGTGACAAATGCGAAAGATCTCAATTAAAAAATAAACTAGATCCATAATCACTAACATACATTCAAGTTTGTAAAGCTCATGAAATATTGGAAAGGAATCATCAAATATATGTAATCAAATAGACAAAGTTCCAAGAAAATTTCGAAAAATAGTCGGCACAATAAAGCATACAGGTCAGGATAGACCATTATTACATCACAGTATCTCTGCACAGTACGCTCCGTAATCTGTCGAACCAAGTCACAGCAATTATAAAAGTTAGATTTCAGGTCACAGTTCATGCGGGGCTAACACCAGCACACACCTTCACAAATTTAATCTAAAAAACAGTTAGATGAAGATGAAGCTAAGCTATTCTAAATTAGTAACTTTTGTCCAACTTACTAGTTAAGAAGGTTTTGTACGATAGAACGTGATAACTCATTCGAAAAGTACCATGTATCTGGAACATAAAGTGGCAATCAAATTTTACTTTGACGAACATTTTTTCTGGAAAATGATGTCTTTCTAAGGTTAAAAAATAGCTCTGAAATTGACGTTTAATCCCGAATAACCGCACAATCATACAAACCTCAATTCTCGAACATATCTTAAAAGTTCACTGTATCTGAAGAAGACAGACATTCGAAAATATCAACAAAGTCTTTTCTAGCAAGTCTAAGCTTCGTAAAGTAATTATTCCCTTAAGAGGTAAATAGATTCGTCAATATTTCTCTGAGCGTAAACGAATCCATACAGCAAAAGTACTTCTTTGTAGATAATCCAGCGATCTGTTCAGAAAAATGAAATTTCCTCTTCACTAACTCTCTCATCTTAACCAAGATAATAGACAGAAAAATTCAGTGTCAATCAAAGCTACCTCCTGTACCACTTTATTTCTATAACAACGTACACAAGTTTCTTGAAGTCCGATTATCTCGAAAACCGTTAGCCACCCATTCCCCTACAATTTTTTGCTTGTGTAACACCCAAGACGGGACACCCTGTATATAAATTACCTCCTCCTTGGGCAGTCTTTCTGCCGAATTTGGTTTACACTAATTATACTCCTCAAATAGCTCGATTTCTACCATAAAAAAATTAATTTCCGGAAAACGGGATGGAAATAAAATTTTATACACTTTTGGGGAGACCAAGTCAAAAGTTACGGGCTTAAAATGTTTTACTCTACATAAGGCACAATTCCCCAGTAGGAATGGCGATCATCCTTCGCTTTTAGCTCTGAATGATCATAGGTGGATAGCTCCTTTTTAGATCAGCATTTTCATAAATGCAGGTCTCCTTTTTGAATAAAAATTTTCATAAAGTGGGCAGGTTCTACTCTACTGAAATGAAATGATTTTAGAGAAAATTTACTTTTAAAAACATTTCGCAAATTAAATTATTTTAGATTTTCCACGTTTGGTTTGCCAAATATTTTCAAAAATACAGACTAACTGATTTCACCATTTCTCAGCCTTTTAATAATTTTTATATAAAACAACAGGGTAGATCTGAGCTGCATACATACTACATACACATAAAACAAGAGAAAAGGTTTCATTATGCCCTAGATGAAAATAATAGTTAAATAAAGTGAAAACGCAAAGTTCTGTATGGCAACACCAAGAAGGGGCTGCCAAGTTTAGTTCATTTTTAAAATTTTATTTACAATTGCTGTGAATACACCATGTATCAAATTTGAGTTATCTACGTCGATACGTTGTCGGACAGTGCGCAAATATACAGTGAATAACGAAGTAAATTTTTATATGCCAACCCTACTTGGGGTGGTTGTCTAAACCATTTTGCTCTACCAGAATTATTTCTGTGTATTAGAAACGGAATGAAAAACTTAGTACACCCTATGAGTTCATCTAGGATATAATAAAATGGAGCGCAGCGAAGACACACTAATAATATGTGATTTATAAATTGCGCGTAATTCAATTCTATCTCAATCCCTTATCTCTGCTATAGAATTGCTCCTTTTGCAGTTCTCTTGAAGCAATACTGAAATCTAACCAAAATTTTATACTCCTTTATTGCATCTAGAAGGAGCACTCCTAATTTCTTCTACTGGACCGTTATCTATTTGTATGGGTATGAGTATCATAACCAGCAGGGTCGATTGAATTTCTCCCTATGGACAATTCTGTCCTATTGGGATATTGCAATTTGAAAGCTTTGTGCAAAACATATTGCTACTGGCCTGATTAGACCGCAATCGGAAGTATTCTCTCCAAGGATTTGGCTTCTGGTGAGTTCATAAATTACGTTTTCCATTTTTTTTTTAAGAGTAATGATTTCATGATGGTATGCCAGGATTTTAGCACCATTGCATTTTTCGTCCTTGAGAATGAATATTACTGTCTACTTGAGAGATATATTCTACACCATGGCTTTATAAGAAGTATATTTGAAATTTAATATAATTTTATATTAAGTCTTTGCCCTTTTTCCCTCCATTTTTTGCATTTTCTTATTTCCTGGCGCTTTCCTGCCTCTAATGTCCTAAAAATAATATTTTTATGGTAAATAACTTCGATATCAGTCAATTGACCGCCTCTATTCGCTGCATAAATTCGGATTCTTTGTAATGCATTTTTTATGACATTCTGAACATTCCGCTTTAATGTTTGTTATTTTATTGATGAATATTTTCTTGGAGTTTATCAGTTGTTACATGCTCTTTAGAAACCCCAGAGAAATAAATCGGGTTAGGCTTGTTGGTCTGTTATTAGATCTGGCGATCTATGCGACCAATAGGATGTCACCGCTCTTTGGGTTTGATTTCAAATATGGTTTTCACAAATTGATATCTTTCTCGCACTGTATGAGTCATATTGCTATCGTCTTGGAATCATTTCCAACCCTAAGTCATATATTTTGTGTGTGACGAAATTTCTTAATAACATAGGTATATGAACAATTCACATCAGCACCTTCTAAATAATAAGGTCCAATGGCACTTTTAAGATAAAGTCGGCATCCTACTGTCACTTTAGGTGATTTTAATGGTCACTCATAGATTCAAAACGGATTTTCAGTCCCTTAATAACAATTTTCCTGTTTGTTGACCATACTATTGAGATTATTAGAATTAGCCTCTTCACTCTTATGACCTTTTAAAAAAATTCGGGATTATCGGGATTTTTTATGTTTTTCATCATACCACTCTCGTCTACGTTGAAGGTACTTTTCTTGAAGTTTATGAGTTATTTCAATTTTGTATAGGATAAACGTATAATGTTTTATTAAAATTCTCTGCAAAACAGTGTGTTAAAGATCCATTTGCTTGTTTCTTGTGTACAACTTTGTCTCGCACGCTTTGAATATATTCGGCCGCAAGTGTAGTTCTAAGACGGCCAAAATCATCTATAGTGACGAATGCTTGGAAACTCATTGTATTTTAATACGGCTCACGATTTCGTTCGAATTGTTCGTGTAATTTTCTATGATAGAACAGTAGCACAAAACGCTACATTCCCATTTGAATCGTGTTATAACGGCTAAGATCTACTATGTAAATGGTAACCCTGGGTAAAGTTGACCGTTCATATCAAAACGTATCATAATACATTTTAACGTTTTCTGACAATTTTTCTATGATAGAATTATAGCTTCTTAGGCTGGAGTTCCTAAATGTGTAATATAGGTTTCCTAGATAAATGCACATTTTTGAACCCTATACCTACTCGGCTTGGAAGAAGAACAGTTGAAGTTCATTCGACTACTAAAAAGAGCGTTTATGTCGAAAATATTCAAAAATTTATCTCCATCAATTTAACTATTTTTCAATTCATTTAATTTAACATAGGTAATTAATATTTGTCCTATTTTATAAATTAAATTAATAAACATTTGCATTGAAGGCTTGCATCTGGCTGTTACAAGTGCCTTTTCGTCCTGATTATATTGTTTACTTTTGCTGTTTTGCGGTTGAAAAATAATTTATTGTACTGGGAGTCATCTTTAGCTTGCTTGTTTAAATATTTAAAGAGAATGTAGGATATCCCTCACATTTCAGCTACTTAACAGATACTAAGTATATAGAATATACCACTTAATGAATTATTAATTTTTTACTTATTTCAAAAACGTAAAAAATGTTCTATTTGTAACTGATTTCAAAAAGAGGACATTCTCGAATTTTTATTATAATTGCATTGAGTAAGGCATCTAAATTGGACCACATTGCTTCATTAAAATGATGAATATTTAATCATTGGATACTTTTAGCTCATATGAACGTTTTCGCATAGCATGGAACTAATCTGGGCAACCATTTATTAGTGAACTCGTACAGATGTTGGATGCTTTACATACATTTACCTAATATTTGAGAAACGTTTAAAATTTTCAACAATTTTTCATTTAATTATGCACAACGTTGCATGCATATTTTTCTATATACATTTCTCAGAAGTAGTGAAATTTTACTTCGGATTTCTTTGTTTACATATCAATATCCAAAGATATTTTCAATTTCTTTTGAAAATGTGAGAATCAATTACAGTCACCGCAATATTCTCATCACGTAAGATCGAAAATTTGTCTGCTAAATCATAATGGGCGTCAAATGGCATCATTTGTTACTCATTAAAATAACAAGTGACTATAAGTGATGTCTCTCAAAACTCAAGGTTAGTTACAAATGGAACAGAAGCTGTTGACAAGACAATCGTGAATTCCTGATTTCAATATATATGTTACTTTTTGTTTTGTTGTTTTATCTCGGATAAAGAGAAAACGACTTTAAGTAACTTAACTGATAAGAAAAGTATAAATTTGTAAATTGACATTATTCTTGTACTAATTACATAGAAATTGTTGAGGATCTCTTACCTATTGACTTTTGTAACAAAGCAAACATCACGTATTACATGCAAAATTTGGGGATTTTTGGAAACACTTTAAATGGAACTGAAGTCATTTTTTGAAGGTTGGTTCCTTAAACAACTCAGAACTCGTGCAGAATATTAAGTAATACCCAGGAAACTTACGACGAGCTTACGTGTGTTATACCGACAATCGATAAACATTATTGCTAGCTGATCAGCACGTGACATAACAACATGCATAATAGCTTTTAAGACTTCATACCTGCTTCATATGTAAATTTTGGGGAAACAATACTTTGTTTAACATAGTTAATACCATTTAATCCAAGAATGTTGATATCGGAAAACTTTTGTTATACATTCTGGAAAATGGCTACTGTTATTCATATTGCCCAAAAAAATCATCACCCTTAAATTATTACTGTGATTACCGAGCCATCAGCAAGAGTTCAAACAAATACTTTTGAGTAGAATCAACTTCTTGAGACCTTCTGTCATATTTGAAGCCTTTGAGCAAGAAAAGTTATTTATTTTATTGCCATAGTTATGGACTTCTCCAAAGCATCCGATAATTTTAACTATTTAAAAACATTTCTGCCTAAATTCGGATCAATATTGGAGCTATGGCTTTTCTGTTTTCATACAATAATCTTACAAAGGTTGTAAAATATCCTTGGGTTTATAAGCAGATTATCTACCATAAGCTCATAAACTCCAAACTTGATTCTATTTGAGCAAATTGGAAATGGCATTTAATTATTGCTTAATTATACTATCGTGCGTCAGAAATTGAGAGCAAAATCTGATCTTGATAGAACCAAGGATCTGGGTGTTATTTTGATTCCAAACTCGCTCATTTAAAGACCACATTTTGAGTATTGTCAATAGGGCTAACACTGCTTTGGCCCTTGTTAACAGGTGGAGTTTAATGATCTATTTGTAACCAAAACATTCTATTGAGCTTTCGTCAATCCGATCTTGGAGTATGCCAGTCCTGTGTAAGCACATATTATTCTGTCTCTTCGCGACCTCCTTTGGAACGATCCTGTAGGCTTCCTACCTTACGCTGATAGACTCAAGTTGATTTCTATCGACATCCGTGAGAGGAGGCGTTACATCACCAGGATCCGATTTGTATACGATTACTTCCATGGTACAATTCATTCTTCTGAGCTGCTTGACCTCCTAAATGTCTCAACTCCTTGTCGATCCTAGAGAAAACATGACTTTCTTTATCTGCCATTTTGTCGTACCTATTTTTTTCTGTTCCTTTTAAATCTAGTGTATTTGCTTCATTCATTTAAGTATTTTTAATTTTAATTGGATCACAATTTTTTTTACGTAATTTATAATAACTTTGTAATAGTCAGACTTTGTCGAAATTTGATAAAGAAAACATAAAGTTTATCTTTTATAAAAGTAATCTCGTTCCATATGTAATATGTCCACATTTTAACAGATGTTAGAATTGTAGATATACACTACCCGTTGAAATCTTCTCATTGTTTAGGTATTGATAATCGTGGTAAGTGAAACAAATTTAAGCTGCAGCAAGCCTCAATACCAGAAATCATAATCGCAATCTGTTTAAGGCCTAATTTTGTTATGGAATAATAGTTTATCGTTATAAGTCGGACTAAAATGATTAATCTGAGATGAATTGAAGACATTAAAATACTTTGGTAGATAAATAGACGTAACTAAGTTCAAGTTTTATTCGTAGCGCAAATGATCAACTGAAGGTCCAGAGCTATATAAATTCATGCATATCTAAATGTCAACAGATATTTACGTTTCCAGGTTTACAGCAGATTATGAACAATAGAACTTACGAACTGCTCAGATTTCTAGCATTAAAATTACGTTATAATTCCTCGAGCGTGTGCTCAATACCTATATTACAGAGCCAATAGAATCGCAGTAGATGTAATAAGCCCAAACAAGTTACGGTATCGTAAATTATGATTGCTGCCCAAATTTAAAATTAGATTATATTTGAACTAAACAATAAATTGGAAAAAAGTCATAATTAATCTAAGACCAATGTTGGCGATACCTATTGTGGTTTTTCGCATTCCTTTCAAAAACATTTCCTCGGCGGCTAATATAGTTATAAATAATTTCGTCAGTACATCAAGAACGTCTCTCATGGTTTGAATTTCCAGGACACGTGTGCAAGATCTGCAAATCTGCAAATTTCTTTATATCAACCCTAGTTCAACGCCTTCTCAAGCAGTCAAATACAATTTAAAAAATGAATGATTTCTTATGCCAAAAGGAAAAAAGGAGACTGGAACCCAATTTTTTTTATATCTACGAACATAACCTTAATTTTTCATAAAATTATTGTGTACAAAATTTCAGTTCTGTAGTAAGTATACGCGTTCTCGAGTTATCGTGGACACAGACGGACGGACATGCAAAAATCGAAATAACTTTTAATATTAGGCGTGGGTGTCCAATTCATTTTGCTCTACCATCATTATTTCGAGGTGTTACAAACCGAATGACCCTATAGATTTCATCTAGGGTATAAAAATGAATGATTTCTTATGGCAAAACTGTTGTTAGGGAAAAAAGGGAGACAGGAACAAAATTTTATATATCTACGAATATAACCTTAATTTTTCATAAAATTATTGTGTACAAATTTTCAGCTCGCTAGTCAAGGTACGATACAGATAGGCAGACGAACATTAAAAATTCGAAATATTTCATAATTCTATGAATGTGTACCTGTTGAATGGTTTTGTGCCACTATTATTTCTCTTCGTTACAAACGTATGAACAACCACAGATATGATTTCGTCTAGGCTATAAGACAATAGAAATAAAAATATAAATCATAAGAAGAACTCAAATGTTTGCTTAACAGTTAAACCTGTGCAGTTACGATGATTTCATATACATCTAGTATTGTAATTTTAATTGGCGCCTCTCACATGTTACAAATTGGAAGAAAAAAAACTTCATTGTGCAAAGCAATCATCTCTGTTAAACCTGCGAGCATTTCATAATTGTAATCTTGTTGCCCCATAAACTCTTAATATCATTTCCGTGAGTTCCATAATCAGTAGTAGAGCGTTTTCACAGTCTAGTATCTCCATTAGTTAATATTATAAAGATTCGAAGTAGTTCCCTAGATTTTAGGGAATATTCCCTAAATTTGAGGGGAAAAAATAGAAAATTCCCTATATTTGAGGGGAAAAAACCTACCTAGAGAAAAAAATTGAAAATTCCCTGCATTTGAGGGATAAAAACCTAATTTACGTTTTCCAAGGTGGAGCTTTCCCTAATCTTATCGAAAAATAGCTTTGTGAGACAAATTGTTGCCACTCACTTTAGGGAAAATATTTTTACTGTGTAGTGAGTTTTTCCGAAGAAAATGCATACACTATACTAATACTAATACACTGAAGTGCAACTGCACTGAAGTGCAACTCAATCTAAAAGGATTAGAGCCATCCACTTTTAGCCAACTACAGCTCTCCGGGTAAAAAGAACACGCCAAAGGCTTTACGCGTAAACCCATGATGAATGTTTATTAAAATTTGCCTGCCCTAACGCTAACATCTTACATATTCTATAATATTTTTATTTTCAGTAAATACATATAAAGTGCAAGTATTCGCCACGGAAAACCAATAACATGCTAAAAGACATAATTTCATATCTAACGCTGATAGAGGGGTCTGGTAAAGATTTAATGTATGTATTTCAGTTACATAATTTCATAAAATCGGTTGTTATGGCACTTTCACTGTTTAAGGCCTTTCTTTTCCCATATCTATTCCATTGGAATCGAAAATTTTATCGACTAAACCCATATAAGAGCAGAAAATTCGTCTCGAAGTAAACATATTCCTTCGTAGCTCACCTACCTTACTATAACTACTTAAATTAAGTCACCACGAAGGTGCAAAAACCCACTCAACTTCTGAGCTTTTCTGCGGTTTTATGTGCATACTTCTCGTAGTTGTAAATCTTTTAACAATTTAATTAAAATTGGCTTGATTTAGCGTAAAATTAAAAGTGACGCAAATTTGAGTTACTGCCTATGCCCTCATCGAAGAATTATCGTTTTGTTATTGTCAAGAGCTCGTAAAAATAAATTAATTTTGACCGCACCTAGCCAATTTTTTTTCCTATTACCACATCGACCTTGCCCATAAAATGCATCAAGCGAGATAATTTCATGATATCCATACCGAAAATCTTCACTTCCTTCACTTTTTCTATAATTTTTGAACATTAAGATCAACTATAAGTGCCTTCAGGAAATATATATTTTGTTTTAACTATAAGTCGTCAAGGAAAGTACACGAAACGGAATCTTAGGGAACCCAAACTGACCTTAGCCAATATTCTCCAAAACACTATAAAATGATGGAAGCAATCTTCTGATCTTTTTTACAATGAAAGCAAGAGAATTTTGCAAGGTCGATCTTGAATTAATTTGAATTTTTGATATTTTCCCATCGACCAAATTGTGTTGGTTAGTCTTTCCAGGAAGTGTGATCACGTGAAACTATCGACTTAGCAGTAGTTTTGTTTACGAAATTTATAAGATGGTAAATGAGGTAAACATTTCACAAATGTCACATTTGCACGAATGAAAGAGAATTTTTTATCTTTAGGTAGATTCTATTTTTTCAATGCCAATTAAGGCGACCTTTGAAATAAGGTATAAAAAGCGGAAAATATATGTACAAGTAGGTACTATAGCTACAAGCTCAGTTTAAAGCGGAATATTAATGCTATCCAGTTGTTATTACAATTTATTAATTATATCTATTCATGCGGACTAGCGAGTTACAATTGTTGTCAGTTATAAGATAAGCCCGGAATACCAAGGTGATAAATATAATTAGGAGAGACGCAAGAGTTTATCTACTGCTGAAGGTGATAGTTTTTGAAATATGGGTGGGAATTTCTGAGCTTAAGTTACCCTTGCTGAAAGTCATTTGCGTATCAATTATACTATAAAAAAATTCCATATCACTAGAAATATACTGTATTTAATAGTTTTCGACTATAGTATAGAATAATATGAAATTAAAGAATCTAAAGGTATTTCTTTGGAAGCATAGACCAGCTGTCTGCAGTTATCATACATCACATTATTTGTGAGTAGAAATAAAATCATCCTCATGTGGATACGATACCGGGCGGAACATTAGAGCCCCAGAAATAATGAAATAACTGGCAGACACATATTGCATTAAGAGAAGGGGAACTTGCTTTTATTGAACAAAGCCATTTTGCAGAAAATGCTAAATACCATCTCGAAACAAAAGCCAAAGAATTCTTCTTCTTCTCAGGTAGGTAATTAGCGCAACGATGTCACCTAAATAAGATTAACTTGAGAAAAAATTAACTTTTTTGTGGCATCATTTCCTACTGAAATTTTGTACGCAGACTTTAAAATCAAAGTAAAATTAAGTTTGAAAATGAGACAAATCGGGCAACACCTTCGTGGTGTTGCCATACAAAAATATTTGGGCACTGCCTGATAACGCGTTGACATAGAGAGCTGAAATTTGGTACATGGTGTTTTCATAGTAATAATAAAAAAAATTTCAAAAATGGATTAAATCGGGCCACCCCTTCTTGGTGTTGCTATATAAAAGTTTAGGTTTTTTACGAATACTGTGAAAACGATCAGTCCTAGACATTTTTATTTTACAAAAACTTCTTCAGAATATAAAATCCTATAAAGTTTGGTTATAATCATTTTTTCTGTCCGACGACCCACTCTAGAAATATATGCAAAAAACCACTGCAAAAATCAACATTGCTCAAATGGATGCCCATACGAAATTTCATACAGGCATTCATCTAGGGTAAGAATGGTCTTAGACCCATTCTAGCTTTTTTACTTGTTTACGATTATAATTAATAAGAAAAGTAAAAGCTTTAAAGAAATCGGATTAAATCAGGTAATTTTTTACCGCTTGAAAGTAAATTTTAGTCGAGTTATCGTCGATTTTACATTTGACTGAGGCGTCTGGTTTTTATGTCCGGTCTTTGGGTGCGATTAGTTTGCTATGACTCTGAAAACACCATGTACCGATCTTCAACTCTCTATGTCGACGCTTTCTCGGGCAATGTCCAAATATATAGTGGAAAACGAAATTTTTGTATGGCAACCCCACGAAGGAGTTACCCGAGCTGTCCCATTTTCGAACTAATTTAACGTTTTTTTTAACGTTCATGTACAAAACAGACGGACATGCAAAAATCAAAATAACTTTTAATATTATGCGTGGGTGTGCAATCCATTTTGCTCTGCCATCATAGCAATAGCAACCTTAGTATACCGTATAGGGTAAAAAAAGATGAACAGAACACTCAGAGGTCTGTTCGATCTACAGAGCGGAAAAAGATGCACGCGTACAGTCTTCTTGCCTTGTCTTACTGCAGGAGTTTTTCATATAAAAGTAACTTGTATTTTGTTCAAGCGCTATAATATCCATAAATTTGTTCTACATGCTCTTTCTTTTTTAAACCATTAGAAAAAAAAATTACACATTTGGCTACAATTTCTGTATTTTTTTAAATGGGGGCACCTGGGTTCTACTTATGAAACCCGCGGAGAAATTTTCTCGTCATACTTTAGCACAGGCATAGCATGGATTGTGCGATATCTTTATATAATAGTATTTTTGCTAATTTTTCGCTGGCAATCTTCGTGGAATCATTAAAATTTTTTTTGCAATCTACTCCCTACTCACAATTAGCAATAAGGACTAATGTGTGTCTCAATAAGAAACGTAGAAAATATATAAAGTATCAAGCCAATTATTGTTACGACTGCCTTGTCTAATAGAAAGTAATCCAGAAAATGCAATTTGTGTATAATGAAGAGTGACAAATTTTTGCAATTTCACTGCCGAGAATTTTTTTAAAGAAAACAAACATCGGGAATTATTCGTTCACTTATAAATAGAAGTTTCAGTTTATTGATATTGCCGCACTTTATTTGGTCGCTGCTTTAAACGAGTAAAAACTTCAGTAGTCTTACCATTGTACTCTGCAGTGCTTTCAGTTGCCTTTTAAAATTCATTCAAAAAAAGTACGAACGTTATACTAAGCTTTTATCAGGTTTTCATACGCAGCAGTAATGCAATCAAGCAACACCACTAACTCTCTCACCGTGTTCCAAATTTCCTATGGTATTTGATTGGAGTACCTATACTAGAGCACTTTCTATTAGTTTAGTGATTGACTCATTGCAAGTAGCGCGGCCTGAGAGTTTCTCCATACCAATCGACATTAATACTCGATACTTTCGGTACTTCGATCATATTTTAATCGTTTAGAGACTGAAACCGCTTTGATCACGTCACTTGTTCAAGACTCCAATTTTATCGATAGTTAGTTTTTGAATTTTGGCACCAATATGAAACGAAATAATCAGAGACTTTGAAATTAAACGCCCCAGGTTCAATTTCAAACAATAATCGTAACAATTTATTGAACACTTATGAGGGTTAAAGAGGAGCTATCTAAAATGCCAAACTTAAGGAGAAATTTGTTTGCATTTATGAAAATTTGTTTTGTATATATATATGTATGAATATACCTTAAATTTTAAATATTTAACCATGCTAAGGTGAATAAATACATATATGCCACACATATTTACAAAATTTCAACAAGTACGAAAGAACACCTCAAAGGAAAGAAGATTTTATTTTGACCTCTATTTATCAATAATTATTAACAATCGAGAAAAAAAATGATGGGGATTTGAAGCTACTTTCATCTTTCCATTAATTATCATACTTTCAATCTATCAACAACTAACTATAGTAGCACTTCTAGATTTTCACAAAAGATTTAAATGAAAGCAAAAAGTTCTATCGAATCGACCTCAAAGAAATTATTTTCTAGAAGAAAATAACGATCGTAACACATTTAATGGAGTTTACTTTTCACGAATATAATAAACGAATAAAAGACAGGTTTCTACGAGTATTATCGTAAAAATGTTCAGTAACGCACAGACAAATAGACCATATTTAAAAATTCCAATATATACATAGCTTTAAAGGCGTAGCATATTTAACGACTATATCTTGTCCCTGATGAATCTTCAAAAGTGTTAGCTAAATTTCTGAAAGGCTCTTATATGTTCTATGTATACATGCAAAAATACTCAGAATATCTAAATTATTTCCATACTTTAGCCTGCAGCCTACACTATAAAAATTTTAAATCTTATTGAGCTTTCGTCATTGCACTCTAAGTAATTGACGCAAATATCAAGTTCGTTCTTATAACAACTTGGAGATAAATTGCGAATACTCTGCACATTTGACTTGTTCTTTGGATATTGCGAAATATTAGCACTGCACAGTGCAAGTGCAGCAAACGTTCCTTTCATTAAGTTAGCTTAAACCTGCCTGATGCATTCCAATAAGACGTTTCTCCGTCCCAAAGTAAACGAAGAGTTCACTGGCAGCCCATGACCAATATACATATTGCTGCAAATTCAAACACTTCTAGTTGCCGCCAATAGAACAAGAAATTTCAGCATATGGTAAATGCCACAAGATTCTGGCCGCATGATCAATGCATTGGGTAATTACCACTTATCAAGTGGACTTTTAGAAAAGTGTTGTATATAGGCATTCTAGACTAGCCCCTAACTGGGACACCACTCAAGAAAACTTGCCGACCTCCTGGCATGAAAAGCTTCAATTACAACAAACTGTTGTATATGATGCCATTAAGTACCGTGGTCTCTATGTTAAGATACCGTTGAAAAAAAGCTCCTCACGAAGTATCCCGCGTCCGTGACATCTGTACGGAAACTGGTTTTGGAGCTATTGACCAACGTAACGACTGGTATGCCATTAGAGTGCCATCAATGGATGGAAACCAACTAAGTCTGCCGTTATTTGCATTTCTTGCATCACCAACCATCCCTAGAACTTGACACGCCAGTTCAAGCCAGTTAACAATCTTGAAAGCAGTTCACTTTCTTCGTGTGAAACAGTTAAAGCGGCGGACTCTATTGAACTAGTGAATTTGTCTTCAGCTATTGCTTAATTAGCACTGTCTAACCTTGAATTTTAGAGATAATGAATTCTGTTGTAATCGCAATCAGACAGCATTTATGAGGGCAAAACATTTTCTAGGCCGTAGGCTTTAGGGCTATGGAAAGGTTGCGATCTTGTAATATTGGAGAAAAACTTGACCTGGACAAAATCATTGCTATCTCTTATGAGACCTCTTCAATTGAGAAACCAGTTGAAGATTTTTTTTTTTTTTGTTGAATTGTTGGCTGAGCAAGTAGTTGGTTTAATTACCTAATTTCTTCAGCAGATTTTTTTTTTATTTACACAGTAAAAGTGAAAGTGTAACGCAATACGTTCAATTTGTATAGTTGACTGTAATTTATAAATTTATATTACATTTCGCTAAATATATTTCTTATTTCGTCTTTGTTTTGTAATCACAAATATGGTAAATATGGTTATTGTAATTCTCCGGCTATGCAAAAATTTTTAATAAGCCTCTCCAAATTCAGACATTATTCATTAGTATTCGCAGCAAATATAAAATCTTCATTAGGATTGTCTCATTAAATTGACGTATTTAAAACAGTCGAACCGCTTCGTTAAGAATTCTACGATTATAATATTTTTCAAATAAATTCTTTTATTGTCTATCTGGTGTAGTCATTTGTTCAGAATATTTTTCTATGAGTTATAGAAAGCTGAAATTTGGTCTAACGGAATCCCTAACTAGTGCGTAATAATGACTAATGCATTCTACCGAATACAGAATTCTCTGCTCATCTGTCATGTTCCTCGTGTAATTTATGTGAGTTGAAGGAAGTTTAGAACTAATTTTCGAATTGAAGTATTACTGGATTTTGAATTGCAAAATTTCACTATGTAGATAGGTACTTGTATAATATCATCGCCTGTGTTTTGAATCAATTGCAATTCGCTGCCACCTTGACCGCAAAACAGCTGTTTTCTTTTCATTAAGGAAAATGATTATGTGTATGTAGTTATCTAATGAATAATTAGCGTCTAATTAATAATTAACTAATTCAATATTTATGACGCAATATGTTTAGAGTAGTATATGTATACTATATATCATAAGATATAAGGCCAATACCAACAGACATAATTTCGTGATAATTTGCACAAAAATGATTGGATTTCTTCACATCGGAGGCAATCTCCAACAGAAAAAGCGTTCCACTTCATTTTTCAGAGTCGCATTTCTTTTTTCATTTTTAATCTAATGATCATACCTTTGTATGTATTTAACTTTGGTAAAAGTTTTTCTTCTAACTAATTGATTTCATAATTATCCACTTGTCTTTTTATAGTGTACGTGTAAAAATTCATTTTCAATACGGATTAATGCAGCACATGCATATGCATTTAGATCTAAGCCACATTAAATCTTCATTAAGAAGTTATGGGTTCACACATGAATTAGTTCAGAATTACTAAAACTAAATTTGAATAGAAAATTATGCAAATATGTTGTTTTGATTAATTTTTTCTATACATATTTGCATTTAGTCACTACGATATACTACTACTATATAAATGTATATAGTTAAAATTTCTGATGTTGTTTTTACTCTAAGCAAATATGAATGTATTGCATGCCGCCTATATATGAGTGCGTGACTTCCGTAAATGCTAAATCCTCACCTGACGCGGCTCCATTCGTCATTTTCATACGATTGACACCTTTTGGCCGCAATTGATTCCACTCAACAAATAGTATTCATACATTATTGAAATTTGCGCGTACGTGTGTTTTTCTCCATATTTATTCCAGCTTTAACCATTTTTAACCCCTTTAATACTTAAATATTTACCTGAACTTAATCTACTGGCTGACTCTAATGGAATTTCAATGAAGCGACATGCGTCAACTAAATATTCTGTCTATAACTGATCTGTATGAATGTGCATGGAATCAAGGTGATAAAAAGAAAAAGCCAACTGCAGTTCATCTTAAAATCAATTGAATTTTCAGTTTAAATCGTTTTTTTTTTTAACTTTAAATGTGCTTCTACTTCCGAAGTCATAATCTGTTATCTTGTTTACCTTGAGAAGAAAAGAGAAATTTTTTAAATTCTTAACCTTCTAAATACATTTTCATAAATTTTTTTGGAAGAAGCTCGTTTTTTAGCAGCATGCTGCAAGGTAACGTCAGCACTTTCATTATTGAATTTCCTACGTCGATACCCGATAATTTAATAACCAGTACAGCCCAGCTTTTTGGAAATATATAACCAATGGCTCAACCATTAAGTGAACGAAAAACTGTGATGTGAATATGTATTTAATTCAATTAACAGCATTTAATTAACAGTCGCTCTTGAACTTGAACAAAAGCCGGAAACTCAGCTCGAAAAGGCATTGTCCCACACTAATTAAAACTTTCAGCAGACGTCTTTGATTTTTTATATACCAAATATAATAAAAACGTAGGCTGTAGGGAACTGAACTGCAGAAATTATATTTGAACCTAACCAATTTAGTCTTGTATAGGTAGAAAGATATGGGCCAGAACTGAGGACTAGGGCTAATACATATGTACCTATATGTGAGGTTATTATCTTTCTATGTTTCAGGCATTGTTATTTACCCCAAAAAAATTGCCATGTCATAAATACTTCAAATATTTAGATCAGTACCGCGCACTCTGGAGGATTAAGCATAAAGCTAGACATCGATGGTATGTACTTTTTACTACTTTAACATCTAGATTTTAATTTACAATTATTTGGGCTACTATAGGATTCAGAGGATTATTAACTGATTGATAATTCGCTTAATATACAATGAAAAGCCCAGAGTTTCTCATTCTTGGTACATAATATCCTTTAGTAAGCAAGGAAAACATCTAGGATTAATGTCAGATCCCCAAGTTTTACTGGCATCTGCACTTACAATCGCAAATAATGTCTAAAATTCTATTTGAAGTTGACGTATAGAACAAGATATAATATCTGTTTCAGAGAAAAATTCAATCAGTGTTTCCTAACAATACTAGAAATGGACGCGTTCAATCAATCTAGGTCATTTTTTCGTAATTAGTTAGTCTAAATGTATTTATGTTTCTTGATAGAATAAGTCCTAAGAAACCGTTGAAAGAAAATTATTTCCAAATACCTAGGAAATCTAGACACATTTGTACATATATGCATGTATATCGCAGAGAAAGATTGACATACATCATACATCATACAAGAGTGACATACATCAGTACCCCCGCCGTTCTACCAAATTTCAAAGTCTGTACTTCGATTGCGAAAGAAACGTCTGTAACAGATAGACAGACGGACACCAGAGCGAATATATAAGGGTTCCGCTTTTTCATTTTGAGGTACGAAATCCTAAAAAATAGTTCCAGTAGATTATTTAATCAACGGAATAATCACGCGTTTGGGTCACAGATCTAAATAGTTTCATGTTTCCAACTTTAACTGGCCATACTTTAAGTATAACTAACAAATCTGGTCTAAGGAAGAGAGATAATATTGGCTGAATTCAGACGTTGATATATTTTCTGTGTCGTCACGACTAATATTAGTTCTTAGACAAAAGTCCCAAATATTTCTTATCTTTTATACAAAGTTTTCCAATAAATTTCGATACTTATTTGCCTTCTTATCTACCTATGTATTTTGAACATTTGTCTACTTGATAGGAAAGTCACTGTAATCTATGTTCCTTTCTAAGACAGCACCTTAGTATGAATATATTAACTACAGTAACAGAAGCTGTGCGGATTTTCCGACAAAGATATAGTATTTAGTGTAGCAGATAGAAATCCACTTGCATATGAGATGTCTTTCAGAGGTTTTTAGGATTCTCGCCTGAAAACATGGAAATGCCGAGTGGGTAATCTTGATGATTAAATAACTTTAAATAAATAAAACAGGGCCTTTACGACTTTCGTCCGATTGTTCTGAGCAAGTTGATTTCAACACAAATACTAAAACCCAGCACGGATTTCATAGATCTCATTGCACCGAAACTGTTATTATAAACGGAAACTTTGATTTAGTAGAAAGAGTTAATATTATAGCGGGTGTTCTCGTTGCTTAAACAAACTCAAAGACGCAAAATTCTTTGTCACACTTGTACCATTAGAACTTATTACCAGATGTTGAACAATAAATATTGAGCAGAAGAATAACATTTTTAAAAATTATTACAAAGTTCAAAATTAATTCAGTCAACGATAGAGCAAAGGGCAAGCAGTTTTTTGTTTGGTCAAGTCTTTGTCGAGGGCGCTGAACAATGATTCTCGCTGCCATTCTTCAATCCAGGATTAGTAGTTGCAGAAGAAACTCATGATAACTGCATAGATACTTCTACATTTATATATTGCTTGAGTTAAATTTGAGATTTAAAAATATAATATTTTTGAATTTTCAAATATCTTCAAGAGGTGCTTAGTAAAAGAAAAAATGTACTTAAAAGGAAGTACAATACTTCTATGACTACATACTCATCCAAGTACTGTTTCTAAGATTGCTGAGAAATTACTGAACTGATTTCAGACATCGAAATCTACCTGAACAAAACGCAAAACTTTCATTTAAATCTGGATTACTCGTACATAAAAAATATTACGCGTCGAATTGAGAGAGACCCTCCGCGTTTTTAAAATCGCTTTACTGTCACTGTTGCATTTGATATTTTGTAAATCAGGTTAATTGTATTCTTTTTTTAATAAGTTTTTTAGGTCATTTATCTATTGTTGCATGAAAAATTTCCTAGGCTATACCTAAGTCAAGGCATTCTCAACATTATTTAGTATAGGCATAAAGACCTCAAATTTTTCTATGCCTAAATTACGAAGGAGATGCAAGTAGGATATACATATAGAAATTACCCGATCTTGCCCATCTATGAGTTTGACCCTTAACCCTTTTTATAAATAAATTCCTATGTCTAAAGTTGAGCTTATTAGGCCAACGTTCTCTTAAGTTATCCCACAGACACAGACGGACGGACAGATAGAGAACAGACGGAGGAATATGAAGAATTTTAAATTTCATTCTGTACCATCATTATTTCCATTCTTTACAGATGTATGAAGAAAATTGGTATACCCTATGATATCGTCTAAGGTATATGTAATCAATATAAGCTTCCCCGTAAAAGTTAGTAAGAAATGACATAACTATTTAGTGTAGCACTGAGAAAATTCTACACTTCATCAACAGTCTTAACCTGGAATGGCTACAATAAATGCGAAGCCAACACCAATATATCCCTTCACTAAGCTAATCCATATTTAGTGTGCATACATATGTAATTAAGCTAATTTCAATGCGTCAAACATATACTTTTGGTAAATAAAATTTGTTATTCCTATTTACATACTCTAAATGAATGCATTAGAAAAGCTCGTGTGCGCACAAGCTCCCTATTTAAAAAATGTAAATAAAATCAACCGTAATTAATTCGAAACACAGAGCCTCCTCGTTGGGATTCCAAATTGTTCAAGTTTCATTAAAGACATATCATTTCGGGCTTCTGATTTTTAAACTAATCATAGATAATTAGAACTCTGTATACTATGTTCGCTTGCATTTTATTATTAAACAGAATAATTTGGTGCCGGGAGTAGATTCAATTTTCAAAGAAGCCAATGACTATACACCACAATCATAGAAAGTTGTGGAAATTTACATGTATCACTTTCATCGTAATGTGACCGTCAGCCCTGACCCCGTATCGCACTGAACCAGAAAGGCTTAACAAGTAGTGCCACTCACTAGGGCACTACTTTACATAGGCAGTCGCAGTAAGGTTTCGATCTACTTTGAATGAGCTTTGACTTAAGTATGTGAAAACGCGATTTTATTTTTATTTTACTTAACTAATATGTGCACATCTTTACTTTGTACTAACTTTTTAGTAAAGCATCAAGGCAACCACACTAAGTACCCACAACTACAGGAAAAAAAAATAAATGAACTAACAAAATTTCACGGCTCATAAAACCTTGTCAACCAATCTTGCATTAGTGGCTTACATATGTACGTGAGCATGCGCAGAGAGATTTGGTAATAGTCACCGGATTTCTATGGCTCATTGTGGCACAATAGTCTTGCAAGAAAATTTTGGATATTACTGCAGCAGCAATTACAAAAATATTTCGCTCATAGGAATGCGTAACATTTGTGACATTACACTGGTATAGAGTTAGAGGAACAAAGTGGTTTGGTAGCTTTATTGTCATTAATTTAATTTGTGCGCTTCCGGACTTTCCCAAAGTTTGTTTTCTTATTTTTTTGAAGCAAAACTACATACTTGCCTACAAGAGATTTACGTAATATGAAATAAAGAAACGATGAAGAGATTTCTTCAAACAGGACCGTCTTGTTTGCAATGGAGACTTTACTCATATTATGAACGAATCCGGTGTAGAACACGTGTTGTTGGAAGAGAAACATTCAACAGCTTTAATGACAAAACAAGATAATACATAAGTCTAAATGTGAGAAAATCAGCGAAATAAAAAAAATAAAGGAAAATATAGACGTATATTTTCTGCAAATCGATATTTGTAAAGTTGAACTCATCCACTATAATTGATAATTGTACATAAAAAGGAACCCTAACTAAAATTATATGGCGTAGTTAAAATTTAGAGTCAGGTATCTCAAATTCAATTTCAAATTAATTTATTAATAAGTTTGCACATTTAAGACAAGATCTTTTACTTAATAGGAATAAATAAAACTATAAAATAAATGACAGCTCTTAAATTTAGTTAGACTTCATGTAGAAGTCACTAAAGTTTCAATTGAAATTATTACAAAGCAAAAGTCCTAAAGAAGAGTTACTTTATAATTAGCACAGTTAGAAATATATGTACATACATATGTATATTCAATTTACATTGCGAAAAAAGCTGCTCTTAATCCACCTCTGATTGCAAAGGACAATAAACCTCACAACCTAACAACATAAATAAAGAACTGACGGACATTTTGTTTGATAAAATACTAATTTTTCATTTCGTAAAACTCGATTAAACGTATTCAAATCGAATACATAACATATTAAAGAATTTAGTTATTTTAATTTCACAAAAGAATCCAAACAACCAAATATTTTATAACAATATGTTTATATTTTATGGAGCAAATTACAGTTATTGCAAGGTTTTTAAAAAACTTATTGTAAGATATCTCGATATACTGTCTAATATCACTTATTGCAAAATCAGAAATATCTAGGTCTTTCATATAAAATAAATAATTAACTACATAAAACTGACACAGATTATCATTTAATTTACTAATCCTTCAATAATCCCAGAAATATGTTCTGTAAATTGCACTGTCTGATGTTGGAAACACTGTCGTTAATAAAGATAAAAAATAAATCACCAAAACTTGATCTCTATATGAGGAATCCTGACAGGGATTGAGTACAAATATTTAATATTAGCGTCAACTCGGCTAAAAACAAATAAATCCAAAAAAATATACTTAGTTATATTTTTGATGTTTACTATAATTACAGCATGAGATTTAACCGTCGTCAAATGGTAGAGTAATGAAAGAAAGTCTGTAAAATTTGAAAATCAAGCACAAACATGTCTTGACCCGGTTCTAGGAGAAGCACCGATATCAACGAATGATATTTAAAATAAAAGTAATATGTACATCGACTTTTGTCACTACAAATAGGAAGAAGATTCTAGATGCGACATTCCATGCGAAATCGAATGATCTAAAAGTGGCGAACCGAAGTGTCTTCAACAAGAACTCCCTCTGGGATCACCGTTGGATACTCTTCATTATTAATTCTTCACCTGAATTACCAAAAACGTGTGAAAATTCGGTTTAAATAAAAGAGAAGCTACAGAGATGGACCAGTGAGATCATATCCATATTAATGGTAGATAATGCTATCAATGATACATATACGGGAAGCTATTAAAATGGATTTTGTTTAATTTTATCCTGTGCGTAGGCATTCGCGAAAGCCCTATCCTCGACTGACATTTATAATATGGCCTGACTACGTTGATAGGAATGCACTGCAAAAAGTGGGCTCACTTCTATATTGCAGACTCTTTCGGTCTAAGCACCAAGTACCAACTGAGAGAAAACTGTTAACAAAAAACAAATAAGTGGGTTCGTCGAAATAAATGTTTTTAAATTTTATTTAGGGTTATTACTGATAAAATAATTTTACCAAAGGCAATATATTCATTAGGTACTATGCAGCAGAAATTCGAAAGGTTTTATTATAATCGCTTTTCGAGCTGCGCGCTTATTTTTTCAACTTCCCGCAAATAATTCATTTTCAATGTTGGCACCGGTGGCGTAAGAACCTTTTTGACATGAACAATTGAACCTACAGGAAATAAAAAGTTAAGCAGTCCATATGTCAGTGCGTTTCTCAGGGAACAATTTAGAATCCTTGCTATTTTAAATATTCATGAACGGGCAGTTTTCACATATATGTATGTTGATGATATGCAATTGTATATATGTATGTATATAAATCGCCTATAAGATTATTAGAAAGCGCCGTAAAAACATTAATGATCTCCATGTCTTGCCTACAGGTGGACAGTAAGTAATTCCTTTTCCACGTAGTTTAATGCTAGTAATTAGCTTGACTCTTCTCATTTCCTCTTGTTAACACGAAAATTCTAAGCAGAATCTTTTTCTAAGGTTTCAAATGCTTTCCTTAATCTATCTTTCTGGATTTGGGCCATCTGGCAAATTATAACTTGTTTTTTTTTAGATAATTCTCGAAGGGTCCGCTTACTAAATGGCAGAAGTATAAATATGATTAAAAAGTTAAACTAAATGTACATAAAATACATAGAGGGCAAAATATTAAAAAGGAGAACATTCTTCTTTCACGATATCATATTCTTGTGAAGAAGCATACAATTAATTTTCAAGCTAGGTACACAGGTGTGAAAATAAAATGTTGACGCATTAAAAGCTCAGGCCATAGCCTATCCTATGAACAACAAATATAATTATTTTTCGTTACCTATAAGAGGAATCAATTTTAGAAAATAATATTTATTTATTTCAAACGTGCTGATAAAAAGAAAAAATGGAAATTATTCAAAATTACTCTTTTTTTGTTTTAATTTTAAAAATAATCATAAAAATTTCTGCAAGGTTCCATTAGGTCCTTACCCTCAGCAGACTTTAAAGCTCGACATTTTTTCTGACATCAATTTGAAGGCTGCTTTTGTCGATTATTGAACTTACATGGCTCTGACAATAGCTGACAGAACTGTTCAATTGAAAACTTTTCCAAAGGAGAATCATGCCATAAAAGTTCAATTATTGTCAATATAAATTTATACAGAGTCACTTAATAAATATTAATTAGTAAAAAATTTTGAATTTTTAAATCGGATGATTATTTATATCCCATTTCGCATGCAGATTATTCCATCAAAGTTGTCGACCGGCAAACAAATTATAACTGTAATTGGCGGGAAAGGGGGAGTCGTGAATCTCTTGGTTTTTTTTTTAGGTCAAGCGGGGTAAAAGATGTCTTCCGCTTGGACTATTCATAAAATTCTGAATTATATAGCTTATGATAAAAAATTTGGATAGAAATTTACATTAAAAATCAAAATATTAAGATTAATACGAACGCATAATTTTGAAAAGTTCATAGAATTTTCAAAAACTCGAAGAATTTAAGAAAAACTTCAGATGTGGAATTTGGTTGCAATTAGGGAAGATAGAGATGAAATTTGTTCATTGGAAAGTTCATAAGACCTTGGGCTTTAAAAGAAGTCAGAACATATAATAAGATCAGCATCCTTATTCTATAAAAGTTATCCAATAAGGAATGTTGGACCCACATACGAGACCCGGACTTATCGAGCATGGCCTTTCGCAATTGAAGTCTGAAAGAAGAAGTGATGAAGTCAGTCAAGAAGTAAATAAGGCGCGTAATAGCACATGGTCTGATTTATTGCTACAAATATCCGCCGATTTACACGGTTTCACTATTACACGGTTTTTAAAATATGGGTTTAAAAAAAAAAAATAAAAAATGTCTGCAGTAATTTTTGGATTCCATTCACTTCGTAACATTGACTCTTATATTCCTAGTCATTTTTTAATTTCATTAATAAAACAATTGATGGTGGCAGTGATCCTGATGAAGAGGAGTCTGAGCCAGTTGCGTTCTCAGCAAAAGTCATCTATGAAGGAATTGAATTAAGGCGAAATTTGGGTAATCATTTTCTACAAAAGGACCCTAATGTTGAACGAGCTCTCATATTTCAGCGAGATATTAATATACGCTTAACTCAATATGAGGATGTCTATAAAGATTTGACCAAAACCCAAACACAATTGTTAATTACGGATTTCATTACCAAGGTTCGCCGATCTGAAATTGTTTCTAATTCATCTAACATCAAACTTGAATTGCATCAAGTATGTACTACTGAGTGATAAAAGTGACATCATACCCATCAGGAAGCAAATATTAATAGTCTTTGGCTAAATTTCAAAATTTATATTTATTGTTTCTATATGTAAAATGAATTACATATACACTCTATTTCAAAGCTATAAACGAATTTGAAATTTTCCGTTTTCCGAAGAACGAATACAACTTGTTATAACTCGTTTTCAGTAAATCGAGTGACACTCAAGACTGCTCTAACCCACTAGATAAGTTGTCTAGTCTAAATAGTATTTGAGCTGTGTAGATGAAGCTTCCAGAAATTGGCAAAAATTACAATTGTATTCTTCTCGAGAAAACGGAAAATTTCAAATTCGTTTCCTTGAAATAGAGTAGGTCCATATATGTATATACCTTTATATTTTTGTCATTTCATGAATAGGCATCTTCAGTGTAAATCAGGCGATAGGTGTACTCCCAATTTTTTAGCACAATGCGCTATGGGGAGATTAGCTTAGGTAAATAGTCATCTATTTTGGAATTTTTTTGGGATTTTCTGGAATTCACTATGAGTTAATTTTTTTAATCACTTACTACTAAAGTTATCATTAATACATTCGCTAGGCAATCTGTTGAACATTGTCAGCTTCCAAGTGAAGTTTCATATTTTCAACAATATCAACGGACAGACCGGACTACCATTCTGCAATTTTTGATTACTTCAAGTATATATAAATGTGTGCCGAGAAATTAAGAAAGGAAACAAATGATTCTAGTTTCGAATTAAGCTTTGTGCCATGCCAATTCATTGTTTTTTAAATGTTTTTATTTTCGACACAGTTGAGTGCTGGAAAAACTAAATTTTCAATCATTCATTTCTTTATTCATGAGATATTGTTGATTATTATCATCAACAAGCTGGTTCTCTTTCACAGTAAATCCAAATATAAATCTAAATCGATCTTTTTATTTATAAAAGCAGAGAATAATCAAAATCAAATGGCATCTATTTATGTCAGTAGAAAAACAATTGCAAGAGCAACCACCTGTAATTTCGAGTCTTGGAAGGAGATTCGAAATATGTCTAAAACTAATTAAAATGTGAATTGGCACAAAGCCTTAGTGCTTATTTTCTTTCGTATACACTTCAAAATTATATATAAAATAAACGAATTCATTATCGTAATTCATCATTATACGTTAGCAAATCTTTGTTTGCTCAATGCATATAAGTGTAATGGGACCTCTACTAACTTCTATAATCGTAGTAAGTCTACCTCCTTTTTCTACTAAAAACTTAAGTAGGTACATTTAAAAATCTATACCTACACTTTTTTTCTATTCATAAAATAATTATTATTATATTTGTTCAGTCATTAGAAGAGTAATCTATGTGAAGTGAAATTTCGTGTAGCCAACGAGTTACGTTATTGATGAGGTTAGGAAGGTGGCAAAATCTTAGTCTTCCTCATATTGGCAGTACTATTGTCACTCACTTGCACTTTGTTTTAGATTCTGCTTTTAATTATGTATTTAAAATCATGGCACTTCTTCTTAAGCTACCATTTCTATTAACAAATGAGCTTTTACTACATTCCTGCAACGTTATCAAATACATACCTTATACTAAAAATCGTTTAAACTATTTTTGCTTATTTACGAAGATTTTGGTATATAAATAAAAAGTCAACAGCAGCCTAACAACATACATAAGTAGCTGCGTAAATGAATCAAAACTTGACCCGTGGCTGCTTCTTTGTTTAGAAAATGATTCTTTCGTTTTTTATTACATTAGGAAAAAACAAAAGAAAAGACTTGAGTTTGAATTATTAAAAAACTTTCTGGACGAATAGTAAGTTTAGCTTAAGATAGTATAAAGTAGAGGCTGAAAATTAGCAGCGAACTTTAGCTGCATGCCTCACAAATAAAACGAAAAACGTTTGTCCTTTTTTATACCCTCCATGATGAAATCATATGGTATACAAAGATAGAGTAAAATGGGATGGACTTCGACACATAATATTACAAGTCATTTTATTTTTTGCATTTTCGTCTGTCCGTCTGTCAGCACAATAACTCGAGAACGCGCCATCTTAGAGAGCTGAAATTTTGGGCACGGCAATTTGAAGAAAAAGTAAATTTGAGCTCGAAAATGAGATAAATCGGGCAACTCCTTCATAGGGTTGCCATATAATATAAGCTGAAATTTGGTTAATGATGTTTTCATAACAATGGGTAATAAAATTTCAAAAATGGATTAAATCAGGCAACCTATGTTTCCATATAAAATTTGGTCTTAGACCAATTCTAGCTTTTTTACTTGTCAACATATCGATTGCTTAATGTCAGAATGGTGTAACTATAATTTTGCTCATTCTAGTTAAGAATGGAATTGACTTGAAGTTTTGAAGCACTCTGTTTTGTGTAACTACATGAAAAGTCGTTGTTGTAAATTTAATAAGGTGATAAGAGCTAAAACATCCTTCTGACACCATTTTTGTAGATACACTCTTCTGACATTAAGCCATCGATATGAGCTTTTGCAAATCAAATTGAAATAAGTATAGCATTAAGAAAACAGTTTCTAAAGTCCTGTACCGAAATAAAAGATTTAGGAGGCATCGGAATTATTATTCTGGCATTACGCTTACTAAAAGATATTATGTACTTTGATAATGACAAGTAAATGTTACTCTGCACAAAAAATTCTTTTAATTTTACTACAATAACCATTCGTACACGGCCATTAGGTAGAAATCTGTGTATCTATACGAAGAGCAAAACACCTTTACATGGTTTTGCTTTTCGTATAGGTAGGTACAAATTTTTAATCGGTAGATATGAAACTTTCCTTAGAATGTATTAACAAAATTTTCATCAAAGACTGACAATTACAAAATTAATACGAATTAAGTCCAAAATATTGTGATCCAATTTAAATAAAAAAAATACTTACATAAATGAATAAAGCAAATACATTGGATGAAAACCAAGAACAAAAAAAAAGCTACGTTAACTTAAGCTAGCTATTCAAGAGATGATTTAATTGAGCGTTAGTCATATGGAAATAAAGTTCATTCCAATGAGCATTAAAGAGACGAGACATCGAAGTAAATAATTAAATCATTAAAAGTGTAATTAGTACGATAAACCGGCAGATAAAAACGTCATGGGTTCTCTAGGAGCGACGAGAAGTTAATATATTTAGGGGGCCAAGCAGCTCAGGGGAATTAATTGTACCATAAAAATAAAAGTACTCATATATAAACCGAATGCTGGAGATCGCACGCCTCCTCTCAAGGGTTTCGATAGGAATCAAATTGAGGCCATCAGTTGGCAAGACTACAGGATCATTCCAAGGAAGATCGCGAGTAGCAAATCTAAGAAATTTGCATTGAATGAGTAATATAATGCCCAAACAGGATTGGCATACCTCAAATGTCGGTCTAATAAAAGCGCAATGGAGTGACTTGGTGACAAATGGATCATTAAAATCCAGAGATTACCTCTTAACAAAGCCCAAAGCAGTGTTATCTCTATTGACAATATTCAAAAAAGGAAGTTTGGAATCAAAAATAACACCTAGATCCATGGTGCTATCAAATACAATAAACTTCCATTGATAAAGTAATTGAGATACGCAGTTCAACGTTTACGATTGTAAGACATAACAAAACACTTATCAATGTTCAAAGGAAGAAAATTAATACAACGCCAAGAATCTTGACGATGTCAGCATAAATGACAAACAAAAGTGGCCCCAGATGACTACCCTTGGGTACTTCAGATGTGTTATGGATGTCGTTGGACAGCACACCCGAAAAGACACTTGGTGGGTACCCCAGCAAAGTAACCTTGTAACTAATCCTATCAAATGCCTTACTGAAGTTTGTGTATATACATTGTATATATATTATTATACAAGATTGGTTGATTTTTTTTTATGAAAAATTTGCATTTGGAATGGTTTTTATTTCTCGAAAAGTAAGATTCGCTTTCGAGTCCTGTAAAATCTAGTGATAAGACTCATCTAAGTGACGTCTATCAATCATAAAAAAATTAAAAAAATTTTGACATTTTACAAAATCAAACTTTTTTTACCCGTCTGCACATTCAATGAATCTACTGGAAATTTTGTAGAACATTTTTTTAAATAAATTTAAAATTTCAACGGAATCTTTATAGATATATGCATACAAAATTGTAAAACTCCAGTACTTCTCAGCTGGAAATGGAAGCATACTATCATGCATCAGAAACCTTTTTTGGGAGGTTTGGATACATGACTCCTCGTATCCCTCTTCATATCTCATTCCTAGAGGCATGTCCGCTGATGGAAACCTTCCCAAAGAAAGTTTTGGGAAGTAATGTAGACTGAATGAGTAAGATTGCATTTACGTCCCTTAGAAGTTTACTGGAAGTAGTGCCAATTTATTTATATCATTTCTCGGAATCAAAAAGGATGATAATTTAAAAAACTAGAAAACGCACATCCAATCAAAACTGAACTGAACTCTCTGAAAAATCCGATGTGCAATTTCACAACAATTCTCTAAGAATAGTTGATTGGTGTACAGATGAGTCTTAGAAGCTTTTTTTTCTTCTGGGGCACAAGTAATTTACGGAAAGATCCAGTACTTTACTAAAAAACGCATTTTCTACCACAGGAGGGAGTCGGCGCGGATTTTTTGCTTCTAGATACCTTCCATAGGAAGGCCTGACTATTTTTACCATGTCCCAGTTCCGTTATATTTATACTGAACTAAACTATCTAAATTGTATCTTTTCTATTTCAAAAAATAAAAGGATATTATTTGTATTTTTACATATTTGTCCTACTTGTTATGATACTTCAAGTACGGACACGTGTTACGAATCACGTAATCAGAAAGACGTAAATTGTATCGCCACTTTATTATGTATGTATAGTTTATGTACGTAATATGTAATGACGTATAAATATGAATTTACTCTGATTAAAAAGGAATGCTTCAAAGAAATACCGAAAAAAACGAACATTTACAAACAATAAGTTAGATCAAGGATAACCATACTGATGAGACCTCTCTGATTACTGGGTCGAAAAGTTCAATTTTTCTGCATTTTAATGCAATTTGCAAATTCATTGAAGTTGTTTGTAATTAATTTCAGTCTTTTATACGAAAAATTATCCACCAATAAGTTATTTTATGTGTAACGAAAACAAAAAAACAAAAACATGGAATTTAAAAAAATTTCCAATTCAGTATTAACTATGTAAATATGCATTTCTTGACTTATGTTTGGACAAAAGTACAAAGGTCTTTTAGCGGTAAAACAATTTGTAACAGAATGCAAATTATATGGGTCTCTTCCTTGAGTCAAAGTGCTTGGGGCTACTTTAAATTAACCTTTAACTAAAACAGTCTTAAATCCAAGCTAACCCAATCCAATAAAGTGATTGCTTATTTATAAGAATTTAACAAAATCAAATGCTTTGTTTGTCGAAAAGTATGTAAGTATTTATGTATGTATTTTTGTTTAAAGCTTTTTAAATGTACATTTTATATTGCTTATTTGTAATTCTTTTCATAGAGAGCATTTCATCAAATCAAGTAAATATTCAAAAAATAAAAATAATTTAAGTTAAAAGTGAGAATATAATAAAGAAAAGAAACTAAGGGCAGCAACATATATATATAACTACCTTGGAAAAATTAAATTGAAAAGGATAACGAAATTCAGAATAAAGAAAGAATACTACACGAATTGTAAGCCTCACAATATCAAACTCCAAAAGAAGGTTTACGTAAGTATAATTAGTTTAAAATATTCAAAAGTTTTTGTTTTTTTCAAACCATATTACTTTAAGTAAAGTTTGTTTTTCGTTTAGTTTTTCATAATAGTCACTTCAATACCAACCACAAAATAAAAATTCATATATAGGTAGATACTTACTCCAATTGAAATCTGTTAATCCAAGAATTTAAAATATTAGATAAAAAAATACACAGGCTTAATGTCCTTTTAGTTATTTGAACTTGATAACTGCACAATTAAACCAACTGCATGAGATTAACTTTTTTTTATTAACAGAACTAAACTTCTAATTAATTATTATAATTCTTAATCACTATTCGTACAAACGCACAGGTGAACACGAGACGAGAGGTAATTTTTCGTTGTTGCCTGTACGAAGGCAGTCTACTAATAAATCGACTACCGGCAGTAGTAACCAAATTTATAACATTTCACGACTACTTTTGTGCACAAAATCTAGCCACCGCGAGCCGTCATCGCTTTCGCCGTCATCGTCGTCGTCGTCTAGGTTTATTAAGTCAAACGCGCGATGACATTACCATTGACGAAAAACAAACGCCACTTGCTTACTTCAGCTATATGCATCGTAGCGTAAAGTGCGCAGCTTAATCATGATTAGGCCATCTATCCATCCTGAAGAGACGTTAAAGTCACACATAACCAGAAAACGAATTGATCCAATGCAGACGACAGATATTCAAACGTACATAATGAAGATGTATGTAAACTGCAGGTCAGGGCTGTTAAAGTTAATTGTTATTGCACCTAGTGCACGTGAATTTCGTTAATGAATTTCCCAACGCAACGGTAAGAAATTAACCAAAAGACCTCCAACATTAATTAATTTTTGTATGCATTATTTTAAAATTTTAATTAAAACTGGTTATTTTTGTCTCCGTACTTTTTAATCCAATTCGACTTGCAATAAGGCAGACGAAAAATGCATTGCTAAAAATTAGGAGTAAAGTAATAAGTACATACAGTGTGCATTTTAAAAATGTAAAAAAGACTGAAAATTTATTCATACATAAATCAGTCTACTACTACTTGAGAAATTAATTTAATTGGAGCTTTGTGATCAGGACCTTTTAGGCCCGAAAATTAGATAATCTTAACGCACATTTTGAAATTTAAACAGAGAAATATACAGGGTGGGCCAAAAGTCACCATGGGGGCCAAAAGTCACCATGGGGTTTAAAAATTTAATAACTTTTTCGTTTATATATTTTTTTTATTTTTTTTTTAGATTATATAAATAACATCTGGAGAATAAATAATGGAGAGATTCACAACTGAACAAAGAACCAGAATAATAGAATTTTATTACTTAAATCAGCGATCAATTATTTTAACGCAAAGAGCATTTTTAAACCCCATGGTGACTTTTGGCCCACCCTGTATTATTCTGGTTCTTTGTTCAGTTGTGAATCTCTCCATTATTTATTCTCCAGATGTTATTTATATAATCTAAAAAAAAAAAAATAAAAAAAATATATAAACGAAAAAGTTATTAAATTTTTAAACCCCATGGTGACTTTTGGTCCCCATGGTGACTTTTGGCCCACCCTGTATATAGATAATAATAACATACAAATTTTCTTAGAGAGCAGGCGGTCCAAAATTATTTAGGGGCTAGGACTTGCCCCGAATAAAAATAGGCGCTGATCGTGATATACATATGTATAGATATGCTTTGCAATAATTATATTATGCTCCCATTTCATAAATCCTTCCAATACTAAATCTTGTAAGATCGGAATTAAATCCGTATATTATGCATTTTTTTAAGATTCAACATTTTTATTGTTAAAATAAGCTGATTGATAAGCATACTGATCGCAACCGAAGTCATAGAGTACATAATATACTATGCAGATCCAGACTGAGTGGGCGGTCGATCGGGCGTTGATTAAGCAAATCAAAAAATGGCTTTTCTTAGACTCTCAGCGTCTATTTTGCTAAGAAGATCGCCGAAAACGAATCCAAAATCTACGGAAACTTGTTCTGATGTTTCATACTTTCTCTTTTTTCTTGTTCCTCAACCGCAGCCTTTGGCTGGTGATTTCAATTGGAGACAAAATATTTATTAGAATAAACAGTCACAACTCAAAAATAATTTATATTTGTCAAATATTGTAATATTATTTTTTCGCCAGGAACCATTTTTTGTTCGACGGCGAACTCACTCTTGTTACGGTTCTGCTTCACGAGTAAAATTGTTGATCTCTTGGACACTGTTTGCACAGAGAAACTCTATTGTAAGGGTGAGAGTAAGGGCCAACCGCTTTTACACATATTTTGTTTATACATAAATGTTTCCTCTATTTATATAAATTGCTTGCTTTCTCTTCTTTATTAAATCTTGCAAATTCTAAAAAAAAATCAATTTTAACTTTTATCTATGAATAGTGGTTCTGCGTTTAGCGTGGCATCTAGCATTGCTGTGTTTGAAATATAGCACTATTCGTTTATGAGAAAACTTCTCTTAGATTTGCAAACATTTCAGTTCGGGAAAGGTTCCATTTGAAAGCGCGGTCTTGCTCTGCTTGTGCTCAGTATAGTAAGAAATCAGCCTAATAAATTAGGTTCTTTATGTCTTATAAAAATGTAATTTTTGAAGACCCAAAGAGGCAGGTTCGTCGTCATTTGCCCGGGCCGGTTTCAAAACCCAGTTGGGGCCTGACACTATGTTTTACCCTGGCCTTGTGTGTCGCTGTCGCGTTGGTATATCTGTTCAGCTGTCAGAATACCTTAAGTCCCAACTATAATCATTTTGAGTTTGACTGAAATTCAACACGAACTAAGCTCCCTTTAAAGTACCGATATACTTTCCAGTAAAGTTATTGTTACGGCCCGCAGACTTAAAAAACAACACACATATTAGTGTGAATTAGGAATGTATACGTATACGGCATTCATTGAACAAAATTAGAGAAAGTTTATAAAAATAATGACAGGTTGCGCAGACATATGGCCTTCCCAAAAGTAGCAGCTCCATTTTCTTTGTCTGATTTTCACTTGGTGGAAACTTTTACAAGCTAATTTGATTAATGTTGTTTTATATTGTTACGAGCGTGGCCTTAGTTCGTTATTTAAAACACAATATTTCGGATATAATTCAAAAGTTCTTTCTTTATTTAACTTTAGTGTTTACTCTCACAATTCACAAACAATTATCAAATCAACTTTTTAGTTATCGCTAGTACTGTACTTCTAATTATCGCAATCCAAATAGTTTACTTCGTTCACTTCGCTGTCTGAAATAAGACTCGCCTCCTGGATGTGAGTAGTGCCGTATTTATACTCTACAAATTATACTAGAACCTTCCTGAATATTCCGTTTTCCGAACCCAAGGTTTACTAAGATGTCACTAGCCTAAAGTTGCTTCCATTTTCAAAAGATGTCGGTTGTGTCACTTTGTGGCACGTAACAATATATTATCTAAAAGACATGGTGAAACTGTAAATTGCAAAAGCAACACCTCATTAAAACAATTATTTCTTCGGAGTTGGGTAAAACCCTTCGGGACAAATGAAAGTAGAAAAACCACAAAATATCCGCTGGTTCACATAGACTATGCGCTTGGAAATGTGGTGAGAATTATTGAAATTATAAAGGAAATGTTCACCATTAGACGCATCTCGGTTTTGATAATTCGCAATGCCAAAATCATTTTTCTCCCTCACACGACGACATAAATTTTGAAGTGCAGGAACAGGAAACCATCATTATTTGTTGCTTCTAATTGGACATTTCTACATTGACGACTTGCTTAGGGCGTGTATACGTTGATGTTTATAGTAGAATGGAGTTCGTTTAAGGTTTATCTTTTAAATTAAAGTGGGTGCTGCATTAGACGGTTCAAATTAAAAAAGACTTCATAATAATAATATTTAGTTTGAGAAAAAACAATAATATATTTTCATAGCCAAGTTAGCAGTAAATGACCATAACGTTATTGTTGGTGATAGACCATAACGTTATTGTTGGTGATAAATCTCAAGTCTTGATGATTTGTTCCTCATTGCCTTAATTCCATTTATCACAAAGCCATGCAATGCATAAAATGGATAGTTGCAGATACTTTGGCTCTATTATAATTACATGAAGTAAAATAAAAAAATTTGAAATTTGGCGTTTTTCAATTAAAGCAACCTCTTCAACACAATTGAATAAAACTAGTAGCCTTTTGTACATGTACTTTTTTTTCATAAGTTGAAGCTTTTTATAAATTCTTACAGCTGTTTCGGTCCAACTGGACCATCATCGGAGAATAGACAAGTGCTACTGGTATACATTTACAAATTCGAGAATCTCTTCATCTAGACTTAAAATAAAAATAAAATACAATAAAATCCACACACATATGTCCATCAAATGTTTATGAGGATAGGATTGCGAATGTAGCTGAATCTGGTAAAATCATTGTCTATTGATGAACATGTTTAACAAAACTGAACGAATTGGCTCGACATGTTCATTCAATATATTTTTTCCTCCTTGTATTGCTTTCCAAATTTCATAATTTTCTAAAATATTCAATTTTTTCCCCTTATTTTCAACATGAAGAATTTTTAAGTTGGACCGAAACAACTGTCAGAATTTATAAAAAGCTTCAACTTGTGAAAATAAAAGTACATGTACAAAAGTCTACTAGTTTTATTCAATTATCATGTTTCACAAAACTGTTACAGAAAATTCTTCAACACAATTTGGCCACAATGTTTTACCCCAGGACTTTACTGTACCATCAAATAACGACGTTGTGTGTATTAAAACAGCAGCCGTGAAATGTTTTCTATAAAATAATAGTTTAAAAGATTTCAATTTGAATACATAATTACTTGACAAAAATGCTTATGGAACATTATCATGAAAAATTTTAGTAACATACAATCATATATACAGGTAATCAACCTTAATTAATGTATCTGGAGTACCTAAATTTTATAAAATTGAAAGTTTGAAAGTTAAAATGTCTTTACAAACGGAATGAGTGAATGAGGAAGCGAGCCATTAAGTGTGTTTTGAAATTAAATCTTTCGAAAAAGGGGTTAGAACTAAATTAATCAGAAAACCAAAAAAACAAATCATTTAACTTAAATCAGCGGAGAAATTATTTACATAAATTATTCAACAAAATCAATTAATGCAACGCAAAGTAGCATACGAAGCAGGTAAATACTAATAAATAATTAAAGAGGGTGTACCTTTTTAAAAATTCGTCCGTTTGACTTCAGCGTTTTTTCCGAATATAATTAATTAATGAGTGTCCTTTCTTTATTTCTTTTTAATTTATTTTTACTTTCCTGGCAAGAATAATAAAAACTAGCCCTTCAGGTCGTCCGACCTGTTCTTCCTAATATGTTTTCATATAAACTGTTACGAGTGAAAGCTGGAGGTGACGTGAAGTCATATTCTGTCAGCCAAGCTGACAGCTCACTCCGTGGTAGCTATGATTATGGCAAGGCGGCATGTTAGAACCTCGACAATTGCGAGAGAGTTGTGAGGTGGGTAACCCAAAAACCTGCAACACCACATCCTATAATAAAAAACAATCATGCCTGACGAAAAGAAACCTGAAAATAAAGCACACATGGGACCCAGACGGGACCCGACCACTTACCGTTGAGCTGCAGAGGATCTGATCATAATAGTCCTCAGTATCTTGTGTTATGGGACTTGGGAAAGAAGAGTGAGGAGCAAAGAAGGTATCGTGCCTAGACAAAAAGTGAAGATCTACTACTGAAAACGGCGATAACCGCATCACACTCTAGTCCTGAAGGGACTACGTACACAATTCACCTGAAGATGATCCTAGGGATTTGATGTTTTTATCCCTATGCTATCCCCGGCCTCCCACGAGACAGCTGGCATCTAGATTGCGATGTCCCTGTTGATTCACCCGTAGGAAGTAGAGAGAAATCTCTGAAAGGGGAAGAAAAAGAGAAACGCCCGCATTATTATCTCACAAAACGCTTTTTTCTTTCTTTTATCTATTAATAATTACAGCTTGTTGTGTTTGACCTTATATTCACCCCCGAAGCTTTTGCTGGAACAGACTACCACTGAGAAGCTAATTTGTACAGGTTAACGCCAAGGGAGCATTTTCTATAAAACTTGTTTCTTTTTCCATGTTTCCTAACCTCGTCCCTAAGAGGCGTTTTGGAGTACGCTGGATATTAAACTCAACATAATAACTAAACGAAGGCTCCCGTACCTCCCTTCAGGTCGTTGTATACTTAAGGTAAAGCTCCTTAGTTTCGATACACCCTAATACAAGTATACTTAGGTCACGTATAATTAAATTATAGGATATAATATAACCTTATCACTAGCCGGAAACACTTGCTATACTCATCCGCGTGGATGACGTCAAAAATATAATACAAACAGGAAAAATCTAATGCATATCTATTGCGATCGCTATCCTTGTTACACTAGAATAAGTCTGAATATATAGTATGATCCTATCACGACTTTCCTTATGATAGCTTATCTCTTCTAGGTGAGGTAAACTATAAATGAAAAATCTAATGCAATTCTAAGGTAATCGATACCAACGTTGAGCATCCCTCAAGCGTTAAAATATGGTATGATTAAATCAATATTTCCTTAGGATAGGTACTCATCTCCTCCAGATATAGCGCGATTTTAATAAAAATGTACTTACTTGGCATAGTAATGCTCGTCAACATCCTTTGGTTTTTTTATGGTGCCAATAAAAGCAATTTTTTGTATACTATAACTTGATCCTGATAGGATCATATTTCCGGAGCCCCTGTTGTCATTCCAGAAATGGGACATGTACCTTCTAACTACGTGAAATTTGTGAATTTGTACGAAATTTAAATAGTAACTTGTATATAGGCTAGGCACTTAACGTAGTCGTAAGAGAAATCTGAATATATTTCGATTTCTAGGGTTATATGTCCCGGTAGCACACGTTGGACCACATGGCTGACGCACTTCGCATAATACAAAAAAATTGTACATAAAATTCGATTGATAAAGTTATGTGCCTATATATATACTGCCACATGATTTCCTCTTACTTTTCCTTTATTAAAAATTATTTTTCGATTAGTTGGACCGCATCATACCTTTTCCTTTTAAAAATATTGTTAATTTCTATCTTTCTTGTCTTTCGTACACTACCACCCTGTTTCCCAGCGCTACTCAAAGACCTAACCACAATGTGCATAAGCTTGAATATGCAAGCCTTGAAAATATTACGAATGCTTCCTTGTGCATCACTAACATTTGTATAGTATTTACACAAACTGTCAAATTTGTTTATACAAAGTACGATTGCGAGCGTACAGACAGAAGTTGACGAAAGGAATTAAAACTTAACGAACGGCTTCTTATTCCTATTGCGGGTAGTGATTATGAAAAGCAATTGCTCGTATCTTTGCATATGCTAGCATATGCGCATTGTGGTTAGGCTTAAAGACTTCCGCCCTCTCGGATTCCTCTTCTTATTTTTTATGCGAACACGCCCGCCCACTGGGAATATCACCGCAGCGGTGCCAAGCGGCATCACATTTGCCGTGTGGCAAACCGCTGCTAGGGGACAGTGCCACCCACACAAAGTTGCGTGCGGCCTCGTGTGGGCCTGCGACCATAACACTTGATCCTCATGCCATTCATGGCATCTTGGACACCTTTAATTTATCAGATGCCCCTTTGAAACCTGAAAGAAGTCGAGTGAATCCGATCAACCCACAACGCTAATTAACAGAGCTCCCGGAGAGAGATGAAAAATCAAAAACCTAAAGCTTCATTACGTTATAAATTCATTCTATTCCATACAAAGTTATATGTATATTTATAAAGCGTGTAGAATAACAGAAGTCCTATAACCTAATGTATGATAAGCAAATGACAAAGTACTATAATCTTGGTTTCCATTGAGGTTCAAAAAATAAAATGAATTCCATATTTTCGCGTGGCTCTAGCTCTATGTAATGATCCATTAGGGGAAGAAAAAAAATTGATCAATTTTTAGCAGTACACATACAGTACGTTTACATGACTACTTGAATTATACTTGAAGTATGCTTGAAGTATGCTTGAAGTAATCAAAATATCATGAAAACGCTCATTCAATGCGTAAATTTCAACTTAAATAATTGAAAAATTAAATTCAAGAAAAATTCAAGTTAAGTAATTGGAATTAATTCAACCTACTGATAGTTCGTGTTCCTTTATTTTCTTGCGATATTTACGTTCTTTTTACTTGACGTGTTATTTTATACTTATTTGTATTGCATAACTGATTTTTTATCTGTTCAATACATGTCTCAAAAAAAATTGTAGTTCATTCACTATTCTTACTTTTGTCCAATAAGTAAATTTGCTCACATGCTCGGGAATTCATGTGGAATTCTGAACTCGCCATGACGGTACTATTTTTACCCAAAGTGGGAACATAACAAACTGTGCATATGCAGCTACCCGATAAAGATTTAAAATATATATACAGGGTGTTCCGTAAATGTCTTTAATCCTTTAAGGGGATGAAAGTAGAGGACATTTGGGTCAAAAAGTCTAGATACTTTTATATCGAACTCCGCTGGGTTTTCGAGTAAATCGATAATATCGATTTTCGAGATTTTGCTTACCTCTTCAGAGTAATTTCGTTATAAGTTCTATTGTAATTAATGGAGATAATGGGCCCTATTCTGTTGGTAAAATTTTATCATTTTATGTTATTTTATGCCTTAAAATAAAATATTTCCCTAAAATCCTATTCTGTACCAGAAATTGTATTTTATTTTATTCAGCATAACATAAAATATTTCCTGTCATGGAGGATAACATAAAAGATCCTAAACAGCACATTTTAAAGATATTTTGACACATTTTATGAAAATGACATGCGTCAATTAACATTTGTTGTGCGAAAATTGTTTTAATTAAAAACTAAAATGTCCGCCGCCATACATAAAAATTACAATTTTGTCAGAAATTGTAGAAATTTGCACTGGTGCGGTATGGTAAAATATAAAAAGTTAATTATATTTGCCTAGGTTTTAATTTTATGCAGAAGAGATCATAGGATACGATATCTTCACGATTCCTACGATCCATGTGAGTTGCCCAGCCTTAGGCTTCAAAAGTTCTTCCGGCTGGATAATTAATAAACTTTTTATATTGTGATTTGTAAACTAATTTTGCAAGCTTATGAATAATTCTAATTTATACCCAAAATATTTCGTTTTAAGAAAACAAATTTAAATACTTATAGAGTAACTAGAGCCTCATACCAGAAAGACATCTATTGAGTTAGGAATCTAAAAGTGAACGGAATGGATGTCTTTCTGCTGCTTTGCATTTTTACGGACATATTTTGTATCAAACTCCAGTCAGGAGCTGTCATATTTTAGCACTTTGACATCCAAATATCTCAAGAGCTATTAAGAAAACAGCTGCTTTCATAAATGATTATTTAGCTTAGAATATATAGCAATATAGCTATATAATCTAAGTTATTTAGTGACCAACTGTTCAAAAAGTAATAGAAAACATAGCGGAATGTACTAAATATTTTATGTTACGTGTTCATAGCAGAATTCATAAAATAATTTTATGGAACCACGACAAAATACGAATTTTTAAAATATTTTATTTTCATTTTATGAAGAAGGGATTTTTTCGCCATAAAATATTATTTTATGAAAAATTACAGAATAGGGCCCAATAACACGGATTAAATAGATAAAAACGTTTATTATTCCGAGATGGTAGATTATAAATCGCGTCTATCCACGGCTCGCGTTACACACGTAATAATCATTCTTCTCCTCCTTTCTCCTTCTCTCCGAATTCAATGACGGCTCCTAGATTAGTGGTGCCAGTATTACATTTTACTGGCAGGACGGTTACAATAGTAAATCTATAAGAGTAAAAAGACAAAATTTAAGCAATTACTTATATTATCATGCTGGAGTCCACCGCATGGGCGCCTCCGTGGATGTTCCGCTTATTGCTGCTGTTTGGATATTTAATACGTTATTTGCATATATATAAGTGTGAAGGGGAAGCACTATTCATAGCCCAGCTGATCAATTTTATCAATATCAATTGAGAAATGCGAAAATAAAACGACGAACTCTCCGATATCGTCGTAATTTTCTTTTTCCTTTTTATATTATTTCAGAAAAACTTGTCATTTACAACTGATTTCAGATTATTACTTCAAATATGAGAATTGCAGCTAATCATTTTGAACGTCAATGGCTTTGTCGGCAACTATGTCTCTTCGTAACTATCCCTAGGTTGACTCTTCAACAACTCTGTTCTAGTGAATCAGGATAATAAACGTATTAAATTACATTTTGGAACCTATTGTCGTCCTCATACATTTTTCACAAACGAATTCAAACTATTTCATTGAATTCGAATATCATCAAATTATCTTCTTGTTTCAAGTGGTATTGTTGCGGAATATATTGTTGTACGATTCAAAGATTAAAACAATACTTTCATACTAAACCGATTTAGTAATAATTTTGTTTGACCTCGCTCAAAGACTGACTCGACATTAGTGTACAAAATTCTAGACTAAAATCTATTACAATAAATTATAATGACGTTTAGCTCGCGGTGTTACCGCTGTTGCAGAATAGTTAAAGCATAAAGCATACGCCACATCACTCCCCCTTATAGAAAAATTGTGCTTTCTTGCATCTGTTTGGCTAACTCACTTGTTAGTAGTTTTGGCTCTTCGTGATCTGATGCTATGAATTCTGCAGACGAGCGCAGTGTTTGACCGTATAGCAATTGAGCTGGAGATACTTCAAGTTCTTCCTTAATTGCTGAACAGATACCAAGTAGAATCCAAGGTAAAGTATTGTACCATTTTTTGGAGCGTTTGTTGCTCTTATCGCGGATTTTAGTTGCCTGTGAATCCGTTTGCTTGCGGGTGATAAGTTGTCGTACGTATCCTGTGCACCACGAGTAAATCCGTAATTTCTCTAAAAAGGTTTGATTCAAATTGACTGCTCTGAGCTGTAGTAATGGTTTTGGGTATACCGTTCCGAGATATCCAGTGTTGTAGAAAGGCCAGGGCTGCTGTTGAGGTGGAAATATGTTTTAGTGGAATGGCCTCTGGCCAAAAGGAGAACCGGTATTTTATAGTTAGTATGTAGGTATGACCGTTTGATTGTGGAATTGGTCCTACTATATCTATGTGCACCTGATCGAAAATATCTTGTGGTGATCTCGTATGCCGATTTATTTTGCTTTTTTGACATTTGATACAAGTCTTAGCCCAACGGTTTATATCTTTATTGATATTTGGCCAGAAATATTTACTAGTTATAAGTTTACGAGTTACTCTGATGCTAGGATGGGAGAGTCCATGTATGGAATCGAAAATCGTACGCCGTAAAGTCTCGGGAACATATGGTCTGTTTGAAGAGGTTGATGTTTCGCACCATCATGTCACCCACTTGGCTTATATTCTGTCCCCTTCACTTAGTTATAAGACCATTTGTTCTTGAATTCCCCTTCTCATAGCAAGTAAGTATATATTACGTTAAGTCCATATGTACAGTACAAACGTACTCTGGTATATAAGTATAGATGAGCCAGTCTAAAAATAAAACAAAGAAATGTACCAATTTTACATAAGAAAAACTATGTTTAGATTTTTATGGAAAAAATAACTCTCAAAACAACAGACCGTTGCCCAGATGGCCTTGTAGCCGTGGTCCAATAACATTATTTGTATTGAGGCATAGGCTTAGGTTAAGTACTGTGTAAAAACATATAATGTTCAATAAATAAATAAATAAATAAATAATACATAAAATAACGTATGCATGGCAAATAGTGCCGAGAGAAATCTATAAAAAATCTTAAATTTGTATGTATAAAGTGCCTTAATCCAGTAAAAAGATGCATTTAGTGTCCTCAGCGGGTACCCTAACAGATTCCGTCATTCTTTCTTGACAATTTCCAATCGCAGCATGCACTCTAGTCGACAGATTTAAAGAAAAATGGAAAATATTTACAAGATCTTCCAATAAGAAGTTTAATTTTAAATTTTATTTATTATTATATATTCAAAAGTTTTGACATCTCGATCTCCATCCAAAGTAAAATGTGCCCTTGGCTCATTTGGTAAATGATTATATCCATTCGACAGAGATCCCCATGATATTTTTGCGTAAATGTGACTTAATTACGAATATTGTCTTTAAGGTGATAAGCAGTTGACTTCTTAGCGCAAAAAAATCTACGCATCACGTAACGCCAAATAAAAAAGTATAGTAGCGTGAAATGAAACGATCTTGTCGGAGAATTTGTGTCTCCATTTAGAGAAACAAGGCTATCAGGACGCGAATTCAGTAGCTCAAATGTTTCACGACTGTTGAAGTAAAGGCCAACCAAGTTCATATCCTTCAATTCAGCCCATAAAAATTTAAGTATTTATCATCGCATGATAGCTGTCTTTATCCCATCCGTGATCATTGTAACCGTATTTCCGGGATCATCATCAAAAAACTGTAGCCCGATGACCCTGCCAGCGCCAGGGGCGTAGTGGATGCAGCAGTTATTTCTGTGTAATTTTGTATTTTTGGAGTCTGAAATGCGACAGTTTTGCTTGTTAACGTTAATATGTTTAGGTACTATAAGCTTCGAAGCTAGGAACGATGCTCTAAAAAAGCCGAAAGCAAATCATTATCAACGACTTACATTTTCTAGCACCAACTAATGAACTCGCGAGGCTTTGATTAGTTCCCTGGTTGTATTATTAGAACTGGATTTTTATGGCCTGAATCAAAGATTTTTGGTCAAAATTCGATGTTTGCTGGTCGTTTAAATGACCAATTATTGCGAATTTCTTAAAATCGGAATATTTGGTTTATTGGTTACAATTTTTCAACTACCGATATATTTTCTGTTGATCGTCCTTTATGGTGGCACACAGATTTTTTTACAATAATTTGAGTACGAAATTGATCAAAAAGTTTATGAATTTTTCAGGCCGTTTTACCACAGAGACGAGCGAGTTTTGAGAACAGTATCATAAAACTATCATTTTAGATACCATAAATTCGTAAAATCATATAATCTTCTGTTGACATAACATTAAATTACTTAGTGTTTGAAGAAAGTTCTCACAGTATGCTTTGAATTGCATTTTTCTCTACATTGTAGAAGAGAGAAAGAAACTAGTGTTAAAAAGTAGTTTCAGTCTGTTTGTTCGGAATAGATGCAAGCAATAAATTCAATTATATTCTTGTTAGGAGTTTAATAATTTTTTTGTAAATCAACTTGTGATATTCATAACTAATGCGACCGTTTTAGCTCATGCGTTAAAAAACTACATTATGCAGTTTAAGGAAACGTACCCACGACCAAACGTAGTCATAAACTTAGAACCCCTTTAAACTAAAATTCATTTTAGTACCGTACCGGGTACCCTTCGATGTGGCATGTAACTACACAAACTCGAAAAGTTTTCCTGGTGTCCTAATAAAAAAAAAAATAAACAAAAAACAAAAAAGAAACAAGTAAAAAATCTAGAAGGGTCATTCCATAAAATATCACACAGGACATGTTGCGGACACATTTTTAAAAAAATTGAAAATGGCCGCCGTCGTCCCGTCAAAATCACCTATGCAAGCCTCTTTGCTTTTTAAAATATTTCATAAACGAAAAGAGATATCCATTTGATTTTTACTGAATAAACTAAGAAAATTTCAAGCTAGCAAATACACTATTAACTTTTAATTAACTGTAAAATATAAGATACACATAAATAAGTAATATAAAATTATAAAACCCTGGTGTAACCACGTCCTTCATCCTGGAAAACTGGAATGAAATTCCTTTTTTTTTGTAAATGTTTAGATTTTTGAGAGCTTATATCTGCAAAAGGACTGTATCATGCTGTATCTCCCAAACCAACTAGAAACACAAGAAGAAAATTAGACAGTGTATTTACATTCTCTTGAAGTATTTTTTCCGAAATTTGCAAATTTTTTGATACAGTCCTTTTGCAGATATATATTCTCAAAAATCTAAATATTGCAGAAAAAAGGAATTTCATTCCAGTTTTCTAGGATGAAGGATGAAGGGTTTAATAATTTTATATTGCTTATCTATGTGTATCTTATATTTTACAGTCAATTAAAAGTTAATAGTGCTATTGCTAGCTTGAAATTTTCTTAGTTTATTGAGTAAAAATTCGTTTATGAAATATTTTAAAAAGCGAAGAGGCTTGCATAGGTGATTTTGACGGGACGACGGCGGCCATTTTGAATTTTTTCTTCAATATGGCGGCTAACAAAAAAAAATTATATATCTTTTTAAAAATGTGTCCGCAACCATTTTCTTATAAATCGTTCGATAATTTATGGAATGACCCCGAATTGATCTAATTGTAAGACCAATTCTCAGGGACTGAAAATAACTGTTATCATTTTTTTGTAAGAGAAAAAACTCCTTTCATATTATAAAATTTGTACAGCAATTAGACTAGCTGCCCACGTTCATATCAAGAAAGTTTCGTTTCTAATATATAAATTCAATCAAAACTGTTATTGATTTTTAGTTTTAACTAATAAAAGCCAAATACTAAGTAATATTATTTTGCAACGATATAAAGGTCTTTACCAGAGTTTTATATATTTCGTCTATTATAAGAAATAAAAAAGAGTTTTTATAATATGTTTCCTCTCAAAAAATAATACTCATAATTTGAGTTTTTATTTTCCTCGTCTTATAACAGTTAAAATGATTTTAATTTTTTACCTCAGGAAATAAAACTTATCAATGCACGTTTTCTATTTTTCTATTTTTGTTGTCATATAAATATATGTTACAAGATAAAGTTTGTCAATTTTTTTACAGAAAGTAGGTTTTATGCGAAATACATATCTTGCGTCGAACTTAAAAATCTTTAATGGAAAACTTGTGTGCATAGTCTTCAATGCTAGAATGAGCGTCTGCTAGCTACATATTCCGATACATGCATTCCGATAATGCAAAAATCAAATGTTTTTTAATCATGAGATATATTTGCAATTGTCCTACATATGATCGAATAAATAATCCATGTCGTCCTCGTCACAGTCTATGCCGTTTTCAACAAAAATTACGTCTTCGTCACTGTTTTGATCTGGGAAGTTTTTTTTTTTTTGTTTTGCAAATATTCTTGCTTTCGCTTCCATCTTCAGGCCTAATTCTCTGCCAATTCTTATGATACCCTAAACTAGATGAATGCCCGTATGTAATTTCGTGTATTCACCCATCTTGCAAGCTTGATTTTTGAAGTGAATTTTCGCATATATTTCGAAAACAGTTCGTTGGACAGCAAAACTGATTATAATCAATTTCATAGGATTTCATATTCTGAAGTACTTTTCATTACAATAACAACGTGCTTTTTTTACAGTATACGTAAGAAACCTAAATTTCTACATATATCGCAACACCAAGAGGTTGCCCGATTTGGCCCATTTTCGAACTCAAATTGACGTTTTTTTCTAAGCGGTGTGCAAAATTTCAGCTCTCTAAGTACGTGCCTTCAAGTTATCGTGAGGACGAACAGAGAGGCATGCAAAAATGAGAAAAACTTTTAATATTATTATTATTAATAATATTCCTCCATTTTGCTCTATCATCATTATTTCTATGCGTTACAAACAGAATGGCAAACTAAGTATACCCTCATTGCCTATCATTACCGCCCACTATGAAAGCTTGAGTCGCCCACTAGTGGGCGGAACATACCAGGCTGACCAGCACAATGGCGGATACAGCGGGGGGCGATCGGGGCGATCGCCTTCCCTAGAGCACTAATAAAATTGAAATTTAGACTCGAATCAAATCCAATAGAAAATGTAAAAATAATATTTTTAAAACGACTGCTTGTAAATGCGCACGAGCAATTGGAAATAATTTCTCCCTTGACTTAATGGGTACAATCACAAAAGTTCTTATAGTTTCCCTTCATTTGCATTTAATTAAATATTGAAATTATTGTATACTTGTACAAATTTTAAAATTTTCAAGGTAGGTACACAAAGATAGCAAGTCTGAGCAGATAAAATTTTAACACTACCTTGAAAATTTTATACACAAATGAAAACTAAATTCCAATATTTAATTCAATGTCAAATTAAGAGAAACTCTAAAGAACTTTAGGTGTAGGTACTCACTAAGTGAAAGGAGTAATAATTTTCTATTTTTAATACGGATTTTGAACCAAAGTTTTTTTTAAAGTAATTTTTATATTTATTATTTTTTTTTAGTCTTAAATTATTCTCAAAATATATAAAATTATATCATTAAGAAATTTTCAGTAGAAGAAAATTTTTTGCATTTTTTTGTGATCGAAAGCTTACAAAAGGTATACATAGCCGGGGTAATTAATATCAGATTCAGTTTTCTTTCAAATATTTAATTTAAAGCAAGCAGGACTATATACTATATCCTACCAAATTAGCACTTCTGGGGCAAGATGTTATAACTTCGAAATATTTTACGTTCGACAATTTGTCGATAGTCGGTATGTTGTAACACTTTCGACAGGCGATAATTTCGATAGAATATCACTGCGTTTTGCTAAGAGTGATAATACACGCGAAGATTAAAAAATGTATGTAAATTTAAGAAATTAGATTTATACAGTGGCGTCACTAGGCGGGTGCGGCGGGTGCGGCGGGTGCGGACCGCACCGGGTGACACCATTACAAGGGGTGACACCAAAACTAGGGCGGTTCGTAAAAAATGTTTTTTTCGAAATCTGCAACTCCAGTGAAGCAGTATGGCACAAAAGTATGAAATTAAAAAAAAAATATTGAAATCAAACAATATCTAGACTCTGCTCCTCAGCCATAAGCCTTAAGCCATACGATTCATCTGAAAAATGAAATAAACATATATTTAGAAACTAGACTTATAGGTTTATAGAACCACGTAGGGGAATTTCGATATCTTTAAAAAACAAAAATGGCGGACCAACGAATTTTTTTTTTTCGATTTTCATGGAAAATTTTCACCGTTCAATAAAAAAAAATCGAAGGGGGCCACTGAAGAAGAGTTACTGGTTTCCATTTCAAAATTGACCACTTTCTATGATGAGCTATCAGAGGAAGAGCTTTCATTAGAAATACCATGAAGGCAGCAGAGATTGATCTCGAAGAAGTCAAAGTCTGGTCAGTACTTGACGTTTTGAAATTCATAGATGAATGGGACTTCCTAGAATCTCTCCCATATCTTTCAGTGAGCCTATAATTTTTTCTTACGATCTGTGTGCCTGTGACTTCATGTGAGAGGAGTTTTTCAAAGCTATAGATTATGAAGAACTATTTGTGATCTACCATGGGACAGTCAAGGCTTTCTGATCTTGCAAGATTATCAATTGAAAGTGATTTGGCGAAAGGAGTTGATTTCGATGAAGTCATTAACAAGTTTGCAGCTCTAAAGGCCAGGAAAGGAAAGTTTTGATTTAGTCGAGATTTAATATGATATAAAATTTAATGTTAAAATAACAATTAAAAAAGTAACATATTTTCTATGTAGTTCTTAGTTCTTAACTTCTTACAATCTTTTACCAACCGACCTTGAATTAATTTTTTCTTTTATTGCCTTTGTAAATATAGGACCTATGTTTATAAACGTTAGAAGGATTCTGTATGTTTCCGTTATTTAGCACTGGTGGACTCGGAGGAGGTCTATGGGGTGTCGTGAGGGGGTGACATCATGCGTTACCGCACTGGGTGACACTAACCCTAGTGACGCCACTGGATTTATGTTATTTTTTTTTTAATTTATTCAATATAAATGATTTTATTTATTAATTATATAGATTCTTCAAACTTGAAGTTATAAAACTTGTAATAATATTTCTTGAATTTGATTTTATTAGGCATATACATGACATAATACCGCTGCCTTAAAAATTTTCTTTTGTCCCGGTAATTAATTATTTCCTCGTCGTTTTCGTTATCCTTCTCAAATAAAGCCACTGCGGTTGAAAAATTTATAAATTCCAATTTTATTATTATTAAAATTTATTAAGAACTAGAAAAAGAATCTATAAATGTCATTTGTGCTAGGGGAAAAAATTCGGAAATAGTTTCGAAACAAGCAAAATCGCCTGTCGAACGAAATCTTATAACATACCGCCAGATCGAAATCTTCGCTACGATGATCGCTTTCGATGCGAAGTTATAACATGTCCCCACTGGAAAATATCGTGTATCGATTTGAAAAGAAATTGTTGGAAAAGAAATTTAAAAACGGTGTCTTTAATTTGCAATAAAATGCAGACCGTCCCAGGCAAGTATGGTGTTCGACCGAAATACAAGCTACCTTTATGGGAAAAACACCAGCAGTAAGACAAGACAAGAAGTGTATAATGTCGGCCGCTACCGGTCCACAATCGTCGCATTCAAGTCATACTTCATGGCTTGTATATTTCGGGGGCTACGACTGACTGATTTTTTATTTGAGATGGAACCAAATTTATATTATATTAATAACAAAAAAAACTCGGGCGATATCTGAATGCTAATGAAATTTGCATGCTGAAACAGAAAGAGAAACCTGAATTGGGCGGTCCACACACAACTGATGGTGCAAGCTTCAGGAGCTGATACAGGAGCCTTGAGTTGAAAGATCAAAATGCGACGTTTCGGAGGGAGAGGATGTTTATGATTTTGGTATATTTCCGCTCAATACCCTGTAGCACTCTTACTATAAACCCATAAAGGAAAAGTGCGAAATGATGACTAACTGTCCAAACTTTTTAAAAAGTACTTCCCGAATAATTTTTTCAAACTTAACCCAAACTGTATTGTCACCAGCTTTAAACACAATGCGACAGTCATCCAGGCTGACAAAATGTCAAAAATGCTTAAGTGCGTTAATGAGAAAAAAAACAAAATTGGAGCTGTTCTGCCAGCTTGAGCTGAGGAACCAAGACATTTTATTTATCTCACAATCATTTAAATATAAAATTTGGAATACCATGCTTTTCCCATACGCCATTTTAAAAAACCACAACTTTCCGATATAAGTTTTTGTAATTTTCAAAAGATGTCAAGTTATTATTAATAGTTGCTTGTAAATCATTGGGCAGCTTCAAAAACTTTCGGAATTGTTATTTAATAATATTAATAATACAAATAGTTAATGTATACCTATATAATTTTTCCGAGATTATTTATAATCATTTCACGTGTGAAACAACATCACTAATTTCGCTATGAGCAGTAACAATCTTTGGATTCGCGAAATAATAATTCCAAATATTTAAAAAATGTGTAATCTAAATCAATGAATCAAACGGATTTTCACAATTCTGTATTAGTCTTTTAATTTAAAGGCGATTTTTATCTTTATCATCTTTAATAAGTAGTAATAAAGGGTGTCTCAGAATGTTTTTCGTTTTCAAAACTTAAAAATAAAACACCAGAATTTTATTTACTGTGAAATCAACGAGCAGTTTTCGAATTTTTATTTATCAAAAAGAACCATTTGTAAATGGGCACCATCCGCTCCTTCGTACTCATTTAGCCTGATTTTTATAAAATGCTCCCACACAAAATACGCGCTGCGGTCCCGTGAAACGTTCCATCACTATCATGATACAAAGATGGACGAATTATCTGTCAATTGCTTGCCTCATTTGGCGACTATTGTCACAAATTTGTTCGTCTCAATTTCAATCGTCCTTATCAAAGTGAAAAAAAAAATTGTAAAATTTGTACTAATGTTTTGTAAAATATTTTAATATATTCAAAACGTATTTCAATCAATAAAATACGAAAAACTCAAAACAAATTCGCTGGAAAGGACAGTAGGCTCCTCATGACGTAGGAACACAAAAAATTCCTCTCGAATCGGCCATACCTTGTTATCTTTGTATCATGCATCGCAACTAACTAATGTTTGGCGCATAATGGTAAAAACAAAAACGAAAAACATTATGAAACACCCTTTATATTGTCTTTCCAGATATGGATATTGAATTAGTGATAAATTTTTTCATCTGAAATTGCAGATGGAATACTTCCTTTCCGATAAAATTGTCCTTAAGGAGACTATTGTAAGAAAATTCTAAGGATGATTCAAAGAGTTTTTGGGAAGTAACTTCTTCTTCTTTTTCCGCACTACCATGATATCGTGAACAGCTATTTTCGGACCAAACTCTGTCAGTTTTCATACATTCAGATTTACCCTGAACACCTTTCTGTCTACCTTCAGATTGAACATTTGTATATTTGTTAGATACAAAAATACGATAATTTTCAAAATGTCTTTTATAATGCTTTGAAAATGACTTTTGTTTTATGATGTTGTCAAATCTCAGGGGATACCCTATGATGCCGTAGCACATTCAAATATACAACACCTGTATGGCGAATTTGACTTTAAATTGTGCACGTTTTTTAAATGTTTCTGCAACTTACTAATTGAAGTCTTGTCATTGTTCGGGTCTGCAAGTGTTTTTGTAAATTTTAAGAAAGTGCGTGTAATACGACCCAATCTTCTTATGCAGAATATGTACGAAATGTTCGTAATTTTTACATTTTATAGGTATTATTGAAAGAATCTCACATAAGAAAGCTACCATCATCACAAGCGTACGTGTGTTTCTTTTTTACGAAACGTTTTATAAATTTTTGCAATATGTTTGTTAACTTGCGTTACAAATTCTACAGAAATAATATAGAGAGAGCAGAGCGAGCAGTACAAAAATAGATTTTAAGTAATTCTCTCCAATACTACGGAAATCATTCAAATCCAGATTTTACGACAGTTTTCGTAAATGCTTTACGAACATTTTTCTGAGAGTAGAAATTAGTTTTCCCCAATTTATTTCTTATAACTAAGCGAGACTTAGCTTGTCTCCAATACGATTTTATGTGCAACACTTAATTATGTTCAATATTGTTTAAAAATGTGTATACAGGTATATCAAATGTTGTCTTGTCTCAAACGCCTACAGTCTTATATTTCACCACTCTATGTCTAATATAACGTTATTAACAATGTGCTCATGATTCTAAAAATATAACCTGCCGCTAAGTAATATAATATACTTATGTTATAAATATGAAATATGTATTATAATTAGAATTGCAAATTTTTTAATCGCCCTCCCTAGAGCTGATCTAGGGTATCGTAAGAGTTGGTCTTATACCAATTCTAGAATTTTTCCTTGTTTTACAAAAAAAGCTTATTTTTGGCGTTGTCATACACATGCACTCGAATTGTGCCACCTTGGAAGGTATTTAAAAAAATATTTCGAAGAGAGCAATACAGAAGTTGCTTTATTGTTACAGTCTGCATCAAAAATAATATAATAAAAAAAATGCTTTGCATAATTGAAAAAATGTGTAACACATTTTATTTTCCCCATTAATGAATCCTATCGGAAATATAAACCTGGTGGGGCTAGGCGTCCCTGGTAGATTGTACTTTGTTACTAAGCAAAAAAAAATTACTAATATATATAGTATATATTATAAAAATGTCAGCTTTCTTCCACATTTTATCAAAACGGATTTCATTCACCATAGAATTGTTCCAAATATTTGCGCATGTATGTATGTTGCCTTAATTCTACTCTTGATTTATTTACAAATTCATGATTACCTTTAAAATATTCTGCAAACTATAGTCCGAGTTAACAGTAAGTTGATTTATGCCTAAAAGCAGTTTATGAGGACCCTAACCTATAAATTTATTCAACATATTCTTAAAAACATATGCCACTTCTAATACTTAATTGTAAGAAACAATATTCCGCGATATAGGTATTATATGAGTGGAAACACTACTCAGTCACTGTCATCACAGCCAGATTTCACAGCCGTCGTCAATAGGAAATAATATCTAGGAGACTCTAAACAAAAAAATAAAAACTGACTCATGGTGAATTCTCTTAGAGATTGACTCATGCCTAACCCTTGTACTTAAGAAATCAAAATGTTGGCCTTAAGCCTCGTTCGAGGCTCATATAACATGAAAATATTTTTTTAAATACTATAGTAAAAAATATGTAAAAAATAGTTACATTTCCGATAATTAAATTGAAATGATAAATTTCGATTAATCACATGGTTGGAAAGTTGTAAAGATTTAAAAATTTCCCAGTAACTACGATTTGAGCAACCTTTGGAATTTTTGAACTCGGCATATTAAATAAATAAAAACTGCATATTTTTTCAGGAATTATCCTTTTCCAGTAGGATAATCCCAATAATTTCCAACATAGGTGTTGACTGTTGTTCTAATAATAAATACACCAACACTAAAATCATGTTCATTAGACTCATAGTGGCAATAACTGTAACTGCCCAGACGATCTTTTAAATACACTTATTCACAAAAATTATGAAATCGTTTGCAGTATACATATATCAGCCGAGAAAAATCATCTGCTAGATACTATATTTCAAAAAAATCGAACAATATAGTTTTGACGGTTTCGGTGACAATAATTAAACAGGTTTAAGGTATAAAAATAATACAAATTCGAAGTACCTAAAAAATCTAAGTCTTTCTAAATTATCGTCAATTTAGTGGGTACATTAGCTAACGAGTTGGATAATTTACGAACGTATTCAGTAACTTGCCTTTGATCTTTTTTAAAAATTAAGAAAAGGTTACATCATGCAAATCCACAATATGCCTATGTATTATACATACAGGAAAGATGTTATGCCACACCTTGAAATCTTCCTCCATATTGCAGCAAGGAAGTATGTATAGTGTTGTTGTTGTTTTCTTCGGCATTTGGATCTTTTACGAATGATTGTTTTTGGAATTTTGTTGATGCTGTTCATGTGGAAACAGATCGTCATGGCCGTATGTAATATTATGTCTTGTCGTCCGTGATACAAAACTGCTGCAAGAAGTTGATAATGCAATAACAAGGGTTGTCCATCATTCGCAGTAAGCAGATAACTCCTTATTAGTGCAAATTTTTTTCCCCACATTGCCGGCCGTGTCGCGTCGCGCCGGTCATTTTAATATGAGGTTTTACTGTTAAGATTTTCAGACTGGTGGTAATGAATTTTATCACGGAAGAATATGCCAATGGGTAGCACACTATTTAACAAGACAATTCATGGGGCTTTCGCTTTCCAACATTGTTAATAATATGTTATTAACAAAAGTTTATTGATCTCATTTCTCATGATTTAACTCGCAGATTGTGTAACTTTCGATCGAAACCGCTTTTAATGCAAATGAGTTTGTGCTGTTCGATGCAATTTGAGATTTGACACTGATAGTGATTTCAAGATCGTGAGATATTTTCAATCGAGCTTATGCTATTTCTAATTATTTACATAAATTAAACAAAAAGCAATTCTCAGAAAAAATGGGAAAAGTAAATTCTGCGCACAACGGTTTATCCATCACATAGGATAGGAGTAATATTTATAACCTAGGTCATGAAATCATAGGGTTTACTAAGTTTGTCATTCCGTTTGTAACGCACAGAAATAATAATTAACAGTTATTTTGATTTTTGCGTGTTCATCCGTCTGCCCGTGTGTCCGTCTGTACGTCTGTTCGTCTGTCCGTGTCTGTACGTGTGTCAGTCTGTCCATGCCTGTCCGTATGCCCGTCTGTCAGTCCGTCCGTCCTCTCGATAACCCGAGAACGAGTTTACTTAGACCACAGACTTTAATATATAGACTCTACATTACTAGCTGCAGGGCTTTCCCATACAAAATTCTTGAACCCGGCATATGAATATGCATCACAGGGAAAAAACATCACAAGTTGAGTTATGATGCGTCGCAAAACTTCCAAATGTACTGCCGTTTTGCGGGATATTACATAATTAGAGCTACCATAATTAAAATTGTACTAAAGGTATTTTATAATAAATATTTTTATATATTTTATTTTTATATTAATTTCAGCAATCATAAACACTATAATATTTTTTACGCTTTCAAAAAGTATTACTTTTCTTTATTATTCTCACGTAATTATTTCTATGATATTATCCACTGTAATTTGTCAAATTTGTCAAATAATTTATTTTAATAATTCTTTTGGATTCTTCATATAAATGTGATGCCGTGACGTCAGAGCTCAAGTGTCAGGCATACTTGTTACTCTGTATACCGTGACTCGGATGTTAACTTTTGCATCCACAAGCAACTACTTTTAACCAGAATTTATTTCAATTCTAGAGCAAGGTCGTCAGGTTTGCTTGTACGCAATAGTTTCGGCCGATTTAATGCATGCCAGACCTAAGTCTCCTCTCAATTCAAGCTCCGACTCTCGCTACACACGCTCATGCAAATCATATGGATTGCCAAGTCGTACGATTTGCTTGAGCGTGTAAAGCAGCCTTTAGAGAGCTGAAATTTTACACATGGCTTTTTTAAAAAAATTTTAGATTTAAGTTCGAAAATGGGACAAATCAGGTTGCCTTACAAATATTTCGTCTTTCACTATATATTTACACAGATCGATAACGCGTCGACGTAGGGAGCTGAAATTTTGTATACAGCGTTTGTATAAAAACTATAAATGCAAGTTCCAAAATAGACTAAATCGGTAACTCCTTTTTGGTATTGCCATACAAAAATTTAGGTTTTTTATGTATACTGTGAAAATTATTAGTCCTAGGCGTTTTTTTTTTTTTTGTACTAAAAAGATCTTCAGAATATAATATCCTATGAAATTGTTTATAATCATTTTTACTGTCTGGCGACGTCTTGAAAATAGTGGCGAAAAATCATTTCAAGAATCAAACTTGCACCTTGCAAAATTATATACCGCATTCAACTATTGTATCGTAAGAATTGGTCTTATACAAATTTGTTTCCTTGTTTAATATTAATATTAGTAATTTAAGCATTATTCTACATAACAGTTTTTAGTTAAATTCTAAATTACTTATAACACTAATTCTTTGAGATAAATAACAGTTGAAGGACTTGCTAGGAAAGCTCTAGTTCAGGAGAAGCTAGTCTTATATGCTGCAAATATTGCTGGCTGTCCAAACTTCTTCGCCTGGGATATGTTATTTCTTCTATAGTTTCTTCGACTACGTCCTAACTGGACAACCGCATTTAATATATAGGAGGCATTAATGGCACATTATTTTCTATGTTTGTTTGTGTTTGCTTAGTTCTTTGAAGAAGAAATTATAATAAATTTTTTCTTTTGAATTTTTTCTTATATTGTATCTTTCCAAAAACAAAATAATTTTGAAAAATTTCAGGAGTTTTCGAATTAAGTTTCCGTTGGGTAATAACATAATAGTGGATAGAGGAAAGCGAAAAGTATGGGGGGGGGGGATTTTATCGGGTTAGTTAGTATTATAATGCAATCGGTGCTAGTAAAAAATGTTTATAGAGATAGCGATGAATACATGTAAGTATGTTTTTGAGGGGCAGGTTTGGAAAAAGCAGAATGTAGAGAAACTAGCTAAAGGTGCCTTTCTTAAGTTTAAAAAAAACTATGCTGGACAAGGTATGGGCTGGCTTTTCTTAAGTTTATTACAAAAAACAAAGATCACCCTTAATATGATCGTCATGGCACTTCAAATGCCACGACTGCAACATTCATAAAGACGAAAGGAATCATAGATGAATAGCCAAATTTTATCCTGATAGAATTCAGAACTATCGAAAATATCGAAAAGGAAAAGCAAGTGACAAGAGTTTTTGATTTTTGATTTCGTTTGTGATGTTTTCCAATAAGTGAGACGACGATCATAATAAGGCTACATTCTTAAGAAAGTACATCAAAAATCTTTTTGGCAAGCAATACCTACATTTCCAATTGCTAAGAAATCTTAAGGAAGTGAGACTAGTGTTAAGAATATAAAACACGGGTGAGTTGACCCACGAAAAAAAAATAGTAGCAAAAATTGGATTGATATTTTTTTAGGACCTATTCTATCTGGCTTTATACAGCTTTATTCAAATTCCATCACCTAAAGTTGAAATTGTCAGTGTGATGAGAAGAAAATGATTCGCCAAGAGAAATTCGGAGGACGATAATTACCATAAAAATTTAGGTTGGAAGTAGTAAATTACAATCCAATTCCAATATTCACTTCCCGTATGCAATATTTCGTCCTACATTCAACAGTCCTCGTCCAGGACACTTTCGCTGTCTTATTAAATATCCGATGAAGGTTTATAAGAGTGCCGTTCCATAACGATAATGACTTCTTTCTAATATCCACTAAGGTAAAATGCAAGAAGCTTAAAACGTATCAACCATCATGGCAAACTGCAAGTTTCAATGCCTTCTAAACAGTGATGAAGCTGTTGAAATAATGAATTCCATCAGTTGCTTACCTTCGTGGTTACCGTCCGAATTGAATTAGTACTACCTTTATGGCTTACGTAAAACAAGTATTATATTATTTAAGTTACGGTCTACATCTAATTGTCGGTCAAGCTTCTTATGTTGGGTATATCATATTAAAACATTTTCCATATACGTATGTACATCTTCTATTTCCGTGTTTTTAGCCGTACTTTCACTTATCTTCATTGAAGAAAACTTTCAACTGATTATAATCGTTATTTAACGAAAAACTTTTTAACACAATTATCATACAGCACTGTACTCATAGCAATTTTAAAAAATTTAGTAGAGATATTTTTCATTTCTTCGAGTTATTAAAAATTAATAGCAACGCGCATGTATTCAGTTTGCTCTATTTTCTCAAAATGCATAAAACCAGTACTGCGGTGTATGAAGAACAGGAAATTATAAAATCCCTGTAATTTCTGCACCTTTCAAGAAAGAAAAAATTATTGTAATTTGTAAAAAAAGAAAATTTCTCCACTTTGGAGTATACTGTGTGGCCTCAAAACTCTATTTACCTCATAAGGCGGCATAATGCACATACTAGCTACACGTTCATTGTGCAAATTCAAAATTATCTTGCCGGCTAGATATAAGCAGAGATGGTGTCAAGTGATCAACTGAAGTTCACAGCACTCAAGTAATCTTCCCATAATAAGTGAGTAATTTGCTTAATTTAATTTGTATCGTCGTAGTTTGTTCTTCTCGTCACAACACAACTTCCCCAAATTTCTTTAAAGCGACTCATTTTTTCACGTATGATTTCAAACTACTTCCGGCCAATTTTACGATTTTTTCTATAGGTTTTTTGTTCCTTTGTTTTTCTTTTTTTGCTTCTTCTACTAATATCACTAGGTTTCAGTTCCTCCGTATGTTAAGATGTATGGCACTATTTTTTTGTGAGAAAAAATTAAATGTTGACAAAATACGTTTAAAATGTGTAATTTCAAATAATTTGAATACGTACATAATTATTAAATTTAATATTATCTTATTTGTATTAAGAATTTATGAAAAGAATTAATTATCTGAAAATGGTAGTAAGATTTCTCTACTAGTACAGATTCTAATCAGCACTGCTGCCATATTCCATGAATGCCTATACCTATCTCCTAAAAACATCCGGACTTACAAGAAAATTTTACGCTGAGCAAGAGGTACTAAAACCAACAGCAGAATGGCTAGAAACCTTGAATTGCTATCAGTTGATTACCAGGTAGATTTTGCAATAGTCGCTATTGTTACAAGTTACAGGTACTCAAAGAAGAAAAAAGTCAAAGTCGTTAAAAAACATAAAACTGTTGTCAAGTTGCTTTGTATACCCTAGATAAAGTCACGGGGCATACATGTTCGCTATTCCATTTGTAAGGTATAGAAATAATGATGATAAGGCAAATTAGAGACTCGCACGTTTATTAAAAGGCATTTTTATTTTTTCATGGTCCTTCTGTCCGCACGAAACTTTGAGGACGCGTTGACTTAAAAAGGTGAAATTTTATAAACGGTATTCTTTTTTAATATAGATTTAAGTTCAAAATGACATTAGACAACTCCTTCCTAGGATTGTCATAAAAAAATTTTGCTTATATTTAGACACTGCCTAGTTGAGTTGGTGTAAAAAAAAGTGACATTTTGTGCACAACATTTTCGTAAAAATTGTACATCTTATTTCAAATATAAACGACATCTGGAAAATTCTTTGTAGTATTACCGCATAAAAATTTTCTTTTTCACTAATTGAAATCGCGCTGACGTAGACAGCTGGTATTTTGTGAAAATTGTAGATCTAATTTTTCAAATTAGTCAATCAGGTAAAGGAATTCGTCATGATTTCAATACCATTTTTTCAATTCAATACATGCTCAACGTCCCATTGAAATTTATTTCCTCTAGTGAATCTCCGCCAGAGATTAAATTATCAACATAGAGGTCTTGCTGCTTGTGGATAAATTTTCAGGCAATTCAAGCATCTTGCGGTGAGTGAGCAAATGAGGTTTCGTATATAACGGTTGTGAGTCGAAATACTTGAAAATCCGCTTCTGCATCAACTCTCCAGATGACGCACTGGTAGTTTGCATGATCGAAATCTATTTTGATTTGCCGGTACATTTTAACTATACACGCCGTTAATGGAAATTTGTGGAATCACCATAAACAATATTAAAAATAAATCATTTTGTACCGTAGATCCAACTATTAGTATCTCATTTAGTGGGAGATTGGAAGTTGTTCGACAACTCGCATCAAATACTACACGTAGTTTGGTGGATGAACTATCAACTGATCTGATGTAATCGGCTCCATGTACTGTATTTTGAGCTCAGGATTTCCATTTAATCTCCGTTGCAGCAAGAGAAACCGCCGCTTTGCTATGTCAAATGACTAAATGAGTGACAAAATCCACTCTACCAGGTCGTTTAAATGGCAATCTTACAATAAACCGTCCTTGTCCCGAGAGGTGGTTAGCAAAAAAGATTTTTCACATGTCCTTTTGCCTGAGACTTCCTCGATAGTCCAGAACTTTTCTACCAAATCTTCATGTAGTTCATCAATTGCAGGAGTACTAGACAAAATTGAGAAGTGTACACATTTTATCGTAATTATTTGATCTTTTGTAGCTTCGTAATCCCAACTTTAACTTTGGGTAGATCGTCGGGGGTAATTTTATCTGTCCTAATGACAGAAACTTCAAACAATTATAAATAAAACGACCTGGTTTATTGCAAATGGCATAGTTGGAAGGTGTTAAGACGTACTTCGTTAAACCTTCTCTTGCCCCAATCGTCATTGAGATATTGATTCCGGTGAGAAGCAGAGGATTTCTCTGAAGTCTTGTTTGACTTCAAGAAATTGGCATCATCAAATATTTGTTGTTAATGAAATCAGTTAATAACCATATGTGAAAGATTATTACCTCGAAATCCTACGGCGACTTAGCACTAGTTAACGGCACTGCTCATAATCCAGATCCGCTACTTACGTGTGATGATTGGCTTGATTAATTTTCAACTGGAATTAAATATTTTACTAATCGAGTTCGTATTTACATCAATTGCAGTCAGGGTTATGAGGTCAACGTGCCACAAAGAATTCTGAGTTCCGACACCTTTTGTTCCTTTCATTGATCATTGATCAGCACACATTGTATTATTTTACTCCCTTACTGTCCCTGCTCGGGCGTCAAAATGTTAATTATAGGTTTTTATAATTAATTGCGAACAAAAGACTCAACTTATACTTGTTTATTTTCTAGTCTGGCTCTACTGAATGTTCAATCGACAATGGCATAATTTGCCTATAGAGACGATAATTTGCGATTAAAAACCATTGGCTAAACTAGTTAGATTATCACATTAAATCTACAAAAGCAAAACAGAGATGATTTGAGTATATGACTAAATTACTTTTACCTGTGCCTTTGTTGTTGCTATTGTCTGATGAGTTGCGACTGTACAGAGTCATCTCGAAGAAAGATTTTCGAGAAACTGTTATATCTACTTCTTGAATCTGAGTACTAGAGCAAATTCCTACCCGAAAGAATCGATTCTCTCTTTGAATCCCATTTATCTCTTATTAGGTATATCCCAATTAAACTCTAAAAAGACAAATAGATTATACGCCCCAGAATAAAAATTTTCCAGAGGAAGTGAATTTATATATGTAATTATATTATTTATATATTCATAACAGGATTTGCAATAATTGCGATTCAGTTTTCATATTGCGTTAATTATACTAGGATATTCTGATAGGTATATGCATACACACATACATCATTATCGCACGGCATTATATTCAAAACGCGGAAACATTATCTTGTACCGCAGTGCAATTATAAGCTTCCTAATAAGTTGCACCATATAAACTTGTTTTGCACTACAGACTTCTGACCAAAGATAACGTAATAAGAAGATATGAAGCCGCCGAACAAAATTGAAAATTTTTCGTAATTTTTAGATTGAAACAAATAATGTCATATATACTTTCGTCTTTTGCATGAATGAGACAACGAGTTAAAAACAAAAATCGAGAGAACGTAGGATTACCAGAACGAAAAAATCTTATTGAATCCCTCAAAATCCTATCAATCTATTCATAGAAATGTACTTCGGGTCACACTACCTCACTTTTTTAAGCAAAACATAAATTTCGCTCTGGCGAAGATGCTGAAAAGAGATGTAAAATTCCTCCCAAATAAAATTCTCATTTTTCCCGAAAATATCAGAGAATCCAATCCAGCACGAGTTTCACCCTTTTAATCTCTTCAAAGTAAAACGACTGTAAACAGAAGCACGTGTGTTCAAATTTCATAGGAATTACAACACAACATTGGTTTTGCTATAAAAAAAAAACATTAGATAATTCTCACAATATTTCACAGAAAAGAGTAAAACCTTTTCGCATGAAGCACGGGCATTTTGCTAGACTTTTGTGGCTGGTCTAGCTATCAATAATTTTGCTCCGGGATAGTTCCTTATATGACTACCGATTAATTGTAATTTCTAATTTTGTAGCTGTAGCTGCAATAACACTAACATGATATTGAATTAGAAGTTTTTAGATTCATATCAAAAACATTCTGTGGGTACAATGGGCAGGCAGTATGGAAAAAAACAAGTATAGTGCAAAAAAAACTAATTTTATGCACTTAATACAAACTTGAAAAACTCTCAAACAAATTTCACTTTAATCATGTTAAGTTACAATACGATAAATCTTGTAACTTGTAGCGCTCATTATAGCATATTGCCCTCGAAGTATGAGTAATAAGAAAGTAACGACTTTTGTGGAAGAGGAAAATCTCATTGGTGAAAAATATAAGAATGTGTGAGAAAATTTTTATTCACGGACGGATGTAAAATCTTCTAATGACACCAAATTAGGAGAGACTGAGAGAACAATATCTTTATAAAGCTCTGCCCTTAAAATTACAAGCGCTAAAAGGTAATAGCACATATGGCTTGTAATTGATTATTTTCCGAAGTGTGATATTTTGACAATTTGTACTGTCATAAATCTGTCAGTTGCAGGTTGCAAATGGTGAAAATTAAACATGTTAGGCCCAACCCAGACGAGAACTTTTTACGGAAGGAAGGAATGCCGTAAAATTAAAATTTTAATAAATTCTGCGATTCCGGCGGCTGCTCAGTTCTTTGGTGTGGAGCACTATTTGTGCACGGTTGCGGCTACCCAATTTAAATGTGTTATGCTTGACTTTATTTGATTTTACTAGGCGCGGCTGGTTAATGGATCTGTGTTTGTAGGATTTACTTGACGGGCACTCTAGCACCCTCAAGAATACTTCCGTAACTCCCGGAATATAATGCAAGCCACGAAGGCTGTTATGGTAGTATGTAGAGTGATTGACATCGGATGTGAAGTCCAGACTGTCAGCATGAGCTGACAGATCACTCGGTGGACAACGTTGACTGCAGGGCGGCACGCTAGCTCGCCTCATCTATTGGCGGAGAGTGTGGGGAGGTACCACGAAAACCTGCCGCTGCCACCAACCATATACAAAAAAAAATCTTACCTGGCAAGCCAAATGCCGTCACACACATCCAGTCCAGAGGGTCCTTTACACTACTGACCATTAACCATGTGAAGGCGCAGATGTTCCGCCTTCTGCTGCCGTCGCCCCATCCACCCAATCGACACTGAGGGCAGAGAGAGTATTTCCAGTATCCCTGTGTTGACCTGAAAAGAGAGTAGTAGCGGACCTAGTCAACCTTCATACTAAGAGGGCTCCGGGAGAGTGAAAGGATAAAAATATAAGACAGTTCAGCTAATCATTACGTTATAATTTATTATTGGTTGGTACCTCTTGAGGCTCAGTTGAGTGAATGAGCTGATAGCGAACTTAACCCAGTTAATTGTACTACCACTAGTGATATTAATTAAAAAATTAAATAATAGTATGACATTTAAAAAAATCTGATTAAGGTAAGTAGATCATATACTAACAACTTAGTTCATGTTTATGTGTTTGAATACAACAACAAAAAATAGGATAAATCTATATGGAATACGTACTAGCGAAATTTCAATTTCATTTATCCAATCAAGGTCTTATTATTACCTTGATTAAGTTAGTTAGACTATGTAATAGTAAACTTAAATCTTGCTTATTCGTTTAAATATTATTAGGGAAAAATAATCTAATAAATCTATATTGAGTACATACTAGTAAAATTTCAAATCTAATCATTCAAGCGATGTAATTATACGAACTGATTAAGAAAATAATTACGTGACAGCAACTTACATACATTTTGTTGATGAGGATCCCTCGCCGAGGAGCCTCCGAGAGGTTCCGCTATGCCACTGGATTCTAGCTTAAAAGTTTTAAGAGTAATAAAATATTATTAAGTTGACAGAACAAGCTCCTTTAACTTCGGATGGCCGTACATAGTTAAGCAGAGAGGCCTAAACAAATGTTTTATTATGTGGTGTGGTTAGGTCCCACTAGTCTAAATAATTCCAAAAGCCCGAATTTGTAGTTATTTGTGTGAGCCCTAGGTATACTAATAAAAATTTATCTTGATTCTATTGGCAGTACATATCACCAATTTTGTAAAATTAAACCTTATACAGCATCACTATTGCATCGCTTGGAAAGAAAATACTCTTCCTTTTTGTCGACATTCACAGGCAACTGTCATAATTTTCTGGTTTTCGATAAATTAAACACCAATCTCTATATCCTTGTTTATGCCGCATTTCTGGGGTGTAAGAAAACTTCTGTGACAAAGTAATAGTACCAGCACCAGGTAATCTAGTTCTAATGATACTTCTGATGACTGAATGAATGGGATTTTTACCACCAGTTAGTCTAGAGAAATCGTCCAAGTCTCTCTGAATTACTTTCTTTAACACAATTAACTCGTCGCCGACACAAAGGAGTTCACGACGAATCGAAAACTTGTTATACCCTAGATGAAATCTATAGGGGTATACTAAGTTTGTCATTCCGTTTGTAACACCTCGAAATAATGAAGGTAGAGCAAAATCGATTGGATACCCACGCATAAAATTAAAAGTTATTTTGATTTTTGTATGTCCGTCCGTCCGTCCGTCTGTCTGTGCGCACGATAACTCGGGAACGTGTATACTTAGAGAGCTGAAATTTTGTACACGGACTTTAAAAAAAAAGTAAAATTACGTTCGAAAATGGGACAAATCGGGCAACTCCTTCCTGGGGTTGCCATATAAAAATTTCGTTTTCCGCTATATATTGGGACACTGCCTGAGAACGCGTCGATGTAGAGAGCTGAAATTCCGTATATGATGTTTTTACTGCATTAGCAAATAAAATGTTAAAAATGGACTAAATCGGGGAACTCCTTCTTGGTGTTGCCATATTAAAATTTAGGTTTTTTACGTATACTTTGAAAACGATCAGTCCAAGACATTTTTATTGTACTAAAAACTTATGCAAAATATGAAATCCTATAAAATTGGTTATTATCATTTTTTCTGTGCGACAAACCGTTCTAGAAATATATGCGAAAAACAACTTCAAAAATCAAACTTGAATAAATCGGTGACCATACGAAATTTAATACGGGCATTCATCTAGGGTATCATAAGAATTGGTCTTGGACCAATTCTAGCTTTTTTACTTGTTCTTTAATAACTTCAGTCTTCCTGTAATACTCCCACTACTTCAGAAAATCACATCTGCATTATGCTCCTCTTGTTCAACAAAGTCTTCACAGAGAAGTAATGCAATACTTCGAACTCTGCCGTTTGTAGATTACTGAAATGTTTTTATTTTTTCAATATTCTCCGGTGTGCAAATCAAATCCTTAGGGCTGTTGTTTGCCTTACAAATTCTCTGGTGAATTTATAATGCCTTGGAATTATTTATTTTTCCCGCGGACGGGAATCGAACCTACACTTGTTAGAATTGGTCAATGATGGAGAAATAAGAATTTTAAGAACTTTTATTTTTAATGATTCTAAATCAAATTTATAAATACAAGAAGAAAAAACTGGTTAATGCCAGCTGAAAGCAAAAAAACGTGGCTTAGTAGGCTAGTTACAAATTTGATAAATGCAAGAAGGAAAAATCATCTGTCTCGTTAGCTCAGTGGTAAGAGCAGTCGCCCGGCAAGCGGAAGGTCCCGGTTTCAAATCCCGGACGAGGCGGTTGTTTTTTCTTCTTGTATTTATAAATTTGATTTAGAATCATTAAAAATAAAAGTTCTTAAAATTCTTATTTCTCCAGCCTTGGAATTAGCTATCTAAGCATATGCGATGCCATGAAGAATTAACATATTGTTGCCGATTTTACAAAAACATTCATATAATTATGGAATTAACTATAAGAAAAATGTGTTAAATTTACAGATTCTTGTTCCAGCGCTTCCACATTAGCTGTCGTGTGAAATTTTCCCACTCAATGTGTGATGTATTCCTCGCGACGTACTACTGTATGCCACTTTACGTATCCACTGTGAGGATTTTTGTTCTTTTTCGTGTTCCTTTTTTGGCGATATTTTTAGATTCGATTTTTGACCTTTTTTCGACTACCGTGTCTACTGTCCTTTTTTATCCGCTCTTCTTCTTTTTTCCTCAAACTCGTCCTATATCGAAGTGCTGTCCTGTCAATTAGGTGGCGTGCAGTACGCGCATACATGACGCAGCTAGCCTTAGTGTAGCATACTGCTGCATGTAATATGCTACGACCATAACAAGGCACCGACACATTAAAAGGCCTTAACGTGCCGGGTCGTAACCCCCCGAATATAATACAAGCCATGAAGTCGCCGAAGGCACCGACACATTAAGAGGCCTTAACGTGCCGGGTACAGCATGCAGTAAGAGCTCACTCTCACTGCTTTTTGTATACTCGTCATGGAGGAAAAACTAAAATCTTGAACACGTCCTAAAGCCCAAAACTGTCGCTCCCATAGCAAAATGAAGTTAAAACAAATAGCAGGCAAATATGTTTTCTTTCCAATAGTTTAAAAAAAAATAGCATGTAGAACAAATTTACGGAAATTATAGCGTTTGAACAAAATACAAGCAACTTTTATATGAAAAACTCCTGCAGTAAGTAAGTGGATGTCGCCTGCTGACCGGCCTGCTGCTCTCTTTTTCGACTTTGTTCATAACTTGTACAATCCGGGGGTTACGTCATGGCTTGTGTCTTGCGGGGGTGAGAATTTGCATTTAAAAAATGTTGTGTTCCTCCTATAGCCCTTATGGCAAGGAAGCTTTGAGCTCTACGAATACTAATTAAGAGATCTTTTAAGTTTTTTCATCTCTGTTGTTTTTCATGCCGCAATTTAACAGTCGCTACTTTATCTTATTCATACTTCGATTGCGCTTTATGAAGCTGAAATAGGGCTTCGTGTAGCTTATAGCGTGAAAATTCGCGATGTAGATCGGGCTATCGTTTACATTATTAATAAAACAACTGGGAAACGTACCGCCAGATTTCACACATGCGTGACACTGATGTGAGATTTGTCAAAAACCTTGCTAAATTACGATTGGGGAAATCTAAGAAATTTGGTGCCATCATTCATAGATCCTGGAAAAGTGCATTTTTTTTGCCTTTTTCTCAGGAACAGTGAAAAATGCTTTGATTTGAATGATATATTCGTGATCCTTGAATCAGCCTGTGTCGTTTAAACCCTACCCGGTCAAAATCTGTTGCAAAAATTTCATACATTTTTTCTGACTTTCATGACTCTTTTATCGTGAACTAAGTAAAAGGGCTTTGAAGGGGATAAAGGGTACTAAAAGATGCGGGCGCGTTCTCCCGAAAACGAGAAAAAATGGATTTTCAAATCCGGAAAATAAAATAGTGTGGAATGCAGACACTGGAATTTTGAAATAGATTTTAGTTCCATCTACATCTGAAATATAAGACATTGCATTTAGGCTATCCACCGCCATTAAATTTCAAACTGTCAAATATGAAAACGTGAAAATGACAATCATATGTTTACTATAAATATAAGCAAAAAGTGATAAAGTTGACCACAAGTCGACTATTTAGTTAATAATAAGTAAATGTCCTTGTTTTATGATAAGCGATGATAATGTGACAAACTCATAAAGCAAACAACCAGTTTTAACTCAGATCGTGAACAATGGCAACGACAGTGCAGGAATCTTTATCTCCAGCTGATAAGTATAGGTAGCCAAAATGTTTAAACAATTTTTATAATTGAGTACAAAACACTTTCTGTAAACATATGTACATATATTGATTTGTATAAAATAATGAATATGCTTATAACTTTCAGTTTTTCGCTTGCTGTTTTCAATGAATAAATACTGTTTTGTAAAAGTGATTAGATCGTGTTTGTTAGTGCTAGTGACAAGTGTTTTTATGAACAATTTGCTGATATGTTTCCTTTGAGAAAGGATTTATACTACTCCGACGCTGGGTAAAACTATTATTATTGCGCATTTTAAATGAAAACTATTTCCGATATTAGTAACTAATATTTGGAGATCAGCAATCAGATACACTATCACCATTGAGACATGTAACGTAACAGGTGATTTTCTTATCATCTCCCCACATTCGTTACCCTATAAATTCATCAATATCAATGTCAGACTAAAATTAGTTTTTCAAGCATTAAGCAACGGTCATCTACCGACACTATCATTTAATTGTAGAGAACGCAGTATCAATCTTATTATCTGCTGGTATTCAATTTCGCTGTGTGGCCTTTGGCAAAACCTTTGGGGGCGATTTGATTCAAAAACATTTTATTCAAACTCAAAGTGCATTTATTTTCAACCCCCTGCTTCAAGCAACGCACAACGTTGGGGGGCTCTACGACATTAGATAGTTTAGCAATTAGATTAGTACAACAATAGCAAAATGAATTAAAAACGATATGGCAAACCATGCCGCCTTATAGAACTATAAAAAATCATTTATTGAAGAACCTCAGCTTAAGCTACGTTACTAAAGTTAGTTACATCGAATAAATATTAGATAGTTGGTATAATTGGCATAAGACAAAGTTATTTATCAAACTAACAAAGGAGCAACGAACAAACTCATTACGGTAAAATTTGGAACTAGTAATATAGTTCGATTATGAAGTCAAATAATAGCGTGTTAAAAGTGCTCAAAATAAAGTTGGAAATGCAGTTTAACACACAAAATAAGTGACAGTAACACTAACAGCTGTCAATAGATTATAAAATATTCAAAAAATTTTGGCGCACTGAACAGACTCACTACGAATGACTATATGGCATTGAACCACATAGGAAATAGCATGTCATTCATCTAATTAATGTAAAGAAATCAAGACATCACATATTATATAGTCTTACAGAATTATAAACAGTGTTAAAAGTCTTAAGCTTTATAAAATTATAAACAGTAATTGAACTGCATCTACAGAAAAATAGATACATTAATTATAGACTTATATATTTGTATACAGTATTGAAACTAGATCTAAAGAAGACAGTAGGTCCCCTTACATTATAGAACCTGATCTAGAGTAAAATAGCAGGCTTGCTTTACATGTTAATAGCTATATGATCATCTTAAAGTATACTATAGTTGGACCGGAATCAGTCCCTACATATCGACAAGCAGATACTCAACAATACATTTGAGTTCAGTGAGCAGACATTGAGACCGGTAAAGTAGAAAAAAAAATTTATACAGGCCTAGAAACTTTCCTTTTAATATATGTATTATGTATGTAGGTATATCAAATTTTTTTCTTTTTAAATCTATCTTCCTAAAATGTTAAACTGTTGTTATTGATCGAATTGTTAACCTGAATATCGAAAATGTTGAATACTGGAAGTTTGAGAAATCTATGAAAAATAGCTTCCCACTAAGTTAGATCCTAATTAATGATTGATACTGTTACGATCACGCGAACAGGCGAACAATTCGGCCATCACTGTGATCTGAGAGAAACTAAGGCTTTCTGTGTGAACTTCTTGGGAAAGCTCAGTTCCCTAATTTCCCTGGGCAGGCCATTCCATTTCATGACTCCCTAAGAAAAAATATTCCTGCTTCCGAAATGAGTATTTACGCGTAGGTATATCAATCGTTGGTTGCCCATTCTACTCCAGAAGAAACGGTTCCGCACATAGCCCGGGAGAAGGTCAAGTCTGGCCCTATGTATGAACGATAAAACCCTCAGTTCGTATATGTATTGCAGTGATCCAGGTATCAGAATGTCCAACAGTAGGATAACATGTGCCCTACGTCGGAGATCCAAAACATATCCTGCACATGAGTTCCTGCCTTGAGTTTCTTAATAATTTAGATATATCAGACTGAGAAATTGGGTATATGACGATATCCGCATAAATGAAAAACGGCAGAATAAGAGCTGTGAGCAACCTATGTCTTGTAGTCTAATCCAAATGAGGTGAGGCTGCGTAGAGAGAGCGGAGCCCATGATACACCCGTGCACACATAAGGTTTATGGGCGCCTTCCATGTCAGATTGGGATCCATGAGGATACCCAGATTTTTTACAAATTTTGTTGCGAGTGGAATATTATCCCATTATTATGTGGTTATCTGCGACGATTGGTTAGAAGTTCTGTCATGTCTAATGGCATAACCAACATTATTATTAACAACCCCAGCTTGTTGCTACTTCATATTGTCACAGTGGCGACGTTTACATACCGCTTAGTAAACTAACAAAAACACCCGAATGAAAACGTTAAATTCACTACTGTTATCTAGATTAGAGCTTTAGTGTACAATCTCATTTAAAAAATAAAATTCAAATGAAACGGCACACAGATATGTTAGATCTCTAGCTAGATTGAGTAGTAGTCGAACTAGCGTAGATAATTGAAGCAAGATTGTGCATAGAGAATATGACACGACATTACACCAATATTCGGGATGAAGTCGAACGCTCATAAAGCTTGGGAAATGGGCAATCCATAAAAAGTTCAATCAGCAGTGTGATATCAACGTGAGGCCCAACACTATAAATATCTCATACAAGCATTAAATTCACGCATATAACATTGCTAATGTTCATGAAGTAGGCTGCAGCCAGTCATAGCTATCTCGTAGCCAGGCATAGTTGAATAGAATAGATGAATAATTGAGAGTCTGTTGGCAAACGTAACGTATAGGAGTCAAGAGATAAGGAGGCAGCGTTAGTATAGATGAACACATAGCGGAGGAGGATCAAATGTGACAGTAGAAAAACGGGGCCAAAAGAAATCAGCGTATTCTTGCGTTTGTGCCCAATACACAATTTGCGGACAAGAATGCAACGGAATATAGTAATTTTATAATTTTACGGTGAGGGATAATGTCTTCATCTAAATTCAATTTTTAGCGTGTCATTCAAGAAACAAGTGACGAAAATAATTGTGAATTTTAGTATCGTTAACCAAGTGCAATCGTGTAAAGCAACGCTAATACCTAGGCAGACGGGCAAAATCAATGATCATTCGTTCGTAATTGAATTTTTCAAAAATCAAAAATCGCTTTACCTTTTAATTTGAATTTTAATTATTAAAAATGTGCTGTCAATATCATCAATGTCTTCTAAAAATTGACAGGACTTTCGTTTTAATTCACAAAATCTTGGGTAACTTGATTTTTGCAAAAATCAATTACGAATGAAGGATCATTGATTTTGTCCGTCTGCCTAGGGTATTAGACAGCTTCAACAATAGTGAATGAATTTTAAATAATAATACAGTTTTCGGTCAAGAAAAGATCCATGATCTATAGAAATAGCGGTTTAAAGTTTCGTTTGTCGCGTCTAATTTTGAAAGATTTGTTTTTGTTCATATTATTGACGCATATATTTTACTTAATTTAATCATTTTCAAATTGTGCTTTTCTTGTAGCCGCCATAATTTGAGCTTCCTGAGGCACTTTGATTCTTTATTAATAGAAATATTTGTAATATGAGAATTATACCTCCTCTCAGGCTATAACACCTACGTGAGGTATAAGACACAAGAAAATGCTAATTGTGTAGCACGTTCAAGCACTAACGACAGTCTGTAAAACCAAATATGTCTATGATGATGATTGATTGTTCTTGGATTGCTTGGTGGCCAGGCTGTATGTAGCGATTGTGCTCAATCTTCGAGCGGGACCTGGCAGATCACCGCTAATATTCAATAACCCACGATGGATGGGTCTTTTTTTGTATTTTATTAGGCATGACAAACGAGAGGTAGATCTCATCCAGCTTCAAGTAGGAATATATTTTCTTCTTTCGTTAGAATTTTTCTTTTCTTATCTTTTTGAGAAATCTTGACCCTTTTATTTAGAAGTTGCTACAAGACTATTCACATTTTTGTTTTTTATTGTTTCTACAAAATTAAAGGCCTAAGACTTATCTATATCTTTCCGCGTTCAGCAAAGTGTTAATAGACGCGAATTTCGAAATTAATTTTGCTAGGTTTAGAAAGTGGTATAGCTGTTTCAAGCTTTTAAAGGAAATCGTTTTTTTCCATTATTTCTAAATTACTTTTAAAATATCTTTCAGGAATGAATGGAAGGATCTCATATCATACGCTCAAACCGATTTGGATAGTCTTCGAAATTTAGCGTATTTAGGGGAGCTAAAAACATCAAAATTTAGAAGCGTGTGCTGGTCTCTGTTGCTGAGGGTAATAAGTGATTCGCCTTCGAATTGGGCGGATCAAAAGGAACAGCAAAGACGAAAGTAAGTAATAGAAGTCAAATCAATATTATTCTTTAACTTGTTTTTTTTTTAGATACAAAAAGCTAAAAGAGGAATTTGCTTGTAATCCGCATATAGAAGGCGCACCAAATGATGATCCCCTTTCACAATCTAAACAGGTTTGCATTAAATTGTAGTCTTTTAAGGGATAATTTGATAATTTTTATAGAGCGTTTGGAATCAGTATTTTGGAGATCAGGAATTATTTTCTGTCATCAAGCAAGATGTGATAAGAACTTTTCCAGGTGTGGATTTTTTTCGGAAGCCATTTATTCGGGAGGCAATGGTCGGTCCACCAATGTAAAGAAAAAAAATGGTAAAATTGTTTTAATGTTGAAATACTTTTAGACAAATATTTTGTTTTACTATGCTCGTGAGCATCCGTATATGTGCTACAGACAAGGAATGCATGAGATACTTGCTCCGATATTATTTGTTCTCCACTGTGATCATCAGGCCTTGCAGCATTTTATGGAAGTTTCGGCCCAAATTGAGTGAGCTTCTCCATGATTCAAAAATAAAACTTTGTTAATATTATTGCCTTCCCCTCAGCGAACTGCTTTTGAAAGTTCTTGATTCTGGTAACTTGGAAGCTGACGCCTAGTAAGTTTTTAATGCAATTTCATAATTTATCTAATATGAGTTAATTTGTCCTAAAGCTGCATATTCTCACGTGTGATGACTTCAATTGAGTCCTACTATAGAATTATAAATATGGTACCAACGACCGATGGGTACTTTCCAGTGCAAACTGAGGCAAGTATTAGCCTACGCATAAAAATAAATGTTTACCTAACTCAAAATATTTAGCCTTCTGACGATGATTACTCTGCAATGGAGGTTGAAGTGATTAGTCAATTGAATTTCATTAGGGATAAAATTCTTGCCAAGGAGGATCTCCACTTACATAATCACCTGCTTAAGTTGGACATTCCATTGCATCTTTTCGGAATGTAAGTTTACCTGTGATTGTTCATTTTTTTTTTAATATCAAATATCATTTCCTACCAGACGATGGCTTCGATTGCTTTTCGGGAGAGAGTTTCCATTGCAGGATCTTCTACTCTTGTGGGATGCGATATTTGCAGATAGTGATAGATTTGAACTACCGAATTACATCCTTGTTGCAATGCTGATAAGAATAAGGGAAAGGTGTAAGTATTTTTTTCTTGAAGCAAACTGAATCTATTAAATTGTACATTTTCTCAGTGCTTCTAAGTGATTATACTACTTGCCTAACGTATTTAATGCGATACCCTAATAATTTGGATATTAGCCTGATTTTGCGGCATGCTCTGTACATGTACATGCCAAAGGTACGTTGTCTGTTATAAGTTCATTTATTCACGTCAAGGATATTTTTAACTCAGAAATATGATCGTCCATCAAACGCCTTTGTATATGTTACACTCAAGTCTCAGGTGGTTCCAACAAATCGCAATAGCATACATTCATCTACGCTACCCCGGCAGCACTCTTTGAAAGTAGTTAGTAAAAATCCAACGAAGCAGAATTCTATTGATAAATTGGAGCAACGCAGACGATCTTCTTCTCTTATTGTTGATGGAAAACTCAGATCAGACTCATTAGCGGATGCCAGAATTAGTGAATTACAATATACAAATGCTCTTACCGCTGCTCGTTTAGCTAACGATGAAGGCTATCAAGGCCCTGATGTTGCAATTATCGACGGCTATAGAGTAGATGTAAGTGTACATAATTTCAAATAACCGGGTCGTCTTCAGATTGATTTTGTTTTCAGAGTCCCCAAGTTCTTCGTTTGGAACTTCAAAACGCACAATATATTATGACAATTACTAGACTGAAATTGAAGAAGTACTTAGCACATCTCAGGAATCACGTGCACTTGGAAGAGTTAAGTCAGACGTTAGATGGCATCGAGGAGCTGTGTGCCTTTTTAGATGTTAAAGTTCCGGTAACTACTATTACCATGTCTCATCCTGTTGATCAAGCTTTGGAAGCTGATGAAGGTTGCCAGACGAAAGACAGAAAAACTTCAATCAAAAATATTCCATCCAAGGGGGATCGGCACATTAGAAAGAATTCAGAGTTAGTAATTGATAAGAAAGTCAGTAATACTTCAGGAAGTGACAGTTGTCAGGTTGAATCATACAAAAAAGAGAATATCACTGATAGAACTGGATCAGATCAGGACTTCAAACAATTACCGAGGAAAAGTGGGATACGCTATGAAATTCCTGACAACAGTTTCATGAGTAATCATACACAATTTTTCGGAACGCTAAAAGACGTAGAGTTGAAAATATTCAAAAGACAGCAGCTGAACCTAAGCGATGAGGAACTAGGTGGGATACCTGATCCAGATCCTGTTGGTTTACGTGAGAATTGAGAAATCTCGTAATAACTGACACCAAAATATTGTAAATTAGGTTTAAAGTACGTAGTTAGTTCTTATTCTTAGTATGTATACAAATATTGCTGTATTGCACACACATTGCTACGAAGTTAATTAATATTAAGTTGTATGAAAAATGCTTATAAATTTTTCTGACGTGTTTGAATTCGTGTTTATTTGATTTTATCAATTTCATTTCCAACACAAGAACGGTTCACATCCCACTGTGAGGGTTCTAGTTGGTGGTCGAGTTGTATAAAAAGCCGGCTTATATTTTTTATCGGGCTCGTGTGATAGAATACAATACGAGTTGAATGAAACCGGATGCAAAAAGCTTTCTAATTATTATTAACGGTATATTATCGAATTTGAATTCTTCTTTCGGATGCTTGAGATTGTGGTGAATAATATTCCTCTACTTAATTTATTGTTATGTGGATTTAATACTTTCTGTTCTCTTTCTTTGAAATAAAATACTCAAAGGGCATTAGTATCCAATCCAGTAAAAATGTTCGCTTGAGAAATATTTTTTAAACCGGATTCTGTACTGATGAACTTAAAAACAAAAACAGAAGTAGTATCTCAAACATAAACAATTGTTTTTTACAATATCTAATTATTCCTACACGTACTAACTAGCACATTTTCGACAACCACAAGACAAGAGAAGCTGCCAGATGTAAAATGCTTTGTGCTGGCCGCCGCAAAATCAAGATGAGAAGCATAGCTCATCAATGGTATTTATGAACATGATTCGAGTCAATTATTATAATATCGACAGCACAACTAAAGTAGGAAAGGTAAAGAGGATTGGAAATTTAGCATTATTGGGTTGAATTAGGTGGTCACGCTCCATACCTTGTTAAACTCCTGTGGGTTTTGGCTCATAAGTGGAGGGAAAGCCAGAATATTGGAAACTGGTGCACATTCGCACTATTCTACGCAAGATTCCCGACGATTCACTTCAATGGTGAGAACTAGCTCGGATTGTGGCGTATGGGATGCGATAAAAAACAATTGAAAGACATAAAATATTTAATGCTATTGCTATGAAATCAAAATGACTTCTTTTGGATTCAGCGCCAGTAATATTCTAATGTTGGCGAGCTTGTAAATTTGCGCTAAGCGTGATGAACCGCCTCTCTACCAAGCGAATATATCATGATCATTGATTGGAGATCTTAATATGTAGCAACGATTCTTATCAACAGCGTTCGTTCAAAAGCTTACGACCACCTGCACGAAACGAAGATTATTGTCGCCTATGAACTGTCAACAGGATGTAAGTTGATAGTTGGAAGAGTATTAGAGAAAGCTTGGCGGTACACCAGCATAGATTCCATAATGGTCAGATCTAACTCTGTCCAATATCACTTTACTGATAAGAAAGAAAATCGTCAATCAATTTAACCCTTATGTGACCGTCAAAGTTTTAACCTTCTATCATCCGGTTATAATACTCGGTAGCCTAATATTATTTGCATGTAAATTAGTGCATGGGCAAGAAAATGTGATGTTCAAACTCATCATATATGACCCCTACTTCACCTAGTGTAGTATCTAAAAACCTTTAGCGAAAAATATCTTACAGTTATTGCCTGTGATGAAAGCGGTCCGTTCCAAGGCACCAAGAGATTTTATCGTAAATTTTTGCCTTTCACTCAGAAGCTACGTTCCGAAGAAAAACAAAGCAGTATTGGTGCGATAAAGTTTGCATTCCCAACCGGATGTACATAGTAATCCTGTACAAAACTCAGAAATAATACACTTCTATAACGAAACGAAGTCATAGGTACACCACCAAACGTAGAACCAGTAAATGGACGTTACCATTTTGTTCTTCAAAATAATAGATGTTGCATGTTTAGTAACTTTTATCATATATTTGGAAAACTTTCCCACCTTGACGCAATGAACAGAGCAGCGCCGGTTATTCCTCAAGGACCTGGGAAAGAATTTGTGCCTGTCGTCAGTCCCTAAACAGATCAAAAATTCTAAAGGTAATCTCACGTTATTACGTAGGTATGAATTGAGATGGAAACAGTCCTGGAAAAGGGGATTACGCCAACCCTGGCACAGGCACAGGCACCGCAGAATCCACATAAGGACGCATAAGATGGACTAAGCATACAGGTGTATGTCATCGGTGCCTTGCAGACGATAATGGGAGCCGCAAGACTAGGAAATGCTGCACTATATGTAATCAGTATATAAAAACCACGACAACTATATATGTTGACTGCAGCGATACTGCCACATTAGACAGTCCAATCAATTAAAGTTTGTGTTATTAGACATTATTAATAATTATTTGCATTTCATTTCATACCTCACTTGGGTGATAGAAGTATAGAAATGAAAAAAAAAAAACAAATTTCAAAAACTCGATTTGTATCGAAAATATTCAAAAATGTTTAAGAAGTTCTCAGGCGTACACAGGCCTAGGCCTCTAGGACCGATGTGAAAAGAAATATATAATTTTAAGCACGAAAAAAATACCGGGTATTCGATTTGGTCACATAAGAAGTGCTAATCCAGATCTATTGTTTGACTAACAGAGCAAGATGCCAAACTCTTCGAAAATGCTTCGAAATATCTAAAGATTTCAAGCCCCTCACAATTATGGAGACATTGGCTCCACCACTTAGTAGGTAGGAAACTTCAGCGCGACTTAGATAATCCGCTGAGTGGTTGAGAGAAAAAAAAATCAGTCGGAGATGCTAACAGGTAATTAATCACAACTACAGCACTTCATATAAAAAAAAAAAACTTTAATATTTCTCTAGATTAGATTAGATTTGTGGAGGGGTGTATAGGCGTTAGCCTCGCAATCACTGCGACCTGAAAGATCTATTGTGAGTCCCCGTTCAATTTGCTCCATTTATAGGTTTAGACTGTTAATAAAGTCTAGAACCATTCTGGGCTTGAGGTTCCATACGTAACTTGGTTCAAAATATTTCTCTAGGTCAATATAATGTAACTCGCGTAACCCAAACTGGCAAGCAATCACTTATTCATTCTTATTTTTCAGTAAGTTTAAAAAATGCTCCAAATAGTTTAATTTGATAATTGTATTCCAACCATTAAATGTAGAGGTGTAGAAAAAATATATTTTATTTATTTATTTATTTGTTATGATAAGCAACTAGGCCATCAGGCCCATAACCTGAAAAAAGATGAAAAATATTTCGTTGAAGGTTGTCTTGGACTGTATTTAGTTACTTAATTAGTTTATTGCTATTTGGTTTAGATTATTCCGTAGTTTAACCAGAGTATTGCTGCTGTCTACCTCTACAATAATCATGGAGCCGGCATTTATTGTTCAACATTTCCTGGCAATCCGAGATTCTATCCTTTCTACCTATAAATAATATTTTACATTTTCCTATACTTGGTTGGAGCTTCCTCTACTCTTGGTTTATCGCCGAGTCGTCAAGAAGGAGAAATATTGAAAGATCTTGCCAGATGGGATTTGTTTGGCGGCGATCATTACAAATTTAGTTCAACTAAAAAAGTGATGGGAAAATTAGACATCGAAATTTCAAAAATATTTATAAAAAAGTTCGTGTCAGAAGTGGGATTCGAACCCACGCCCACAGAGTGGACTGCGACCTGAACGCAGCGCCTTAGACCACTCGGCCATCCTGACATAAAAAAGTAGGATGAACAAGTATTATTTTATTCCGCGATAGCAAAACTTTCATTCCACTGACATTGATCGAAAATAGAACGGAAAGTTCTTTACAAAAGTAATAGCAGTGTTCTTTAACAAAAGGGAAGTTAAGTCATTAATTATAATCTTACACAAATTTCACTAAGTAGACTTTAAGCTAATGGTGTGGCTGAATCATCCTGTTCATTACCTGATGGCAATGAAGAGCAGAAACAATTTCTCCATTCATTATCTTCGAAAATAATTCTCGTTAGAAGTCGTACACAATTCAAAACAGTTTGTTGTTCAGATTGTGTTCGGCAACTATTATCCTTTCTGTAAATTTATAGCAAAGTAGCTAAATTTGCTGGATTATCCTCACGAAGAAGTCGAATCTCTGATGCTGGTATTAAAGCGAAAACATCTTGTGATCCTGTTGAATGATCAGCCCAAAATTGCTCTCAGAAAGACTCATCTTTTGCGTCAATTACCTAAAGAAAAAAAGAAAACCAATTAAAAAATTGTCTTCATCATTTTTTAAGTACGTAGGTAGGTACGTAAGTGGGTGGTTTGGTTGGGTAGGCCTAGGTGGTTTCATTAACATTTATTATGTTATGAACTTGTATGTACACAAAAAGGAAAAAATCAATGAAAACTTTAACCAACCTGATACTTTGCCGACAATTGTACAATGGCATTTCGAAAATTTAATTTCTGTATTTCCCATAATAAAACAATTAATAGGTTTCCAGATGTTTAAATTAGCTCTTCTATTGGAAAATAGTAATGTTAGCGCCATCTTCTTCTCGAGACGGTAACAATTTGTAAAAAACTGGGAAATTCACATTCCGCCAATAGTGCTGAGACTCCACCGTTGGAACGCCCCCATTCGGCGAAAAAGCAAAACAAATTTCTTCTGCAATGAAAGAAACCAAATTTTTTTCGCTTTGTTCATTTCATCTCGTTTAATAGAAAAATCGCGAAATATATGTATCATATTAAGTACCTTTATATTCTTTATGAATTCTTTCAGGATTTTCATGGCGTCAAAATATGGCCATTTGAGGAAAAACTGGCAGCACTTCCAGAATCAATTAGGTAGGTATATCACTTTTTTAACTCCTTTCCAGCTTTTCTCTTGTAAGGCACCTCTTTTCACATTCTTCTATGATAAAATAAAATAATGAGAGGGTTAACGATTTCATTTATATTACAGCAACGTGTTTCCTAGCTTTTCTGTTGAAAAAATTTGAATGGTTTTTCTCGTAAATAATTTTTTCACCTCTTACAGTTTCTATAAATTGCTGTCCAATGTTCTTCTTTCATTTTTTCTTAAATTACAACTCGCAACGTGTACTTGTGTAAACTTGCCCAAAATGTCTTAAAGTCACGCGAACGTAAACAGCGTCCATTACGGCACTTTAAATAAAATGCATACATACACAAACTTAGGTACCTACCTACAATCAATTGTGCAAGGTTTTACTGTTGATTGCTTTCGACAAAAAACATTTTGGTTCCTGCAGGTAACCTACGCGAAGCTTATGTCCTTATGACCCACTTGAGACAGATCACTATGCTGTTTCTACCGAATGAAATCTGTAGGTAGGGTGATGCTTCATTGTTGCCCCAAACATTATCTTACCCACAAGTTTTCGTTAGGCAGAGGCAGCATACTTACCCCGACCCGTCACACAGGGTCTATGTAAAATAGTACAGGTATTATTTGTAGGCATGTCGCATTATTATATTTTTACGATGTTTTTTTTATTTTAAAGCAAAGTTTTATTACTTTCTATGAACGGTTTGCTTAAATATTTAATTTTGGACCAACAAAAGTGTAGACTCCGTGGCGCAACGGTAGCGCGTCTGACTCCAGATCAGAAGGTTGCGTGTTCAAATCACGTCGGGGTCAGAGCTGTTTTTTTTTTTATAACAAATGATTTATTTTTACAAAATTTAGTTTGTCTGTCAAAATGCACCGTTCAATATTATTTTTTTTGGTCAGAATCAGCTTAGCACAAGCTCGCTGTAGTGACACGTTTAATAGAAGATAAACGGTCAACAATACATGCTTTTCATCTTTTAGTCGGTGTTAAAATAAACATAAACCGAACACCGTATAAAATTACATGCAACATAGAACAAGAAAATTTAAAAAAGTTAAATAGAACAAAAATACTAAATCTTGTATAGACGTTTTTTTTAAACATGCTTAGAAACGTTAACAAGAAAAAGCTCAACCTTGTAATTAACATGCGATTAGTAGGTTTGTACGTGGTAACATTCTCAAATTGTGCCTACTATCTCCAAAAGATATTTTGTTAAGCAACAACGTTTAAGAGCTGATACACAAAAGTTACATCGGCAAACATGCGACGTTTCTCAAGCGGGTGCATATTTAAAAGCCTCAAGCGATCCGCATAGGGTGGAAGAATTAATGAATTATTCCAGAGTAGGTGCCTGAGAGCAAATCGTAGGAAGTTCCGTTGAACAGAAACGATACGGTCGATGTGTGTACCGTAAAATGGAGACCAGACCTGGCTAGCGTATTCAAGAAGTAGTCTCACAAAGCAAATATACAGACGTAATGCTATGGAGGGATTTGATAACACTCGGGAGCAACGTTTTACAAAGCCCAGCATAGAACTACTCTTTGATACCATGTGGTTAATGTGGGAGTTAAAATTCAATCTATGGTCGTATTTGACACACAAGTCACAGACAGAACTAACACGGAGAATCGAGGAATCCGAGAACCCATAGTCATAAGTGGATCAGATTCCTGCGGTAAGTCATAACCTCACATTTGTCTATATTGAGTATCAAGTTATTGCTTTTACACCATTCGTAAAATCTGTGAAGGTCACTCTGTACCTGCTCACAATCCTTATAAGATTTAATTTGGGCGAAAAGTTTAATGTCATCAGCATAAATCAAGACTACAGTGCCTCACAATAGAGACAATGTCGTCAATAGATAGAATAAAGAACAACGGTCCTAAATGACTCCCTTGAGGCACGCCAGACGAAGCCTTCAGGACTCTTGAGGTGGAATGCCGAAATAAGATTTGATATGTTCTGTTATCTAAAACAGACTCCGTCCATTTAAGAAATGTTAGAGGAACCCCATACTTTTCCAATTTAAAGAGTATCACGGAGTGAGATAACTTGTCGAACGTTTTACTAAAGTCTGTATAAATACAATCTGACTGGTAGCCTTTTGCAAATCCGCCAATGGTATCTGAGACAAATTCCAAGTTGTTGTAAACCTGCACGAAATAAACCCATGTTGGTTTGAAGAGAGTAAATTCTTACAAGAGGTTGATAGTTGAGAATAAATGATAATACGAATAATTTGGGCATGCAAGATTATTTTTCAATAGACCTATAGTATTATTTTTACTACCTTTTTGGGGGTAATTATGATAAAGGAATTTTTCCATAGCTGGGGGAAGCAACCACTATGGAGCGATTTTTGGAAAATAATTCTCAACGGAGCTACCAGGACAAGGCAGCAAGACTTAAAAAAAGCTGGAGGGATCCCATCCGGACCCGCTTTGAAGTCATTTGGAAGCCCATTAATATCCTCTTGTGTACTTGAAGGGATAGTTATGAGAGGAGGAGGAGGAGAGGAGAGTTATGAGAGTCGTTCCTATGACTGAAGTTGCTATTTTGAGGTTGATAATTTGACGAGGCAAAGGCATTGTCAAAAAAAGAAGCAAACATATTACAAATTATAAATCCATAAAAACAAAATTTCAATTAGCCCGGTAAAATACTTCGACTTCGAAAAAATTCTGACCAAGCTCTGGAGACCTTTATTGTGATATCATAAGCATATCCTGAAAAGTACTTACCTTTGATTTGAGCAGTGGGGTTTTTCTTTTAGGGGGTGAGTTCTAGTTTTTTGCAATTATCTGGAAAATTATCAATTTTTTTGCGTGAAATAGTTACAGGAGTAGTAGTAGTAGTAGTAGTATATAAAATTCTACACCAAAAGGTCCGTAAGCTTTTTTCATAAATCAATCGCTTCTATGTCCGAACAGAAATTGCGCACACCAGAGCAGCCAGACCAGTCTTTAATAATGAGTTCCCAATTCTCATGGTAATCGCATCGAACGTGTTCATTGTATTATTCACATATTTCTGGTGGTATTCCTAAAAATAACGCAAAATGAAAGGAACGTGTTTGGTTTTCGTACTTAATACCACAGACTGCCTGAGAATGCGTGGATGTAGAGAACTGAAATTTGGTACATGTGTTTTCATAGCAATAGCAAATTAAATTCAAAAAATGGACTAGAAGGGCAACCCTTTCTTGGTATTGTCATATAAAAATTTGGTTTTTTACGTATGCTGTGAAAATGATCAGTCCTAGATGAAATCTATAGGGTATACTAAAGTTTGTCATTCCGTTTGTAACACCTTGAAGTAATGATGGTAGAGCAAAATGAATTGGACACCCACGCATAAAATTAAAAGTTATTTTGATTTTTGCGTGTCCGTCCGTCCGACCGTCCGTCCCTCCGCCTGTGCGCACGATAACTCGAGAACGCGTATACTTAGAGAGCTGAAATTTTGTAGACGGACTAAAAAAAAAGTAAAATTATGTTGTAAAATGAGACAAATCGGGCAACTCCTTCGTGGGGTTGCCATACAAAAATTTCGTTTTCCACTATATTTTGACTGCCTGAGAACGCGTCGACGTAGAGAGCTGAAATTCAGTACATGGTGTTTTCATTGTACTAACAAATAAAATTTTAAAAATGGACTAAATCGGGCAACTCCTTGGTGTTGCCATATAAAAATTTACGGTTTTTACGTATACTGTGAAAACGATCAGTCCAAGACATTTTTATTGTGTGTACTAAAAACTTCTTCAGAATACGAAATCCTATAAAATTTGTTATAATCAAACTTGCACAGAAGGGTGATAATACGAAATTTCATAAGGGCATTCATCTAGCGTATCATACTTAGCTTTTACGTTGTGTTGTGATTATTTCGATGGGCTGCTCATGCCTGGTGGCTGGGTTTGGGTTTAATAGATAATGACCTATAAGCGGTGGGTGTCTCAAAACTCGTGTGGTCTTGTGGCCTTTCTTTGATAGTAGTTCGTGTCTTGTTAAGGCCTCTCTGTTTTGCGTTTGCTATTGAACTTAAGTGAGCCTACTATCTCCCAAACTGAGAGCCAACAACAATTTTTGTGGTTAAAAAACCGGTTAAGTTTTTAGTTGTTGTTGTTATTGTGGTACCTAAGGAAGTCTGATTTTATACTTAAAACGTCTGAGACATGTATATATGAAGAATGAGTATTTTTTTTATTTGAGACACATTATAAGCGGTTTACCTGAGGATCCAGATTTTAAAAAATTTCCGTTTTGTTACGACTGGCAAGGGGTTAATTGTATTTAAAACGTCTGCATTTGATGTGTTCCAGATCATATGAACAATATGAAATAAACCATACATGGTTAACTAATTACCTCATTTAAATTTTAGAAAGGTTCACAAAAACTAACAAACATTTTATTAACTTTAGTTGTAAGCAAAATTATAGGACGCAACTGTTATAATAATATTTTGGAGTGCAGGAAATATCCGACCTTGGCACATAAAAAACTAGCTGTAATTGAGATAAAACACAAAGCAGATGAAAACGATGTAAGCCACTGATGCAGAAACCTCTTAAATTTATCGAGATCCGAACCATGATTTTCAAATTTGAACCTCTCTTCTACTCTACCAGTATCTTGCCCGACTTCCAGCTTAAGTTCACTTTTCAATCATGCAGAAATCTCATTTCCACAGCCATGGTTCATAGCAGACTTAAAAGCAGCATATAAATCGCTGTTTATGGTGATATTTTGATAAAAAAAAGAGAATTTGACAATGATGAAATAAGGAAGAGTGCATTTTACATATTTTCTTATTTATTTAATTTTGACAAACTAAAATAAATTAGCTCCGCGGAAGTTTATTACAAATCTAAAATATGTACTATAAAAAAGTCAACAACAATACTCAACATTTTGGATAAAATGATCTGCAATAGGCTCCTTTTCGCAGTACATACAAACATACTTATATAAGGTGTTATTGTATATATAGAACAATTTGTACGAAATCGGATGACAATTTCTATACACAGGGCAGTTAACAGTACTAATATTTTTGATTAGTATTCTGTTGCTCTAGGTTGTTGTTGCGATGAGAATAAATACACATATCCGACTAATGTAATTTCTGAAGAGCAATCTCATCTGCGAGCGGTGGTAACCCATTAATCAGCATTGCTAGAATTGAAAGATAAGAAAAATGTGGTTTTGTAATAAAGAAAAATAGTTGTTGAACTGTAAAGAATTAAATGCAAGCCACTCGCTCTCTTAGATTCACACCGTTTTATATATAAAAAAAGAAAATCAGTTATTCTAGTCATATCGGAACCTCAAATTAGTCGCCCATAATGGAATTTTTATACAAACTGTTTCAAGTGCCTATGAAATTATTAAAAAATGAGCTGAGTCACGTCTGCTCATTACCATGAGAAACACGTCAGAAAAAGGAAATTACGATGATTTTGAAACATTTCACAAGTAGGTACTATTTCTTAAATTCCATAATAAAAGGGCGTTTTACAGGCATATTCTCGAAATTCATTTCATCTTCCATGATTAGGGATGATCCCAGGGGTCGCTGGCAAATGCATATTGTAATGTTCCCACATATTTCGATAAAAGGAATTTTATTTTTTCTTACTGAAAAGTATATATGAAATAGGCGCATCGAGATATGTGGTTTTTGGAGCAAACATTTATTTCGAGGACTCTGAGAGGAGAAACTCAAATCAGTCAAGGTTAAAACGTATTATGAAGGACGCTTGATCATTCTACGATTACGAGAAGATAAACAACCGTATTCCTCCAATAAGGTTGGTGATATAGAGAATGCAAATGCATCACGTCCGCAAAACGAGTTGGGTGGAGATATTGGAGCTAATCAGCCACTTAAATAATTTTAAATGTATCTTGTAAATAAATATTCCCCACAGCCATTGCCGTCTTTATGTTCCAGGCCGTGACATTGAATTGTTTAAACGTATTAGAGTGGTACGATTTCGTACTGCTCTTAGCATTTGTTCCTATGGAAAAATGCATTACTTTCAACTTTCTTTCCATACTAAAAGTATGATTCAGGAATTTTGTTATTTAATTCCTTGTGCATTTAGCAATATAAAAATCTGAGTACTTTCTTTAGATTGTTTTTTATATTTTATTACTCAAACCTAGAAAACTGGAAATGTGTTGAATTCTATCGGATAATTATTTGTTTGTTTTAAATTATTTTGTTTTTGGAAAGGCGTAAAGAATTTTTCCTACATTTGAGCATTTCTATTCCCAAATTACAGAGTTCGGCAATTCAACCCACAACCCACCAAACAATGACTCACGTCCTAGTTTTAAGAGATTAATGCTTGAAATAGATCTAATAGATCAAAAGGCCTGGTAGGTTTATGCTTAAGGGGCATGTGATATTGCTGTAATCGTTAGAAAGACATTCTTGTAAATACAATAAGAGCTAAGTTACTGTAACAACCAAAAATGCGAATAATAGCTTGTCATTTGACTGTAGTGTTTATTTATTTAAAAATATATCTGAAAAGATGATTTTAACGATTCGACTTTCACAAGTTTTTACACTTTAGTCGAACAAAGTTTCATGGAACAGACTAAAGATTTATCTGCGATGGAAGGCCAAATTAACAACTGAATTGAATATTTGCATATTTATTTTAAAAGACCTAAAGTGAATCACAGATAAAACCATATTCGAACCTAGGCGGATTCATATTCAGTTCCATGAAAAGTTGCTTGAGAAACCGAACACTATAAATATCATCTTTTCTCAATTTTTTTTTTTTTAATTAAATAAAAACCAATCACCACAGGGTTACTCATCGGCATTTTTGTTAAAATGCTTAGAGTAAATTAAAAACGGTTTATTTCCAAATTTGATCACATATTCATTGTGAACAACCAAAGAAATAAATTTATCTTCTTCATCATAAAGAGTCCAGTAAAAATTTTGTCTTCAAAGACTTCAAATCTCTCACATTCCCAAGCAAACATCTCTTGCAATCTATTAAAACAGTACCCATTCACACTTTTGAGCATGCTTTTTGTTTAGTCTTCCTTTTTGGAAGACGCTTCAAAATACAATCACCAATTTTATAATCTTCTTCAAAATATGCATACACAATGCGCATGGTGTTTGTAAAACCAGATCCCTGCTTCCATCCTGTAACAATAACGACTGGATCTCCGGATTGAACGAAACCGTGTTTCTTGCCTACTTGGAGTCCAAACTGCACACGTGCATCGACATCTTTGAGCCAATCGGATAGTGGTGCTTCTGCGAAAATAATTAAAGGTTCTTACCTTGCTCAAAGCTATAAAAATAATCATTCACCTGTGTAAACTAATGGTAAGATTCCGCGATACAAATGGGCTAGCCTAGCTGTCTGCGGGAATCTTGTCACTGCAATAATTGGGCATTGAGGTCTGTACTTCGAGACTAAATGAGCTGATCTTCCAGATGTCGTGATGACAATAATTGCAGCTGCTTTGCTTTTTTGGGATGCTTCAACAGCTGCTACAGCAACAGCATGTGCTGCATCCAATGTTCCAGATACTCTTGATACTAAATCAGCGAAAAGGTTTCGATGCCAAAGTGCTGCTTCCGCTTCCTTACAAGTCTTCGCCATTGTCAAGACACATTCCAGAGGATAGTCTCCCTTAGCAGTTTCGCCGGAAAGCATAACACAATCAGCTCCATCAAGAATTGCATTGGCCACATCTGAAATTTCAGCCCGTGTAGCTCGGGGTTTCTTAACCATTGATTCTAACATTTGTGTTGCACAAATCACTGGCTTTCCAGCCTATATAGATAAAATAAAATCATGAAATTATAAATGTGACAAAGTATAGCTAAAGTTACCTTATTGCATCTTGCAATCATTGCCTTTTGGGCGAGAAAAACTTTTTCCGGTGGGATTTCTATACCAAGGTCACCACGTGCGACCATTATACCATCAGATGCTGCTATGATTTCATCCAAATTCTGCATTCCTTGTTGGTTCTCGATTTTTGAAATAATCTTGATATTCTTGCCTTTTTCTCCAAGAACTTCCCGGATTTCTTTTAGTGCATCTGCGTTTCGTATAAATGAAGCGAAAATCATATCCACATCCTGCTCGATACCAAACTTCAAATCTGATTTATCCTTCTCAGACACAGCGGGCAGATCGACGGGTACCCCAGGAAGATTTACGCCTTTTCGAGATCCCAAAGTTCCTCCATTCTCTATTGTGCATACCAATGTGTCAGTGGATACTTCTTCTACGATCAAGGAAATAAGGCCGTCATCAATATACACACGATTTCCTGGTTTAATTACGTTAACAATGTTTTCATAATCCACATAAAGGATGTCCTTTTTGCACTTGTCGGCAAAATCGGCATTAGTTGTTAATCGAATTATCTCATTTTTCTTGAGTTCAACCTCAGCCGTTCCACTTCCTTCAATCAGGCCTGTGCGGATTTCAGGTCCTTTAGTATCCAAGGCGATGGCCAAAGGATACACGATACCCAACTTTTCCGAATATACTTTAACGGCCTGGCGGATATTTTTAATTGTGTTAGCGTGATATTCATATGAACCATGTGAGAAGTTTAGTCGGGCAATATTCATGCCAGTGGCAATCATTTTTTCCAACATCTCGACACTGCAAGAAGCTGGTCCAATGGTACAAATAATCCCTGAGAGACGTACATGAGCCGCCGGGGATGCGAAGTCCAACTGGCACATATGCTCCAAATGGGATTCTGCTTCAGCCGCCTTCATTTGGGGAACTTGTATCATCTTGAAAATAACAAAAATAATTTAAATTTCACTTAAGAATTTAAAACACGGCTCCTTCAAAAGGTGAAAATGTTGTGAAGTTTATATGTTATATGTATGACAGCAGGCTCCTTAGAAAAAAAACTATTCAGTTGATAGAGTGGGATGTAATAAATTAAATTATACATGAGAAAATATATTTATAAGCGAAGCATATAGTATAATTATCATGTATTACCCTGGAAGGTATCTCAGGCCTCTAAAGGTGAGATATCAGGAGCTAAGTATGATAGAACACTTTTTATTAATTACTATTGTTAGCCAATGGATCAATCGACTGCTTCCAAAAATTCAACCCAAGGAAAAGTTAACACCACAATCTGCATTTTACAGTAGTATAAGGATATGGATTAAAGTATAAACAGATAGAAAGCTAGCTCTCAACGTCTCCTACAGGTTACAAGAGATATCGGGGCCCTAACGGTAATTATACATAAACTGTTGACTCTTCCAATTCGGGAAATGCAACCCAGATAGTACCTTCATTGATCTTCGCAGGTACAGCAAAAGTAGAATTTAGCGGTTGTTGCATGGTTTCGAAAATTCATGTATGGATAATGATGATATGGCAAAATAGATTGTAGCTGAAGAGATGAGTGAAATAATTGGTCCATGGATGAATCAAGTTTTTTGGTAAATCATACCCCACTTTAAAAATTATTCTTGTCAATGAAGTCTTCATATCAATCGTGGAGGGCGTCAGATTAGAAAATTTGGACGGCCGAAAAGTGATTGGAAACTAATTTTCTACAAATTCGGTCAATCGTGGCAGCTTTCACAGACTTAAAAAAAAAAACAATAAATAAAATTCGTAGAAATTAGTGTTAATGGACGTGATATATAAGGCTCAAAGCATTCGCCTTGAAGTAGTTAATCCGAAAATACCATGATTTTCTGCCAAATCGGTCTACTGGGAAGGGATGAAATTTACTTGCATAGTGCGCACGAAAGCCTCTTTACGCGTGGCCTAATATATCTATTAATGGAGAGTTGTGCTCTTCATACTTATCCTAATGTATAAATGAATAAATATATCCAGTCAGAAGTTTTTACCCACATTAAAATGAAAATGAAACGCTATTTCCGTCACTTATACTATTTGATGAAATGGACCGGTCGATTGGCATATCTTGCGGTACGATTGCCAAATTTCCGAATCTGACGCCCTCCACTTCAGCTGTATCTTTTTGTGTACTTTATTCTAGAACTCGCATATAGTGGAGAGAACAAATTGTTCTTTTGTGTATCTTTTGCTCTGCCCTGTTCTGCGGACACATAAGAAGTTTTTAGAGCGCGGTATAATCTTACTCACATCTCTAGCTATTGACGATCGGATAATATTAAAAATTTCTTTTACTTTTGCTGCCCGCTCGTAACTTGACTACGAGTTGGCCTAGCGAGCTGAAAGTTTGTACAGAGTAATTTTATGAAGAAAGTAACATCAAATTCGTATATGGGTAAAATGGGGTAATTCCTTGGCAATATTGCCATATAAAACTTTCGCTGCTTACAATATGTATAATACTGCCGCATTATGGAAGCAAGCAGCATTTGCTCGGCATCGTATGATTCATTCCTGCTGTGCACCCTTGGAAATTACTAACAGTATTAAAAGTATAACGCAAAACAATTTAAAATTATATGTGAAGTGAAAGCAAGATTGTCTGCTTCCCTGAATCTGTTTAGGATCTGAACGATTTTCTGACGATTTGTCTGCCTATTGTTGGAAAATGATGATTGGTGTTGTTGCAAAATGAAAACAATGTGATTGTGGCTGATGACTTTAATTTAAACCACTTAGAAAACTGAAAACACGTGAAATCATATTACGAGTATTACTCAATTGCTGAGTTCCTGCGTAACAAGGTAAGATGCTAGAATGTTTGCGAACGTTTCAGAAGGAGGGACCAGAAAAGTTTGAGAAGCATGCCGAAAAGATTAGTTATTAAAAGAAGCAAAACAAATGACTTATCAATATTGAAAAATTGGGACAGCTAAGCGATACAGTTTAAATTGCCAATCTGAGTTTTATTATGGAATGGAAATTTTTGCATTACTTTGAAGATTATGATTAAATAAATATGAGAGAAAAAGCAACTGTGTCCTTCTGGGACAATATTTGGGTACTCGTCGCATGTCTGAAGGTTTGCATTTGCAAATATGCTGGAAACCGAGATATTAAACCGAGCTTATTATAGTTAGTCATTGGTAAATTTCGGATGAGATTCTATGATAAAAGTTTTATCTGTGATGAGATATGTAGTTAAAAAGCACAAAGATGTTAATAGATTGAGATGTGATCCTAGAAATTAGTTCTGTGGCAAAAACATTTTGAATTTGTCAATAATAGTGTGAATTTCTCTGGGAATTGAAAGGAATCAATGATAAAGAGAGTTATTAAATACAAAGGATTGCGAAGAGTTTCGACCAATGAATATGCTTCCAGCGGAAGAGAAAGTTCTTGAGCATTTATGTTTGCGAACATCGAAACGAATAAGCTGTTGATAGAGGACTTTTCGAATTGCCACTCATGTGAAAATGAACTGTAGGAACTGGTTAGTATTCGATATCAATATGGAAATAGATTATGCTAATAGCGGGGCTTCACCTGTGTGCTCGGAGCTTTGGACTGAGATGTCTTACTGAAAAAACTTTCCCAGCATGGAATACAGGACACTAAACTTGAATGGTTTAAATCAATTTTCAAATTGAACACAAACTCCTAAAATGAGTTATGTACTTTCAGATTTATTAAAGGGAAAGATAGGCGTGATTCAGGGATTGGTTTTGGGCGTATATTATCGGTACTTAAAACGTTATACATTTATGAAAAATAGCATTTATTGAATAAATTAAAATTTTTTCGTACGAAAGCTGTAGATGTTATGAAATTTAATTTGAATGAAGACACTTCAGTGAATATAGATGGGTTAATGTGTATAGAATTTTAAATATCTATCAAGTTTAGCAAGCATGCTATCTACATAATAGTCCGTTCTGATATGCGGCACGATCCTTGAGGTGAGCAGATGAAAAATTGTCCTATATACCCACAAACCCAACCCCAGGATCCATCTTGTTTAATTACAGTAGGCATCACCTAGTAATTTCCTTGGGATACTACCTATGAAGGTGACTTAAACTATGTAAGCTTTTCAACAAATGTTGAAACAATACTTCACCCCCATCATGAAGCTATTTGTACGTCAAAGTCAAATGTAATCGTTTTTGAGATATACCGGTTTTTGTGATGCAACATTTCATCAATTTTGTTAATTTTGCGTGAAATTGCATAAAATTAGGCGCGAGCTGAGCTGAAAATCATTTTCATAGGTTGTATAACAAGGAAGCTCTGAGGTGTCAGGCGCGGATCTAGCATCAAAATTAGGAGTGGGCGGGAGGGGGGGGGGAAGGTCATCTTACTGCAAAATAAAAATACAATTGTAAGTACGGTGTTTTAATTGACCAAAAACGATTATGTATTTCAACGTTTATTTTTGGGTACTTTGATGGTTAAAGTAGGGCCAACCAACTAGGAATCGCATCAATAAATTACACCATGGTTCATCAATACATATTTTCTTTAATTTCCTTTTTTTGGTTTGAGGGAACGGAACTTATACCGGAAGAAAAGCGGTTAATAATTTATAACCTTAATATAATAAAAGTCTTGGACATTATATTCCAAGCTTAATATAAAAAAAAGTCTCCAGACTTGAAACAATAAATTTCAGACTATTTTTTCAAAAACATTTATGTTTTTCTCCCCTATTTAAAATATCCTGCAAGGTATTTTCGCTATTCCAGTTTCGAAACTATACCATATATCATGCCACCACAGTACAGTTCGTAAGAAAACGCCTGTACAATTAGATACTTACCTAAGTCCTTGAATTTAAAAGGTGATTGCTTGGCATGGTTAGAGGTCGGAATCGGCCTAAGATCAGCAAACATTTACGCAAAGAGACAACAAAATCAGACTGGGGATTAAACTGGAAATTTTGAAGAAAGTCCTCCTGGTACGCGTAAACCTTCTTGGTAAACTAACTCAGCCGGAGTTGTTAAAAATTCCTTCCTGAACATTGTCCTGAGGCCCAACAATATGAATGGTAAAATCTTGGTCAAAGTCCTGTTTCTGTAGGTCATAATAGTAGCGTTCAGCATACTATGCCATCATTGTTGCCGTGTGTTTGAGGATGTTATGCGGTAGTTTGGCTACGAGCAAAACCGAAGAACTAGAGAGCTCAGCAAAATGTTCTGAGCCTCAGGCCAACGCGTGAATCTATCAATGACCATGAAACAATATCTGAAACCATTGGAAGGTGGAAGAGGACCAACAATATCAATATAAATATCCTTGAACCGACTGGACTTAGCTGGAAAAGAGCCCAACGGCTTTCTTAAGTAGTGATTTTGCATTGCTGACATGCGCAAGCCCAGGACTTAACATCCTTATTCATTTAAGACCAACAATATTTGGAGGTTACAAGTTTGTTAGTAGCACGGATACTTGGTTTCGATAGATTGTGTACTGCTTTAAAAACTTGTTTGCTAAAAGACTTCGGAATACTTCGACTTCGATTACTATTCGCCGAAATTTCACAGTAGATTTGCTTGCCAGAACCAAAAATGGGATACTTTTCAAAATTATACGATGAATTTTGAAGGAGAGTTAGTAGCTCAGCATCATTAATTTGTTCGTCGGCATGGGAGCCAAAATCTATCAGATTAGGAATGTGAATTTTATCTAGCCTGGACAACATGTCACCTACTACATTGTCCTTACCTGGCCCATGCTTGATCTCAGTGGCCGATGAAATCCAGATTCCGTAGCTGTATGGGTGATGTCTTCTCAGGGTTCTGGTTAAAAGTGAAAGTCAGGGGCTTGTGATCAGTAAACAGTGTGGTCGACCTTCTAACAAAAAAACGAAAGTATGTGATACCTTGATAGGTTGCCAACAATTCTCGATCGTAAGCGCTGTACTTGCGTTGCATACTATTAAGCATGACCGAAATGAAACCCAGAGGTTTTCAGGGATTGTCCGTCTTTTGCTGCACAGCAGCTTCTACGGCCGTATCAGAGGCATCAACCCACAGGGCTAGCTCCGAAGAAGAATTAGGAAATACTAAAAGTGCTATCTCATTTATTTGGTTTTTTACAAATTTGAAAAATTTGATAATAACTGCAACGGTTTCCAGACGGGCGAAAATTTGCTCCAAATGGCCAAATTGTTCACTAATAGATTTTGTGGCGAAATATGAACTCATAAAGTATGGTATGTATGACTCTTTGGAATGTTTAGGTCGCATTGCATCGCCCAAAGGTTATACGAGTAAATTCGAACAGCCCGACCGGAGTACAAATTGCCGTCTTTGGGTTAGTTATCCCTAGAATCATGTATCAATGGAATTGGTAAAGCAATTATCACTTCTTTTTTAGTTGACAGCACCAAAAGTTCATCAAACATCGTTCGGTTTAATGTAAGCATTCGTTCTTCAAAAAATTCGAAGAGAGAGAGCATTGCTCATAAATTACCACCTATTTTATTATAATTTAATCTAAGCCCAATATACTAAGCTTGTCCCATTTGCTTACAGCACTTTTAATGACATAATTCCATGCTTATGTATATATGTGTATGTCAGTGGTTAGAAACATTAACATGTGTCAACTTACCGTAAAAATTATGAGATAAGGATTCCCATGCCCAAATTTATCTTACATTCTATTTTAAATTCTACTCATTTATTTGTGTAAGTGAAAAAAAATTTTTTTTTGAAAGTATTTTAACATATTTTCTGATGATCACCACCAAAACTTATGGAAAAGTGCGAAACATTGACTTTATATATGCTATAGAGCCTAAACTACTATCCATACAGGAAAATAGTCTTGAAGTAATATACAGCTTGGTTCCTTACCTTCCCAAAGGCTACACTTACTACATATATACCTTACTTAACAAAATAATAAAATAGTTTTGATTACAAAGTAACCTTACCATTTTACGCTCAATAATTCTCAGCTGAGTAAAAATTGTATGTGTTTATGTGCAGCCGGCGGGTTCGAATCTGTAGGCAGCTATATTCGATATCATAAGACCACGGCATGGCATGGCGGCACAGCTGAGAGTTTTTGTTTGAGGAATCATACCTAGTCATCATTTGGTTCAGATAATTTTTTTTAAATAATTTTGTTTGGAAAGGTATAAAAATTTTTATTTCGGTTCGGAAGATAAGAAAACAAGCTTAAGATTATCAGAGCACAATTTTTCTGTATGAATAGTAGCTTAGGGCGGGGGAGCTATTCAAATCAAACTTTTGTCCGTTATACATAAGAACACGGCACATATTTTAAGATGTTGGAACTTTATTGTGGTTCTCATGTGGTAGTCAGGGAGTCTGTTTCATGGTTTGTGAAGTATTTTCGAGGGTTTTGTCACCACGACTAAAATTCTGGGAAAAGCATATGCATATATGTATGTATGTACATATAAATTTTTGAAGTTGAATTTATATACCTATATTTTATCAAATAACTTAATTAATGAAATATTTTTTAATAATTCTTCAACACCGCGAGGTGTTTCGTGAAAAACTAGCCTATTTCCTTCAAATAGCTGTAATTACTCAGGGGACACATGGGGGAAGGGTATGCTGAACACTTTGTTGTTGAACACGAATCGCCAGGTATAACAGAAAACACTCTGATCTGAACAAACGTGTATTTATGTAAGAAAATTTAAAAGAAATGACTATGAAACGATAGTAACATTTTAATAGCTGGTGATTTTAACATAGATTGGCTATTGACGTGCAATAGTAATATTGAAAATAAAATAGAGAAAAATTTGAGGAGTTGTTAAATGCAGTGAGACTTGATAATATTTGCTAGTTGGACAATGTCAATGAACTATCAACATTGCTTTAATTTAGGCTAAAAATTTCACATTAGGGCAAATGAGAATTAGTAGAACAATAAGAGAAAATATAAATTAGTTGATATTCGCACGATTTGGATAGAAGAAAAGAGAAACAATAGAAGCATACACAGCAGTAGTCTACAGCGGTGATGCAATACAGTGGGAAAGATACAGGGTGTTGAGGAATGCTTTTGAGAAGGAAGTTAATAAACGAAAGACCAAAAATGTGTGAGAAAAATATTGAGTACCTATAATGCAAGGGATCAGAAAATTCTGTGGAAAATTAAAGGCTTGGGATATACTAAGTCGAATGAGATAGCGGCTAAGCAATTTTGACTTTTCCTTCTAAACAAATAAGTTTGAATCATGATGCAATAAAATGGTAAAGGATCCCTTACTTTGGCGAGATATCAAGAAGTTTAAATAAATTAATTAGGAAAAAAAACATAAAGCCAGCCATCTTTAAAAATAGAACACTAAAAAACTTTCTAGTCAACAATAAATTGAAACCTAAAATTAATTACATCTACAAATGCGGGGTCTATAAGCTAAATTGTGCGGATTGTGATGGCATTTACATTGGACAAACCAAAACATCTATAAGATCAAAATTTAAGGAGCATATTATTAGCGCAAAGGATGCAATCCCAAATTCCGATTCGCTGAACATCTTAGCCTAAGAGGAGTCAGTACCAAGATTTGCAAGTTTCATACATTTTTCAATTCGAATTTCTGGCAAACTATTAGTAGCAGAGTAATGATTTATATCTTAAATTAAATGTAATGAAGAAGTCTAGTAAATAACGTCGGCAAATATTAAAAAAAGTGTATTGGAATGGAGATATTAGCTCGGAAACTTGTAAAAAATAGTAAAACTTGAAGTCTTTTAAATCAAATTCCTGTGAGTAGGTATTCTAATTTCTTTAAATTGTGACTATTTTAGAAAGATAAAGCCTAGATGTAGCAAATAACGTCGAGTTTTTTCACTTTTCGAGGCGCTTTTTATACATACATATTTGACTCTAATAGTACTTGTTTTTTCTCCCGACATTTCACCGACTAGAAATTGCAATATATATTTGAAAGTTTTTTAAATACAAAGCAAAATAGCATATTCAACAATTATGGGCAAACAAAATTTACGAGAGTTAATTCTCGTTAACAATTTTCAATTTATGTGAACTGCAAATTTTCATTTTCGTCTTAAATTGTATGGTTTTGTCGGATGTTGGGTTTCTGTCTTTTGTGGTAGATGTCTGTAATGTGCTCCGTGGTCAAGGTTTAGGATAATTTTACATGAATGATGTATATATGAATTTATATGAATTTTCTGACTTTCAGGACACAAACCTACGTATAGTAAATTTTATTACCTACAAGTTCGCTGGTATCTAAATTGAAACTTTTGCTGAGTACTGACTCCTCTTAACTGGATATGCATAATCCAGACGACATTAAATTATTACACAATTTATCAGAAAAGAGATTACTAGAACTAGAAGAGAAAGCTAAAGACAATGGCTATTTTATAGTAAACGATCAGCTAGATTTTTAAAGCAACAGCCCACTATTGAATGCTAATTTTAGTAAACTACGCATGCGTTAGTTATCCGAGAGTTTAGTTAGCAGCTAAATTAATCATTTCCTCAGTACAACAAGAGCCCTGATGATGTCCTTATAAGACGAAACGCTTTGGCGGTTACATTATATGTAAAACAAAAATATATACTATATGTACGTTGTGGAAAAAACAAGAAGTGTTTTCTTATCTTTTATAAGATGGCAATTAAAATAAATCTATTCCATCAAGTGTTATCTATAAAATCTGTGAATTGGACAGGAGGTTGTTGAAGAATCCTTACTTATAGCAAACAAATTGAGTAGTTATTTGATATTAACAGATGTATTTCTAAGATGCAGTGCACAAATAGCTATACAGATTTAAAATGCACTACTTAACCTGTCATTAGCTTTCGACAGCTATATAACAAGGTGTAAAAAAAGTAAGATCTCAATAGTCTCACATCGGATATATTCTATGATTCATTCGGAATTTTGGGTACAGTGTTGAAGAAAATATTTAATTTGTCAATTGAAATGGGAGTATTTCCTACTAGAACGTAGGTATTACTATTAAATGCGGTAAATTTGATCTATAAATATACTTCCTTTTTACGAAAAAATATTGGAACATTTTATTGTTGAAAAATTGATGGAATATACTAAAATAAATAATTTGATTATGGAGGCGCAATCAGGGTTCAAGAATAAACACTCATATGAGATGGCTTTCAATTGGCTTATATTTGAATGGAAACAGAAGATGGATAGAGAAAATTTTATAACAGCTGGGTCTTTAGATTGGAAACGTGCATTTGAAACACTTGACCGAGAGGTATGTATTGTTAAAAATCTATGGATATATGGAGGAATCAGAGAAAAGGAATTGGATTGGTTTCATTCATATTTGTCCGGAAGAACTCAAAGAAAAAACATAAATTTCCTGTTATCAGAATCATTGAACGTTTCAATGGGTGTGCCTCAGGGCTCTATTTTATATGTTCCTTCTATATATTATATTATCTGTGAAAGATATGTCGGAAATTCTTAGCTGGTTAAATCTAAATACCCTAAATACGCAATGGGTTTTCTTTTTAAAATGGAAAGGAAAATGTTACCGGAATACTTGTATAAGCACTTGGTTACAGCAAGGGATGCTCAGGCCTATAATTTGTATGTATGTATGTATTTTCTTTTGTTTTCTGTCTAAATGAATAGAGTTTTGATGCTTAAGATTATTTTAGATTATTTAAGAATGAAGTTATGTAACCTATTCACTAAAAGCTTTATAATGGACTAATAAATAATATTAATAAAAAAATAATAAGACGGGTTTTAACTTTAAAAATTGCTATTAAGTTTTATAATTCATTAGTTATGCTACACATATTTCTTACTGCGCTATTGAGATCTCCCTCTATCGATCGGGTTCAGTTGTGAAGATGTGACACAACAGTAAGAACATCAGTTCACTTAATTTTTTTTCACTTTGTTTTTATTATACATATACATATATTTAATTAGCAATTTACTGCGTGCATCTATTTTTACTATACATCTATCTAACTAACAAGTCGCCGACTATCCCCATAGCTTGATCACTTTTCATCTGATGCAAAAACTAGCTTTCAGAGCATTTCTAGCCACCATGTCACCGCGCATTCTTCTTTCCCTTTAAATCTAGGTCACTGCTCTGACCAGCCGGTATTCATTTGCAGTGACTCGCTTTTACAACAAATCTAATAATTCTGAGTTTGTTATGAAATGCAATGCACTGCAACTTTTATTAGGGCTACCGTTTAGGCACGACCTGTTCGCACTTATTGTGTGTGTAAAGTCTTATTTTCCGCCACACAACAATGACCTAGCCAAGAAACGATGATCAACCAATTATTAATTAACATTAATCATTTGATTATCTATATTCACGATAAGAATTGATTGATCTTCTATTAACAACGCCATGTTATTGTCTGCGTATGAAGTAAAGGTCTCAATCATAACAACATAAAGCCATGTATGTGGTCTTAAAAAGCAACATATGTATGTATAATGTAGGTATACACAGTAGGTTGATATTTGATACCTACAATAATATTTTTAAATTATATGTAAAATGCTTCCAGAATATCTGTGAAATTTTATTCTAACTTTTGCATAGGCTAATTCGTACAGACTGCAACCTATTAATTGTTTTTAGAAGCATAATAGTGTCATCAGACAGCAAGGTTTAATGCAAAAATCATTTAATGTAGGTATAATTAACTAGCTAACACTTCTTAATAGCATATCTAATAAATTGAAGCTTAAACCTAGAATTAATGTTTTCAAGTAATTAATCAGGTAGGTCATTACACTTCCCTTTTTTAAATATAATAGCAATATGTGGTAAATTGAAGAAGGATTATCGATCAAATTTGATTTGTCTAGCTTTTTCGAATAAATTAGTTTTAATTTGAAAATCATGAAAGGGCAATCAACTGAGGATCAGTTCTCCCCGTAAATAATAATCATAAATATTGGTTTTGTCGATTATTGGATTTTAATAGCACTTCAAATACATCAAAACAAGGTTTATGTAAGTCTGTCTAGAAAACTAATTAACGATACAAATTGTTTTATTCTGGTTCTAAACTCATTAGTCACATACTGCTTGTTGCTATTTTGTTTTATTAGATTTTATTGACAAGTTCAAAGAAATCGGGCAGACACAAAAAGCGTTAATCGTTATTATCTATTTCGTGAAAGTTAATCGCGCTCTTACACGGAACGCACAATCAAATCTTGAAATAATTTTTTTATCTTTAATTTTTGTGGAAGTGATCAAAAATGTTTCCTTTCTTTTGTTTCACAAGAATTTTTAAAAATATACGAATAAAATAAATCGATAAAAAAATGCCAAGTGCCCAGCCAGTATTTATTTAGTCTTCTAATCTTAAGTGTATAAGGCTTTACAACTGACTCTAATAAAGATATTATTATTTTTGGGATCTTTCGGCTATTAAACTGTTATACGAAACAAAAGGTAAAAGCATCTTTTCCACTCTTTATTTATTTACCAACCTAATACCTAGTAAATATTAAATTTATTTTTATTTAGAAAGAATAACATCGCGAAATTAGTAACAAAAAGAAAATAATACCAAAAGTAAGAAAAATACATTAAAATAAGTAAATAACTTATGCAAATAAGGTAGGGCCAATTTCGTTGAAATATTGTCAAATTGAGGTATTCTATTTGATTTGAATGTGTTTAATTAAACAAAAATACATGCGCCATGCTTTAGATAGGAAGTTTCAGTTTACACAAGCGAACATTAATTTGGTGAAACATGACTAAAAGTCTGATTTCTCAGAAAAAGTAGGGAAACATGGTATCAGTCTGACAAAGTCACTTTTAATGGCAATCGATTTTCTATCGATCGGATCGGATGCGGATTTAGTACAAGGCACATTTTTATGTGCGCATAAAAGATTTAAGATCTCCAACAAGTGCAATAGACCAGATTCTACTGTTTTCATATAGATGGGTCCTTACATCGCACATAATTTCCGATTGATTAACAGAATTAAAGAAAATGGATTTAATATAGATTCTTGGGATATTCTATGGAAGCTGGCGATTGTTTTTGAAATTAATTAAGACAAACAAATATATACCGAGTTGAGTTGTACAGGGAAATGTTAAAAATTGAAGGAAATGGAAAGTCAGCACAATGCAAGCAAAAAAATTTCCGTGCCTGGCACAGCATTTTATATTGCAAAAGTGTGGTTTGTAATGGACAAGCTTTCGTAAAAGAAAATGTCATATATCTACATTTCCCATACAGAGATATGTTAGGTTAGAGAAATTGGACGGCGGCAGGATGCAGTTTTTAGTGAACTCCGCCTGCACCTTGGAAGGGTCTGTTGTGATATCACCTCGTTGGAATTTACCGAAAAGTTGATTGGAACAGGTTTAAATAGGTTTAAAAATCCAACTAACTAGGATGCAGCTGCGGCTTACCAAAGGTTGCCAGTCTGCGTTTAGCTTTCAAACCTCTACATAAGTCCCAGGGCGCATAGGATCGCGCTCCACATGTATCTACATAGATATTGTACTAAGGATATTAGGTAAGCTTGAAAACTACGTATTTATTTAGTTTGGTAGACACTGGTGAGCGTGTGATGTTGTGAAGTATTGAAATTATATTGTAGAAAGTTTTGGACGAGCATATTATTAGTCACAACAGTCTCTGCAGTGAGTCGCGTTGAGGAAATATCACTGGGTGAGAGTCAAGTATATTTTTATATCCAAGATGAAATACTAATTTTATCATTCCGTTTGTAACGCATAGAAATGATGCTACTAGAGCAAAGTGGATTGAACACACACTCATAATATTAAAATTTATTTTGGTTTTTATTTCGGTGTATTTGGTTACTGCCTGAGAGCACGTTGTCGGATATAGCTAAACACGGCACTTTCTTAAAAGAAGAGTAAATACAATTTCAAAAATGGATTAAATCGGACAATGCGTTCTTGTTGTTGCCTTACAAAAATTAAATTTTTTACATATACTTGGAAAACGATCAATCCTAGACGTTCTTATTGTAGGAATTGAACAATTCTTCAGAATATGAAATCATGTGAAATTGGTTATAATCATTTTTACTGTCCGACGAACCGTTCTAAGAATATATGCGAAAAATAAACTTGCACATAGGGGTGACCATACGAAAATACATACGGCAAATCATCTAGGGCCGGAGTAGTCAACCTTCTTGTACCTACCGCCCGCTTTTGTATCTTTGTTGGTAGTAAAATTTTCTTACCGCCCACCGGTGCAGCACAAATTGGGTAGTAAGCCACATCTAAAACTAAATATAATCATGAGATTCAACAGCAACTTAATTTAGCGCAATTGCAAAGTACTCGTAATTTTTTAATGAAGGCTTGGTTAAGATATGTTATTAAATTTATTTTTTATTTATACTTTGCGTTTATAAATTTAAATTTAAGAAAATAGAACGCATCTTGTGAATGTCTAGTTACTATTATTAATTTTTAATGTTCTATTCAAAATTTGAAGAAATATCATTTTTCTTTGTTTGAATACGAATGATTAATAAAGGTTTTTTTTTATTATTTGGATTTGGTACATTCATGAGAATAATGGAAAAAAATTATAGTGTCTGTAATATTAAACGGAGGTCACTTAAAATCTACCTCGCTTTTTTCGATCTACCAGACTTCAGTTTTAATCTACCACACTTCAAATTTTGGAAGTGACAGCGTCAATGCACCCCGCTCTCGTCAATGAGTCTTAAATGTGCGGTGATTACGAAAGTAGCTTCAGCATCGGATAAAACCTCCACCGCCCACCATGAAAGCTTAATGGTCCACTAGCGGGCAGTAGGGACCAGGTTGACTACCTTTTATCTAGGGTATCGTAAGAATTTTTTTCGACGCGTTCTAGCTTTTTCCCTTGTAAAACACTTAATTGTTCTGAAAATCAAACTTGTTCGCTTATGAATAGAAGCAGATATTGAGGTAATTCTTTTGTTTTGATTTAAAGGACTATTAGCGGGTCAGTAAGAAGAAAATTATGTTCATTTTATGAAATCAAGATCACAACACAAGAAATTTGTATGAAATGTTTTTTTTTTCAATAACTGAACTTTAGGCAAAGAATAAATAACTACTTATCCTTATTGCTTTAGGCTCGATCGGGCTATAATTCGGCTATGAGGATGATTTTTATTTAGCTTCATCACAAACAAACATGCCATGTATGAAAGTATTTTATATGGCATTAAAATAATACACAATTTTAACATTTATTCAACAGAAATATCAGAGCTGACTAACAAAACGCATCAAGGCATAAAACAAAGCTAACACAAGATCAACATTTTTACAACAGAAAGTACATAAGATCCGGTATTAGGGTGTTTTACCCTAGTTACGATAAATGTATAATTATTTGACGAGGTCTGAAAGAGTATCGAGAAGATTTTAGCAGACTCGAATAGATATTTATAAAATCCAAAGCATATATTTATCTATACAGGGAATTTCCTCCTTGGCGGTCCATAAAGCGGAAGGTGATAGTACTCACCTAGATGAACAAAAAATTGTATGGCAGGGGCGTCCAGAACAAACGTTTGGGAGATATACAGGGTGATTAAGACATTATGCTAGTCTTTCACAAAACACCTTGTATTTTAAAAAGTACATGGTATCAGATCACTATCAATAGCTCATTGTATGCAGAACTTCATGGCCTTTCCAACAACTGCAAGCCCGATACTCCCCCTCAGGAGCTATTGTGGTTTAAACTAAAAATTTCGGATTTTGTTAACTTTTTTTTGTTAACATAACTTTTTTTATGAAAGCTCCAAACTGTAGACTCTTCTCTTTAATTTGGCCTATTACATCGTATGCGCTATTTGCAGCCGTTAAAGAGTTATTATTATTATTCTCAAATCTATTCTCAAACTTAGTGACTGAAAACACGTAATTTAAAAAAAAAATGGTCTAATTTTGGTATGACCTGAATAGGCTACGAGTTAATAACTATTTAACGGCTACAGTTAGTACATAGGGTGTAATAGGTCAAATTAAAGGGTAGAGTCTACAGTTTATAGCTTTTATAAAAAAAGTTATGTTAACAGCTTTTTGTAAAAAAAAATAGAGGTCAAACTAAAAAAAAAGGTAAAAAATCCGAAATTCTCGTTTAGACCACAATAACTGCTAAGAGGAGAGACGTACGGGGCTGGGCGGGCAGTCGTTGGAAAGGCCATAAAGCTTTAGATCTTATCAGCTTTAAACGGTGACTGTACACCTAAGATACAGGGTGTTTTGTGAAAACCTAGCATAATTTCTTAATCACTCTGTATCTCCCAAACGGTTAATGCGGACTCCTCCCTGCCACACAATTTTTTGTTCGCCTATGTGAGTACTATCACTTCCCTCTCTATGGACCACCATGGAGAAAACACCCTGTATACGAGGATGAAAGTATAATCTCAATGTCGCATTTAAAACTGAGTTGATTTATGAGAGTTGATTTGCTGTGTATTTATACGCATTGCGCACGTATTCCATTTATATAAAATGATAAAAAGCAGGCACCATATTGGTGTTTTTGCGATATTTGCATGTCAATACAATTGCTAATTAAAAAGTAATAGCTTTTTTGGTGCCTGCCACCCACATTTTATAGCTGTCAAATGAAAAATCATAGTTTGAATGTTGCAACAACTTTTACATCAGTTCGTGCTGAACTGACGAACATCTGCCGCATGAAAAATTAGCACATATTCAACAATTGTTAAAACAGGCGGTGCAAAAACTGTATTCAATGCAAATAAACATAAGGCCGATTGCATACCGACGAGATAAAATGTCACAAAGCAATTCATTTCACCGGGAAAGTTGAACACTAAGACAATCTCTTTTCGATTAATGCCCAACCCTGGTGACAATTAACTCCTCAATGTGTAACCAGCCTACTCGACTGGCCTAAGGAGATGAAAAAAAAAATGTTTTCGAGGAAAGTGCTTAGAAGTTCTACCTCTTCTTGTAATGTCACAAAAAATTTGTAAAATCTAGAAGAATTTCATTAAACAGATCCATCTAGTTATTCTCTCTTGGGAAAACGCTGAAAACGCACATCAAAATGAATAATTGCTGCATAGAATGTCCTTGGTGAAGGGCATTTTTTGTATCAAAAATTAATCAGTTGTGTAATAGCCAAAGAGTGGCAATGGCGCGCAGAAAATTCAAGCAGAGCAAAACCGATTTAAGACTTCACTTCCGTTCTGTAATTACCTTCAATTTAATAATTAGTTACGAGAATTTGGTAGTTTTCCAATAGTTTTGACACAATATTGCCACATAATACGCTGGATAGAGCTTTGATGTAGGAACACAACTGCTTTAACCGTATGTTTACTTTATTATGGCTGAGTGCACGTGTAAAGTTAAAATTAATTATAATCACTGTAATAGAATAGCGAGTCTAAAAAGAGAAAAAATGCCCTTACCTTCTCCTTCTTGGGTTCGTCATAAGCAGTTGTGTAAACCATTCTAACTGACGACCGCGACTTGTTCCCTCTTGTTGTGTACTTTGAGAAATTATTTAAATTTAGATCAAAGTGAACTGAAAGAACAGCTGATAAAAGTCGGCTTTTTGAAGGGTGATTATGACCTTCAAGTACTGAATGCAACTTCCTTTTTCGGTTAAACGATTTTAGTTTCCTTAAATTCAGAGAAAAAAACCGGCTATACCGCGATATATAATCCGTCACCTGCTCAATGAATGATAGCTAGCAACGCATGAAAATTATAGAAAATTTTACCAAAAATAAGTCACTTGGCCAAGCTAACACCTCGAAGAGAATTGAACTAGAACTGTTTCAAAAGTTCATTCCAACGCAGAGAGAAAATGAACCAACTAAAGCTCGCTGTTTTTCGATAATTCATCACCTGCCTAGTGCCTGTGCCCCACGACTATGTATATGTATGTAGTCATGGCTGCGAGACTACCACTGAGATTACCCCTAAGATTACCCGGCAACGACTCAGCGACCGGCAGGCAGGGTAGATGTACTCAAGCAAAGTTTTTTTATAGTTTAGAATTTCAGATATACTTGGGAGAAAAAGTTTCCATTTCCTTATTTCGTGGTTTATTTTAGAAGTGAGTGGGTGTGTGTATGGGACTATGGGAGTTTAGCATAGAGCTTTTTGAGGAAGATTTCTGACCTGCGCAGTATTTAAATCTCTTTAGGAAAATTTCGTTAAACTCTTTTTTATCACAACAATTCACAATCGTTGCGATAGGTACCGCACCACTCACATACGCCAGTTAAAACTGAAGAGAGCGAAACTCGGTTTTTTTTTTTATAAATCGTAATTCTGCCTGAGGAAGTCAAAAATATTTTGAATTTTAAGCAATTTAAAACAAAGTCAATTCAAAAGAGATGCGCCACTAGAATTTTATGGAATTTCTTGATAAAATTTTCGAAATAATTTTATTAGAAAGTATGCGTTACTGACAAACTTCGTTAATTCAAACATAATTGAACATAACTAATGCGGTTTTAAGAGCTGACAGAGCTGGCTGACATTTTTATTAAAACTGAAAATAAAAATCACTAAATTTGCAATTCGATTTCGATGGTTCGGTGCTAAAAATATTTGCACATTCTGACGTTTATTGATAGATAGTTTCAAACACGCATGCCTGTAGAGAATAGTAGACAGAGTTCATTTTAAATTTTGGCCAGATGCCAATGCCAGCAGTGCTCTGCTCTTTCTAGTGATATGTTTTCTTCTCCTTTATTTCAAACACTTTATCTATCGTATGACAAGAAAAATACCTATAGAGCTTGGAAAAACAGTTGCTTTAGCTTTTGGGCCATCGACTCGCCCTAAAGCAATCTGTGTATACCTGCGTAAAAATGTACATGACCAGTATCGGACCTAAGAAAAAAAAACTAGTAAATTTTCCACTCCAAAGTAAATAAAAATAGTGAAATGCATTGTTTTTAGATAATTACTAAAATATTTAGTACTCAACTGGTGGGTACTCTCTGTGAAATATTTCAACAAATTCATTACAATCTTTCTTTGCAGCGCGAATGCTTACAAATTTCACATATCACAGCTGTGATAAATTTTGTTGGCTCTGAAACAGCTGTTGAGTGTTGTTAGCACAGCTGTTCGGCAAGTGTATTCTATTCAGGTCTTTAGAGCACTCATATTTTGATTCATATGAGTGCAAAACCGATTCAGTGATGTCATTTAAAAATGGTTGTACATAAAAAGGTGGGTTCTACAAAAATATATCAGTGCAAAGTAAATGAAGTGAAATGGTAAAAGCTATTTACAGCGGAGCCCGTCCACCAAAGGCTTCACAAAGAGAGGACCCTTAATTATAAAACGAATAAAAAAGTAATAATCTGTCGTAGGTATCTGACTTAGGTAAAAGAATTTACTGTAGGAGCAGCATGTCCGTCGAAGTTAAATAAAAGTTCGCGAATACCTAAACCTACAATTTCAAAGAAAAATAACACGAGAAGAATCGAGTGAGTTTTGTTAGTGAATTCAAAAATGAACTATTCTCGGACTACTCAAAAATAAATTTGAATCTACATATTTTATAGATTGGAAAATATCGGAAGACCGTAAAAAAAAATTCGTTCAACTCTATTGTAATTGCACACAGTAAAGAAAATAGGAAACTAAAAAAAAAAGGTCTACATATCTTTACTTGTGATATTGGAAGTGGAAGTGGAAGGCTCTCAAAAGCATCGCTTATGATAAAAGATGAACCAAAGTTCAGAGTTTCACAGCTGGTTTAGATTATCGGATGTCCGCTACTTTAACCTAGTCTAGAAAAACACATGCGAGAATGTAACCAATCTAGTATAAAACAATATTGGAATATTTTCCGCACGCTGAGGAGGGATGCTACTTAGATGTATGTAGATTCCAACAAGTATCTTCTGAGGCCTTTAAATACACATTCGTCTAAGTTTACTTAAGTTCATCTACACGTGTTTTATCTGCACAAGCCCAAAGAGTTTGGATCTCTTATTAGAATTTTCATAGGGTTTCTAGAAATATGACCAGAGCTTTCGTTGGCGTAGCTAAGCGGAGTTTGTGTAAGTAAAGGAAGAGAAAGGAGCGGAGTTGCAGACTACTGGTTGAGGGGGAGATTGCCTGGGTGTATGAGGATAGGTTCGGGTAGATGTTGAGTGGGGGAGGGGATTGTCAAGATGACGGGGTAACGTATTTTTTACACGATTAACCTTGATTTTGGGGTCTATTTGACATTTTCTAGTCAAAAGACTATGATAGATAGTTTCTAACAACATCACTTGGTAGAATAGACGAAGAGTCATCTCTACCACCCCCCCCCCCCCCCCCCTAGTTAGTGTTGATTGGGCAGTTCAGAAAATGTTTGAAAATATGATTAAAAGCGTTACTGAGTTGTGATAAAAAGAACTAACGGAATCAATCAATTGTATGGATGCTCAGAGAGTATCACATTTGCTTTTAATTTGGGCGTTAATTATCTCTGCAATTAGATATCATTGGCAATATGAGGATGCGTGTTAAAATTATACCAGCACTTGGTTCGGCAAGGAATATCCAAATAAAGACAAGTAGTAGAAAAGTGAACCATATGCAGATAGTCTATCCTGGTCAACAAAAAATCTGTTAAATTCTTAGTCTTTAGATTTTCATGTCATGATAACATAATTTCATAATACGTGTGATGTGGAGTCTCTGTTTAATCCTTTTAAAAACATTAGTGAAAATTACTTTTTAATAAAAACAATTAACGCAGAGGATTAATCAAAATGAGATGTTATGACGTAAATGAGGTAATATGTCTTAGCGTAATATCCAATTCAAAGAAAACTATATACTTCATGATTTTGAATGCATGAATACAATACATATATCCTTGCAATAGCTATTTTTCAGCAAGAAATTGTTCAATGTTAACGTAATATGAAAATACTAGTCGGTGTATGTTGAGAACAGAAATTAAAGTTTATTACAAGAACATCGCATTTAATAGCAAGAAAAGAAACAATGCAAACGAAAGGCTTCATTAAACTTGAAATTGTGTCGTGGGATGCATAAGAGCTGATGATAAAAAAAAATGAGTGAAGATATAATTCTTATCGGTAAATGATGGACAATATTAATAAAAAAGAAAGTTTTGTCTTGCCTATTAGAGAAACCAAATTAGTGTGTTATCTTCCACTCCAGCTGGAACGTCTGGCAAAGTTGCCTGGAAAAGCATATAGATATGTTAGATTATGTTTATATATATTTTTATTAAATAAAGGCTTATTTTGTACTGAATTGCGAAAAAAATGGAAATTATAAAGCAATTTTGTCTGGTAAATGTTACACAACTATACATATGAGGTTTTCAGAAAAGTGAGGAACAGTAGCTTGGTAATCGTTGTAAACAGACTCGCCCCTTTCATAAAACATTTTTGATATCCCAACCCCCGAACACGTTAAATCAGGGACCGTCACCATATTACAATTAAAGTAATAATAGTAATTACGTTTTTAATCATCATCATTCAAATTTTATTTTTGGAATCATAATAATAATAATTAAATTTCACCTTTAATTTTTAAATCACTATTAATCATTAAATCGGTGTTTTATATTTACTCCTTTCACTCAGTAATAAAACTCAAATCTAAGTTTTTAGCCCACATAGGAAATAACATACTAAAAGGCACCAATGATTGGTCGTGCGGAAGCTTTCAAAATGACTGCCAAAAAGTGTTATTTTCGAAATTACTCGGAATACCTACTAAAATGAAGAAAACTAAATTCTCTACAGAAAAAGATTCATTATATTTTTTGCATAGAAGTATTATCTTGATCAGTGTAGGCTTACCACTGACAAAATTAGTGGGAGGGGCCGTCAGTAACCCACCCAGGATTTGACTTTGGGGGGGGGGGGGGGGGGGGGGGGGGGGGGGGGATAGGTGTCCCAAGTCCTAACGAGTCGGAAAAATAGGGCTCTAAAGACGCGTCCTGCACCCATCTGAGCACTTAAGGACTACTATTGTAGATTAAAAGGTTTTATTTTATTTTATCGGACATAATTTGTAAATTATGTTCAGAAAACTGACATTCTGGAGGGGGCCGGTCCCGTTCGTCCCTGGGGCCATGGTGTACCGCCCTCTACTAGAATAATAACCACATACGTAAATTTAGTGTGTAGACTTCTAATAGTCTAAATATTCTGACGGAATTAAGTGAAGTAGTAATATCACTCTCCTTTCTCTAAATTCAGTTCATTATATTTAAATGCCATTATTCGACTCACGCTGATTTTTTTAATACTTTCTAAATGTTCAGGGTTATCTTTGCAAAGAAAACAAAGTAAAAATATTTGTAAAAAAAAAAAAAAATAGTAATTTTGAACTTAGCCGCAGTACATTGGGAAGGACATGTATTCAAAGAGACCTCAAAATTTGGGTAAATTGCCATTCCCGATGTTTTCAGGGACTGAAGGCCTTCTAAATGTAAATGCTATAATTGATTATAATAATTTTAACCATTCTTCAAATAAATACGAGAAACAACGTTTAAACGAGTACGTTTTCAAATCAAGAAGTGGTGACTAAATATGATGTTCCGTATGTGTTCTTGCACCCGAAGGCTATGGAAGGGTAAAATTGTATGGATGGTGGAGCGGTAATCCTAGCGGTTTCTTGAAAATTTCGGTACGCTCTTGAAGATCATTATGTAATGTAAATGCTGAAATTTACACCATATGATGTTGATTTAAAATTTGTTAGACTGATAATTGCCTCCTCTTCTCCGCTTTGAACTCAAATTATTCAAACTTTCGGAATTTTAATTCAATTTTTTATCTATGACCGATTCTAAAAATGGCGAGTTCGATTCCCGTATGTGAAAAAAAATACTATTTTTATCAAAAAAACACGTCATCAACACCAATTTTTCATATTGGATTCAAGTAGCCCAAAAGCTGAGTTGTAGAATGATCTATCACACTCACTACCCAAAATGTAACCCTTTCTGAGTTTTTTGCACTATCTAACAAATTTTAAATCAGCATCATATGGTGTTCCGTTCAAAAGTTAGAAAATGAGACAAATTGGGCAACTACCTACTTCATAGTTGCCATACAAGAATCTCGTTTTCCACTATATATTTGGACACTGCCGGAGAACGCGTCTACATAGAGAGCTGAAATTTAGTACATAGTGTTTTCATAGTAATAGAAACTAAAAATTCAAAAATGGACTAAATCGAGCAACCCCGTCTTGGTGTTGCCATATAAAAATTTAGGTTTTTTACATATAATGCGATGAGTTCTAGACATTTTTATTGTACTAAAAACTTTTTCAGAATACGAAATCCTATAAAATTGGTTATAATAATTTTTTCTGTCCAACGAATCATTCTAGAAATATATGCCAAAAACAACTACAAAAATCAAATTTGCACAGATGGGCCACAGTATATTCATACAGTAGCCCAGCTCTGTCAAAACTATCAAGCGAGTAGGATGCTTCTATTCTATCTTAGATCCTAGTATTTATAAATAAGATAATTTAGGCAAAAAAAAAAAAAAAATTTTTTTTTTTTGCCATTATATCATTTACTAGCAATCGTTAAAATAGCACTTGAAACTTTATAAGACTAATTTTGAATGAGCAGAAGGTTAAAGGGCAAGAAGGGCCAGTCAACTTACTAAATGTGTGATACTTTTTAAGTATTTTCCCCCTGGGGGGAAGTTATCTAGTGTGTAAGCTGTTATAATAATCGTAGGGGTCCTCAAGAGGCCAAAATGAGAATGTAAACCGGGAGCAAGCATACTTTAGACACATAAGTGTTTCGACCTAGTCAGGCTAATTTAAGTCAAAAGCATTGTAAGAGGTACTAGCCCTCACATATTATTTAGCAGTGCCAGACATACCAGTAGTCGGCAACAATTATATCTATGACGTAAGAAAACTAAATTAAAAAGGAAAATCCCTGTAAAACTGTATTAAATGGACTCAATAAAGTTTCTTTGAATCTTGAATCTTGTAGGATGCTTCTACAAAGAGACCTATCTCTTTCAACAGTTTTAACTAACACATTAGTGAATTTCTAATACAAAGGCTTCTCCCAACCATTGTGCAACTAGCTACTGTTAACTGTTCGTTCATTTACATCCGTATCATACTTAATAGTTCCCTCTTATGGGAAAAATTATGAGGGTTTTTTTTTTAATTAAAATTCTAAAATTCACTTTTCAGTAGTTTGTTCTAAGCTGGGCTACTGTATAAATGTACTGTGGATGGGCGATCATACAAAATTTCATACGGTCATTGATCTAGGCTATCATAAGAATTGGTCTTAGACCAATTCTAGCTTTGTTACTTGTTTGTTTTTTTATTAAAATCATCAAGGACGAACATTTTCGGGTAGTCTACTTTCTTGCATTCTTTTCAGTTTGTCCCTGTTCGGGAGAGGGCTAAATTCGCTGTAGATCTGCCAGGTTCTGGTCCAGTTCAGTGTCCGTTTTGTTGAAAAGAATTCACCATAAAATTTTACTTTTTGTCGCAGCCTTTAGTCGAATTCAACAGCATTGCTAGCGCAGATAGAAGAATGTAACCACGAGCAGATGATTAGTTACAAAATAATAATAAATAACAATTCGTAGAAAGTGCTGTCAGTTCGCAAAACAATATACATATTTAGCCAAGCCAGTGATTTAGATAAGGTAGCAGTAATATGAATATGTTGAGTAACAGCGATTTCTAAAATGCACTTGAATGTTTATTTCATAAACGGGAACTACAGCAACACCGTACGTAACGTGCCGTAACAAATACATCTTCACGCATAGGTATTGGAAGCGACGGAACACGTCATATGCATGGATCTGTGCAAGTTACTTTATTGCTTATGCATTCAATTATTTGCCGGCCGGCTGATTTTTTTCATGCACACGCATCAATATTTCTTTTAATATTAGTTTTTTTTTCTCTGAAACGGGAATAAACTATCCAGAGCTATTCGAATATAGTTCCGCTGCCCTGCAGATGAAATTTTACACGAAACACATGGAATGTCTTTTATTTCAATTAAAAGTGTTCGGTGGAACTTATTTATACCATAAACACAATTATTTCGCAGCCATTTATATATTAATTGCTATGCCAGCGCGTGAGAGCACAATGTAATTCCAATAAACACCAAGAGCCCCAACGTGAATTCATCAAACGAAACACCTCTGTGACTTTGAACATCTGTGCTTTTAAAAAAATTGATTCATCGTCTGGTGGTGATGTAATTTGTGGCCGTTTTCTACGTTCACGTCAACGAAAAACTCACTTGCGATTGCGACCGACCTTTTGGGAAGTACGAAAACTTCCGTCGCTTATCTTCCGTGACTTTGAAATCACCTTCGAAGTGTCATACATTACACGCCACTAGGCCATGTTGCAACGCATTCGCTAAAGGTTACAGGCAAAAAACATTCCCTTTTCCCTACTTTCACACGTTATTTTATACTTTCTTATCTTGTACTTACTTTAAAAGAAAAAACTCCCGTGAAAACACTTGCACTTAAAAAAGCGAACTGTAAAATATAATTGTCAATTGAGAACCGCCAAAATTATATTCAACCGAATTTCCTGCGAATTGTGACGCTGACGAGTGCGATATGAACGACACCAACACGATTACTACAGTGCCAACGGAATGAGACAGAGAAGTGAGTTTGGTAGATAGAAATCCAGACGAAATTCCAATTCAATTCCAAAAAATAGAACAGAATTCTCATTCATTCTCAATTTTTCTTTGAAGCTTGAACGTATAGGTGTGTACGGCCCCACCTGCCCATTCCTATTGTGTAATATAATGTGTATGTACAGCTTTTAATCAAATGTGCGAGCAGGCAGATTGAGTTTGAGTTGAGTTGAAAGAGGGGAAATTAATGATGATCGTTGCCGGTGTAATAAAATTGTTTGAACGGTGAGTTTTGGCGAATTATCAAGACAGTTCTCTGTTGTGTTGCTTAATGGATTCCACGACAATAGTGATGTGATTACAGCATGATGATAATAAATGTAAACAATTATTTATGATCTGTGCGTGATATCACAGCTGGTCATGAACCAGGCCAGTGCACAGCCGACGATCAGCTTATCAAGGGCATTTGAGTAATGTCCTCATAGAGATTAAGATTATTAGCAAAATTCATCCGTTGGGAAAGCATATCCGACTTTTTGTGATAATCGGTATAACAATTCCTTTTTGACGTCAACTGTAATCAAACAATTGCACACAGGGCTTGTTGTTTGTTGGCTGTTTTATAAATAGTTTCGGCAACGGTTTTTGAAGAATAATTCAATGATGGAGGTCACACCAATTGCCCATATAAATACTTTGTATAAAAAGTACGTGTGAATTATATGGTGGCAAGATTTCTCAATGCACTTTTCAAATTGGGTGATTGTTCCCCCTTTTTGTCTGGCGGCACATGGATAAACCAAGTAGAAATTATATATTGAACTTCTATGGTAGGCGATCAGAGATAACCATACCGATAAGACCTCTCTGATCGCTGGGTCGAAAAGTTCAATCATTTTTTTGCACTTAAATGCATTTTGTAAATTTATTGAAATTATTTTCAATAACTTTCAGTCTGTTAGACGAGAAATCTTCTTCGTTAGAGTAGATTGGGAGGATCATCCCGCGATGGATGTAGATGATGCATCATATGAGCACGGATAAGGAGTAAGTGCAAGAAGCTGCTGCCCTAGGGTAAGCGTGAAGCGCTCGTACTGAAAGTCAGAAGAACAGTCCTGTAGATTGCTTGTAGATATAAGTTTTCCTGTGTCCGGTTGCAGCAACACGCAAGATAGAGTTGGCTCGTTTTAGTCTCAGTCCAAGGTGGAGAAGCTCAAGCTCATCCGTATCTAAATCCTCATTTACGAAGACCCTTGCTTCAGAACAACCAGGAATAATGGAATTGAGTGTTATAGGCTGCACGCGAAGTTGCTTTATGTATGCTTGGAAAAATGTAGTACAATCTTCTTCATTGAAGAACCGGATAAACCCTTAGGTTTCCGGAATGAGACTTTAAAGAGGATGAAGAATGCCTGAAGGGCTCAGCCTTCTCAATGGTTTAGTAGAAGCTCTGATGAAGATTCACACTAGCACACAAAGCAGGAAGCAGTGCCTCACAAGATCTAAAACTGCTTTCTGGGATATTACTGAGGATTAATGTACGCTTCTTAGTGCTAGGGAGTAGGTCTAAGACCAAAGACCAATTCTTATGATATCCTAGATGAATGCCCATATGTGATTTGGTATGGTCACCCATTTGAAAAATTTTGATTTTTGCAGTGGATTTTCGCATATATGTATTTTTAGAACGGTTCGTAGGACAGAAAAAATGATTATAACCAATCTGAAGAAGTTTTTAGTACAATAAAAATGTCTACGCCTGATCGTTTTTACAGTATTCGTAAAAAACCTAAACTTTTATATGGCAACACCAAGAAGGGGTGGCCCGATTTAATCCATTTTTGAAAGTTTTTTTTGTTATTACTATGAAAACACCATGTACCAAATTTCAGCTCTCTATGTCAACGCGTTATCAGGCAGTGCCCAAATATTTTTGTATGGCAACACCAAAAAGGAGTTGCCCGGTTTGTCTGATTTTCGAACATAATTTTATTTTTTTTCTTAAAGTTGATGTTTTACTTTTTGTTTAAATTCCGCGGACAAAATTCCAGCTCTCTAAGTACACGCGATCTCTAATTATCGTGCGCACAGACAGATAGACCAATCCATTTTGCTTTACCGTATGTTACAAACGGAATGACAAACTTAGTATAGATTTTTTCTAGGGTATACAAATTGCGAACATAAATGTTTTATGGAATAAATTTCCTAATATCTCCTCGCCTTAGTTTTTTGTGTTGTTTGGAAAGGAAAACAAATTTGATAACGAAAAAAATAAATAAAATCCACATTAGTTAGGGAGAAAATAAACCTTTTTCTCATGTCGTTACGTACAGGGATTATTATTTCCTGTTCGGTAAATTCAAATTTATTACGAACTTTCGAAATTGTAGATAAAATAATAATCGATAAATCTCTACGCTGACTCCAGAGTCATCTTGGCTTGAGCTGTTGAACTTAATGGTTTGGTTCAAATATGTGGAAACATTTAGAAAATCGACACTAGCGCCGTTGGGACTTAGGCCAATAAAATGAAAGTTTTCGGTGTAATTTTAATGCAACAGGTAGCGCGAGAGTAGGTTTTGCATCCAAAAAACATTAGTAACGCCATATTTATTTTTTTATTTTTTTTATATTTTTTTATTTTATTTTTTTATTGAAATTTGAAATTATCGTCAGCCCGTTTTGTGAATTAAGACACGTATGTAGTCGGTCTAGAAAAGATCTTAATTAATTTTCCTGTGTATAGTTATTTATAAATAACATCATTTGGCGCCCCGCAGAATTACCAGACAGTTTTGGTTGGACGGATGAAAATGGAGATTTATCTCACTTCATTAAGCGATGCTAATTGCTTTAAATAGAGCTGAGTATATAAGTAATTAGTCTAAAATTAACATAAGCTGGATTAATGTGATTAATTTCAACTGACTGCAAGTCCAAAGTTGAAATTATGCGAGCACGGATACGCCCTTTAAATTATGGTGGCTTTTCTCAAATTTAATTTCATTTGAAATAATGGAGTTTTCGTGTTTTTGCAAGTACGAAGAAGGAGGAGAGTTGGTTTAAAATTTTGCAAGTAAGCTTTTGAATTGAAACATATTTTAAGGATAATTTGTTGCTACAGTCATTTTTTTCCAGACATTTGAGCCTTTGGGAGGGATACTGGGAGATTATAGAGAGGTCTTGTGGCATATAGGCAGATGGAGGATTTTGTTTCTTCAAATATGCTGACTTGTAAATTTGGGTGGGTTTTGAACTATCGAGTGAAATTTCTTTCCGGCCCGTTTAAGCACCTCTTAGTGGCGGATTAAAATAAGTTATAATAATGATAAAAAAAATTTCGGCCTGTTAAAAGAATGATAAATAATAAACTTTTCAATTTAGTGAATAATGAATTTGAGAGGTCGCGAATTTATTGACTATATATGTTTTAAGAATATATTTTTTTATCAAATTCGTGTTCAATGGAAATTAGAGATAAGGAATTACTCACTTTTGGTTCATTAAAGTCCACTTTTGGCATTTTATTAGTTTTAATGATGTTTACTGAAAACATTAAACTATTTTAAAACATTAAAGGAAAATGTCTTAGCTTGGAGGAACCCTCTAAACCCTGGGAGCACTAAGAGCACGTACCTCATTACCTTTAATGACTTTTAACATTCTATCTCGCTGGAGGACGTCATTGAAGGAACCATAGGTATGGTGGGAAGATATATAATTTTAAAGAGACGAAAGGGTTCTGGATTCTTTTCGAGGTGCAAATACAGCAGTGTATCTATCCAATATGTCAATAAGTACTACGTCCTTGTGTGATGTACTTCTTTCTCTTATTATGTTTGCTAGTGAGTTCCTTGTGTTTATGATAACGGTGGGTGTAATATATTAGATGCAGTAAAGCCCCTCTTGTTAAGGGATATTCGGGAAATCTTTGCAAAGCTCATTATTAAACTCGACAATTTGATTTTTTTTCAGGACGCAGTTGAGATAGGCATCCTGTAGTTTTTGTTAATATTGGCCCTCTGGGAAGTCATTGGGAAGTCAGCTGACTTTATGATCATTGGGGATTTTTCATTGAATGACATGAAAAATTGCTTCATTTTAAGGATCGTTGTTCATTTGCTACCACCTTGAGTTAAGAGATGTCATTTCCAGACTTCTATTGAAGCCTGAGAACAACCCACCAACGGAGTCGGTTTATTTCGCTTTGGTTCATTAAGTGCTGAAAATTCAGTAATTTACATAAATTTCATACAGAAAGAACGCATTTCTCATACGCAATCCCAACGAGTCTAAAAAGGATTAGGTTATATATCATCACTATTCATTCTTATGAGGGTACGACATAATACAGCTCGTGTCGCAGAGTAAGGTGTCAGCGACTTCTGGATACGTGAATGTTTTTAAGTTAACCTTTTCTGCTTCAAATGTGTTGATTCGCACTGATATCGTATCTTGATCGATAATGTTAATGGAAAAAACTTGAGGGCCAGCCAATTTGCATTTGAAAAAACTCGCAAATTTTGTCAGCTATCACAGTGAGCGCTAGTGCTTTTCAAGCTTATCATTTAAGTTTTCTTCTCGCTTTGATTTATGTCTGTTCACAATAAACGTCAGCTGACGAAGAGTGAAGGAAGTAGGAGGTACACTGGACAAGGACAACCCCTTGGTGACTCCTTTTTTTCCACTAATATAGTAGTTTTTAATTAAAGTTAACTTGTGAAGTAAATTCGCATTCTTGTGAAATCTACTCTATTTTTATTACTATCATAGCTGTAATATATTATTTGATCAGAAATTATCAAAGTTCTTAATTTCCATTACGGATGCGAAAAAAATTACTGTTTGAATGAGTACTGGAACAGATTTTCTAAATTATCTACGAATGCATTATAATTCCTTAAGTAAGGGAACAGACCTATTACTTACAAATTTTATGATTACTTGCAGAAAAACATTGGAATAATATTTAACAGAGGAGCAGAGCGAAATACTAAAGGAATTGGTTTTGGCATACCTATTTGGAGGCAATTAAATAAATTATTTAGAAGAAAAATAAAGATAAAGGGTGGAGGAGATATAAAGGAACAATTGAACCATTTTAGCTTCGAAAGAACAAAAAAAAATAAAGAAAAACGTTAGACAGATACAATCTGGAGACAAAAGTTCGTCAGTGAACCATCAAAATTAGATTGGGAATCAGGGTATTGCTAGCTAACTAATTTTCAGATCACACTACGTTGATAAACTCAGATACTTTACACACAAAGTTAGGTGAATTGCTAAATAAAGTAAAGGCATAATCCTTACTAATATAAGGACAGCATAATAATAATAATAATGGATAATTCAGAGCTGCAAATTCAAAAAGAAAACAGTTTGTAGGAGAATTGCAAATGAAACAATTAAAAATCTTGAGTGTGCTGTATTGATTGAAAAATAACTTGAGTTTACTCTGAACTGAGCTTCATTAGTAAAAATGGACTCTCCCCACCAATATCAGAATAATTGGATCCATGATGGATTGTCGAATGACGTAATTTTCAAAAATCTATTCAAAGTTTGAATTAGGATTGTTTTCCATTCTAACTATAATTTGCTCCAACACTCAGTTATTTGGATATGGAATGTTTGAACAAGCTAGGTACTTAATCCTCTTCTTGGTACGCTTCAGCACGCAACTAAACTCTTAAACTGCTAAATTGTTTTGAATTTTTCATAACGTGTAACGATAAGAATAATTAGAAATCGTCTAAAATTCGAATTGCTTCTTGAAAGCTGAGCGGAGTAAAGAACATTTTTCCAATATTTCAATAATTCCAATAGTACTTTGGAGAAAGCGGCACCGTTCTTGTACATATTCATATAAGGAAATTCTGTTAGTGTAGAAAATCAGCGACCTTAAATAAAAAAGTGGATATCACTCGGCAATCAAACCCCGAAATGACGCTTATTTCTAGATCCCTGCAGGAATAATAACTCAGCAAAATTTTCTTTTTTATAAAAATTCGCGATCATTCGAGCCTGCGTCCGTTTGATGTTGAGGTTCGTTCCAGGAAATAACGCCCAAAAGCGATAAGTGAAATAAGATCCAATTTGAAAATTGCAAGGAGAAATTGTTGCTACCATATAACACACACTTGCTTTTGATAAAAAGTATTTATATGTCCAATTCGGTGACTCTATCATCGAACTTCTATGGTAGGCGATCAGAGATAACCATACTGATGAGACCTCTCTGATCGCTGGGCCGAAAAGTTCGACTTTTTCTGCATTCTCAATGCATTTTAGAAATTCATTGAAATGTTTTCAATGAATTTCAGTCTGCTGTTGACGAGAAATAATCCACCTATAATGAAATAAGGCCAGAAAACAGATATGAAATAAATCCAAAGTGGATGAGGACAAGAAAAAAGTGAGCCAAAGCCCAAAATTCAGATCAAGAGAACAGGCAAATGAAAAAAGGCTCTGGGAAATAACGTCTGATGAAATAACGCCCAAAAGCGACAAATGAAATAAGGCCCAAAAGTTCCATATAAATTTCAACGTGTCAAATGTGAAATAATGTCCGAAATTTTTGGGTGTTATTCCACACTTTTGGGTTTCATTTCACTTATCGGTTTTGGGCGTTATTTCATAATGATATAAAATCCAAAATTCGTAAATGAAATAAAGCCCAAGAAACAAAATTGATCCTGATGAAATAACGCCCAAAAATCATTTCAGAAAATGAAGGAAATATTTCCGAGCGATGATGTGCGTAAAGTAAGAAGTAAGTAATCAAAATCAATGTGAAAACGCGCCGCCCAACGCGAAAAAGCGCCGCTCCAACGCTCCTCCCCGACCCGCGTGACGCGTTCTTACTTTACACACATCGTTGGGAAATATTTCCTTCATTTTCTGAAAAGATTTTTGGGAATTATTTCATTTGCTTGTTCTGCTTTTTGTTGTCCCTTTTTTCATCTAGTTTAGATTTTATTGAGGTTTCAAATAAAAAAATAAAAAACAAAAATGTGTTGCTCAACTTAGCTTAAGCCTAGTACAATAGATTTTGTAGCGCACAGCGTTGAGACTATCCGGCCTTTAAAATATCGACTTTGGGCAAAAGTATTTCCGATCAGCCTTGTTTCCTTATTGTGAGAGAGATTTGACTTTAGGTTTTTGTTTTACATTCTTAATTGCCGGTGTGATATCTCGTGTATTCCGATTGATTTAACCTTTTTTTGGTCTACCACATTAACCTCCAGTGCCTTATTCGATTTTCTGGTTAAGTTCACTTTTCATTGAAGTAGTCTTGATCATCCTGAGGCGTCCTAAAAATTAACATATCCGCCTTAATATTTTCTTCACGTCTTTGAATTGGTTTTTTAAGATTAAACGTCGTGTAAGATCTACTTCATCTCGGTTTAGCCCGCCCCACCTCTTTATTGTAAGAATCGGGAAAATATTTGGGTACCGGCCGGTGATCGAGACTCGAACCCTGATACTCTGATTTGTACTTGTGTGCCTCACTCATACTGAGCCACCAGCCCAGTTCTTCGTTTAATTAAAACTATTCATTCATGGAGTGCTTATCCCTCTCGATATTCTTTTACGACGTTTTGCAAGATTTAAATTTGGGAGAGTCTCGATTTGAACCCGATCACTAAAATGGCCTCGATCAGGAATGCCATATTTTCGTTCTAATCAAAGTTCGATTTTCATATTAATTGTATCGAAAACTGATTATTTATTTTAGTCTTGATTCACTGAAAAAAACAACAACAACAACAACAACAACAACAACAACAACAACATCTCACAAAAAACATGAGAAATATAACAGACTCTAATAAATTGCTCATCAAATTATAAAGTCCTGCCATTATTTAAGTGCAGTTGTAAGCATATTTGGCCCTTTTCATTGTCTAAGCCACCGCTTGATGCTATTTATTTGCAACATTGTTGTAGTTTTTTGTGCCTCAATCGGAGCCCATGCTTAGCTGTTTTAAACTCCCAAGAGTCAACGAAACCGCAAATCATAACTCATTTTGTTTACGATGCCTCAATAGTGTGTCGACCCCTTACTGGGCTATGTAGATTGGAGTAGTATACTAGGCTTGCATCCTTGCATCAGGGCAATCGACCGCAACATCTCACCTTTGAGATGCTAACAAATGATCAAATTCCAGCGGATCTCGTTTAGCTAATTCTTTGAGTACATGACTCAAAATGAAATTTCTCGTTACTGCTTTTTGCGGTTAACTGATGCCCGTTGCCATTCATCTGCCGTTGATTTATAATTGAAAGGGTTTAACGAGGCTGTTGGAAAATCGCATGCACCGCACCACAATTGTTGCGAGTTTCGTACAATTAAATTCTTTGCCAATAAAATGAAGATTTCGTACGAGGCTAATCTTCAATGAGTCCTTAAGCATAACGTCCACTGGTACTGACAAGTGAAAATTTCGTGGTTTTTGTAAGCCAGGCATACACAGGAGGCTTGATTCTATCCATTAAAGAAAAAAAAACCACTTTAGACCTATTTACCTTTCCTTAGGATCCATAATAAAATTTTTGGTGCTAAATTCTTTCTCAAGTGATAAGCAGCATAATGATAAGTTTTCAATGCGGTTTCCAGTATATGGAAGATGACAAGGGCAGTTAGAAAAACACACAGCGATAAAAGCGATTTTGAATAATTTTGATAAAAAAGCAGTTACAGAAGTAAAAGGGTCCTTTGATTTTAAGTACAATGCTTAAATACTTTGGGATCGGTACAATTTATTTTTTAGTCCCACAAGCTTGGTGTCTTCTATCAGTTCGTATGTTCGTTCCTCTATTTCCGTGCGATAACTGGTGTCTGTGATTTCGCTTTTATGAAAAGCAGCAGATTTAAATTACAGAAATTGGCAAAATCGGAAGGGCTCCATACAGAAATTTGATTTTTTTTTTAATTTCTAATGGCAAAACGGTTCGTTTCAGACATTTTTCAGGCCGATAATCGACTAGGCTCTAATTATTATTATTAAGATTCATCAAGTACTGATTACCACACAAAAGAATTACATAGGTACTAAGATTACAATTATTAGGAAAAGTAACCTTAACGGAGTTGAATCTGTAAGTGAGATATAGATAAGTGGTAGTCTATGCAATCAGTGTGATCATATAAGACGAGACATTGTTGTGATAGGCTCGTGTATACCATATTTTGTATGGTGGTAAGGAATGTGTAGAAAATCATTGTTTCTCATGGAGTTAAGAGGGATTGATAAATTCAAAGCCCCCAATAATTGAGGAGGATTAATCATGCCTTGTAAACACTTAAAGTAAAAACAGTTCTGGAGCTGTGGTGCCTGATTTAGAGAGACTCCAAAGAAATAAGGTTAAGTCGATCAAGATGCGGAGTCAATTGGAGAGGATCAGTCCAGAGTAGACCAGAGTAGGACTAGCGTACTCTAGAATAGGTCGAAAAAATGTACAATTTAAAATCTTCTTTATATATAGGTCATTAAACTCCTTCGACCATCTTTTAAAAAGACGAGTTAGCCTTATTTGTAACTACATAAATACGATCTTCAAATGAAAAGTTAGAACTGAGCATAATTCCTAAGTCTTCGTATTTGTCAAGCTGAGTTAAGGAGCTACCGTCATTAATACATAATTGATGTCAATGATGAAAAGTAATGGTAATGGTCCTAAGTGTCTTCCCTTAGGGACAGCTAAGGTATTGTTAATTTCATTAAAATAGAACACCTACCCGAAGGCCTAGATAAAATCAGTCGATTTGCCTACCACTTTCAATTGCGGTAATACAAAAGATCATTAAATTAGAAGTGATGGACATATGCAAAGCCATGCTGAAAATAGTCCAAAAAGGGTTTACAATGAAAGTAGAGGACATCATAAACCAAGGCTATGAAAATCTTAGTAATAATAAAAGGTCGATAATGCAAAATATCACAGGGTTGCGGAAAGTTACCACAAGAAATAGATCAATTAAATAGGTGACAAAAAACAGAAACAATAGATGAGCAACAATCAGGACAATTCAAGAAACTATCAGCCAAATTCGAAAAATGCTTTAAGATGTAATGTTCGTCAAGACCTTATGATTCAAGGGAACTCAGCGGAAGCCTCGACGAGTGGGTAAAATTTTTAATATTAATATCATAGTCGCAAAAGAGATTAGATCATTATGACATAACTTGGAGAGCTAACCGTAACATTTACGCTTAGAATTATCAAACCTGCAGAGCCTTTCAAGATCTGTGCATAAAATCAACTTGATTCTATCCAAGTAATCGTCATAGGAAGCTTTAAGAGAAGAAGTAAAATGGTTACGTTACATAAAGTAAGATAAATAGTCTGGATCGCACCTTGAGGAGTAAACCGCTTCCATTCAAAATGTTACCTCAGTTCTATCCTTAATAGGTGGGAGAACAATCAGAAAACCGTTTATTGCGAAAGGCGTCTACTTCTTAGGAGAACGGAACTCAAAATGATTACACAGCTCTTCTCAGGCTATTGCATATTGTGGTATTACCTATACAAGATGGGCTTGGCTGAGACTTCATCCTGCTGCTTGTTTCAGGATGCTCACAGAGCCTCGGAGCACTTGCTCTGAAGCTGCGAAGCATTGGCCAGCCGGAGATTACTTCACCTCGAACATGTTTTTCCTCCACCAAACTACGCGTGGAACTTAAGTCGCAATGGTTTTAGACTTCATTAGCAGTCTAAACCTAGAAAGAGAGTAAATTGAACGGGGACGCACAGTAGATCTTTCAAGAAGCAGTGAATGCGATGGCAATGCCTGCACACCCCTCCACCAATCGAATCTAAGGTATTTTTTAAATGTCTCACAGAGCTCTCCAAGACTGAAAAACGCACGAGCTTATAGATCTAAAAAGAGGAACACAACTTATAGAAAGGGTATCATAGAAGCATTGTACAGCGGTATAAATGTCTCACTCATTCAAAACGTTCGTCCAATCCCGAGCAAAAAGCGAGTTGTTAAGTTTACAAAGATTAGCTTTTGTTAAGTTATAACAGCAGTTATTTGAATCACTAGATAGTAAGTACAGCTGCAGGATCGAAACGAAAAACCACATAAAACGTCGGATGATGAGGAGACTCTGGATCCAAGGGAGCCAAGCATTGCTTAACGATGGAACTACAGGATTTAGAATAAAATACAGTCTCTTACCATTTGGCTGAATTGCGCCAATCCAGAAGAATCAACGCCATCATAGGCTAACGCGGCAAGTGATCTGATAGTAACATGACAACAGTCTGATAGCGAACTAGCTTTGTTATTACGTAACGTTCACACTAGAGTAATTGTGTGGAAAGTTTTGATTGAACAAATATGGGAGTTGTTGACTCCCCTGAAGAGTGTCCATCTTGCCTGGAAGGAGAGGTTGAGCTTTTCCGTGTCCTTGTCTTGTCTTTGGCTAGAGTAGGCTGTATACTCTTGGATCTGCTCTTCAATCTGTGGATCAGCTGAAAAGATTACCTCACCTGAATCTAATGTCGCTCATTAAGAGGCTTAGCATGTTAGCACAATGGGACACCATGGCCTTTCTGAGCATGGGATCTTTCGTCCCCTGCTTGAAAATAAAAATATCTAGCATAAAATGGAACATATGTACATCAATCATCTGAAAGTGACGTTGTTGTGTCAAGACTCTTTTGCCTTGACTTGTATGCGTCGATCCTTAGAGAGGACCTACGGTGCTTGAACCGTGGTCTTGTTGATCGAGTAATCAGTGCTGCAGTGCAGTGCAGTGTTGAATGGCTAGACGTAATGTGAGCTGCTCAAGCATTGCAACTGGTCAGAAATGTTTGTGTTGCATTTATTCGGCTTGTTTGCAAAAAAAAAAAAAATTCCAAGGAAATGAACGTCGTGAGAAAGTGAAATTGTTTTGAATATTTATTTGCTTATGAAATATCTGGATCATGATAGAATGCCCAGATGTCAACAGACGTGACGTGCTACAAGTAACAACTTTGTCATTTCACTTCCACTTTCATGTGGGCTCAATGGCTTATGTCAAAAAAAGTGCTACGCCGGTGCCAACATTGAAAAAATCATAGGCGGAAAGTTGAAAAAATGAGTGCGCAGCACGAAAACCTTTTCTGCTGCATATCTAATGAATATATTGCCCTAAATAAAACACTTTTTATCAGTAAAAACCCTAAGTAATTAATTTAAAAACATTTATTTCGACGGAATCAGTTATTTATTTGTTGTTTGCAGTTCTCTCTCAGTTGGTACTTGGTGCTTAGATCGAAAGAGTCAGCAATATAGAAGTGAGCTCATTTTTTGCAGTGCATTTCTATGAACGTAGTCAGAGCATATTATACATGTTAGTGATCACTTTACACAAGTTCATTTGTCTACCTTGAAGATGCATGCCAGATGCATATTATTTGCCAGATCACACGTCAGATCACCACATAAGTTTGGTAGGTGATCGCACTAATGAAAGTACAGAATATAAAATAAAAACTGACGTGCTTTAGAAGAATTTTACAGAATTTTTTATTTTTACGATACTAAATTAAATTAACAAATGCAAAAGAAAAACCAACCGCTTCGTCCGGATTTTGAAGCTGGAACTTCCCGCTTTCCGGGCAACCGCTCTTGCATCTTGCATTTCTTAATTGCAACTTGCCTAATAAGCCACAGTTGTTTCAGCTGACATTAACCAGTAATAATGAAAGCGCACAATTAAATTGTCAAATTTTGCAATGTTATTCTATTTTTTATCTTGTCCCATACCGCACTAGATAATAAAATCAGTCATTTTTCATCACACACAAAGATTCAAATTAATTGGGTCATTTCCATGGACCTTTTTTATTCAAACGTCTTAGAAATAACTTTCTATGCTTTAAATTTAAGAAAAAAAAAAAAGATTTGCATTTCTCAAAATTGTAATTTAAGGGAAAAGTACTTGGGCAGTTGATATTAAATATGGATCGAAGTAGAAGATTGGATAAGAGATGGGGGTGGAATATGTTATGGAGACCCTTTATATAAGTTAACACCATCAGTGGGAACCAAAAAACTTTCTCACGCAAAAACCATAACTTTACCTAAATTGTGAATGCACGTGTTTGCTGAGTCAGCGTCTGTAACGATGACCCGATGCAGTGTAATTTTAGATATACCGATAGGTAGAATTAAGAATTTTCCACCTTTGTAAAATTTAGTCTTAAGAAAATTGTCAATCGGTTTACAAGTCAAAAATAAAGTTTGTTTTTTTTTTTAAATTAATTTGCTTTGAAATTAATTAACTTATACACAAATTATGTAGAATATTATGTCATATAATCTGATAGAGGAACCATTACCCATTCCAAGGGCTTCCCTTACCGATAATGTGGTATTAACAATTTGGTAAAACGGAAATCGTTCTCTGATTCTTATTTTTGATTTTGATTTTTTAAATAACTATAACTATTAGTTGCTGGCCAAACAACGAACCTACAGAATATTACTGGGATTTAGGTCGAACGTAACTAGATCAATTGCCAAGAGATTCAAAATAAGTTCGCTCATTTTCATTTATTAAAATCTTTTTAAAATTATTTTGTTTTAGGCTAACCTTCATGTATAAGATCAAAAACAGCGGAAAGATTAGGAGCAATTTGCTATGCCTGAGCTTTATACTTAAAACTTGATAATAGCTGAAATAGCTACACATTATTACTTTGGATTACAAGTATCTGGTTTCAATCTATAGAGAGTTGGCCAGAGAATTTCTTTCTTTTAAAAACGCCTTTTCATTTTAACCTTCACTCCAACATAAATAGCGACTTCTGGATAAAGCTCCTCACAGTACGTTTATATAAGACCTCATTGAAAGATGCCGACAGATTTGACCATTTATTGAATTTTTATAGATTCGTCGAAAATCAAAAAAGTAGATACTTCGGATAATCTTACATATGGCTCATAGGGCCATTGTGATTGAAATATATGCGCGATTTCAAAAAAATAAATCAATCCAAGGAAAATATAAGACGTTTGACGCTAACATTCTTTTGAATCCCGAATATTAGCGTTAAAACCTCTTAAATTTGAACAGAAGCACAGAAAACGAAAAAGACTATATTATGCAGAATTGCTGTCGTCGAGCTCGACATCAGCTGTATACTAACCACCTACTACCTCCAAAAACAAAAACTCGCCTACAAAGAGAAGTAAGATGAGTCACAAAATGCAAGGTTCAAAACAAAATAGTCGTTTATGTTTTTATGATTGTTAAAGTTGTTTGTAAAAAAAAGTATATTTTCAAAAATAAATGATTAAATAACTTTCACTTTTATAAATTTTACGTGTATTTGTCCATTCCATCGGAGAGTAGTATTAATTTTTTATTTTAAGAAAAACGCCAACGCAATTCTTAAATAATACGATCTAACAAGTTACTTTATAACAAATTTTGACCCTCTTTGGTGAAGGACATACATTCAAAGTGTTAATTTTAAACAGTGAAAAATTGAAAGTTTTACCTCAGAGCTACCTTAAATATATGGGAGAACAAACAAAAATCCATTTGTTGGGAAATGTTACAAGGACTTTGTCGACACCTCTGGCGAAAAATAAAAGAAGTCCTACTCCTTAAGATAACAGAGCTATTCTCAGGCCAATGCTTCTTGCGGTAGCATTGGCCAGGCGGAGATTATTTTATCTCTAACATGCAATTCCTCCACCAAACCACGTGTGGATTCTAAATTCTAGAATGGGTTTAAGCTTTATTAACAGTCTATACTTAGACAGGGAACAAATCGAATGGAGACTAACAACAGATCCTTCACGTCGCAATGAATGAGCTGCTAGCGCCTGCATACCCCTCCATACTAATCTAATCTACGCAGTAGAAAATTACCAGAAATATGTAGGTAGGAAAAAATTTCGAAAAACTGTTGACTTATGTCATTTTTCTTTTGAATCGATAATATATTTATTTTTTAAAGAAAATTTTATATCTTATATACCCTCTAAAATAAATGGTGGGAGAAGGGAGCACAGCAATTGGACCTCAGGGATTTCGACCCGTGTAGGGCAAAGTTTTAAAAGTAGGTATAGAGCAGTGTTGGGCAAAATGTAATCTGATTAATGATTAACAATTACAATTAACCATGTAATCTGTAATCAGATTACTTTGTAACAGATTACTAATGTAATCCATTTCCATAATTACATAATGTAATCGATTAACGTGTAATGTGATTACAAGTTAATCGGATTACACATTAATCGATTACAAGTTAATCCCACTACATGTTAATCTAATTAATGTGATTACATTTAAGACATTTAAGATATTTGTATTCTAATTCTTCATAAAACTCCCTAAAACTAATTTCTTACCAGAACAATACTATTTTCTTTCAATTCATTTCATTATATTATTAATTACTTTTAAGTAATCTACAAAGTAATCTGTTACAATGTAATTAGATTACAAAATAATCTAATTTTATTGTAACAGATTACACATTTGATAGATTAAATATTCTCTCATAAGTAATCTGATTGATATGTAATCGAATACAATTTAATTAGATTACTTTGTAATTTGACTAAACTGTAATGGAATTATTAATTAAATTACACTGCAATCAGATTACGCCCAATACTTGTATAGAGACAATAATCAAACTGCCATGACTTGAATCCTTGTAAAATATCAAAATAGAACTTGATAAGCTTCGGGGCAAAATTTGGCAGGTTTAGCATTTTGTAACAATTAAAGTCATTATTTGCTCTATACATTCACATTTTTTTCTACTTCTATGCACCCTACTAGCTAATTCAATTTACAATCTCCTGTGTTCTGCTGTACACTACAGAAAACCAAAAGAACACAGCTTACCTCCCTTCGGTTCATATGCCTGGTGGCATCTGTGTGGAATTTAAATAGTTGTGGTGTAAACTGGTTTGGCTTGAAGCCGAATTGGGAATCATGATGGATGTTTTTTTCTTCACAAATATTTGACAACTTGTTGCTTGATGACCTTTTCAAAAGTTTACCCAAGCTTGAGATCAAGGCTACTTTGTCTTGGTCCTGTGCTTACCTTTATACCTAACTTCCTTCTAATTTTTCACTCCTTACCATTCGCTAATAAAATGACATATATCTATATATGTCTTTATTATCCTGTACTACCATACTTAATATCTCCATCGTTGTATATTACGTTGTATACGTAGCCTAGCCTGGGTCCGCATAAATAAACTTGGCTTGGCCCTAACTAACAAGTGAAGTTGGTAAGAATAATTTCTAAATTTTGTCCAAAAATCCGTAATCCCCAACCACAAATCCTAAAGATACCGAATTGGACCATAAATAAGTAAATTTATCTGCCGTATAGAAAATCTCTTAAAATCCCTGAAAGTCATCGATTTTGAGTCAAATCGGATCATAAATATTAAAATTCGTCTCCCATCTTGCATTTCTTAATTTTGACGAAAAATTCGTAGTTTATAACCACGAAGGACGAAATAACGATTTTTAGTCAAAATTCGTCCGCCATCTTATAACCGTCATCATTAAATTCTAAATTTTTACCAAAACTTTATGATTCGCGATCGTGACAACCACCAGATATTGATTTTGAGTCGGCAAAGTAATGGCAAAATTCGTCCGCCACCTTGTAGCCACCATCTTTTATATTTAAATAATATAGAAGTGTAGAAATGCATTGTCAAGCAAGCTCTATAAGTTTTCAAATTTTAGCTCAATAGCTCAACGGGAAGTGGGTAAAAATAGCGTTACAAATGTAAGTGTAAGTCCATATGACAAGTTTTTGCTACATCGCCAATGAGCTGAAGGCTCTCTTTTTGACAATATCCAACAAAGCTACGGCTCTACGACCAGCCCCGGGCTACATTTGGAAATTGTATTCCATTCCAGGTCTGATGTAGGACTTGTAGAGGGGCGCCAGAATCGATGGGCTGAAATATTTCTTACATCTTTTCAGAAATAGAAGATATTTCGTTGCTTATTTGGCAACATAGAAGTTGGGATCTGTTCAGCTTAACTTACTGCAAATATTAATGTCAAGAATGCATAAAGACGATTTATCGTCAAGCAGTGCTTCACCAAAAGAAACGGGAGCGGAAAAATTATGATCATGCTTCAAAGAGATGGGACAGCTTTGGAACTTAGATGTATTGAATTCGATGCGACTCAGTTTGCTCCAAGCTAGGATATTATCATGGTGTTTATTCACGGATCTAATCATGCAATCTAGTTTTTGACTGTAGTTCCCAAGGGTGTCAAGGGAGTATGCGAAACCAAGGGTACTGTCATCGGCAAAACAATAGATGGGATTGAAAGTAAGGGAAAGCAGATCATTAAAGAAAATTGAGATGAGAGATGATGGAGAGATAGCAGAGCCTTGAGGCACCCCGGCATTTATTGGCTGAGATTGAGCTGTAAAGATATCTAACATAATCCGTATTAATCGACCAGATAAATCACTTTACATTTATAATAGAAGAGGACGAGAGAGGCGAAGTGCTTTAAGTTTGGCTAAAAGGGCTGAGCTCCAGACACTATGATAGGCCTTTGAAATATCTAGGGCAACGATTTTGAACTCACCAAAATTGAGAAGACTAACAACGTTCCATAAGAAAAGTCAGAAAAAGAAAAGCCATATTGGCGATCGTTATGGGTTTGATTAGTTAGATACTTCATTACTTTGGAGCTAATGATTGATTCAAGAACCTTTGAGAGAATCGAAGTGATTGCAATTGGTCGATAATTTGAGGGATCGCTACCCTTTTCTTTCTTGGGAATAGGCTGAACGTGAGGTAGTTTCTAAGAAATTGGAAATTTTCTTGTCGAATAAGATAAGTAGAATAGTTTTCGCAGATCTTTAGCCAAGAACGAAGCACAGGTTTTATTTAACGGGGCTTGAAACTATCAAGACCTGCAGCTTTGGAGACGTTGATCTCCTTAAAGACCTTGAATATATTTCTCGCATGGATGTGTATTGGCTCTTGTACACATCTACAAGGGAGATGTAAAGTGGGTGAAAAAGGAGAATTTGAAGTGAATCTAACATTCTAAATATTAGTTTTATTCAGGGAGTCAACAACCAATTCATTGTAGAGTAGTGAAGGAATAGAGGAACTGCTGAAATTGAATCTGATAGTTTTGACCTGGGACGAGAAACCCTTGCTGCCTTTGTGTCTTGCCAATATTCTAACGTTCTTGTCAAAACGAAATTTTTCTCTTTGTATAGTGTTTCAGTTCTGGACATGGATGCAATTGATAGGTGCGAAAAGCAGACATACTATTTCGCTTTTATTGCTTGGTTGTAGTTATTGTTAAACCAAGATTTGCTGTTGTTAAGATCTGCTATATAAATACTGAATGTATTGACGCATGTCCAAGACTTGTACTAAATTCAACTGTGCATTCATCAACATCCCTTGAACCAAAACAGACCGACCAATCAAATTCTCTAGGATACTCATTAAGACTTTCCCAATCTGCAGATTTTGTTTTTTTTTATGCAACGTTTGGGCTAAGTATTCTATAAAACAATGAGATTTTACGAAATAATAAAAAAAAAATTATTTAATTATTTAAAAATTAATCCCTTGCTTTAAATGTATTAGCACTCACTACAACAATGTACAAGGACTTCTTCGTCGTTGTGTATAGTTTCGCTGAATTTCTCCAATTACGAGATATAATTGCTTCTTTAAATATTTGTTTTGCCACGCAGCGCTGATAATGTTCTAAGAAGCCGTCTTTACATGGAAGGCTTATCAAAGACCCTTCAATTAAAACAAAGCTTCCATCTGAATAGGCTCTGTCTTGCTTCAAACACCCCGACTAAAGCGACGCTCATGTACAAGTATCTGCGCTTCCTGTTTTCGCTATAAACTTCAACAACCATGACCGAAGGTCAAGGTTCTAGCTAGGGCCTGCGTTCCTAAATGTATCATATTGAACGCTTCCAGAAATTGTTACGTTTTTTACAAAAGGTGCAGTAGAATCGATGTAAATCATTTTGTTAGGAAAAATTCAGAAGATTTACTGCAATTTTTTTTCAATGGGATTCAGGAGGGTGTGCGACCCCGGCGCCTCCTAGCTGGATCCGCCCTTGGCTGGGTGTCTTAATATCCGAAAATGGGTTTTACAAAAACTTTATATATTTCTGAAATTGGCATGGTCAATACACAATCGGTAATTTTTGCTTTTTCAAAACACACTCGCTGCAATCAACATTGCTGAAGATGACAATGTAGTTATATATTTAAATGTGTCGACATGATTGGATAAATTTCTTAATGTCACAATGACTGAGCGATTGTGATCAAGTCTGTTTTTAGAGCGAACAAAGGGCGTTCTTCAACTTGAATCAGCTTTCCGTCTGCGATCCAAATGTACAGATACAGATACATATATTCGTTGGCATATCAGAGCTCGAAATCCGGCATGAAACATCTTTTAATTAGCTACTTTAGGTATCTTTAATTAGGGAGTAACATCTAGTTCGTATGCAGAAGTACTCGAATTATTCAAATTGCAGGTCGTTTCCCCTCTTTAACGGGTAATTTGCAGACAAGTTTTTGGCAGGCGTTCATCGCTGAATGCAAAGCGTTGCCGTTCACATTAGATCATTAAGAAATGTTTCATTCGTGTTTGCCCGGCGGTCTCTCGTGACGAATATGCTATTCCAATTAATAACCGGGCGACATACCCATATGCTATAGCATAGCAACTTTGTAAATGAAATGCGCATCCTCACTCTACTTTGAATCGCTATAATACATGGTCGCGAAGACTGGACGGCGGAACGTTCACGTAGGTGTGTATGCGTACAATTTGTTTTCTTTAATTGCTGCAGATGACGAAGTTAATTAGGGAATTTGCCAAGCGGACACGGCAAACGAAGAAACCTGTTCGCTTTCGGAACATATCCACAATTATGATCAATTTGAAGGATCTTTGACTTTACTATGGATTGCATCTTAGAAAACACGAAATTACGAGAGCTAGCAAAATGCAGGTGGTGACAATTGGTAACGATTCTGTTTGCCAATTTAGCATATCTTCACCTGCTTTGAGCGCAAACAGCAGAGCTCGTGCTGGTAAAATTACATTGCGCGGTGCGATCTAATTACAAGTGAGCGCGACATAAACGCCGTAATGCCAAAGCTTTCTAGACTGCATTATAAGATTTAATGTTGAAGACTGTTTAAGATACGACGATCATCTTCTCGTCACAACTTGCAATCGATGCTAATTGCTAGACGATAAATTGTCTAGAAATTACCCAGGCAACATGTGTTCAAGCGATTTTTGATTTTTTCTATTTGAATTATTTTTCTCTCTATACAATTAAGTTGCATTGATTCAGTTGTTGTGGCTTTGTCAAAACTTTAAATTTTTCAGTAGAAATTAATAAAGAAAAATTTAATTTTATTACATTTGGTTAAATGTAGATAGAAAAGCCGGATTGGACCAACTACTTGTCTTTACAGGTCAGTCGATGTAGAAAAAATAATCGTTTTGCTTAATGCTTGATTTTAAGGACTCGAAACGTAGCCTAAGATAAATTTAATGGCAAATAGACGCATTTAGTAGATACTCAAAATGAGGCCTGAGAGAGGTTCTCAATAAGAGGAAAAGAGATTAAAAAGAAGATAGTTCATTTCATAAAGTGTTGCGCTCCCAAAAGGCATGAGGTGGTGGATTAAATACATGTCGTATGTGTCCTTTTTCGAACTCGGGTTATTTCTAGAGATTCCAAATTCTAATTTAAAGGCGTACATTTTACTTAGCTGCGAGCAACTTAACTACAAACGATTCCATCTTTATTATTACTCTTATCCGCAACTACTCAAGCAGTTTGTCTTACTTTACGTAGATGGAAGATGCAGTTCCCACGAACTAATTTAGTTTTAGTGATTTACTTAGTTTGTAAAGTACAAATTAGATATTTTCATTCTCTCGACTTATCAGTAGTTTCCTCGATCACCAAATTAATCATAAAGATAATAATAAAACAAAATGAATAAAAGTATAAGTGTCAAAAAAAACAGACTGAAGCACATAATCAGAATCGTAGAAAAGTCGTAATTCTTTGTAAATCTCAAGGATTAATGAAATAAAAATGAAAACCAGTAAACGTATAATAAGAACACTCAATGTCTGTACAAAAGTTGAAATATGCAATCATGAATTATTATTAAATTATAAAATAGGCATAAAAGGGATTATCAATTAGATAGATATAATTACGAACCTTATTAAGTGGAATGCTGACAAGTTCGTCACTATACCCCTCATACGGACTCTAATTAAGGAGGCCTCGAATTATGTTTAATACAGGAAGCAATAAATTTTTTTCTTAAAACATACAGTACTATGCAAAAAAAATTGCTCACTCAAATTTTGTCGGAGTTTTCATGACTAAGCCCAAATGTGTCACTTGTAGTGCTCGATGCGAAATATAATGGTTACTTCTAACATTTCTAGACAATTTAAAACCGTTCTTAAATAAAAGAAAATTTCGTGAGCAAAATGGGTGATGTTTCGGAATTACGACGAAGCTTTGAGTTCAATAGGGTTTAGAAATTAAATACTATCATTAGCGTTATGCACTTTTTAAATTTTTTTCTTCTTTAATAAACTAATAAATTAACGAATGAAATAAGTCAATACTTTGTCGGCCCTCCCGTGGCCTTTATCATAGCCTTACAAATATTAGGCATGGGTTCTGCTAAATTTCGCAATGTACTGCTTTTTAAGGACTCTCAAATATCCCTGCTCAGACGTTTCAATGCTGCAATTATCTCTGGTCGATTCCTTGCCACTTTAAGTTTCAATATAGCCCAGATATTTTCGATTGGATTGAGATCTGGGCTATATGGAGACCATCTTAACAACTCGATATTATTCTCTTGCAGGTAGGTCTTCACCTTTAAATTATTGAAAAATAAGCAACAATTATTATCTATTTTAAAACTTGTTGCTCCTTGCTGATAGGTTAATTAAAAATATTTTATTTAACTAAATTCTTACAATGCTACTTACCGTTCTAGCAATGTGGCATGGAGCATTGTCAGGCTGGAAGACAAAGTCACATGTGCATCCAAACAACTCGATACTTGTGAGCTCAAGCTGATTCCGTAAAACATCCAAATGCACATTCGCTGTGTTTTTTCGGGCAATAAAACACAGTCGACCCTTTTTATCTCCAGAAAAGCAACCCAACACTATTACACCTTCCGTTTCCTAGGCAAAGTCTGCACGCATTCTTCACGTAGTCTTTCTCCACGCCTTCATCTAACAAACAGTCAGCCATCTCCAACATGCAGCTTGAACTTGGATTCATCGGAGAAGATTACTTTTACTTTACTCTTGGGTCCACAAAATATGCTCTTTAGCCCAAAGTAGAAGCGTTCATCTCATCTGTTGGGTCAAAAGTGGCTTCCTCATAAAACGACAGCCTGGAATTTTGGCCTCTTTTAATCTCTGCCTTACAGCGCTTGTAGAAATGTTTGTCCCACGTGCTCGAAAAAGATCATGCCGAAGGTCTGTAGGAGTTTTAAATCTATTACATAGACTTTGGAGCGCCAAGAATCTATCCTCAAGATGTGTTGTCTTCCGTGGCCTACCAGACCCACTGTTTCGTTTCGTACTACCCGTTCCACGAAATTTTTTTAAATTCCATGCAACAGTTCGTTGTGCACAACCCAATCTAGCTGTCGTTATACGTGTCGACAAATTCTCTCGTTCCAATACCAACATATTGCTTTTTAACTCTGCACTAACTTTTCCCATTTTTTTATAAATTTCACTCCAAATTCACTTCAACAAGACTTATCAAAACAAAATGAAATATTCGAAAAATTTGCTTGCTATTTATAGAAACTAAACACCCGTAAGTACCTAATGGCTACAATAAAATTTACTTTCCCGCCTTCAAATCCAAGAAATTCGAGCAGATGTCTGGAAAATGCAAGTGAGCAATTTTTTTTTGCACAGTACCTACGTATTATTAAAAATTTATGACCGTAATGAGCCTCCCCAGATATAAGGTTTTTACAATGAAATTAAACAGTACAAAATTGATAGATTGAGATTGCGAAATTTTTTTGTATTAAAAAGATTATAACAAAATATGTTTTTCATAAAACTCAGACTTTTCGGCCTTTCGAGCAAAATTATCTGTTTTCATCCAACCAGAGCTATTGGCATCTCCGCTGCAACCTGGTGAGCTACCTTAAAGGAAGTGATTACAGAAAGGAACACGCCGAAAAATCAAGAACGGTGGTATTTGTATCCTTGTAGCTATAAGACAATTTCAACAACTTTGATCATCTGGCCTCATTCTGCAGATTTGATTCTTTCGATTTGTTCAACACCTTTTAAACGGTTGTTACGCTAGTTCTAAACTAAAAATTTATTACCGTATTTTTATATATTCTTTTTCAGTAAAAATGCAATTAACCCGTTTCATCCATATTAAATATGTTATTACAGCGAAAATCAGCCTCCCTAAAATTGCTATCAATAATGTCATAGAATTGATTTGTTTAATCTAAGAGGTAAATTTGCTTATCACTATATTTGTATTTGGTGAATACATTATTGTAAATTATCATAAGCAGCTTGGTACTTAATCTCTAATACAGTTACTTTGGAATTTGCCTCGATTTTTCACTTCCACTCAGTCAGTCAGTCTAGTAACATTTGTCCGTCGCGCCGCTGCTAAACTTTTGTCAAATAATTTAAAATTAAACTAAAATCTGAAGTAAAACAAACTTGAATGTTTTTTAATCATCCACCTGCTTAGGTAACCTCCTCACTCATTAACATATGTTCTTAAACAACATATTGAATACTTACAGAAGAAATTTACAAGAAATCGTTTTAATAAAAAATGGGGGAAGATTCTCTAAACTATTTTTCACGGCTCAACAAATTTGCTATTCCTACCGTTGAAAAACGTCTCCTTTTCCTATATGAAATTTTCTTGTTTAAAATAATACATAACCTTATTCCTTGTGCAGAATTATCTTCAAGCTAAACTTTAATTTCATTAATCCGACCAGAGTTACCCGTCCCCATTAACTTTCCAGATCCCTACTGCTAGAAACAATCTGCGATATAAATCTCTTTCATATGTGTAGGATTCAGAAATAAAATTGAGAATCCACTCCCTTTCTTCTCTTTGTAATCTTTGTAACCATTGTACAGTATTAAAATAATAATAATAATAATAACTTAATTAGCTTAATTTAATTTTAATTCTCTTTCTTATCGATTTTCCCTGTATTTTGAATTGTATCCTATAGATTATGTCTAGTTGCTTGAATGGTAGTAATGCTAGAAATTTCAAAAGCGGTAAATCGTAGCTTTACTTATAAATTGAATAGTTAGAATTGCATCTAATTTTTTTCATCTTAAAATTTGTTCTTACATAAAAATCTGCTTCTGTAACTCTTGAGCATATTATTGAAAAAGGATAGAAAAAAATACTTTTGTTTTAGATAATTAGATCCTGGTAGCTTTAAATTGTGACTTTAGTCTGTAAGCTATTGCTGCAAGCAGAGCTGCGCAAGTACCAAAGAAAAAGTACTTAAGTACAAGTACAATTACCGAAGGCCTGAGTACTTCAGCGTAAGTACAAGTACCGCAAGTATGAAAAGTACTTGTAACTAAGTAAAGTACTGAGTACTTTTTGAAGTATTTTTTAAAGTACTTTTTTCGAATCTTTGTACATTGGCAGTAATATAATGAAGTTTATAGAGTTCAGTTAAGAGATACCTATTAATATAAAAATACATTTTGAAAACTATTATATGGATTGTTACCAGTGGCTACTATTTGTAATTTTTTATAGTTTTCGGCGCTGCACGTAGAGTAAAACTTTTACCTCTCATTGTTGCACTCATAAAAACTATTACTGGTCCGCCAAAACACCAATCGTCGTCTCCAATAATGTATAAAAATTCTAAGGAAGAAATTTCCAGTAGATTTCAAAGAAAAAATTGATTTTATATTGGAGCGAGGCATTGCTTGCCTACCTTGGTTATGTCCACTGACGAATATAATATGGACTGTTTACTTTTCTATTTCACGTGGGCACAATTGCTTGTGTCAAAAAGAGTTCTTACGTCGGTGCCAACATTGAAAAAATCATTGGCGGAAAGTTGAAAAAGTGAGCACGCAGCTCGAAAAGTGATTTTAATAAAACATTTAGCATTCCTTCATCTAATGAATATATCGTCTTTGGTAAAACAGTTTTTATCGCAGTAATATTCCTAAATGATTAATTTAAAATCATGTATTTCAACGAATCCACTAATTTAATTGTTGTTTACAGTTCTTTCTCAGTTGGTACTTGATGCTTAGACCGAAAGTCAGCAATGTTGAAGCGAGCCCACTTTCTGCAGTGTATTTCTATGAACGCAGTCAGTCCATATTATACATGTCAGTGGTTATGTCATCAAGTCGGTAAGAGGCATCGTCGATTTTATATTCGAGCGAGACGTTACTGGTTTTTGTCTTCTTGCCCAGTATTATTTGTATGTTATTAGTTTGTCAAAGGTTCTTCCTTGATGCGTGAGTGCAGCACTGCTTTGACAGTTCTTTGCGTGCTTTAAATTCAATTTAAAAGCAGTTGCGCTAGAGATTGTGTTTTGTTTTCTACGAAGAGTTAGATATTTGTAATGGACTCAGAAATACTTAAGTACAAAACTAAGTCTTAAGTACAAGTAAATAGACGCTAGTACTTATGTTCAAGTACTAAGTATTGGCATTTTAAAAGTATTGAGTAATAAGTCTTATGTAACGAAAATGTACTTTAAGTAGTACTTAACTCTTTTTTTACTTAAGTATTGCCCAGCTCTGGCTGCAAGTTCATAAATAAATAAATAAATAGACAACAATAGCATTTGGATAGCCTGTACGAAATTTAAGAAGATATATAAGTAAATGTGTATCATTCACCTTTTCGAAAGCACCTGGAGTCGATGAGGCACTTTCTAAGAAATTTCTTATATTTATATTATTTAGACTTTTAATAAGCCTTCTTAAGGCCACTTCAGAAACATTATATTAACTTGCTACACTATTCACATTTCTGTTTTCTTCTTTAATTTATTTAAAGTGGTAAGTTGTACTTCTTTATTTACAGAGGGGATTTTTATTTTATATTTAAGTACCTACTGTTGCTAATTAAATTTTTAATAAGTTGCAATAATTAAAAAAATATAGAAAATGTAGTAGGTATTTATGGTAATTAATAATATTTTAATGAAATGAATTGTTGTTATTGTTGTTTTTTTTTGGTTCACACATTTCAAATCCATTTCACTCTAAGGAAAACATTTTAAGTTAATGATGTGACACTACACCTAGATTTTGTGAAGTTTTGAAATACTTCTCTAAATTACTGATTTACATGTGATAACTTTTCGAACTTTGGTATAGATGCTACAACAAACAAATGCCATGCATTTGAAGAAATTTAATTATTATGCATTTGAATTTCTCATTCATTAGAAAATCATATTCCTTATTTGCAGGGGAAAGAGACTTCAAACTTAAAAAAGAACGTTCATATTTAGCGAATACTGTACTGTCATTTCACAGCGAATTGGGTAGAGTTTATTAAAATGCAGAAACTCTTCGTAATTTTGTTGAAAGACTCACAATTACTTTTTTTCCCTGATTCTGACATATAAATAAGCGTTAGAATTATTGTCACAAGAAGTGTTGCTTTATATAAAAATTTTTAAACATGAAACATGTTTGTTTTTCCATAATGCGCAATGCTAAAAGCTCTCAAACGAGACACGTTTCTCATACATATGCATTATAAAACGCCATGGCCTGTAGTAAAGAAGGCAATGAACTAGGTACCTCATAATTACATACTTTATACCACATCTTTAAACAAATGCAGACATTAATTGTAAACTTATGAATTGGGATGAAATTTAAAAAATAGAATCTATAAGCAAAAGATTCAAGAACATTCTTTAAACAGGTACTTTGCGATGACTTTCGTTGCCAAAAAACACAAAATCAAAATACTCGAAGCCTTCTTGCTAGAATGATGTATAGACCTATACATTTTAATTATCCTCTTATCATCGTTATGCTCATTTTTATAACTGCTCCTCTTGATCCATAAATTTAAATGTCAACCGCTGAAATTCATGAAGTTCTTAATCGGGATATGGTAGAGGTAGTGACTTGGTAGCTTTCTAAAATACAACAAGTAAACAAAGCTGATCAAAAACAAATCGGATATATAATGGTTTCTAAAATCTTTACACATGTAAATTATCATAACACGCATAACATCTGGTAACAATTTTAATTTAATGTAAAATCAAATAAATTGCAAACGCAGTTATGTCGAATAGACAATTTTCGGTAAGTCACGTTGACTGACCAACAAGTATCGACACCGGATACGTGTCACTATTTATTTGATTCCGTTGAAATAAAATAATTTTTTTATTTATTCAGCTTTTTCTTTGTCTCATGAAATATATAACATTATTGTCAATTAAGCAGAAAAGTTCTTACAGGTAGAAATTAATTAAGGTAGAGAGCTTTTGAATAAATCGGTCATTACATTGGAAATTAGTTTTTTTCATATCTCCTCCGGAGAAATATCATAACTTGTATAAATGAATAAATAAAATTTATATATTGAGGTTTATATATTACAGTAGATCCTTTTTCGCGACGTTTGTATGTTTGTAAAAATTAACAGAAAGTTCTATTAAAAAACAAAAATAAACCTTGCTGTGTAGATAAAATACATTAAAACCAGAGCTTGAAACTTTTAATGACTTTTTTTCAAAAAGTCTTCAGAACACGAGTTATTATTAACTTCTATTCCATAAGAATTAAACAAAATTATAAGAAATAAGAGTTTTAAAAAAATAAAAGTTTGTAAGTTTTATTATTAAGATTTTCGTAATAACCATTATTTTTAATTGCTATTTTTATCTGTTATACAAAAAAAAAACTTTTTAATAGTATCTCGAGACTTTTATTTCATTAAAGTCTTTTTAAGAGTCTTTTGAGATTGGGCAAACTCGAAGCATTGCATGTCTGTCGGAGACGTAAATGTTCGGAGAGCGCTCTCGAGGTCGATATAGCTTCGATTCCACTCCAAAAAAGCCTCAAGATCCTGGGGCTTGTTTTTTCGCACAACCTTAACTGGACTAAACAAGCGGCAATGGTTGCAGATTCTGTTAAATACAGGAACAATCTGCTAAAGATTATCTGCAGAAGAAACTCCGGGCCACCTTTGGAGACTGCTATAAAAATTGCTAAGCAGCTTGTTGTACGCAAAATAGATTATGGCCTCACAATCTATGGCTACACAACCAAGATGAACGTCTGCAAAATCCAGACGTCCCTCAACGCTACAGCTAGATTGGCTCTCGGCGCACTGCGCACCACCCCTAATCCCAGTCTGTTGGTTGAGTCGGGCCTCCCAACAATATACCAGAGAAGAGAAGAGCTGGCCTCCAATCTCTTCTATAAGTCCTTACACTACCCCAACTCCCCACTCCACCTACTAATCCTGGACACCTTATCCACGAATCCCGCTCCTACCAGGCGCACATGTCTAACATGGGCCATAGCAGACATCCCAAACTCTCTCCGAACTATTTCCTTTTACCCAGACACACTAAATCCTGCGGGCTCCCTTCCACCATGAAGAGTACCAATGGGGAGAATTCTTACAGACGAAAAGACCTACGAACATCTGGACCACAAAAGCAAGACAAGACTCCACATAGGCACGTACAGACGAATAAACGCGGACATAAACATATACACAGACGCCTCAAACGATGGTGAGGAAGTGGCCCTTGCCATCTGGTCTAAGGGCACTGGCGTTGAACTTGCCCTAACATACCATCTGCCGACATGGTCAGACGTCTTCACGGCAGAGCTGACGGCTGTCTGGGAGGCTGTCAGGTGGGCTGTCAAACAAGAGGGCACATGTGCCATCTTCTCGGACAGCCTGTCATCGCTCAAAGCTATAAAAAACCTAAAAAAACAAGAACACGCTAGCTGCAAACATCAGAACCTCACTGCATGCAGACAAAACCAGCTTGGCATGGTGCCCGGCTCACGTGGGGATAGAGGGAAATGAAAAGCCTGACACGCTGGCTAAAGGAGCGCTGCACGCTGATAATCCACATATAGCTCCACCAGGATATGAAGCTGTTAGAGCGCAAGCTCGGAGGCGTCAACTTGTATCCAGAAACATTACCTGGAGCACAGCTAGCACATTCGTCGCTGAACACCAGAAAACGTCAGAGAAACCCTTCATGCCTGACTCGTCAAGGAGAAAAATGATATCGGTTGCGAGACTGAGACTTGGCCACTTTCTACCGGTCAAGAGGCATATCTTCTCCAGACAATCGTGCCCTGCTTGCTCCTACTGCCGAAACACAACCTTAACTGCTGCTCACATATTATATCAGTGCAAAGAACTACAAAGACTTCTTTACGAACTTGGGACATCTAAAACACCGACTGAACTCCTCACATATAGGAGGGAGGACACAGACACACTACTCCTTGCACTGAGGACCTACCTACAAGACGGAAATTTAGACTTCAGACTCTAACTACAGCCAAACGGACTTTGCTCTACCTATATATAGAAAAATTAAAATTAAATGTATATTAATATTTAAATCCTTAGGTATAAACATAGCATCTATTTCCAGCACTTATTCACTTTTATCCAAAAAAAGAAAAAAACAATAACTTTGAGTATATACATAAGTTACTCTAGAACACACAACTAACTTATCCACTAAACTATTGAACTAGGATAATAGTACAAAAAACTTAATTTTAGCACCTAGACTCTACTCTTAAAATTAATAAGAACAGAATTATTTAATACAGAATACTACTTTGGATTATATAAAGAAAATAGCACTAAGGATTAGCCTAATTTTAGTTAATAATGTAAAATAGCTGTACAAAATATTACTGTCATAAAACTGTTAAAATTAAGCGTAATAATTAAGATTCAAACTAGCAGAAAGCTGCCCAGATGGCCTTGTAGCCGTGGGCCTACAATCATTAGTTGCCCGTTGGTATAATCTTAGTTTAGGCTCTATATTAACTGTAACTAATGTTTTAATAAATAAATAAATAAATAAATTTATGTTTATTAATTAAATATTTACAGTATTTACGGTCTGATTTAAAAAAAAGCATCTTCCGCTGTTTATAACATTTTAATCCATTTTATCCATACGGGTATTCATATAGGGTATCATAAGAATTGGTGTTTTAGACTAATTCTAGCCTTTTTACTTGTTTTTATTTAATTCTATTTTTTTATTATTATTTTTTATTTCCTTTTAATTAAAAAAAAACCATCCTGGGATTCGAACGCGTTATGGACAAATAGAGTCTGGACTTTTCTTAAGTTTATATGATATAAACGAATCATATTCTGTATATGAATCAAATCAATTAAAATGTTATAACCAGCGGAAGAGGCTTGTTTTTTTACACCAGACCGTAAATACCGTAAAGACTTTTAAAAAGATTTTTATAAAATAAAAGTCTCGAAATATTCTCAAAAAGTTTTTTTTTTTAGATGAAGGACGTGACTCCACTCTTGCCCACTGGCGTGGAATTCGAACCTCTGACACCAACATACCTATATTTCCAAACTTGAACCATTTACACGCAAATTCGGAAGATTCAGGAAGCCGAAGCCTTGGGATTTATCAAAAAGTGTGAGACAAAAATGAAAAATCTTTGAAAACAGATTGAAACCATTGCAGAACTAGAATCGTGTCGTGTATGGGACGAAAAACTAACCAAGCAAGTAAGAAAGATTAAAAATAGATTACGGGAACCAAAATAATGTTGTGATCTCCGTCTATCGGGATCAGTTAAGCAGATGTAACACAGCAGTAAGACCAACACGTCACTTAATCTTTTTCAACTTTATTCACATATATCTATTATTTATATAAATAAAATCATAAAATCGTGTATTTAATTTATCGTTTCTAATAAACCGTGATTTGATCTCTCTCATTGAATCCAAAAGTCTGAACTTTCTGAGCTTTTTCAGCCACCATGTCACCACGTATTCGTTGTTTTTTATTTACTTTTTATTTGATAACCCAGGTCACCGCTGTGACTGGCCGGTAGTCACCTGCATATTTCGCAGTGCCGCGCTTTCACAACAAACCCAATAATTCTGAGTTTGTTATGAAATGTGATGCACTGCAACTTTAAACAGTGCCACCGTTTAGGCAAGACCAGTTTGCATTTATTGTGTACGGTCTTGCTTTTCGCCACACAACAAGGACCTAGTCAAGAAGCGATGTCAACCAATTCTTGTTTCACACAGATTAATTGATTTATTTATATTTACAACAAGAATTGATTGATCTTCTATTCACAACAGTCTGAAAAAACTTAAAACTTTTATTTCGTACAATAAAAATTCACTCTTGACTTTTACTTTAAAAAATAAAAGTTTCCAGTCGGACTTAACTTAAAAAAAGACTTAAAAGAGAGATATTTTCAGGCTCTAATTAAAACTAAGAAACATTTAACTTCTTTCAAATAAATAAAATATACGAAAAGCATTGTGAGGTGAATATAACATATAAAAAACCAACAAATTACAAACCAATTAAAAATGAAATTAAGTCTTTAAAAATCAAGACATTTTATTCTTCTGGTGTCTGCTAGCCTTAGCTGTACTTCACGTTTACCTAGGCATCTGCTATTATAGCTGCACCTAAAGAGATCTGCTCACTGAGCTTCTCTAGGAGATCTGCATAATGGCTGCCTCCCATCATCGCTTCATCAGTGCGTAAGCATTTTAATTCACTATATGGCGGCCGTCTTTTAATTTACTACAGCATACTTATTTTCCACTTTAGAAATACTTTTTGATTTATTTTTGTTGGCACCCATTGTATTGAAGTATTTAGTGTTTGGTGAAACCTTTATTTCAGACTAGCGCCACATACTCGTAACATAAGCCAACATGACAACGAAAAATTTCAGTAGTCAAAGGAGGCAAATGGGATCTGCTTATAGTGTAATCCTCCGAGCGGGGAATAGCTATCAAAGCGTAAATCTTCCATTTAAATAAAACCTTTTACATCTAATTAGTTTTACAATAGTGTTCTCAATATTTTTCAAAATAATTCTTTTACAACTAAATAGTATTAAGTTTCTATGCACGGGAAAAAGTAAATAACTCGTATCAGCTCATTCATCAAGCCATCCAGAGACAAGATATTGAAACGAGCACATGCAATTAGATGAAGTTCAAACTAGATGAAAAGATACTAAACTAAAAAAATCAGACTCAACACAGTTGGTATAAAGATACTAACCTATGTTGAATTCGAGACTACTATAAAGTGCATTGCATTGATGGGAAGGCGGTGCATTAAAGTTCGGCTAAGCGTTAAGTCAAGAAAGAGCACGATTGTTGCATTTACGAGGAAAATAAACAGGAGCAAACTGATAAGCCGTACATTCTTTGGTTTAAAATATTTAAGGATAAGTCTAGATGCTTATATAAGGAGGAATACTGAACAGTCAAGTCACCCTGGACATTCCCGAGAAAACTTGGAGACTCAATCCTAACCCTCAACCCAACGATGGATCGACCAGACCGAAACAGTTTTCCAAGTAGAAGTATACCATCAATCTATGCTTTAGTAGACTTTACCCAGCAAACGCAGAGATAAAAAATCATCAGCGCGATAATTGGAGGATATCTTCCAGTTATCATCTTCGAAATATTTGAGCAGTACATATGTATGAAAATTGATTTAAAGATGCTTAACCAATACGTAGATTAGATGAGTTCGGTTGCTTCCAATTTCAGTTTTATCTTTTGTTCGTCCCGATGAAAAGAGGACGATAACCAAGGGCGAATTTTTCTTCTTAGTTTCGCCTGGAGAATCGATTGATGAAAAACCGATTTATGTTTATTTTTAATGAAGAAGATGCCTTACCAGAAAATTTAGGTCTGTTCATTCTGGTTTAATAAGCGTTCGGAGTAAATTATAGTAAAGGTTCCCATATTACTTTACTTCTCTCATTTATAAAGTTGTATTTAAAAATAATTTATTTCCTTCTATTACCGTGGCGATATTTTAGAGACATTTTGGCGATATCACTTTCTGATCTTCCAGGCAATACTTATGTGATACTTCAACGTGATTCCTCAACGATATCTTTCTGTTATCTTCTGCTGGTATTGCTGTCGTGTTCCCTACATGATACGAAAGCTATTCATCAGGAAGTATTGTATTCGGGATACATCCCTTCCCGAAGGACGTGACTTCCGCAATATAGAAGATGGTAATCTTCCGCCATAAAATTTATCTTCTCCGGAATATGATGCGCGAATCATCCGCGTATCATTATTCTTGCTGGGTAAAGATTCATTGAACACAAGATATTGGATTACTTACATAATGCTCACAAAACTGGAGCACTAAAATGTGGTTACTTTGATTTCGATTTTTAGGCAAATAATATAAGCAATGAAAAAGGAGACCAACTACATACCTATCTAAGAATCTTAGATGGAAGTTATTATACCGCTACTTTTCTCTAGATCCCAATCTCGGCAGCAAAAGTAGGGCTATATGCATGTGTGAAAATTGACGAAGAAAGAAAGATCCTGATTAGGGGAGTCAGTATGAGATAAGCTTTGAGATACCTCAAAATGCCGTTCATGATTTCATCAGTCATCTTGCTACCCCTGTTGCATTACGACAAATTATATAAAGTGTGCAATGCTTGAAAATGAATGGATATAATGATTACGTGACTCACAATAGACAATAAAAATACTTGCTGTCTTAAGAGCTACCTGTTTTGCCTGCAAATTTTAAGTTGCACATTATTCCGGACCCAGCTATCATTCCACCTACAATGTTTTGTGCGGCAGAGTCAGCGTACTGAACCATCTAAACTGTGTCATATTGTTCCATCGAAACAGGCTCAAGGAAACTGTGAGTAGAAATTCCGAATTTCTAAAATTAAACTGCAATCAAGAGTGGCCTTTAACGGGGCTGCTGACAAGACAATACTTCCTTAATCCATGGGAAGTAATCTATATCTAACTCTTAAGAATACTGGATTTCACAGAATAACCCACCTCTATGAAGGGAGAATCACAATAGCCATGTGGGACGATTACCGATCAATAAAAAAAAAACACAATTTACATTAACTAACTTCGAATGACGCTTGGAGAAGAATTTGAGATTTTCATAGACTCGGAATCATTTTCGTTTTCTTCTAAGTTTTCACCATCTTTGTCCTGAGATTGGAGAGTATATCTAACGCCTGTCATGCTGGCAATCTGGCTTTCGTCGTGGACATAGCTGCGAGACAGCTTTGTTAAAGGTGACTACAGATCTTCGTTTTGCACTTGATAAAGGTGAAATTTGTTTGCTGTTGCTGTTGGACTTCTCGAAGGCTTTTGACAGTGTGACCCATTCTAAATTACTAACAAAGCTTTTCTCTTTGTATAACTTCTCTTCGTCAGCCATTGCAAGCATAAAGAGTTTTTTGTCTAATAGGTTCCAGCAAGTAAAACTAAAGAATGATTGTTCTAAGCTTTTACCATTGGTCTGTGGAGTCCCACAACGCTCAATTCTGGGACCATTGCTATTTAGCTTATATATAAATGATCTCCCTAGTGTTGTTAAAGATTCAAAAGTACATCTGTATGCTGACGACGTCCAAATATACCTTAATAGACCGATTGGTTTGATTGAGGACGGGGTACAACGTATGAATGACGATCTTCAACGAATTTTCTCATGGTCAATCGAAAATAATCTGGCACTCAATGCCAGTAAATCTTGCTGTATGTTGCAATATAGAAATGACATTAATGTAAATGATGTTCCTCCGATAACTCTAAATGATTCTACTTTGCCGTACATGAGAACAGTTAGGAACCTCGGTGTCATGCTGAATGATCATATGACCTGTTGCGACTTTGTCAAGGCTCTTATCAGCAAAGTCTATGGCTGTCTTCGACAGTTATGGTTGACTGCAGCGTTATTATCCATAAACACCAGATTTAAGCTTATAAAAACCTTGGTTATGCCACATTTTAGCTATCGTAGTCTAATGTTTCCGTCACTGGACTCTGTATGCAGTCGCAAACTAGACGTAGCCTATAATGATTGTGTACGTTTCATCTATGGATTGCGACGTTTTGAACACATCAGCCTGTATCAGCACAAAATATTTGGATGTTCAATTCAAACTTATCGCACATACAAGAGTTTAATCTTCATGCATAAAATTATATATACGAAAGAACCTAGGTATCTTTATGAATATTTAAACTTCCTCCGTTCTGAAAGGCACCGACAGCTTCTAATTCCTCGCTTTCTCTCTGTACTTGGGCAGCGCTCTTACTTTGTGCATGCGACAAATATCTGGAACTCTCTACCTGCGGATATTCAACGGACGACCTCTGCCAGCCGATTTAGAAATAGTTTAAAAATATTTTTAAATATATCCCAATGATTAGATTACATGTGTGTTGCTGTTCTTATTCTTCACGGTTTCTTTACTTCCTTCCACCTCCGGCACATCCACCTCTGAATTATTATATTTTTGCTAATTAGTTAGTAACGTAGTCACTTAGCTTTAATTACATTTTTGTTATATTGAAACTCAATTAAGATTATTATTTTGTAGTTATTAAAATCAATTGTGCAAACAAAAAAGATTGTAAGTCTTGTTGTACAGTCAACCAGTATAAATAAATTGAAATTGAAATTGAAATATATCTAACGCCTTATTGCCCAGTATTGAATCTTTTCCTACAAAATATTCACTCTTTGAAGTGTTTCAAAAGAGCATTTCATTCTACAAAATAGTTATGGTATAATTATGGCCGTTCACTCTACTACGAGTCTACTTTCGATAAATTAATGGAATTATTTGGTAAATTATCTGGCTCTGTTCGATTATGGCCTATGACCGTGATGAGCATCACGTTGAAGTAATCGTGTTGCCTAAATTTTATAATCTTTTATATTTTTTTTCCAACTAATTAACTTAATTAATCATATGCCAAACACACATACACATGCAATCATACATCCGGGTTTTAATTTTATTTACTAATTAGGGTGTCATATACGTTTTGAAACTGAAGATCCACATCCGTTGGCAAAGTTGGGCTCAAAAACCCAATTTACCTCGTCAGACTGCTGCCTCCGGCAGACACAAGTCAATCACATGTCTTTCGAGCACAGCACGAACTACGCTCAATTAACCAGAATGTCATAAATTAGAGTCACAAATTGAAATTTGCGAACCGTCAAGCGGTGAACAAAGATTTCCATTGTCAGTGATATTTCTACAAGAGCCACAACAAAAAAGTCTCATTTCGATTTGATTTCGAGTCAAGTTCACACCTCCAACAGGTAGGTACTGTCAGCGCGAGATGAATTAATCTGTGGTTGGTAGGTGGTAGGTGCGACCCGAGAAAATTGAGTTCAAACGATCACCATGGAAGCAATTGGAAATGTCAAATCGACCTGCATTTGTCATCTACATATTTCAATCACTTTCGTATTAATATTTAATTGAACTGCGTGAATTGTTTGCTAGATGGTGTCACCTACTCATCTGGAAAGGTCTATAAATTAGAAAATCTATTCTTTCCTGCCATAGCTAGTTAAATCCCGGGAGGTTACAAATGCTAGTAGGTCGATGAAATAGTTATGATATTTGTTATAAGTTGGAAGAACGGGGGTGTGTTTACTTTTATGTGTCATCAACTACACCCAGTTAGGTATTGGTTTATAGAGCCTATTTTGGGCTGAGACTTTGCTAATAAAGCTTAAAACACTCTGCACTGCGAAATATTAATTAGAATCCAGTTTAGTCCAGCACGGGCAGTCTTTTAGCTTAGTATTCTAGGTTAAACCATGGGATTTAAATAAAAACAAACCCGAGGAAACTCTCACCATTACGTTTTTTAAGCCAGTTAGGACCAGGGCTATAAAATGGATATATTTCATCAGCTGATTCAATTTTTTGAGATTAGTTGTAGTTTTATCTTTAAATAATTTTGTGTGTTGTTTGAAATTATAGAAATGAATAGGCGAAAACAATTTAAGTTATAGACATAAAGATTTTTTTAAAAATATTATTACAATATATGTCCAAAAATTGTGGAGAATAGAAGGACTGATGCCCTGACAACAAATAGAAAGAACGAGTCATGAAAAGAGATAAGTAAAAGTAAAAGCGCGAATCTAATTCTAAATTGAAAAAAAAGAAACGAATTTAATAAATTAATAAAATAGAGACTTAAACAACAGCGTGAGGGCAGAACAAGACCACATTTGTTGCCATTGTTACCGAATACTCCACTCTATTTCTTTGGAACAAAAGGAAAAGCGATAACGAAAAAAATGAGTTTAGAATTGCAATTAATTATATATTTAAAAATATATTTATAGAAAAAATCTGAGAATAATTTAAATAAACAATACAATGTTACCGCCAATGACAGTAGAGAAAGTACTTGTTAAGAACTATTCTGTTCTTCTCGCTGATTTAAGTCAAGGTGTTACACCTTGGCCTTTGATGGGAATGTAGCGGCTCTTAAAACTACACCAAATTACCTGAAATCAAAGTTAGTTAGTAGGTAAATGAAATAAAATCACTGATTATGCCGATGGGGGAAAATTAATGGTCCTTCTAGTTTATTAACTCAGTACATTTATATTAATTTATTGCTTACTCTTACAATATCATTTATTGAGTTCGATGAAACAATGAACTCATACAAAGATTACATTACAAAATAGGAATGTCGAAATACGAGAGAAAACATATTGCAATTGCAAGTATGTTAAGAATGTTAAAAGTGTACAAAAAATCCAAACATGCATATTTGCTCGATTTATTCGATGAAAGAACTGGGAAACTTGATGCTTCCCTGAGTACAATCACCTCGTAATGTATGCAATGATGTAGCATTGAGTAATTGAGTGACTTAAAATAACATGATTTAACTACTTATTCTATGTCCAAATAAATCATATTTTACAGTACCGACAGAGCAAAAGAAAAAAATGGTTGTTGAAGTTTGCGACGACTTGGTTGAAGGAAAAAAGGCTAAACCGGAAGCTGAAATCGATAAAAATAAAACGAAAACTAAAATGCAATGTAAAATTTAATGTAAAAAAAAATGTTTATTAACGTAACTTTTTTTTAATTATATAACTCCTTTTTAAAATATCAGATATTCTGGTGCTGACAATATTATAAGGTTATGAGAACAAAATCTTAGGTGCTACATACGTCACTTGGAGGAGCAATTCTTTCTTTCATCAAGAAGGAACTTTTTTTGGATTCTCCGGTATATAGCAAAAGCTAAAAAATGTTTATTCAACACAACTCATTATATTTTGGGTGACAAGTTTCAAGTCTTGGTTTGACTCATCAACAGGTCCCAAATAGCGAAATTGAGTGAGTTGAAAAACAAATGAAAAAATAGAACAAAGAAAAGAAATGAAAAAATGAAAAAATTGAGAAAAATAGAAAAAAAATTTATTCAAAAAATTTAATTTTTTTTAAAAAAACCAGATTCATTCGAAACGAATCGAACCTGTATTCGCCCGCAGTGGGCTGAAAAAGAAAAATAAAAAGGAAGAAGAAGAAGCGTTTCATCTCAGCAGAAAACCTTACACTCATTGGTGCAGCTTGGTTTTCTGCCTGCTGCAGACGCTTGAAATAAATCAAATTGATCTCCCCTCATATAAACTCAGAATAAATTCTAGGTGTGAATTATATGAGGCAAAACACTCCTATATTATACCAAGGAGGAAGAAATAAAGAAAGAGATTACTCTATAGGATTTTTTACCGGGTTAAACTTATATTATACAGGTTCGATTCGTTTCGAATGAATCTGGTTTTTTTTTACAATTTTTTTGAATTTTTTGTATAAATTTTTTTTTCTATTTTTCTCAATTTTTTTCATTTTTTCATTTCTTTTCTTTGTTCTATTTTTTCATTTGTTTTTCAACTCACTCAACTTCGCTATTTGGGATCTGTTGATGAGTCAAACCAAGACTTGAAACTTGTCACCCAAAATATAATGAGTTGTGTGATGAAATATCAAATTAAAAACATTTTTTAGCGTTTGCTATATACCGAAGAATCCAAAAAAAGTTTCTTTCTTGAACAAATATAAGTTTAACCCGGTAAAAAATCCTATAGAGTAATCTCTATCTTTATTTCTTTCATCATATTATGTGACACGCTACCTGTAGCAGATACTATTATGGCAGGCTTTCACTAAAAATTATTAAATCGAATTTTTTTCCGTAAACTTAGAATTGATCTTGTTTGGGAATCTTTCTCTTCACATCCAATACTGTTTTTCCAAACTACTCCAGTTCTGACAAAAGCATTTGAAATCTTTGATAGTTTTTGTAAAACTTATCAATAAATTAAGTTTTCTCTGCAGGCACAGATTAATCTTACTTTAAATTCTTCAGCTTCTGATCTGATTTTCAGCTTTGAAAAATTCAGAACACTTTGATTGTGGATGTTGCTGTGCCACCAATAAAATAAAATAAATGTACAGAAAGAAAATGCATAGAAATTAATAAAAATCCATAGGTCCATTATTTTCATATTTAAGTCACAAGTGATCTGTATGTTAATAGAAAAGTAATCTTTTCTATTCCTAAATAATTCCTCATAAACTACAAAGAATTAAGGAAATTTAAAAAAGGAATCAAAATATAAATTACACATTTTCGATATACCATAAATTACTCCTATAACATGTGGCCTTATTCGCATTTTTTAAAAATTCTAATTTACTGTTAACAGTTGCATAATACCTTAAAGCAACTAGAACTGAGCTCCTTGCTGATAAAAGATTTCGTTTATCTTAGGAGCTTATGTTTGGTTTTATTTTTTATACCAAATTATTGACCATAATCCCTCATCGCCCAGATGGTTCAAATTATTCGGATCAATGATGTGCCTTGATCGTTTATGCACAGTTCATTCCTTCTATCAGCTCTGAATAGATATTTTCAGATAATATCGAATCAAGGAGATTACTAGTACTTATCACTTCTAAATCGAGTTATCTGAAATAATTTTATCCACCGATCAGTACCTTCCTTACTACTGCTACTTTCTTCAATCAACAATAAATTTAATTATCTTTTTGTGGTAAAATTATGGTATACCAATTTTGTCATTCCGTTTGTAATGCATAGAAACAATGCTGGTTGAGCAGAATGAATTGGACACCCACGCATAATATTAAAAGTTATTTTGACCTTTGCAGGACATCTGTCTATCCTCTCGATAACTTGACACTACGTTTGCTTAGAGAGCAGAAATTTTGCACATGGGCATCTTAAAAAAATTACGGATTTAAGTTCAAAAATGGGACAAATCGGGTAATTGTTTCGTAACTTTGTCTTACAAAAATTTCGATTTTCGGACACTGCCTGAAAATGCGTTTAAATCGAGCAATTCTTTTATGGTGTTGTCATACAAAAATTGGGGTTTTTATTTATTCTGTGAAAACGATCAGACCTAAACGTTTTTATTGTACTGAAAAGCTCTCCAGAATATAAAATCCTACGAAATTGGTTATAATCATTTTTACAGTCCGACGAACCATTCAGAAAATTGATACAAAAACCACTATAACAATCGTAGGCACATAGGGGTGCCCATATGAAATTACATATGGCCTTTTATCTAGAGTATCGTACGAATTGGTCTTATACCAATTATACCATTTTTGCTTGTATTAATTATATATTAATTTCAATAAATAAATATTATAAGAATCTGACTGCAAACTGTCAACGGCTATTTAATACTTTTTTAGGTTATTTTCGAGGGTACTCTTACGTCGTATCTAAAGTCTTTGTACGTATGTACATGGTGGGCGAATACACTTTATCCCAGATTGAGGATAATTTTGCTCAATGAATATGGCCTTAGGGGCCTAAAGTTTTTTCAAGTCCGTGTAATGATGTCCTGAATTTTGAACGCAGGACTGTTTGGATGATTGTCTTGGATAAGTACTGAGTTAATCACATCTTGTTACTGCATAAGCTATATAATTTTCTTGGCTTTACGGCTTCCGCTTCTGCTCTTATTGGCAGCCTTTTGTCAGAACGCCACCAACAGGTTAAGGTGGATGATAAGTTGTCAGATTCATTTCCTCTCCTGACTGGTGTACGTCAAGGTTCAATCTTGGGGTCGCTGCTATTTAGTTTATTTATCAATGACCTTCCTCTAGTTGGTCGTGATGTCAGGATTTACTTATAACCAGATAATGGCCTGTTCGAAGCGAACATCGCAAAAATTAATGATAATTTGAGCAGAATCAATGCATGGTCTAAGATTAATGCATTTTCACAGCGGTCCAGTACATCTACCTCATATTCCACTCTTAATTTTGTACAAACATTTTTAAAATTTACATCGGACTCCGTAAGCTCTGGCTCTCAGGCAATAGTTTGCCAAAAGTAGCCCGCTTATTGCCTTATTTCACTTACGGAATTTTAATTTTCTAGCGACTTGATTGCGTTTGTACCCGTAGAATGAAGATCACGTTTACTTACGCTTCATTTTCGGACTTCGCAGAGACCATGTCTCGTCGTACCTCAATCAGCTGGTAGGGTGCATGCTTACTAAATATCTCAAGAAAAGAGCCTTGCTGTTCTTCTTTAACCTGCAAAAAAGTAATGAACCACATTACCTCAGAGAAATGTTTAATTTCAATAATTCACATCGAAACAGGAACATTATTTTTCCTCGCTTTATTAGGCTAGTCGTGGAAGACTCTTATCTTGTCCATATTGCGTATTTTTGGAATGCTTTTCCACTTAGCCTCCAGCATGCACGTACTGTCAATTCCTTTAAGAGCCTCGTTGATGCCCATTTATTAAATAGAAGCCCGTAATTTACTTGATTGTCTTGTCACTTCTCACAGCTCAAGCGCTATCTCGAATTATTGAAACTGTTTTTCTTCTATTCATTTAGTAACTTGTTCTAGTATTAGTTCTATTTTGTAGGTTTTTATAACTGGTTTTGTTAGCCTTAATATGCAACATATATACCTACTCAGATTACTTAGGTTTTGACTTTATTTTAAAGTGCCATCCATATTTATAATTACATATACCTAGTAATTCTCATTTGTTATTGATTTGATAATATTTTTATTTTAAGGACTTCCCCCACGTTTAGACCAGTTGCTTTTCGATATAATAAAAGCTTGTAATTTTGTATACTATCGCCCCTAATAAATTTTATGTTAATCTTGTTTGACCCTATTCCACGTTTACGCTGAAATTTTGTTGACGCCTTTTATATGTAAATTGGAGATTGAAATTCAATTAGGGGCAAATTGGCAAATCAAAAATATCCTAGATTGTAAAACCTAACAGTACACTAAGATCTATATGGAAGATTTGCCTATTTATATGACCTTTTCCATAGTTTTTAACTGAAATGATGTGAGAGTGAATGAGCAGTACGATTTATCCACAGTTCCTGTTATTTTGGAGCAGCAAATTTTGTTTTATTTTATTTTGCTTTGTTGGCCATCATAGCACTGAGTTACAGAAAGGAAGGAATTGTAGAATCCACAGAACTTGTTTTTAGCCTGTCCGATTCACTTGAACTTTTTCTTAATGGAATCCCGATAGTTTTCCTATGTAGCACCTACTAACTGCCTTTTTTACGGAGTTTTTGTAGTTTCTAAAACCTGTCTTGCATCTCTATTCGGGAGAACTTTCGGTCTTCTGTTTCATTTTGCTTGATTTATGGAAAGGACACTTCTTTGAGAGCCTCGCACACTGAACAGGGCTCCATAATGTCATTTACAGCATGATGTATCAATAACGGTACCAGTAGCAGTTCGATCATACTATGGGGTATTTTCCATCATCTAGAAAAGTAGATCGAAAAAAAGAGAACTTAAATTGGATTGGCCATGGTTAATCAACTACAAAAAGGTTGCCGAGATGTATGCTATGATTCCATCGAAATATGATGATATGAATAAACAAATTGAAAAAACTGGGAAGAATTTGTATATTCTGACTTAGAACATGTTTGGACTACTTAGAGTGGCAGATTCGTCTATTTGGCCTTTTCAATGGAGAGATAAAATGAGAATGATGCTAACAGTAAAATTCAACTCAACAATTTTTCTAAGATTATCAGAAATTTATTGAATATCGCTGGAGCTATTGCATGTATCTCAGTTTTACAACTTTATTCTTGATTTAGCCACTCTCAATTTATATACCCCAGATTCACCAGACTATACCTTCAATGTATTCCTCTGGTAGTGTTCCCCAAAACTGAAAAATTTGCCTTGTTTGTTTAAATATGCTAAGAAAGCTAATCAGTGTCGAGTAATAAGAATGATATTTCTGATGTAGTAATTACAATGTGGAGAAAAAATTGAGAAGTGCAAAATTTTCTCCTTGAATGCAAAACGATTGCAGACTGACAAATGGCTGTCAGAATTGTGTCGGCCTCAATTTAAATCGGTGCCTCTGAAAGGAATACGTGTGTAATTTTGCATTTCTTGCTTTTAATTTAACGCCCGGATAATTCTACAGTAATAAGTTAAAAACAATTTCCAAGAGCTCTGCGGCGTGATTGACTAAATGCAACATGCTGGCAGATTCTCGTTTATGGTGCAACATCTGAGGAACACTTTGCGCGACTTACGAACGCCGCACCACAATAAAAACAGATGAATGACTGATTCCCACCCAGATCAAAAGTATCCTAAATGAGCGCTTCGGTGTTTCTTTTAATGCGCACGCAGCAAATGTGACGTTTTAATGTTGCGTTAATTAAGTATAATTCCTAAACTTAATTTCCAATTAATTCGCAATGCTGTTGCGTATCTACCCTGCAGGCTTAAGACCGGGGGCCCTCTTGTCTGTGCTTGGCTGGTCTCAGTCACCGCTGAGACATGCAAGTCTGACAAGTAAACGCATCTTTACCTATTCTACTTACTTCTTGTCATCCCTGCGAGCTCACGTTCCTTACGTTGACGTAATTTGCACAGAAATGATTGCCATCAGACCGTCTCGCGATGTGACATGTTTTGTCCCACTTAAATTAAAGCAATCTTCCCGCCACATAATAGGCCCTCTAACAACTCCTATCTGCGCATTTTGACTAGGAAATTAGCTTTTCTAAATGAGAAATTTATTCACCGCCATGTAACACGATAATTAAGAGCAGTAACCACTTCCTTTTATCACCTTTTTACAAGATCGTCAAATATGCAAATCTCCCACGGAATTCCACACAAGATCATCACGATGCTCTTGTTGCCTCTGCCCGGGCTTATTTTATGGGCTACAAACGAGAGTGAGATAAGACCCGATCACCTCTTCGAGAATATAATACAAATCACATCGCAAAAAATTGCCTCTTTACTATTTTCCTTGTCGTAATTGAGGAGCGGCCATTATAGATGGAGTGCTAGACCATGGCCGATAGTTCTCATTATTGGGCTTAATGTTCTTCTGCTGAATATCGTATTTAATGTCGCTTAATGGGCAGCTCAATTAATATGACATTATGCCGTAGCACAGTTGGGGCAACCATCCGTGCCGGCTTGTAGATTGGTAGTTATGGTAGGATAATTTACATGAGTAAATGAGCTAACGACCAGATGTGGTGGTGGCCATCGCTACTGGTGAACCTAATCGCCTTTCTTTACTGAATCATATTAACTCGATTGATTACGAAACAATATAATAATTGTAATTGGAAGCAACTTTATTTCTAATCTACATAGATCAAGTGATAAGGACAATTTTGTGTTTTAATCGATTGATAATAATTGTTGTTTACAAAAATACACAGCACGTGTGTAAAATTGGTCTTGCAATCAATGGATTTTAATAATGATAACTTCTTAGGAATATGCAAGTCGAAGGCCATTTAAAACAGGAATTTTGTGTCTATCAGAAATTGTAGCCAATTAGTCGCAGGTGGGTGTGTATCCAGGACCATTGATTTTAAGAGGTTACTTTATGTTGCTACTACCAAAAGTCTCTAAGTCAATTTTTATATATGAAGTTGGCATTATTAGCTACTTTCATGCGGAGTAATAATGCTTATAAGTGGATGGGTTTAAAATTAAATGCACTGATTTTTCGGTGCAAGATGATTTCAGAGTTCATCCAGTCAAAACAAAAGTCTTTTAATTAAGGCGTTTTAATTATTTGTGTAGTATATAACATATTAAATTACAAAAAAAATAAAAGCAGCTAAATTTAATTCAAACCAACAAATTAATTGGAAATATTCAAATTTGGTAAGAAAAGGTAGAACGAAGCTGCACTAATCGTTTACAAATAAAGAAAATGGAGTAAAGAAAAATGTAAATTTAAGCTTGGGAAATAAATTAAATAAACCACAAACTTCACTGAAATTTTGTATAATTTTGCCTCCCATTGGAATTAGTTTTTCAAAGTTTCCTAATCAGAGCATAATCGTCATATTTTTTTTTGGTCTGTTCAAAATTTTTATAAATTGGAAATTATAGAAATCATTGCATTTTCCTTGAATGTCAAATGTTTGTGTCTACAACTAAGTTAGGTTACAGTTCTAATAGCTGGAAACTTAAATATTGGGTGCTCGTCATCACTGGATAATTCAGCCCAGTTGTCGGGTTATTTAATTCTTTTAATTGGAGCTTTTTTCTGAAAATATACTTTTTATGGGATGCCTTGGTCTTGTCTTGTTATCGTCAATGATACATTCGAGGGGAAGCAGTACAAAGTTCGAAACACAGCGAAAAAGGCCCTCTTTGAATCGTAATTTATTGGACTTTATATCTACATACATATATGAATTGCTCCTTTATTTAAGACCAAATTTATCACACATTTATCTTTATTCTATATTATTTATTTTTTTATTATTATTAGATTTGCAAGCTTCTTGTTTGAGGAACTTTTTTTAAATTTCTTCTTTAAATGCTGACTGAAAAGTGAGAAGCTCTCAAAATGATAAAAAATTATGTCCTTTTTATATCTACGTGTGAACTTTAGTTGCATTTGGATACAAAATAATGAGATTGATATACTTATTCCCTGGAAACTAGATTCATCACATGAAATAATCAACCATTTTGTTGCTATGCTATTGTTTTTTTTTGTTTTTTTCTTCAAATTATCAAAACCAAGCTTAATTCGATAATTTCGAAGTTTTTCCAAACACTGTTTGAAGCTCTTCAAAGTATGTAAAATGTCAATTGTTGGAACATTTTTGTAATAACAAGAAAATTAAAGTTTTTAATTTTGCTCTTCATCGACACAGCTTTATTACTTTCATCTGCTTTGTAGCTTTAGAGAACAGGTTTTGTCCTTTGGTTCGTTTAATATTTTGTACATTACATTATAATATTTAGTAATAAGCAGAAGAATAACACAAAACTCAATTCTTGACCTTGACCTGATGGACTTGTGTTCTACGTCAAGTATACCATCAAGCGGCATTTCTCGTACAGAAAACATGAATACCAGAGTATTATAGATATCTCGGCTTCTACGATGCGTATTCAGTTACTGTATCCTTCTGGCTTGAAGTTTCTTTTGAAACAATATGATTTCTGCGGTACTAAAGAATACCACTGCCACGTTCTCTTTATTTTTAATGTAGACTTAAATGTAATATAATATCACTTTCTGGGAAAGAGGTTTCTTTAATCTTAAAAAAAAAAGTCAAACCATGAAATTTCACTTCGATTTTGTGTACTGCACGACGGTTGCTGAAATTTTTCACAGTGAATATTTACTACGACTGGAATTTTTATTTCCCTCCGCCATTGTCATATACTATTTCTTAACAACAAAATATAATTAACTGTTCAATCTAAATCTACTAAATATTATTGATTATTCGGATTTGAATCGATTTCTTAGGTCCTTTTGTTCATTGAATATGAGCAAGACAGCAAACTTGGTAATCTAAACACATGAGCAAGCTCTGAGGTTTATTTTAGGCAGGATCGCGATAGGTTCACACCACGGAGGCCAGGACGGCCGATTATGCTTACCTGCTAGAAACATTTTCACCAAAACCTTCCAATCCTCTTAATGAAGCACAGCAGGTCTTGGTAAGGTAAGTTTTTCAGCTCATCCACAAATAGGAGGGCAGACTCAAGCGTATCCAGCCTGCTCTGGGCAGAGGCCGGACAGAAAGTGTTCGGTTGTCTCAGGCTCTCCTTCCAGGCAGAACAGACACCCAGGGCTATAAACAACTCCGATCCGTGTTAGATGAGCGTGAAGCGAGCTGTGGCCGGTGATGATGCTAACCACAGCTCAACATTGTTTTTTTCCGAGCCCCAAGAGAAAATCAGAGAAATTCAAGAAAAAGTTTTGTGCAAGTGCTCAGGCGCGCCCATCTGTGGTGATGTTTTATACGAACATCCGTTTGTATGAGAGACACCGATGTGGCAACGCCTGCGGTGGGTTCCAGTCCAAGGAACGGAGAGCGAGAGCCAGAGCTGGCTAGACTGTCAATCCTTTCATTCCCCATGATCTCCATGTAACCTGGAACCCACTGAAGAGAAACCTTGTTGTGTGCTTACTTAAGGTGCTAGATCAATCTGAAGAGTTTAGCAAAAGCACGACTTCGTTGTTATTTCCGAGGGTGCTACATAAATTGTAACCCATGTTCTTATGATAACCTCTTGTTATTTCAATGCCAGGTGCTTTTCTTTTCCAGAAGAAATTGAGTATTTTATATTTCATGAAGTTTACCTTTGTCTTGTGAGGAATATTGCAACCTCGTCTTCATTGCAGCCGATGTAATACAAATTTCAGAAAACGAAATCAAATGGTAAATATAATTCTCATCTTTAGAATAATTTTCTGTTCTAATATTTGCACTTGATTAAAAATGCTTGATTTAATTACAAAATGGGATTGAAAAAATGAAAACCTTTAGTGTCCGTGAATATAATCGGAGGTTCATCAAATGAAGTACAAATTGGATTACAATTTCTAACAAAATTTGTAATATGTTTCGCACAACTATTCCTTCCAGTTGAAATAGCATTATTTTTATCTTACGATAAAAATACGGCTATTGGATAGTCATGATGAGATTTATACTAAGAATCGTGTTTAAAAATATTTTTTCTTGTGTTGAATATACTTTTTTACCTTGACAAACATATTCAGCCAGTTTATTTGATGACTTTCCTGCTTCTCTGATTTATTTTTATAATTCGAAAGGATTTGCGACTTTCTTTTCCATGTTTCTTAACTTCCCTATTACTAAGAGAAAAGCAGACGAATTTTATCAGTTTCGAACTCGTCGGCTGAAATAATTGTAAGCAATCTTATAAGATGTGGTAGTATCGGAGAAATTCTCAGAAACTGAAAACTACCCGCGGGGTTCTTTGAATCCAGTTCAGTCAGTCTACTGCTTTACATGATGATGATCCGCTATAAGTAGGTGTTTCATGTAATAAATATATTGTTAGTAGGTATTCATGCCGTTTATTATAATACCAGTGCTGTATTGAGCTATGTCAGGCTACTTGCAGTCCATCAGCAAAACAGGATTGATATGAATTAAGTAAGAATAGAAACTGGACATTGCTTCGGCATTAGTGAGCTTCTCCGGTACTGAGAAGAACTAGGACCTTGAAAATAATTCGAATCCATCATATATGTATATATGTTATGCTAATTCCATGTGAGTTTCTTATGGCAAAAAGGATCTGTTTCGAATTTGGAAACTTTGTCGATGTGACATTTTCGTAATATTTACAGAGTGCCTATCACTTCCAACAAATTGCAAAGAGTTTCCTGTTAGAAGTAACAGGGGTTGATTACTATTAGTTTTTGGATTCTCAAAAGAGAATGATATAAGTTATTTTTTTGTCATTATCACCAGATTTTAGATAGTAAGGAACCATTTCGTAAAGAAATAAATAAATATAAATATAAATTTTTTCTAGTCCAAGCAGATTTCCTTAAAATTTCTACTTCTATTTTTACAAATAAGTAATATTTTTCCTCTAAACAAAAAAATAATGTTCTCTACTTACTTGAGTGTAACCGACAGTCTTTCTTCTGTGCTTGTTGAGTCTCAAATTATGGGTTTCCTTTGGTTAGAGAAGGATTTACAGCAATTCGAATTGCAACATTTTTCTTTAGGGGTTACACCACCACATTGAGTTTTTCAAAAAATTGATATATTTTTTTGGTTTTTTGCTATATAAATTGTTTATATTTTGAAGAATATTTTAAGCATTTAATCATTTCAAAATTCAAATTATATCCGTTATAGCAATTAGAAGTAAGTGCGGCAGGGAGTAGTTGTTTTTGTTTTGCATTTTTTCACGAAACTACATTTTACAAACTGGTGTATAAGATATCTCAAGATCGGTTTAACAGATTTTTACAAAATCCAAACCACATATTCTTTATAATATTATCTAAGACTTGAATGCCGCGTTCATTTTTCATAAATTGTTAAAATTAAATTTTTTTATAAAAATCCGTTTTTTTCCAAACGCTGTTATTTCTGCAAAAACTATTTAAAAATATTATAAAAATTTTCCTTACATCTAAGCTCTTATCTTTGTAAATTTTTTTCTTATATTCCGAAAGATGCCTGACAGAAAAAAAAATTCCACCATCAGCAAGGATTTTTAAAATAGGGTCCTACACGGCTCATGTCTCCGTCGTTTTGTAATTGTTTTTATTAATTTTTTTTTTTCAAATTACTATGGAACTATATCTGTAAAATAAAAGTAGTTTTTTTTATATTTAATAGCTGCGCAAGAAAAAATGTTATTTTTATACCCATTTTCCCGAGAGCCAAGTTTGTGTAACTCCTTAAATATATTAAAATTATTCAAATTTGCCTTCTATTTATTCTTTACTTTAATTTGACTCTTCGCTGATTCACTAAAGGATTACCAATTTATATTTACGTGCTTCATACGGTACGCTATATTCTTACTGGGATTGGAGTTAGAATACCTTAAAATTAAAATATTTTTAATTTTTAAGAGAATTTTCGAATTAAAAAGCCCGTGGATTACAATTAGCGGTCCTAATTTGGAAGTCTTTCGCTTCATGTATGCTCATTTTGTTTACCACACCTGCTCCAGTAAGTAGTACCAAAAAACTACCTCTGTTACACATCCACATAATTGTTAGTAGATGTATCCAAAATAATCGAAACAGTCCTTTTTGATAATTCTAAATTAATTTGCCATTGACGCGCCGCGCCGCAACTGATTACACGGTCCGTCTTAATATATTTGTTCACTAAATGTATCCGATCCGATCCGAACAGATGAAGGGGCTGAAAGGTGTAAAATAATTAGAGATCTTCATGGTACGCTTAATTGCTATGCTTAGACTGAGAACCTTGGTATTGTATATCATTCTGGCAACCTGAACCCGTCAGTGACAGGTGTTTGATTAGTGGGAGAAAAACATGTTTCAAAGGGTTCGGTAAATGTGCTGTTTTGAAATGTTCAGCAAATTAAGATCACAATCACTTTCTAATCGTTCGATTTTTTTTTGGTTTCTTTCATCTTAAAATTAAGGTAAGAACCCAGTCATTCGGGATAATTCGATTTATATTGCAAAACGAAAACCTCAACACAGAGGGGATTTACGCTTTTGCCAAATTTGATCACTTTGTCGAAAGAGAATTTTGTGTGTTTGAAATGTTCCGACATTTCTTTGCGGTTTCTAAAATGTTTTCATTCCATAGAATGCAATTTACTGCCGGTCACCTTTGTGAGGTGTTCTTGTTTTGAATTTAAAAAGGTGTCTGTTACCGCCGCCAAACGGATTACCGGAACTTTTTTGTCCATTAACTAAATTCCAAACAATCAAATGCGTGTATAGATAGATATGGTTTTCTTATACTTGCAATAAAAACAATTTGGCGTTAAGGTAGCAAAGGGCTTCGACTACAAATAGTTATCAATATTTGTACAGATCATCCTCTTTATTTCCATAAATATATATATGAAGGAAACACTTGAGCCCAGTTGAAAAAAAAGTAGCACATAACAAGACGATGATCGCATACCAAACTTTACACCTTTTTTTAAACTAATATTTTTATACAATCAGCCGACTACAGTAATGCTAAATAATTGTTTAAAGCAGTTAACTAAAATATTTATGCAACAAAAAAAAGGGAAAGAAAGGGAATATTTGGTTTTACAATTCTCTCTGGAGACGTTTTAGTAGTCTGAATCTCCATTCTTGGTTACTGCTTTTTATTGTTTTATTTGTTTTTTTTTATCTTTGAATCTCTCGTATTATACTGTTATTTTCATTTGCTAACCGTTTTTTTTTAATTGTTCTCTAACAGAAAATATTTTTCAACTAGAAACGGAATTAAGTGGAACCATTTTATTTTCTAGTTAGAACCTAGTTAATTCATGTTTACTTGTCTAGTTGAGTATATTTCTAACTAGAATAACACTTACTTATTTAATTTTTTAATTAATTATTTATTTATTTAGTTATTTCTTTATTTCTTTATTTATAACTGTATTTTGTGAATAAAAATCACAGTTGCAATAAATCTATCTTTATTCATAGGTACAAGGGTCGTATGTATAAAAATGAAGCAAATGGTCGGAAGGGAAAGATAGAAGTAGAAGCAAATGTTCCGAGTAAATGGTAAAAATGATTCGTTTTGTATGAATAATGATTTCCTTTTAGGTACTTCTAGTTATACCAACTTGAGTGGCAATTGTCACTGCTTTGTTAATGGACTGATTCTTCTTATGGATCCTTGCGCAAAACTTGAATCCATAGCTGAACCTTCCAATCCGTTGCTTTTATTCCTATTACGTTACTGTGACTAGATATTCAATATAGCACACTCAGTATAAAGAACATTAGAGCTCAATATAGAAATTGTGAGAAATTTCGCGGCTGCGACTTTTTCTGACATTTATCAAGTGTCTACTTTGATTTTATTTTCTATACAGATATGTAATTTTACAATATTTACTCGCATTTTATACATGCGTCTATCTTTCTTAAGTCAAATGACAAATGATAAATCAAGTGTAAGTTCTCTAATTAATCTTCAGTTTCGTAAACTGCAAGTGTGTCTCTGAAATTCTATTATTGCAATATTAATATCCCAATTTAAAACCGTCTGTCCCCTGCTGCCCTTCATTAAGAAGACGGAAAGGTTTTGGTGAAAGGGTTTCTAGCAGGTTAGAACAATGGTCCGCCCTGGCTTCTGTGTTTGGGATCTCCCGTTTCTGCCTTATACAAAAGAAAAACACACTTTAGCGATACCTAAAGCTCAGAGACTACTACAGACTTTTATTTAAAGCAAAGAGCATTAGCTCTTCTTTTTAATATGTTGAATCGAGATACACCTGAATATCTCAGGGAATTTTTCCAATTATCGGCTTCACCAAGAAATCGTAATATCATAATCTCGCGATTCAGAAAATTGGCCAAGGAGAGTTCTTTTCTTGTTCAGGCTACCCGACTATGGAATAGATCTGCGAAGCGTGTGTATTTTTGTAAGAAGCTAGATGTAAGCCAGCCCTCCAAGAAATTATGGAGAAATATTCGTGACTTAGGAGTTCATGGGCGAGAGATACCAGCTGTAAATCAAGACCCAAATCAATTAAATAATTTTTTTGCGACATGTGTCTCGGGTTGGTCTCTTTGGCCTGAAGGTTTCTCAGCTGATGGTTTTGCTTTTCATTGCGTTGATGAAGTTGAAGTTATGCTGACTCTATCTACTATTAAATCAGATGCGGCAGGAACTGATGGACTGCAACCAAAATTTATAAAACTTATTGCGCCTACAATAGTGAAAATTCTAACGCACATCTTCAACCATTGTATCACTACATCTCAATTCCCCAATCAATGGAAAAAAGCATTGGTGGTGCCTATTCCAAAGAAGTCCACTGCATGTACGACAAGTAACTTTCATCCAATTAGCCTTCTATGCTACTTGGCTAAAGTATTTGAAAAAATAGTATACCAGCAAACCATGAACTACACAAAAAGAAACTGTTTACCGTCAACCTGGCAATCTGGGTTTCGCCCTTATCATAGCTGTGAAACTGCTATGCTGAATGTGACATCGGATATTCACATGGCCCTTGATGAAGATCATCTGACTATTCTTGGGCTACTTGATTTTAGTAAAGCGTTTGACTCCATAGATCACTCGAAATTGCTAGCTAAATTGGGTAATAAATTCCTCTTCTCTTCATCGGCAATAACCTTCATTAAAAGTTTTCTTTTGTGGCGTGCCCTAGGGATCCATACTTGGTCCCCTGCTTTTTAGAATATATATCAATGATCTCCCAGATGTTATTGTAGATGCTTCCGTTCATCTGTATGCTGATGATGTGCAAATATACCTTAGTAGACCAATTGGCTTAGTGGAAGATTACATAAGTCGGATAAATGAGGATCCCAAACGTGTATATGACTGGTCTGAGCATACTAACTTAGCACTTAACCATAATAAATCGAACTGTATGGCGATCTATAGACGTGATATTGATGAAAATTCAGTACCACCGATTTATTTGAACGACAATAGACTAGTATATGTAAATTCTGTGAAGTTTTTAGGGTTTCATCTCAACTCAAAATTTTTATGTTGTGATCATATCAGTGTTATACTGAGCAAAATATATGAATGCCTGCGGCTGCTTTGGTTGAACTCCGATTGCCTAATGCATCATTTACGCATAAGACTACCTAAATCCCTTTTGCTACCCTATTTCACATATGGCTGTACGATATTTCCAGCTCTCAATTCAGTCTGTCGTAAGAAAATATTGGTTGCCTTCAATGATGTAACCCGATTTGTCTTCAAATTGCCGCGATATAGTCACATCTCTCCTTATGTAACGTCCTTGGTTGGTTGTCCGATGGAAACTTATCTAATAAATTACAGACTAAAATTCCTTCATAGACTTATATACAGCGAGAAGCCATCATACCTTTTTTGAGAGATTGAGTTTTACAGTCATCCCGGCACATCAACATTTCGATCCCCCGTTGTATATTCACGCTATGGGGAGCGCTCTTACTTCGTCCAGGGCATTCGTTTGTGGAATCGTTTGCCAGCTAATATACAGGGAACAGGATCCAACGGAATCTTTTAAATTTATCCTAAATATTTGGGGCATAACTTGGATACATATTGTTAAAGCTATTTGATAACTTTTCTTACCCATAATAATACTAATAAAAATAGAGTCTGTTCTTAAACCTATGATTATTCGTTAGTTTAGTTTGGCTAAGCTTAGTAAGTTAAGTTAGTTTTTAGTAAATTAATGTATTTCCCCAAATTAAATGTGGCACGATTATTTATTAATTATGTACAACTCCAATTCACTTTGTACGTTTAAGATCTTGTTATCTTTGTACTAGAATCAAGAAAAAAAAATTTTATTCTATTCTATTCTTCCATCGAACGTTCAGACTGCTGGTACTGTCAATGCATTTAAGAAGCTTATAAAGATGCATTTGTGAGTTCAGGGATTTCATCTATTTCTGTTTAAATATTAATTATTAATTTATTTAATTTCTTATTCTTTTTATTCTTTTAATTTCTTTAGTTACTAATATTATCTTATTTTATTTATTGATTATTAAAGTCATTATATTTTTTATATTCTGTGCTCTTGATTTATAAATAATTATTGAATTCTTCATAATGCTTTTGAGTATTATATTTCTAGCTCCGATCTTATCGTCCTAGCAAAAGATTGTAAATCTTGTGTACGTAGCCCATAAATAAATTATTATTACTACAGCTTGGATGACGTTTGAATCCAATGCTTTGATTGCAGCTTCTCTGCCAACACAGATTTCTTTTGCATAATAAGATTAAGACCAATCTTTTTTTCCCCATATGAAAGCACATAATCCAGTTATGTGGCTGCACGATTGACCCCAATTCTCCTCTACAATGAATACTACCACAGAGTCCTTTATTAAAATTAATCTGTTGACACCCACGCATAATATTAAAAGTTACTTTGATTTTTGCATATCCGTCTGTCTATTCGTCCGTCTGTCCGTACGTCCGTACGATTGCTCGAGAACGCGTTTATTTAGAATGCTGAAATTTTATACACAGGCTTTTTTTTAAAAAAAAAAAAAAGTAAACTTATTTCCAAAATGAGGCAAATCGGGCAACGCCTTCGTAGGGTTGCCATACAGAAATTTAATTTTTACTATATATTTGGACAACGCGGCGACGTAGAAAGCTGAAATTTTGTACATAGCGGTTTCATAAAAATAGCAAATACAATTTCAAAAATGGACTACAGATTTTCATTGTACTGAAAAGTTGTTCAGAATATGAAATCTTATGAAATTAGCTATATCAATTTTTACTGTCCGACGTCCCATTATATAGAAATATATGCGAAAAACAACTTCAAGAAACAGGGATCTTCAACAATGCAACCGAGTGACAATCACTGTAGTACGACTTCGGAGCTGGAAAACCGAGAACTAGGTATTCGGAAGTTGTATGATGTCAGCTGTGATCCTTGGCTGACTCTATTTTTTAATTGCTGTACCCCAAAGAATAGTAAATATATGGCTGCAGCTGGAGAGGGTGGAAGAAAGAGGAAAAAAAATACTCGAACTAATAAAATACTCACTGGATCAGTAATTCAGACGAAAGAACATATACGCAGCAAACCAAATCGTAAAAAAAGTTCTTCAGATTGTCCAACCATTGAACATTATTTGAATTATGTTTTCACGAATCCCGTGCCCCAATCACTCTTGGTCAGCTTAGAGGACAATACTGATTGGTCTCTTTTAAATATATTCTAGTTACCCGTTTATAAGGAGTTCACTGGAGTAGACATTAAACCAACTAGACAAGAATGTACTCCTTGATCATATTATTATGAGCACCACCAACATATATGAGCACCATTCAGAAGTTAAAATATGAAGAACAACTCTCGTATCTCTATGACCGTAGAGTTTTTTGATCATAGGCTTAATTTTGTATGATTGAAGATTACCTTCCATGCGTATATGACCAAATTTGTTTGAAAGCTACTAGAAATGGAGTACGAAGTCTCGACTTCAAAATGCATGCGATATGTTTTACATATGTACATACTACATTCATAGCTTACTTCACAACCACGATTATTAGAGATTGTGTGTGAGATTCGTAAGACAACTGATTAGAACACAAATTTCATGGAAGATTAACCCACACACTTACAGAAAATAACAATATTTGATTCAGAGAGGCTATGTCCAGCGGCTTTTAATTATCTTTGCCATTCTTTGCTGAGGTAATTGTATTTTACTTGTGTTGTGTCCACTCCCTTCCGATCTGTTCGGGTTTCATTCGTTAGTGCTGAGTGATCAGCGAGGAGTGAAATAACTTAATGAATGTTTCGGATCGTGGGTATCTCAAGCGCAACCAATAGACAACTCGAAAATCGGAGTCAAAGAGAAGTTTCCTACAAACTCAAGTGTTTTAACAGAAACGCAACTAAAGTGAATTGTTCACGGTTTGTGAGTCTTCTACGCTGATAAAGCCCAACCAATCCTTCGGTGGTGGTCCACCAAGATCATTTTTTCTCCTCGATTGGCTTAATGTGATGGGTACGGGGCCGCTGATAAATGATCACGCCGCACTGCTGCTTTTTTGTTGTAACTCCTCCTCTTCGGCCCGACTGTGTGTCTTAACAAAATGAAGTGATTTTCTGATCATATTTAACGCAATATCAGTGAGTAATGGAGAAACACTAAAGGTGATCAGCGGCTGCGAGCACCGAGGCGTTGTGCCTCGACAGCAACTAGTCGTTCCAGAGATCGCAGCGGAGATTTCGTGCCTTAATTATGTAATTTCGTAAGAAATGACTTTCCGAAGTTTGCCGTAAATAAAGAATTAGGAGCAAAGTGGATGCTGGCGTTTATACTTGTGCACGATCATCAGGAGTGAACGTGTGTGGTACAGGTAGTACCTAAGTGATTAAATTAAAAACAAAAAAAAAAAAATAGCTAAGATGATGATTTGGTTCATTTGAATTGAAATGTATTTCAAGATGAATATTTCTCCTGACAAAGGATGTTTGATGAAGTCAGCTGGTATGCAATTCAGTTTTTATAAATTTAGATAATCGTTTTGCTTAGAAATTGCTTTCTTTTAACATGCCTGGATACTTTCTGTTAACTGCTTTCAGAGATTAGTGATATTATATACCTACCTGCAACAAACAGTACATCGTCAATATATCAACATTGGCATAGAATTAAGTAAATTCTCCCAGAGGTAGTAGAATTAAGTAGATACTACTGAGTAAAAAAACTGGTTAGTATTTTACAACAAAAGCAAGTCAGATTTACCTAAAAGTAAAAACCAACAATAGAAAGCTCTTCCCATGCAAACAAGACAAAAGAGAATTTACCATCATTTGCATACAGCATTAAAACGAGGATTATGCGAGAAGTTGTTTTGAATTTCAGTACAGCATATAAAAATGGATTTTCGGGAAGCGTATGGAGAGTTGCCAATTGTCGTGTAATTAGCATAAATTAGGCAACAATGAAAACTTAGAAAGAAAACATTTTTAGCTATGTCTGACAATAACTTGCTTGCAGTTTCCTGTTCTAATTCTGTCATAAATGAAGTGATGATAGGCAAAGAAAAAAAAACACCAGGAAGTGCAAGGGATATACATGAGATTGTATACGACTTACGATTTAATTTATATATAATTTAAGAAATTTTTTATAATGCGTAAGTGATTGATAAAACTTAGTTGTAAGTATTTTCTTGTAGATATTAAAATGTGAAGTGAGTGCGAAGATGAAGAAACATTTATTTGCCAATTTTCATATAACATGCTTGTTTCCATGAATTGCACTTTAATGGTGATTTAAGTGTTTTAAAAATGGTTGTAAAGATCTTTTTAAGACAGAAAAAAGGGAATAAAATTGTCATAATTAAATTATTGTAGAAACAAACAAAAAAGGATAATTTTTCTCCATTTTCGGACTTATGAGAATTCTTTGATTCTTTATTAGACCTGGTTTTCTACGCAAGTGAATGAAATAAATTTTTACTGACAAAATTTAGTGCTGGCTCAGTCAAAAACTGAGAATTATTAAAAATGGCAGCACTTGGTTTTCACGTACCCCTTAAAACTACGTATTGTGCCACTAAACTTAAACATGTTATATGAAAACATGAAAACATAGCTATATACCTATTTTGTCAGTATTTATGGTACGACTAAGTATAGTGCGGTGTACTCGATTTCTTCTACATAAGTATCGTAAAAATTGAAAATATAAAATCTTTCTAATTTTTTATCATATTCAATCTACCCACTCTTGTTGGAAGAGCGTTCAATTAAAAATTTAATTCATTATTGGATTGTAGGCACCAAAGGCAGACATTTCCTGGAAGAGTTTTGCGGTGACAACGTATGGCACTGCGGTGTCAAGCAAATGTGAGTTAATAAAATAAAATTAAATCTGACAACAATCACCGAGAATCCGTTATAAATTACTGGTCTCAGCATTTTTTCAAAGAACGTAGGTATACAATAAAAATATTGGGTTGTAGGATATTTTCTTGGGAATGTGTTCGAGTAAGATTTTACAGGCACTTTCCCCACTTTCTCAATTCTGTTTTTGTATTAAATCTCTTCCGCGGACCAAATGATAGGCAGTAACGCTTGGGAAACTACAGAGCGGCAACTGCGGATAAATAGACGGATCATTCACTGATTATATACGGCCACATCTATTTGTTGACATTTTTTTGAAAAAAAAAAATATATACCTGGTGTGCAAAAACACGCAGCACTCGAATTTTAAAAAAATATATTTGATGCACTGGATATTTACATTTCAAGGTTCATCGCGGCTGTATTTAATTTGGTTACTTATTATGGAAATAACATTTTGTGACAACTTTACAGCGTGAACAAAAACATGCCCAAACAATAACTCCACAATCCCGAGGTGGTACTTCTTGTACACATATAGACAGAAGTCGGTCTCCTTTCCTTCTCCGCACGTACAGCCTTCCATCAGAAGAGTGGAGGTTGAATTTGGATTCGTCTGAATAAATTACTCTATTCCACATATCCTCTGTCAATTAACGGTGTTCGCGCGCTCACTGGAGACGTAAGTGGTTCACTCGAGCTGTTAAAAGGGGCTTTTTCACAAACCGACGACCGTTTATTCCTTCTTGAATGAGTCTCCTTCGGATGACTGAGGAGGAAATATCGACGTTATGCGCACTGATTAGCTCTTGTCTTAAATCCGGAGATGCTTTGAAACGATCCGACAAAGATCTACGAAATAAGAACCGATCTTGACGAATGGTAGCCTTTTGCGGTCATCTCGGTCCTTCACGACGATCTACGCTGCCAGTCTCTTCGAATTTTTTAATTAGCCGCACAATAGTGGAATCGAAACATCCTAACCTACGACCTGTTACACGCATCGAAAGATTTTCCTACCACAACGCGATTGCCACAGCTTTTTGTTCACTACTTAGCCACACGAGAAAAGGATTCTTCGGTTTGATCCTTTTCATCCTTTCTGAGCATGAATTTTGGCTACATTTAAGAATTTTCAATAGGTATACCACTTTTTTTCTAATTTGATTTGCAGTTATTCAATGTAGCCAAAATGCATCCTCAGCAAGAACAAAGAGGACCAAACCGAAGATATCCTTTTTTCGTGTGACTTTTGCTTTTAAATGTTGTCCATACTAAAAGATAGCCCGGCTTATGATGGGTAGCTTTTGGTACTTTTGGTACTAGCACTTCGATGATATCTGTGTGCATTTTCGAGACAAATGGCAAAGGAACACGGTGCATAGAGTACAATTTGAGGCCTTATATCTCGATAATAATGGGTTAAACTGGAATTTTCAATATAATACTTTCGTATTAGTTTTATTTGCGGAATTCAAAAATGTAATCTAAATGTATCCTTAATGAGGACGAAAAGGACATTTTTTTAATATATCCTTTTCCAAGTACTTTTTCAAGAACTTTGGCTATGCCACAGGATACCCTGACTAAAGGTGCGTAACTTTTATTATTAGGACTTTTTCGTATCTCCGCACATTTTCGAGAAAAATTGCCAGGGAACACGTTACGTGGGATACCCAGGGTGTCTGTATATATACAGGGTGTCCCGTAAGTCGATCAAGCCGGAATGGGGTGATAGACCAAATTATGACAGTTACCAGAAAAATATAAAAAAAAATCTAAGTCATGTATTTTTCAAATTATAGACATTTCTTTTGTTTTCGAGAAAATTTACACCCTGTAATGATTTTTTAGCTCCTGTTGCTACAAATCTTTACTTTTTTTCAATTTTATTTTTCTTATGTCTTCTAATATTGTAGCAAGTATTATACCATTTTTGAATCTTAATTAAATGAGTTAACTTTTAAAGTTGCTTGCCAAACTGGCCTTGTACATTTTGTTTTTCATTACAGTCAGTTAAAGTTGGGTGAAGTATTAATTTTCTATTCTTGGTTCGGAAAAATGTGACATTTTCTTCCAAGCTGGAACAGTAGGCCTAAAATTTAGAGCAGCAGGTTACATAAGCACTACTCGGGATTACATAAGAAAAATAAAATTGAAAAAAAGAAAAGATTTGTAGCACCATTAGCTAAAAAACCATCACAAGGTGTACATTTTCTCGAAAACAAAAGAAATGTCTATAATTTGAAAAATACATGACTTAGATTTTTTTTTTATATTTTTCTGGTAACTATTATAATTTGTTCTATCACCCAATTCCGGCTTGACGTCAACTTACGGGACACCCTGTATATATATATTGTTACGAGCGTGGCCTTAGTCTGTTACTTAAAACTCAAAATTTCGGATATAATTCAAAAGTTCTTTCTTTATTTAACTATAGTATTAACTCTCACAAATTCACAAATAATTATCAAATCAACTCTTTATAGTTATAGCTAGTACTGTACTTCTAATTATCGCAATCCAAATAGTTTACTTCGTTCACTTCACTGGCTGAAATAAGACTCGCCTCCTGGATGTGAGTAGTGCCGTATTTATACTCCACAAATTATCCTAGAACTTTCCTGAATATTCCGTTCTCCGAATCCATAGTTTACTAGGATGTCACTAACCTAAAGTTGTTTCCATTTCCAATAGATGCTGCTTGTATCACTTTGTGGCGCGTAACAATATGTATAAATATTTTATTCTAGCGGTGGTAAATTTCGCAATATTTTCGATTGTAACTCCGTGACTTTTCATCGCAACGAAATAAGGAATATATGGTTAGAAAGGTCTATCTCTCTTCTTTCATATACATACCACAAAAAAGATCGACATCGAATAAAAATGTGGCGTAGTTATAAATTATTATATACATGGACCTACCTATGTAATAACGGTTACTTTTGTCTAAAAGGAGATGAGGGTGTATGAGAAATTTTTAGTATGCCACTACTTTTAGTTCCTTTAGATCTGCAACCTATACTATGTCTCGTCGAAAGCATATCGAGATTTTTTTTTGTAACACAGTGTGTTACTGCCATATCTATTTATATATATTTCATCTGCATTAACTGTTAATCATGATAACTACTTTGTATTGTTCATTGCTACTGTAATTTTGAATAGAGTCATGTCAGCCTTGATATACGAAACAAAAGAACATCGAAATATAGATATGTCAAAACAAAAAATTAATTATTAAAAACTATTAAACGTCTTAAAGTGAGGCACGTGCATTTTTTATTACAAAGTCCTTATTCCTTAGATCTGGTCTTCCGATTGCGTGGAAGTAAACACAGTGTCTTTATTGGCTACAGATAGCACATAGGATCTAATAGGTGAAATTAAAGAAGGGAGTGCACAGTTTACAATTTTTATAAAAAAACTTATGCCAAGCACCTTTTTGTTAAAAACAACAGATCAAACTAAAAAAAATAATTTAAAAATCCGAAATTTTTACATTTAAAGAACCAAACGAGAAAACGTTTTTTCTGATAAAACCACATTTATTGCTCTATTACACGTTTACAACACTACCAAAAAGTTATTTTGCTAAATGCATTCCGGACTCAGTTGTCCATCTTCAGTAGCTTCCTAAATGACTACTACTTGAAAGTAACATTGTGACCATGCACCCCGTACTTTTTCAGATTCAGGATGTTTTGTGAAAACCTAGCATATTTTCTTAATCACCTTGTAACTCCGGAACGGTTGATATGGCCCCGCCTTGCCTTACAATTTTTTGTTTGTCTTGAAGAGTACTGTCATCTTCTGCTCTATGGACTACCATGGAGGAAGCACACTGCATTATACTCTAGATAAAAATAAAAGTTAAATAATGTGAAAGCAAAAAGTGTTGTACGGAAACACCAAGAAGGGATTGCCCGATTTAGTTCATTTTTTACCATTTTTATGAGAATACTGATAACAAAATTTCAGCTTTCTACGTCAATACGTTCCCATGCAGTGCCCAAATATATAGTGCATGAAATTTTTGTATGGGAACTCTACGAAGGAGTTGGCCGATTGGTCCAATTTTCGAACTAAAATTTACTTTTTTTTTAAGTCCGTGTACAAAATTTCAGCTCTCTTAGTATACGCGCTCTCGAGTTATCGTGCGCACAGACGCACGGATAGACAGACGGACGGACAGACGGACGGACATGCGAAAATCAAAATAACTTTTAGTATTATTATTTTTGAACGGAAATTTACTTTGTTTTTTTTTTAAAAGCCCGTATGCAAAATTTCAGCACTCTAAGTGAACGCATTTTCACATTATTTTGAGAACGGACAGACGGATATGTAAAAATCAAAATAAATTATAATATTATGCGTGGGTGTCCAACCCATTTTGCGCCACCAGTATTATTTCTGTGAATTACAAACCGAATGATAATCTTAGTATACCCTATGGTTTCATCTAGGGTATAATAACACACTTTTTCCAGCTTATTTTTTTGTTTCCTCTATTTTTAACTATTCGTATTTCTTTCTTTAAATTTTTATTTTTTTTGTCGAATTTTTATTGAGTTTACTTATTAAAACTTAGTGCGCACGAAAAATGCTGTGAGATAATAAAAGTAGATACTTGACTTAAGTCATAGGCTTAACATAATTAAAAAAAAATTATCGTTAAGATTGCTCAGACTGAAAGGTAGGATAGTTAGTTAATTATTGAAAAGTAAAGCTATGTATCAAACTTACTTAATGCATTTTTAATTTTTGTATACATATGTATAGTCCAAGTAAAATAGCGAGTTATTAGTAATTCGCGTTTGCTCATTTAACAAAGAATTGAAGCCAACTGAACCTTAAAGGACCAAAATAACCAAAGCATTAAAAATTGTTTTTTAAATATCATAAAGTTCATCAATATCATTGAATTAAATGACGAACGAAACTGTTTTTACCATATGTAGATGGTGAAAATATTATTATAATTTGCGAATTTTCCAAATATAATGTTACATCAAAATCTACATATGCTTCTAATATTTTTATAATGGACTGAAGTTTTACAGAACATAAAATAGAATTGTTTATCAGCAGTATTTACAGAAAGATCAGTCGCCCATTGCACTTGAACACAGTCTGCCAAAAAATATTCACTATAACTTGAATTAAGACTCTTCTGCATAAGATAGAAAATATTGGTGTGTGGATACTAGACATTAAAATTTGTGTAATGAATTCCTGTTTGGTTTTTTTTTGTGCGTTCAAGCTTTCACATAATTCAATCCTTCACTTAACTCCTACCTAGACTTAAAACTGCAACAACACCAATGAAAGCCTTCTATGGCTTTGTCCATTAAAATCAGTCGTCTCGGGTGAATCCAAAGAAAAGACGTAAATAAATCTCTTGGCTACTCACCGCATTCTAGCTGTCAAGCTCAATAGCCTCTAATGGCTTTGTTAACAACTCACCAGACAATTGTTGCCGACTACTGGATACCACACTTCTTAGGTGGGCAAGATCTAGAGTTTTTACTCGCTTGCCTCAGCTCTGGATAAGTTTTTGTCCATTTTGGCTGGACTGTGGTAAGGCTTCAAATGCAAACTTGTTAAACAACAATTCGGACATAGGTACGAGATGACTTCGTTGAGTTTTGATGACTTTTCCTGGTTTCAAAGAATCTCATGCACACTGGAGAAGAGTTGGAGACCCTTAATCTAGCGAGAATGATTTTCTGCCTTTGTTGATTTTCTCCTATTGGAATCAGAAACGTTCCAAATCATTTCCTTCTCCATTTTCCAGCCTTTCACATCAATCACAATTAACTGTTCGGGGTGCTCTATTTAGTCGCATTTAGGTTAATCATTTTCTCATAACGATAATCGATGGCAAGCCTCAACCATTCCCAGTCAATAATTCTGCAGTCATTATTCCCCCTTTTCGCTTCAGATCATGGCATTGGAAATTTCATCTTAAAATTTGTCACGCCTCTCATGACAAAATTTTATACCCTCAGTAAAGTTGATCGGGGCTACCAAAACGGATGAAGTTACTGCCTTCCGGTAAAAGGTTATGGTTGGTGTCTGACAAAACCTCTGGGCTTTACCAGATTCCATATCGTGTCACTGGATTGTATTGAGTTGTCGACTGCAATCAAGAGTTCATTGTTGTCAGAAGGTGATTTTGTCAAAACTGTAATTTGTGACTCTTCGCAGGCTTCTGGATACACGGAACATCTGCTCTGTGTCTAATCGCATAGAATGGCGTTGATCGATTTGTATCATTTCATTTTAACATGAAAATAATTAAGTTTCTCTCAGTAGCCCGAAATGGATTTCGATCTGGCTCTTTACGTCAATTTAAATTCAATGTGAAGATCAATACTTAATTATTGAACTTTTTTAAAATATGTTTAATAGACGAACCCCAGTCCTGTTGACACCATTATCGTCAATCATTCTTTTGCTTTGTATTGCGGCCAAAGAAGCCTTATTAACGCATCGATGCGTGGTTATAAAGCCAGAGTTCGTGCAAGCTTAAATTTGTCTGTAGGCTATGGAATAAAGCCAATCACACAATGAAACTAAGCAACACTGCTTGGACTGACATTTTAAGCCTAATTTCAGGATTTAAACGTCTCAAAATTTTTCGGTCATCTTAATGCTTCAAAAACAGTATTATTTATTACAGATGTGTAAACAGCAGATTTATAAAGTTTCTATTACAGCGATTTCGCAAGCAAGCTATCAGGTGGTTACATTTGTTCATGTTTTATTAGTCGCTACTAAGTTTCTTGCTAGTTTCATTTTCTTTCCTCATAGTAGGTCTAGTTCACTAGAAAAAATGTAAGTTGGTACCAGAATTTTTTCAGTATATCTTTGCTGTCATTCTCCCTTCATTATTATGTAGCATGTGATATATTTGTTGGGTATACTTCCCAAATGGGATCCCTCCCAATTGAATATGCTTTTTTTTCGGATAATACCGCGAGTAATTCAGCAACACAGTAGGGGGAGCTAGGGATTAGTTATAACAGGGGTAAGTAGTAACACCGAAATTTCAGAAGGAATTTGATAATTTTCACATCATATTTCCGACTATATCTCTTTTGTATAACGAACTGCATTATGTTAACATAACCAGTATCCCCCAGACATCAAAGGAAGAGGTTGTACACGTACACTCCAATTTGGCCAGTTAATGGAAAAATAAGATTAAAGTGAACTTTGATTCACGACATAATATTTTGCGAATTTTCTTTTTCTGTTTGTCCAGTGATAGTGCGAACTCACTTAGTTATGAACCCTTGTTATTAATTTTAGTTCAGCTTTTTTGTTTTTTATAAATATTAATTAAATTTAAAAATTATCTAATGGGGCAAGTAGTAACAATATTTCGGTGCAAGTTGTAACATGTTAATGTAATGAGATTATATAGGACATCATTAGTTGTAAGTAGAGTGCTATGTTCATTTTTATTTCAGTTTAAAGATATCAATAATTTAAAAAACCTATAACAGCATCTTAATGGAACTGGAAAAACTTATTTTAGCTATAATGGCTTTAGATGTTGTTAATGAAATTTTAACACAGAATTATGACTAATTGATACTCGACTAAAGGAATATTAAAAACAATTACATCTAAACCAATCATTTTATTAAAGGAAATCCTGAATTATCTTACTAAGCCAATTTAATGATCTCTTGTTACTACTTGCCCCATGTCTGTTACAACTTGCCCCAAACATGTAACAATGACATTTTTTAGAAAAAGTTATAGTAATGAAAAATATTTAAATATTTGCAATTATTTTTCGTTTGAAAATGATACTTACATAGTTACACCATCAGCTAAAAATATCCGATTTTTAAAGTAATGTGCAATTTTGTAATATAATCGTTTTACAAAAACTTTACAACTAGCCCCCAGCTCCCCTATATACGTCATAATGTGAGGTGCCATTTAAGGATGATATAGATCTAAAAAGTTTGAAAGACCGTTTATAATATTTCAGGAAATACAGAACATATCCTAAAATGATTCATTTGAAAGATACTAGTACCACGCTTCAAAAGAAATGTTGTACATGCCAATCTAATTTTGGAGATATGCACTCAGAAAAATATTTTGTAATATCAAAGTAAAATTACATAAATCTAAAGAAAAAATAGGCATAATTTGGACCTGAAGATCTAAAAAAAAAATATCTTGAATTACCTAAATAAAATTATATATCATAGTAGTAATGACATTTTCATTGAACTAAATTCAGCGTTTATCGAATAAATGAAATAAATTTCATAGATTTCATGAATTTTCTACAAAGGTCAAAGGAAAAACTCACATAAGATCTTCGTCTTCTGTCATTAAATTTATAAAAATTTTTTTTTAGTTCAATGAGAAAGACCTTTAGCAGTCGAATAAAACCTTTCTTATAATTTAATATATGTTTCCATCAATATTTTTTACCTGCAGATCCTCCTTCAGCATATTATGATATATGAATACTAGAGGAGGGGGTAGAAATATGGTATATCTATTATAGTTTTATAGATTACAGGCCCCAAAATGGACATTATTATTATTTAATGGACTGGCAAAACGTACACATGATTTTACAATCTTTTTAGTACAAAAAATTATGGAACTATATCTAAAATTAAATTAAAAAAGTACAAAAACTAAGCAAAAATTGGAATTGACTAAAATAACTGAAAAAGTATACTACTATGTACATAAACAGAGGCAAAAAAATTAAAAATTAAATAAAAAGAAAATTATAGATGATATACATGAAATAAAACAAAATATTAAACAGTATTGAAAATTAAAAATTATAAGAAAGATAAAAATTACGAAAGTGTGAGCTACGCTGTGAGACTGGATAACAACATGAAAATGAAAATGGGCAAAATTAATTGAAAACGTGGACCTTCATAAGATCCTTCAAAGCACCGACAGATCGCGCGTTCTGATAACTAGGGGAAGACTATTCCAGAGACGGGTTATCTGGACAGGATAAGAGACCTCCATTACTGATTTATGAAAACGGGGTATTACCACATTGTGATTACGTTCCGAAGCTGTGTGCTGGAAAAATTCACGCAGATAATACGGTTTGTTTGTGCGTAAGAGGTTATAAAAGTGAATTAGTCCTCTTTGCTTTAGATAATCTAGTATTGAGCAACCCAGCAATTTTGTACGGTACGGTGAAACATGGTCAAACCTATGAAGTCCATAAATGAAGTGGATATAATCATTAAAGGCAACCTCCGTCTTTCGAAGACAAACGCTATCGAGTCTAGGGTAAATCAAACTGCCGAAAGTGAAGTAAGGTAGAATTAGACTTTTAATCAGTTTTGAGCGGATTTCGAAAGATAATGAGTCAGCAGAGAGCCAGAGCCTACGAAGTACAGCATAAACCTTACCGATAATTAACTTTGTATTGTCGCAGAATTTCATATGTTGATTCAAAATAATGCCTAGATTTTTAACTTTGGGTGCCAAATTTAAAATTGTACCATCCAAGACCACAGGGGGTGAATCATGCGGGTCAAAAGTGCCATTATGGAAGACAATGCATTGGGATTTGTCAGGGTTTAGCTTTAGGCCATTAGCTCTTGACCAAATATATATTCTCTCTAAATCGTCATTAATGCGAACAATATAGTCCTCAAACAAACCAACAGGTCTGCTTACGCTGAACGGTTTCAGGGAGATCATTTATAAATAAACTAAATAACAAAGGGCCCATTATTGAGCCCAGAGGAACGCCAGACAGAAGAGGGAGGGAACAGGAAGTATTAAGATCCACTTTCACCACCTGCTTACGATCGACCAAAAAGTCCCGGATAAGAGCGACGGCAGAAGGACTAAAACCAAAGCAGCAATTGAGTTTCCGAAGTAAGATCCCAAGATCAACGCTGTCAAAAGCCTTCGAAAAATCCAGCAGTACCAAGGCAGCCAAGTTGTTTTGATCTAGGGCAGCTTTAATGTCAGAAGACACTCGCAGTACTGCTGTTTCGCAGCTGTGGTCACGAAGAAAGCCAGACTGGCATTTGCTTAGGAGCTCCCTTGAATCCAAATACTCAACTAATTTCCTATTCATTAGCTTTTCCAGAACTTTCGATAAAAAGCATAGGATGCTTATAGGTCTGAAATCAGAAGGGGATTGAGGAGAAGATTTTTTGGGTATTGGCAACACAGTACCGGTTATCCAGCCGCTAGGATGGGACGAAGTCATAAGACATGTATTTATGATATGGAGGATGTAGGTATCTATGAAAGGAAGCAGCAACTTAACGAACCGCGGAGACATATTATCTGGACCAATAGCACAAGACTTGACCGAAAAAATCGCTTCAATTAATTCGCGGCGGTCGATTCCGTGGAAGGAAAATGATAAATCATTACCTGTTGTGAAATTTGAAGTCATTAGATTTCGATTATCTTGCATTTCATCCACAAGTCCTTGCTGTGTATTAGTAGGAGATGTAAAGAAAGCATTGAGTACATCCGGGTCAAATTCACAGCTAGTTTTATCCATACCAAAAACTCCCGCTTGCCGCAAGTTATGCCAAAGAGCTTTGGCAGGGAGATGGCAACTAAATTTGGAGCTAAAGTAGCGGCGTTTTGCTATACGTATTGCAGTTGTAGCGATGTTGCGAGCTGCTCGGTAAAGAGAACGGTCATGGTCAGTTTTAGTTCGGATATAGCGGCGATAAAGAAACTCACGTTCTGCTATAATAGACTGAACTTCACGTGTATACCAAGGACATCCATTAACTTGCAAGGTTTTACTTCTTAACGGCACATATTTTTGATATAAATAGTTGAGCTAAGAAGAAAAATCTGCGGTTTGGTCATCGATAGATGAACAGTCATATATAGAGCGCCAAGGTAAAAGCACACACTCTTCTGATAAATAAATGGTATAAAGATAGGAAATTTAGTTTACTTATCATTGATATTAACATAAATAATGTAGATTACAAGACTTTCAAAATTTATTTATTTAAAAAAAATGTATCTAAAGTAGAAATCTTCAAAGTGAGACTGTATTATAACATCAAAAACAAACGAAAAATTGTAGCAAAAAATGTGCAGTATCAGTGATACTAACTGGTTAATATTATAAGACCTTTTTAATGAACTGTATTAAGGCCTACAAAAGTCATCATCATCAGAGATAGTCTCATATTATTACCAACTAATGTTCTCATATTGCTACCAACCAAGTGTTTCATATTCCAACCAATTGCTTTTTTCACTAAAATTAGTAATTTAATAAGAAAAATGTAAGCTCTTTTGTAATATAATTATATTCTAAAACTAGAGTAAATATAATATACCTAACTTAGCGTATTCGTTTGATCGAAACTAAAAAAATATACAGATATAAACTGAAAAGCAAAACATGTGAAAGAAAACGGCAATGGTTGTCTAGCTACGCTTTAGATGTCAGTAGCTTATGCAGACCAAAAACCCAGCTGTCTCAAATGTCTACCATATCTCATATTGCTACTCCCTCCTCTACTATTTTTCCACTTAATGATTGATGCTCTTGAAATATTAAATCATATCCGTTGAAAGTTGTTATCTATATTATTTTCGAGCCGATTAATTTTACTAACAAAAAATGTTCCTTGAAAAAATTCGGTTCCAGAAGTAATTTTTTAAACAGCGGATCTACTAATAGTAGTAATTACATGAATAAATGAAAGTAACATTTTTTAAATAATTTTTTTAGATACCATAAGTATTAGTTACAAAAAGATTAAACATTAAAAGTGTTCTTATTTGTTTTAAAATTAATTCTTTATCCTGATTGCTTTCTGTCCATTAGGTAAGTTACATAAATATGGATAGGAGATTTCCGCGTATCTTCTAAATTTTTAATCAAAAATTATTCTTTTCTCTTGAAATAATATAATTAAGTACATGACTTTAAAAAAAAAAATTTAATTCGTGTCGAAGCACAGAAATAGAATTTTGTGATTGAATAATTTCGTTGATTTTATACATCTGTATCTCAGAATCCTTTGCTTTTATATTATAAGCTTTGATCAAAGAAAAAAGCTTTCTATTAGGAAGCCGTTTTGCTGCAGATAAAAATGGGTAGATCTCATTTTTAAAATCCAATATATTAAACGCGAATTCATATAAATATTTAAAGGAAAGTGAAATGGGAACATTGATCCTTGAAGACATGTTACTTTTTGATTCATTTGTTTCGATTCAATGTAGAAACACCAGAGATGTTTTACTGGACCAGAATTACGAATAGCTGTAATGTAATGCGTTAAGAAATGCTGATTTGGCTTCAATGTATCGTTAAAACGTTCAATATAACTGTGATGGTTTGAAATTAGAAATTCAAGTTTAATTAGGGTTTGTTCATCAAATCATCACTTACTAATAAGTCAACAATGGTGAGGAAGTTTAGGAAGAATAATCATGTTACATCGTTCTACTAAATCGCCCAATATGAGTGTTAAAACATGTAGAAAAGTTCATATTTCGCGGGAATTCATAGCAATAGAAGGAGACATGTTTCCGATTTCACTTTCATTGATTGATTGACTTTGCACAATTTTGTATAGTTTTTAAACTGGTAGTATCTTCTACTTACATTGACTGACTTTGACTACTTAACAAGGTACAAAATCTGCGTAGCATTGTGAGCTGAATGATTTTACAAAACCCAATATAATATTTTGCTTTAAACTGTCCTTAAAAAAAGACGTAATTTAAAATTTTTCGCCTGAATTGCATTTTATTTTAATTCTCTCATTTTGCAGAACATTGATTTAAGTAATTAAGGATCTAAGACAATTATCATTGTCACGGTTCCGTACAATCGCACAAAATTTACAACTATGTACTTTTTATTTATTTTTTTAAAAATAATGCTGTTATTTGAAAAAAAAAATGCCTACTTATGATAATAATAATGAATGACAATAAAACGAGGAAAAAAACGCCGAAAAAATTACGTTTTTTTAAATTTTTAATTTAATTTAATTTTTATTATTTGTTGTTATAGCGGCAATAGAAATACACAGTCTGTGAAAATTTCTACTGTCTACCTATTACGGTTCATGAGATACAACCTGGTGACGGACGAACAGCGAAGTCTTACAAATAGGGTGTGAGGCTAGATTTAAGGCTTCCTAAGGAGTGGTTAATTTGAAAATCTTCGTGCAGCATTGACAAAACATGAAATTTTTGAATATTGTCGGTATAAGCGTAAATTAACATAAAACTTACATTTTGAAAATTCCATTAATTTCAAAATTTGTTCGGAACGGAACGGGGCTAAAACGTTTTGATAATTTTTTCAGAAAAATAATTTTAGATTCTTCATACAAGTCCCTTTCTTTAAGAAGTTTTTTTTTAATTCATATTCCATCTCGCAGTTTGGAAAGGGATTTTGGCAAAACGATATAACTTTCCGGAAATATTGGAGTCAAGTCAAAGAGATTCTAAGTATTCTGTTAGCTGTAATTATGTTTTTAACATCTTCTTTTATCTCCTCTACAAAAAGTATGTAAAAAAAAGACTTATGGAATGCTTGAGTAATTTTTTTCTTTGCCGATTCTTTGAAGTAGTATGCTAGCGACAAGAAATTCGAACAGAAAATCTCTACTTCTCGATTGACAAAAAGGTGTCGTTCTTTTTCGAACAATCCTTTTATGTCAATATATCTTGAAGAAATAAGTACCGATACACTTAATTCTGTAAGGAATTTTGACGTTGGTGGAATAATTGAAAAATTGAAGGAAGGAACGACGATGATGCACTAGACTTGATGCACTTATTATCAATTGCGGTTTTCCAATATAATTTATTCCGCAATGAGCAAATTATATACAATTGGGAATTATACGTTTCTTTATTTTCTTTATTATTTCTATATTAATTTTGAGATACCTGCACACAATTGTCAAAAATTTCCTGACCAAGTGTCAAGTTTTCTTAAAAAAATAAGTGGAAAAATTCCTTGACCTAATTCCTTGGCTCTAGCATACCGCCCTTTAGACAGAAAGAATGACTTATAAGTACTAAATTTATGCCTGCAGGTTATGTCTTCACATTCATATTCACAAAATCGATATAATATATGAAATTTTCTAAAGTGGGAAAATAATAGCTGGAGTTCATTAAATGAGCGTTTACGTATAAGGCAAGAATTAATTTTTAAAATATTTACGAAAAATTACTTATAAGCCTAATATCATTTAAAATTGCCAAGAGTTTTGACTTTTGTTGATCATATTCGAGCACCATATCGTAGAAAAATCTTTGCACAAATATCTAATGCTTTCAAGAATGAAGGCAGCTTATAAATATTATTATAAAAAAAAAATATATAATACTCGCTTAAGTTCCTTCTACATAAATGAAAGTTTGAATGGTTGTCTTCTGTGAATAATTAAAATCAACAATTTTCAGGATTTCCACTTCAACATTATTGAATGAATCAAGTACATACATAGATGATTTCTGGGAGCTTTTAATTGAGCTTTTAATAACTTTTAGTTTTTTCCTTTCATTATTGGTTATAAATTAGCGTGATGTTGGTGGTATTAAGGCATGAGGCAAGAGGAAATTATTGCATTGCGAGAACCTAAAAAAATAGTAAAGGAATTTAGAAATATTTTACTAAAATCATGCTATGTAAAATGAAACCTACTTTGATCTGTTTTGATAATATGATCATATTGATTTAAGTATTGGTCTATGATTTCTGGGCCTTTGTATTATTTTTAAAATAATCTCATATAATTGAACAATAATTTTCCCAGCGAATTATTAGCAAATCTTCTTTTCCAGGATACCAAATTTTAAAGTCTATGTCAATCTGTTAAACAAAATAACATCAATATTTGGAAAAGAAAAAAACACAAAGGGTATGTATTTGATGGAATTTTCTTGTCTGATATAAGCTCTTTCCAGTAATATGATGTAAGTTCCCACTTTTGAATAATACCGTTTTCTGGATAATTATTATTTTTCAACAATATTTCTTCATTGCTTATTTCAGGATTGCGGTTATAAGTATGACTTGTAAGAATTTATATACATTAATTTAGAATAAGCATAAACACTAAAATGCGTGCTTTTTCTGGTGAAGTTTTTGTTCGAGGACTCTTATGTTTTTTATAGTTTGTTAGTCCTTCAAACCTTAAGTCAATGCGGTGTGGTACTAGGCATAAAGGTAGCGGTCTACTATTCTTTTTTTATAAATGATATGCGCTCTGAAACTATTTAAAATTGTTTTTATTTTCAGGGATTATATAAGTATTTGAAAAAGTAATACTTACTTCTGTTTCTGATGGAAAAACGGATACAATTTGTTCTGGGATGTTTTTAGAAACTTGCGGCTTTAGTTGAAACCCTTTCTTGTATGGGGCATGGTGAACTAACATATTGACCAAAACATGACGGTGATTATCTTTCAAATTGTTGTTTATTTTATGACACTCTATTACAATTTGGGATTTGAGATAATTATTTAAAACTTCATTAACTAAAATAATCTATAAAAGCCCACATAATGTTAAACGGACTAGTTAGAAAATATTTGCTACAATATTCATAATTTTTAAATCTAAAAGAAAGGACTTACATTCAGGCGCGTATCCAGACCTGCAGCCTAGGGGGGGGGGGTCACAACTAAATGTTCGAGGAGGAGGAAAAGTCGGAAGAAGTCCCTTTTAAATTATTTTTGATCATATTTACGTTATATCACAAAATCCAATTTTCAGTTTGATTTATTTGGAAAACCTATCGATAATATTATCCACATCAATGCCGATCTCAAGGTGGACATTAAGGACTCATAACCAGATACGCCTTCTCCTGCAGAGATTGTAGAAATAGATGCTAACGCCAGCGATTCTGTCACGGCTGAAGTAATTTACTGAGAGTGAGCTTGAGTCACATTTAAAGGAATTGGAGAAGGAGTGCATGACATGTTACTGACTATTTCTTCTGAAAAAAGTTGTCAATGGTCTTATCAATCTTTCGCTTTACACTTTCGCTACTATTTCGGCTTCCATCGCTATCATATCAAGTTTATCCCTCTCCTATAAATTAAAAGTTAATGTGAAGTTAAATTAAGCAACACTACTTGAATTAGTACGAAAAGCAACGCCAACTACCGCAGAGGAAAGCGAATGGATTTTATTTTTATAGGTTTGTCGTAAAAATTTGAAAGAAAAATTTCCAAGTAAATTTCCAACAACAAAATGTATGATAGCCAATGGTCCTAAATAGCTTTCGCGACCAAGATCAGCCCAGACACCTGACTCAATATAACATTTTGGAACCATTGTCAGCCACCAGTAGTGCATGAAAAATCTAAAGAAAAAATGTCAAATATTTGTAAGAAAACTGAATGCTTATGCCCTTGTCCGAAAGAGTGAACCACCAGAATTAATCCACCAATTTGTTTGAACTGTTGTCGGTGAATAGTTATTCACTAAAACTCTTAAGAACAATTTGCAAATATATTTCTTAGACAAATTTAATGCTTCCCTACGAACGTAAAACATTTGAACAACTTAGGCCAGTGTCGCCATGAAAAATTAACGGGTGGCTAGACATTGATTGCATGGAACTAGGGTCCTACTGGAAGAACCCTAGTTTAAAATTCATTAAGTCAGTTTTTATGCTTCTGTTGCGAGCTCTTCACCAAGTTGTCCTGTTACCGATTTTATGTCGGAAAATCAGATAGGTTAAAAAAAATTTATGATCGCTGACTCAATAACACTTTCAAATCTCGAAATTATGTTCTTTTTCATCTATAGGAGTAATCGGTGCAACAATAATATAAAAGAATCCTAATAACCGGACTGCTAAGCATTGCGTGTCTTTTTCTAAACAATCTAATAAAAAATAAATATATAGTATGTATTATTTTTCATGAGCTCGATGAAACTTGAGGTTGATGCTGGTCTCGTGTTTGAGGAACAAGGAGTTTCTGTGTTTACAGATTCTTTAAAGGAGTGCCCGAAACGAACAGTTGATCAATATGCTTTCCTTTTAGCCATTTGAAACTGTCAAACTAAATACTACACTCTTATAGAGCGAAAAACTCATTCAAAGGAAATACTTAGTTTTTAAAAAATACTTGCGTTTAAATCTTTCAAAATAATCAGAAAGTTCCAATTACTCAATAGTAAACCTGAATATATTTGTCTTTTGCACGTTTATATCTCTTTGGAAATCTCGAGTTTTCAACACTCAATGTACCATTTGAGATCATTTGTGTATCGTCAGTACTGTAACTGCCTAGGATAAAACTTTCCTCTGAATTCTTAATTAATAATTCGCTTTGTTTAAGGTTTATTACAGTCGAATCCATTATTTTATGTCTTTTGTTACTAAAAGGATCAGAAACCACAAAGTCAAACTTTTTTTCACAACACTTTTTATAATATTATAAATTTACAAGTAACGCACTTCCAAATTATACGCAATTCCCAAGAATCTGTGGAGAAACTAAACACACGTCGATTCATGTTTGCTGAAGCTTACAAATAATCACATTGAAGCTACGATGAGAGTATTGCCAAATATTAATGAAAATTTCTTAGACCTGAAAAATATTTTTCATTCATTTATTTATTAGTCCTCAAATAATTATTAATTATAAAAACTATTAATAATATTTTTTATTCATAAAACTCTCAGTTTTACCCGAACAAATATATATATACTTATATAAAAAAAAAACACAAGAAATATTTAAATAATTTCACCCTTAGACAATTGTCTAACTACAACTTAGTGGTTTCATACATTTCGTAAGAAAAAAGGATCTACGCAGGCCAGAGCTAGAAATATCAGCAATAATACTGCGGACCGAAGAAAATACTTTTTTGTGACCAAAGATGTGCCTCTTCTGACTGTGCAGATATCTCTATTGAAACTGCTAACTTCTATATTTGGTTCCATTAAGAACACACAATGTAGCTGTTCTCGGTATAAGGCTGGACCCAAATATGGTTTTTCTTTTCCTTATATACCGTGCATACATTGCGATATTGACTTTATATATGCTATGGAGCCAAAACTACTATCCATATAAGAAAATAGTCTTGCAGTAATTTTAAGCTTGGCTCCTTACCTTCCCAAAGGCTACCCTTATTATACAAGGTATTTCCCCTTAGGAGGTCAATAGAGCAGGAGGTGATAGTACTCACCTAGCCTAATAAAAAATTGTATGGCATGGGGGATGGGAGTATAATATCAACCGTTTCGGAGTTACAGGGTGATAAAGAAAAAAAGCTTGTTTTTCACAAAAGACCCTGTATCTTAAAAAGTACAGGGCATACGGTCACAACTCACAATTAAGGGGGCGTATGCAGATCTTCCAACGACTGCTCAACCGGCCCGTATCTCTCACCTATCAAGAGTTATATTTGTCTAAACTGAAAATTTCGGAATTTTCTTACCTTTTTTATTACTTTGACCTCTATTTTTGTTTTGCAAAACGGTCGTTAATATAACTTCATTTTATATAAACTGTAAATTGTAGACTCTATAATAATATTCCGAAATATTTTGTTTAGACCCCTGTAACTCTTTAGAGAAGCGAGGTATAGAGCTAGATGAGCAGTCATTGTAAAGGCCATGAAGTTCTGCATACAATGAACTCTGACAGTATGCCCTGTAGTTTTTAAGATACAGGGTGTTTTGTGAAGAAATAGCTTTTTTCTTGACCACCCTGTTAACGGTTGATATGGTTGATATTGACTTCCTAAGAGGAAACACCCTGTATACTTACTTAAAAAATAGATAAAATAGTTTTGGTTACAAAGTACAGGCAGTCCTCGTTTTTACGGCAGGTTACGTTCCAGACATATTTGACGTAAAACGGAACGACGTAAAGTGAACGCTTTTTTTTCATTTCAATACAAACTCATCTAGTTAGGGTCTTAGGTAGGAAAATGCAACCTAAAAATCACAAAATAACAGTGACAATTAGGTTTTTAAATAGAAAAAGTCCCCCAAAAGTTTCTGTTTCGCATCCTATTTTTAATTTCCAAGTACGGTCTTGTAGCATTTGTATATATGTAGGTGAGGTTGATGTGGTTATTTACCTCGGAACTCCGTTCAAAATTAGGGAAATTTTCTCTAATATTAAAAAATGGTTAAAAGCTGCAATTAATTTTTTCGAAGCCAGTTGCTTTGCCTCGTTATTAGATTGATTCTCTTTCAGTCTTAGTTTTTTGATTTCCACTAAATTCTCGTTAGTCAATTCTTGCGAATGTTATCACAGTGTCCCCATTACGTCTCCACTCTCGAGTTCTATTCCCGCTAAGTTATTTGCTATATGTTTACGATGTGCGGCTCACGAGTGCGTCCAAATTTTTTCCAAACTTCAGCAAAGTCGACTTCTTCCTCACAGAGTCTAAAATGTTGAACTTTTTTCCAGAATGTTTTGAGATCTATCCCAGGGCAGATGACTCTCGTATTATCCAAAAGCAATAGAATATAAGTTAAGCTTTTTCAAGCGCACTAATTCGCGTAAACCATTCATCGAAAAGATTTCCAAATGACGGGAAGAGTATCTTTAGCGTGCCAGGACACTCTGGAATTGATGGGAATGAAAAGGAAGACTTATTGGACAAAAAAGGAGCATTCATGCCCATCATAGGACCAAAATCCTTTTACACTATTTCATACAATACTGTAAAGCTGCATGACAAGATTCAGAAAAGCCAAAAGATTAATTAAAATATCTTCCTCAAAGAAGAGCCTAGATCCTTTAGGGCTATCTAGAAATCAACTCAGAATCATTACAGGAGTCCTAACCGGACTCTGTAAACTTAACAAAAACATGAATTGGATAGGCATCTTACCTACTGTTGTGTGTAGCTTATGTTTCGAAGAGAACAAAACATCGGAGTACATTCTGTGTGAATGCGAGGCCATTGCACAATGTAGATTCCAGGCTCTCTGTGTTACCGACGCAAGCTTGCCAGCGTCGCCCAGTGCATGCAAAATGCTTCGTGACGTAAAACGAAACGCCGTAAAGCAACGACAAGGACTGCCTGTACCCTTATTATTTTACGCTCAATCACTCTCAGCTGAGTAATAGTTGCAATAGTGTATTTGCGCCCGTAGTCCGAATCTGTAGGCAGATTGATTCAAATTCATCAGACCACGCCACATTTGCATATCCAATTATTACTCAGTTGAGATTTTTTATTTGAGGAATCGTAGTCATTTGATTAAGATAAATGTTTTTAAATAATATTGTTTGGCAAGGTATAACAATTTTATTCCGGTTCGGAAGAAAGATAAGAAAACAAGCATAATATTATCACAACACCATTTTTCTGTATGAATAGTAGTTTAGGGCTGAGGAGCTATATTTTGTCAGTTCTACATAAGAAAACTGCAAATAGTTTAGAATGTTAGGACTAAGTTAGGGCTCTCATCTGGCCGTGAGCAGACTACTTCACCTTCATAGCTTGGGAAGTATTTCTTGAGGGTTTTGCCATAACGCAACGAACGCACTAATACTCCACTAATACTGTTATAATATTTACTCGGGAATTTATGGAAATAAGAAAAGAGACATCGCGAAACTAACCTTACAAATGTGATTCCGTAATCAAATGGACCTATGGCTTCAGAGGTAAAATCCAGCCAAGCAAAAAAAAAATATAAAAGAACTGCTTCTTCGAAGCTATCTAGATTAGTGATTCCTTAAAATGAGGCAAAAGAAGTAGAATCGATCAAAAGTAGCAGTAGATTTGAAAAAAAGGAAGTATATGTATACGTTCATTTTTCTATAGTTTATTCTTGACAGATTTCTCAACATCTGAAGGCAATTCTTTGGCAGCGCCAAGCTATGGCAAAATAAATTATTAATTAGTTTTCACGCCATTCAGATTCCCTGACAGTAGTAGATTTTATATACATACTCCGGAGTAAATGCATGGTAAGGAAAAAGTAGCAAATCTACTCCGATTGGAGTATGGTGGGATCTAGGTGTCAATTTATATTTATTACAGGAATCCTAATTAAACGTAGTGAGCTCAATAAAAAACTGTGTTGCTTGAAACATCTTCTGCGGATGTGTGATAATTGTATAATAAAGATTTCAAGTTTTTACTCATACGGATAATGCTCTTCCTCGGAAGAATAGGACTACTAGAGACAGTGTAAGGAAAATTTTCCATGGAAGTATTAGCTCGTGTAATCTCTAGGTTGCTTTCTTTGTCACTATCTGACTTTCTGAGGAAAGCGTTACACATTCCTTGGCTCACATCTCCTGGACGAATTGCATGAAGCCAGCATGGGGGGTTGTGAGTCAATATTGAATTTGTAAGAACATCTTGATGGGACATATGAGCAATTGCTCATAAGTCTGAATGGTGAATAAAGGCCTGGTTGCGGCCTACATTCCAGGGACTCCGTCGGGGTCTCAGCCTCTCTTCAATTCATTCATCAATCCAATCTCTAGGTTGATTTAAGCAATAATTCGATTGATTTCCGGCACAGGAAATTTCAATCGAGTCTAATAAGAACTTACTGCTTTATTGGATTTAGTAATGCTGTTTTTGTATAATATTAACTGTGTTCAAAAGTTTTTAGTTAACAATAATCGGCGTCGTAATTCCTGAAAAGCTACATGGGAAATAAAATTTATACCAAATAAATCAAAATTGTTTATGTTACGTGAAGAACAATTTTTGTTACTGTTTTGTACCAACCCCTTACATGGAACCTTCTAAGAATCTCCATAAATTTCCAATTCATCAATTATATTACAGTAACAAATGTGTGCCGGTTCTTTCCATGTCATTAAATAGAAATTATTAGTCCAACCGGATGAAGGTTAAAGTTCTTTGCCCAATTTCCCTCAGTTGGAATCTAATTAAGTTGCGACGATCGAATCAAATGCTATCATAATCCACCGCTGCTGGTGGGCTTCTATGAAATTTTCTAGTCCTGCTGTGACTACCACTTTTCGAATTGAAATCGTTGGAAGATCGGTTTGGTAATAGTCACGTTAATATCGAAATTATTTATTTTTAATGTACAGACTCGGTATACCTGGTACAACTAACTACGACTAATTAAGGGTGCCTGCTTATATACAATATGAACTGTGGCTATAGTATATCTACATATGTATGTATGTATGTAGTATTAAAATATTCGAAAACGAACAGGATACGAGAATTGGTTGAATCGAATCCTTTTGTGGTCATAACAACCCCTTGTCTGTTACGTCCATTAAAATCCTCTTCATTCAGCTTAAATCTAAAAGCAGTTGGCGGATCCAGCCGAGCCTATAGTCATACATATGGCGTAGGCAATCATTTCATGAGATTTAGATGTTAACCGCTGCCTTTATTCGGTTATTATAAACAAATTTTTCCTAATTCCGAAGGGAAATGGTGAGAAATTAGGCGTGCGCTATTGAGCCACGAAATTGTTTGTTGATTTCCAAAAGGAGTACAAAAAACAGGCTGTAAAAATTGCTTTTTTTGATAATCATGTTGCCCTCTTACGCGCATGGAAGCCCGCACAATGGCCGAATGTGTTTGAGTTGATTGAGTTTTCCTCTTTCCATTGTTGGGATAGCGCCATTATCGAAACGAGAATAATTCATTCGTCATCGTCAGTGTTTTCAGAAATTTTCAACGTGGGTGTGTTGAGAATATCATCATCGTACATTATGGAATTCGTTGATATTCGAAACTCATAAGTGGCTAAATTCATTCAACACAAATCCACTTAAATTAACATCACAAAATTGTAATTAAATAGGTAAATTTTTCCAATAGCTGCTGTTTGATATGGGCCAGATAAAGAATTTCATCTATATCTTGAAAAGTACCTCACTCCACTCCAAAATTTGCCAGGGTTCATCATTTAATTCGAACTAATTTATTGAAATAAAAAACTTACAAAATAATAGGTTCTGTAGTAGATTTGGTTAGGTGAGGGCGGTACTGCTGGAATATCTCCCACCTTAATTAAATAACCGAGTAAGTCCAATTTGCGCACAAATACGTGGGAACCACCATCCTTTATCTAACTCTCCTTATAGTTTTCCAAGAAGCAAAAATATGAAACTCTGTTCTCTGCACTTCACCTACATAGATTTAAAAGAAGCAGTGCCCTAGTATGAGTAGTCAAAGCAGGGAAATCATAAAGCTATGTTGAACTGATTTGACCTCTGCGGGGTCCATAAAAGACATCATTACGACTACCCTTGAGGATTATCTGTGTTCTCTTTTTTATGCCCTAGATGCAACACTTAGAAATAATAATGGTAGAGAAAAATGGATTGGACACCCACGCATAACATTAAAAGTTATTTTTATTTTTGTCTGACCTTCCTCACGATAACTCGAGAACGAGTTTCCTTAGATAGCTGAATTTTGAATTTTGCATACAAGCTTTCAAAAAAAATGTAAATTTACTTTAAGTACTTTCGTTTTTCACTATATATTTGGACACTGCCTGAGAACGCGTTAACGTAGAGAGCTGAAATCATGTAAGATTTTTACATATACTGTGAAAGCTATCAGTCATAAAATCCTATGAAATCAGTTATACTCATTTATTCAGTCCAATGAACAGTTTTATAAATATATGCGAAAACTCACTTCAAAAATCAAACTTGCACAGATGGGTGACTACGAAATTGCAACGGGCATTCATCTAGGGTATCATAAAAATTGCTCGTACATCAATTGTAGCCTTTCCAGTAGTTGAAATTGTATTTCCTATTCTTATGAGAAAGCTTTGTACATGCCTGCAGTTCTCTAAATCGACGAGTTCTCATGCAGTGTTCGAATATATAGTGAAACACATAGTTTTTGTATGGAATCTCTACGAAAGAGCTACCTGATTGTCCCATTTTCGAACTTAATTTGCAAATTTTTTAAAAATGCACTGTTCAAAATTTCAGCTCCTAAGTAAACACTTTCTGAAGTTATCGGGAGGATAGATGGACAGCCAGACTGACAGACAGGCAGACAGATAGATTTTCAGACTAACAGACTGACAGACAGACAGACTGAGAGACTGACAGAAGGACATGCAAAAATCAAAATAACTTAACTAACAATTTCTAGGTGTTACAAGCGGAATGACAAACTAAGTATACGCTACAGACAGATTTCATCTAGGGTATTAAAAGCAGCCGCCTGTTCCGGTTTTTGAAGCCGAGACCTTCCGCTCTCCCAGCGACTGATTTTCCAATGAACTAATGAGACTGATGCGTCTGACATTTTGCAAATTTCTGTGTAGCCTATTAAGCCACAAAAGCTTTCAGCTGACATTAACTAGTAACAATGAAAGCGCATAATAGTTACTTAATTTTTGAATAATTTATGTTAGAGTCATCATCCATACATCTTGCTCCATTCGAGACGACTCGAATACACAATTTTTAGAATAAGTCATAGATGTAGTAGAATAATTATTTGGGATTTATTTCTTACGATTCTAAATTAAATTATAAAATACAAGAGAAAAAAAGAATCAGTAGCTTAAAAAATAAATCTTATAAAGTCTTCCATATTGCATCTATGACTGATTCTAAGCATTCTGAATTCGAGTCTCGTACGGGGCAAGATGTATGTATGCTGTCCATAACATAAATTATTCATGTTCGTTCAGTTCTTACAATTGACGACTCTATCGAATGATTCCATCTTTAGTTATTTGCTGAGATCGCCACTCGACATGACAACTCAATTGTTAGTGAAATTGTTGAGAACGACAAATTGAGGGACTTGCAAGCAAAGTAAACAACTTTAATTAATTATTATTTCTTTGATTATTATATGATTTATTTTCAGTTCCAGTACGTTTTGTTTAACTGTTATGTGTTATAACTCTGTGCAATGTTGGATAAGGTAGGTATCTAACATTTTTAGCAATTGATTCAAAATAAATTAACTAGCATATTTTTTCTCTAGAATTTTTAGAAACATTCAAACATTGAAATTCTAATAGATTTGATAGATAGTGTACATGAAAGACGTACAATTTTTTGGAGGAGGAAGTAGACAAAAGTGCTCAGGTAAGTGGCTATATTGTTTTTATTGCTGTGGAACCACTTTTCTTTGAATATTCCTCTTAATGGTACTCTTCATGGAACAGTCGCTTTTGATTATTATCGACTGGTGCTGATCAAAACTACATATTTAAAAATATTATTATGATTTTTATTTGTATAATTAATAAAGTATTTTAATTTAAAAGTTTCCTTACACTTTTTTTTACTGTATTTCTGGATTTTTTTCCGTAAAAAACAGTTCTTGGTTTTTCTTCATCATGCATTTCTCTCTCTATTGACTCGTCTTCAAAATCAGTAGGTTGAAGGTGGTAAGAGTCCACGTCGAAATGTTCTACAGGATTTTCAGAGAAATCTTCTATTAATTTCTTATTGTGAAATGTTTATATACAAGGGGTGCAAAAAGTGACTATTAGCATAGATGGCACTAGAATTAGATATTGCATGGCCTACTAAAGCATAGTATACAGACTGTGAAATAGGTAGTGTATTCTGGAATGGACCATAACATATTGTAGAGCCTGCCGAAAGCAAATGTTTTTATAATACCAGTTTTGTATACATTTGATCGACTTCCTCAACACTTGAGATACGAAACAATATGAATTAGTCGACGTATACATCATTTCAAATGTTGTGGTTCATTCCGGAATGGACCACCCAGATATATAAATTTTATATACTTTTTTGTTACCGCATGTGACATCTAGTTCTTGTGCCATCTATGCTATTAGCTACTACCAAATGCTATCGTGCGTTCACTGTGCACGAAAAATGACATGTAAACACTTCCTTTTACTATCTTTTCCATACACTGAGGCGACTGAGAGTGACTTGCAGCGCGCTACCATTCACTATCCTATTTTGAATAGTGAAATGAAGCGATACAATGGATACGGGTGGAAGGACGATAATAACATGGCAACCTTGGTAGGTTAGGAAACAGTTTGCCAGTTGGAAAATTATAAGAAAATAGCAATATTAAATCTTCTAGGATCATTGTATTATATTTATTGGTCTTAAATCTTTGTCCATAAATTTGCGAATATACCCCTCGATTCTACATAAGTCATAAGAGCTCTTATTCTCTTAACTGGGCTGTCAAAGCCCATTAGCAGACATTGGTATGCTACGTAAAGAGTTAAGAGATGTCAGACGTCAGCTGATCTCTTAACTTTTGTGGAGATTTTTATACCCTAGATGAAATCTAAAGGGGTATACTAAGTTTGTCATTCCGTTTGTAACACCTCGAAATAATGATGGTAGAGCAAAATGGATTGGACACCCACGCATAATATTAAAAGTTATTTTGATTTTTGCATGTCCGTCCGTCCGTCCGTCCGTCCGTCCGTCCGTCTGTCCGTCCGTCCGTCTGTGCGCACGATAACTCGAGAACGCGTACACATAGAGAGCTGAAATTTTGTACACGGACTTTAAAAAAAAAAGTAAAATTAATTTCGAAAATGAGACAAATCGGGCAACTCCTTCGTGGGGTTGCCATACAAAAATTTCGTTTTCCGTTATATATTTGAACACTGCCTGAGAACGAGTAGCCCTAGAGAGCTGAAATTTGGTACATGGTGTTTTCATTGTACTAGCAAATAAAATTTCAAAAATGGACTAAATCGGGCAACCCATTCTTGGTGTTGCCATATAAAAAATTAGGTTTTTTATGTATACTGTGAAAACGACTAGTCCAAGACATTTTTATTGTACTAAAAACTTCTTCAGAATATGAAATCCTATAAAATTGGTTATAATCATTTTTTCTGTCCGACGAACCTTTCTAGAAATATATGCGAAAAACCACTGCAAAAATCAAAATTGCTCAAATGGGTACCCATACGAAATTTCATACGGGCATTCATCTAGGGTATCATAAGAATTGGTCTTAGACCAATTCTAGCTTTTTCACTTGTTTTTAAAGAGATTTGGTATTCTAACAAACGAAAATATCTGTCAAAGTCTTTTAACATAAGAGCTCCTCACCGAGGTACGCTTAAATCTCTTATCGTGATAGTTGCAGAAATTGTTTTGTTTTATAATACCGAAATGTTGGATAAAAATGCTGTAAAATAAGTACATATTTATATAGTTCGTATATATATACTATTATATAAATTTGTACAAGTTTGTGAAATATAAAATAATTATACAATTTTTGAGCCATGCACAGAGGATAGAGGAACATGAGAGAGGACTTGAATCACTTTGCTATTTCTGAGACTGTATAGAATTTCAGAATGATAAAATCTTTTGCCTTTAAAGTGATAGAAATGACATAGCCTTCCGATAATCTCCATTACTCGCCAATATTATCGTCACTTTAAAGTTTTGGTAACAATAAATTTGTATTGCTACAGGTTTATACAAAAATCCTGTTGGACGTAACGACGGCTGTGAAACCCTTTTCCTATTAAAATAATAATTCAATTATCATTACATACATTATACAATTATTATTTATAACTAAAATTTGAGACTTGAGTAAAGACGCACACAATTATAGCTACGTGTGGGTTGGTCATATTGCCATCATCGCCTCGTCAAAAATATTACTTTTTCTTCCTCCTCCTTGAAAAGTAAACGTCTTTAATAGCTGGGCTGACTGAAAGATTCTCCAAACCGTCTTAGCCGCTTAAAGTTAATATTTCTCCACAAAAATGTATGTAGATTACTAATTCTGCTAAAATCTCTTACTTTCTAAATTTAAGAGGTTAAGAGATCTCTTAAAAGTCTCTTATGTAGAATCGGGGAGATAGTCTCGGGTAAAAATAGATTCTGTAGAAAAAACCCAAATACTTAAAAGGTTTGTGGCTTGTTGTGACTCGTTTCAAATAACAAAAATTCAAAATTTCGTGCGCTCGCAATAATTTGATTTTAGCACGAAAATAATTTCTATTCTCGTACCTAGTCACTATAACCTGTATCGGAAGGAACAGTGAATCATGACACAGACTCATAACTGACGGGGAAAACAAAAGATGGTAAACCGTTCCACACTCGTACTGATCTGCCAATCTGCTATTCAGCTAATTCGGATTTCATGGTACGGGCGAATTTGAATTTTATGTGGAGGTGAGCTCGGGTTACAGGTCGTGTGGTAGGGTTAGGGAGAATTCTACAAGGGATCAGGCGATAGAGCAAAATCGATAAAAGTAGTGATAAAAGAGAGATGCACATCCGACGTTAGGCCGGTGCACTTTTTTGTTTATGTTTCTATATGCGTGCATGGTTTAAAGTGTACCTTGGTAAACAGTGTTGAATTACAAAATCATATCGTAAAAACTTTTCTAACAACAATTTTGTATTATCTATAAATTTTTCCGTAAAGAAATGCTTACTATACAAAAAATACTAAACTTTTTACTGTTTACATAAATAAATGTTTAAAACATTCACTTTATACTGGCCTAACATTAACCCGGTAGGCTATCATTTTCCGATTGTATTTTTATTGTTTTGAAAAAGTTTACACATAAATTTACCCCAATTCATACATTTTACCATTTTAGCTCCTTATAAACTTTGACTTAAACAAGGTTAAGTAATTAATTAATTAAAGTAAAGTGTAGTGGCTCAAATAGCACAAAGCTAATCAAATGTTACACACAAAAGTTATATAATCTAATTGCAATAATAGAGCTCGTTAAAAAACTAGATATTGCCTAACCACTTTAGGGTGGGCACAATAGATCAACTTTAGTCGCTGGGTTGTAGCCTAACACATTGACATTGGTAGATACTGAACATTTTATACAAAGGTTAAATTGAAACTCGTTTGTGTAAATGTGGAATCGAAGGAAAGCCACGTAAACACAGTTTTTTATAGGTTACGGAAATAAATATTTTTATGAGCAGGCTTTTCAGAAACCTTGTGTCAAGCACATTTCTTCATATTACAGAAAAGTTAAAAAATGGGATAATCGAACAATTGTAATATTTTGTGTATTAACATTGCTACTACATCATTGATACCGGGTACATGATAGTTACACGCTCGGAACAAATTTTGGTTAAAACATGCAGTTCAGAGGCTTGTCTTAATAATGTCAAATTATGTTTGATGAAATTGCAGAAAATTTCCTGAGAGGTGATCTGCAAGAACACAGAGACAGTGATTTAGATGAAATCAGTTTACTGGAAGAAGATTTTAAAACATTTTTTTTTTACAAATTAAGAGGGTGGGCCTTGGATTGTCGAGTGCAGCATAGTAACCTCAACAAACTTCTATACATTTTATGTGATGAAGGCATTAAATCTTTGTCGAAAAATGCTAGAACATCAGCATATGTTGTGCCTAATTCGTTATTTTGTGATTAGGTATTTCCATATTTTTAGAATCACAAAAGAAACTTTTCAGAAGAAGATTCTTCACAGTAACATGTCAAAATTGTCGCGAGCTTACGAAAGATTTCTGAATGGTAGCAATATTTATATTCTATTACTTCCTAATTATGCAAGTCTTTTAAAAATAAAACCTACAAAAAGAAAGGAGGAGAGTTTTTGCAACACTTTTTAACGCCTGAAGGTTTACTTTTTGAAATGTATTGCATTTTCTGTTTTAAAGCTTCATTTGTCTTCCATTATACTATATCTTCATATCTTTATTTTGTACAGTCTTTAGTAAAGCGGTCGAAAAGTTATCACACTACTTGATACTGTTTAAAATGTAAAGTATAGGTTTCTTCTAACATATCTAAAATGGACGGAATATTATTTAAATAATATCATACTAAATCTGTTTCCGCCATTCCATCTCTGGAGTCTTGAGGGCTTCGTCTGGCGTACCTCACGCTAGTCACTTGGGACTGTTGTTCTTTATTCTATATATTGACGATACATATTTTTTTTTTATATTATTAAGCCAAGCTCAGGGGATACCCTATAATGTAAAGCACAGCATGGCAGGAAGGAGATAGGGAAAGGATTAGGGGTTATGAGGAGAGTGGCGGAGGTGCCGATGTATGTCGCCCTTAAACTTCCGCAGATTGTATGCCGGAGGAAAAACAGAAGATGATAAGCTGTTCCACATTCGCACTGTTCGGGATAAAAAAGCATCACGGAATTTTACTGTACGGCCGAAAGTAATTTGAAGGGTTAAAGGATGTGCGCGGCTTGCAGCGTGAGTATTGCGTGCAGGAATCATTCTACAAGGGATCAGACTAGATATTTCATCAGAACATTGACCATGCATATAGCGATAAAGGAGCGATATGTGTCTCTGCAGTCTTGATTTATGCCGACGACGTTAAAATTAATTTTCGCCCAGATCAAATCCTTTAAAGATTGTGAACAGGTGTAACCTTCCGGCCAGTCATATATACCTCTCAGCGTGGCCGCTTCTCGACCACTCAACTCAGCGAGGCAGATGACTGGTCATGGCTACTTTATGTCCCTTTTAAGGTTGTTGAGGGACAATGGAGGTTGATCTTTAGGCGAGCACGGTACAGGCTTTTTGCCGCCTCAAGCTCAGGGCTGGGTTAGGTTCTTGCTCGATGTTCAACCACCTATTACTGTACCGCTGGAAGATAGAAAGAGGTGGACACAAATAAAAACACAAAAATAAAAAAAATTAAAAAAAAGAAAAGGCTTAAGATAGGAAAGGGAACACCACCCAGAATGGTGGGACACTCTGGCTACTTGCATCACCCGCCACTGCCCTCCTCACACTCCTCGGTGTGCCTGCCAGTTACTTTATCCTCCCGGCATCTCGAGCTTCCCCAAAACCCTAACCAAACCCGACACCAAACGAAAACATGAAACTTAGCACATGGCCATTATTATTTATTTATTTCCCCGAACACGCACAAAAGTATAAATGGTCACACATTTAGTCAAACAGGTAATATATGGGTATTTGTAAATCAATTCATGAACCATCAGCGGGTATATACATAGGTATAGATATATTAAGAAAAAAAAACATTCAGTTACTGCACTAGCCTATATATTAATAATCATGACGCGTATATATATGTAGATATAAAGAAAAAGAAACTACGTCACTATACTAGCGTATATATATTAATATTCAAGCTAATACGTGAGTATGTATATATGTATAAGAATATGTCAAAGAAACATTAAAAAAAGGCAGAAAAAAAAATCGCTATGAGAGAATTCGCTAATCCAAATTAACCCTTACATTAGTGGACTATTCTAGGAATCTAAAATTAAAAAAAAACAAAAAAAAAATAAAGATCGCTAAGTGGAAGTATGATGGTAGCTTACATGTATACAAATATATGTATATATAAGTACTAACTATCCGGAAATACTTCGCAAAACAAAAAAAAACTACTTCATTATAATATAATATTCCGCAAGACAAAAAAACTACTTCATTATAATATAATATTCCGCAAAACAAAAAAAAACTACGTTAATATACTAATGTACTAATTTAGATTTCTATGGGGAAAAGAAAAACAAAAAAAAAAAAATAAAATCGCCAAGTTCCGAATTCATTGCTAATATATATATATATATATATAAAAAAAATTGAAATAAACGAACAGAGGAAGAAATATAGAATTAGCCTATAACCCCGAGAAGACAAGGAGAAGAGAAAAAAAAAATAAAACAATCTACTCACATTACAATTAATTTGTCGCAAATTTACTTACTTGTCAATCTCCCGGCGATGAAGCGCTTCAGCGGCCTGGTGACTAACGCTGTGAAAACAAATCAACAACAAAAAAAAATACGGACAAAAAGATAAGAAATTTCTCCTGCTTGCTCTTGGGTTTTTTTTTTCTTTTCTCTCCTATCAGTAGATTTTGCTGGTTTCTCCTCCGTTCCGCTGTCAAGCTCCGACGATGATTTTGGATGATGTTTAACCCCAAGAAAATTTTTTTGGGCGCTCTAGGAGGCGCCAGGTTCAGCCCTATCGATGCTGCGCAAACTTCACTGGCCGATTTCTGTACTTTTGTTTCTTTGTTACTTTGTCCTTTCCCTCCGGCACTGATCCACGCCGTGCAGGCCAAAGACTGTCACCTGATATCTGTACTCAGACCAACAGAAAGAAGAAACCTCACTAAATAAATTTTTCCCGGCAATGAACAAGTAATCACACCTCCCCTTAGATTTATCCAAAATTCCCTTCTTTGAGGGCAGAAAAAAAAAACTTATGCCGTCACTCAGTAACTATCGAGTCACATCCACAATCAAATTTAAAGATAAAAGAAAAAAAATGTAAACTTCTCGTATAAACGTTTCAATATTACCGGCATGCACGCACAATTGCTCGATGCCCAGTCTTTATTTAAGGAAATATTATAGTCACTTCTGATTTGATTTTTTTTTTTTTTCAAATTCTGTAAGGGCGCACAAGACTCGAAAAACAAAACACAAAACTGGACGAGCTCCCGCGGAAGATCTTTCTTCCATCGAATTGCTTTACAAAGTGGAGTTTCGATCGCCACATACCGAAAAAACGATATGAGGGAAAATTACCCAAGTCCATTGCACCTTATCGGTCAGCACCTTTATTGGGGTGATCGGAAATGCTCGAATTACATTTCTAGTTTTTTGTTTAAAAAAAACGTTAAGCGTGCGGTTTATTTTTATTGAGTGTCTCGAGCTTAATTTCCGCTTGGACTCAATTTATTGCCTTTTCCTTGCGAAGAAGAAATAAAATTTCTCTTTCCCATATGCATCTGCAGCAAAAAGAAGAAATTCATTGGACGTTTACCCAGTCTGGATTTAAAAAAAAATGAACTGCCCAATGCTGAGAGAATAATCCCTCGTACCCCAAGAAGAGAATTAGATTTTCTTTACTTGCAACAAGAAAATTTATGGCCGTTACAGGTCAGGTTCGGAAGTTCCAATTCCAAAGAGGAATTCTCCGAGGCTGAGAGAAGACTACGGCTATGGTCCAATCGCATAAATAAGGTCCAACGCGGGGACGCCCCACACCCTGAGATCAAAGAGTCTCATGCTCTACCGACTGAGCTAGCCGGGCATAAGTCTTACGAAAGGATGATATGGTTACCCTGTATGATCAATAGGCAGCGATTATAAAAAAAAAAAAAAAAAAAAAAAAGGAATAAGAAAATGGGCTAGACAATCGTAGTAAGCTATTACTGAATCTTTATTCAAGAAACAAAGTGAACACAAATAAAGAAGTATTTCACTTTTTACATAACGAGAAATTTCAGTCGATCTAGTTGCTGATTGGTATGACCTTAACCATGGTAGAAGTGTATTACTGAGTGATTGCTGCTCTTCTAAGGCTGGATGTTGGAGTTCAGACGAGCTACTCGGTCCCTAAGCGTGATTATTTCGTCTATGGTGTCTCTTGAAGCTCCAGGTGGTGATGTTGTTTGTGCATCTTCTTCGGTTGAGGCACTGGCTAGACGATCATGGGGTAGATGGGTAGTGACGGAGTCCGGATATGCAGTAGCTTGCTGTTGATGTTGTTGATGTAGAATATGGTTTGTCATGGTGTTCCACACAGCGGCTGATAATTTCCAACTCCTCCCGTAAATCGCTCCGAGAACCTTGGCATTGATGAAGGTATCGATGACAAACTTGACTGCCTTCAGACACACGTAAATTCCCAGCAGGGAGGAGCAGACACTTCCAAAAAAATTGAAAGCGCCCCATATCTTTGTTCGTACCGTTGTGACTAGGTCCTCCATTGTCTTTGGAGATAAAAGGTTGACGGCGTTAATATCTTGGTGGTGAACATCTCGACCCATTACACGTTGCGTGAGTATGTTAGAAATGGCTAGCCTCTCGGACGGATACATGATCTGGTGGCGAAGGTTTTCCAGAGACTCGCTGCGGTAAATTCCTGCCCGAATAAGTTCTCCTGGGTCTTCGTATGACCAGTCAGCGGTGTTTGATGGTTGAAGTTGAGATGGTTCTTTAATTTGGTGAATTGTCGGATTGGTCCCGTACCAGGTTCCTCTAATGTAGTATGCTGGACTCAGCAAATCTGAGCAGATAAACTCAGTTCCACGCTGCTGCAGTAGGTGGGTTAACGGAGCTAGGAAGTAGTCACTTTCTCCATAAGTTACTGGTAGTTCCATATAACACCGGTTGCTCTTCCGAACAGTGACTTCAACTGGTTGGCATCTCACTAAGTAGATGATTTCCCCCCTATGTACAGCGGTGAACCCTTGCTCTTTCATTCTTATAAGAGCGAACTCTGCCGGGTGGTGGAGGGCCATGATCAGCTGGGTTTGAAGTAGTTCTCTTTCTAATTCGCATTTCTTCCTCAGGAGATTGGTGTATAGTTTCTCGACTTGACCCTTAAAGTGACGCTCAACATAAACGAACTTCGAATTAACGTACGTGAAAAGATCGAGGTTACGAGTATCCAGAGGTTTTTTCCTAAACCAGTAATCGGATGCTGCCTTAGGTACAATGATCAGCCTGGGATGCTCAGTTTGAAAACCGGGGAAACGACAAACGGATACTTGCTTTTTTACTTCGAGTGCAAAGATTATTTCTCCGGACGTCACGGTGTATATGGTGTTGCTAATGGATTTGTTCGAGGTCCTAATCTTCGTAGCCACTCCTTGCCATAATACGTCGTACTTTTGACTTTCGCAAGAATTGTCAGAGATGAGATCCCAAAAACTCATTCCGTATTCTGGATCCGTACATTTACCAGCCAGATAGCACGTTGTTTCGTAGAATAACCATGTTGTCGTCAATGCGGACCGAGCTTTGGTAGTCCATAATGGTTACTTCCATCGCATGCATAACCACAACATTATCCCAGGAATTTGCTCCTGACGTATACGGAACTCCGTTGCAATTTCCGTTTTGGTCGATTGACCCGCCAACGACTTCGGTCAGTGAGGTTGAAGCATTCGTCTTAATATCAGCAATTGTTCTGCCGTTTTGTAATTTAAGAGTGTTATACCTATGAATGTTCATGCAGTTCTCTTTACTTATTTCCATAATATATGTACTCAATCCTCCAGGTACTAGAGAGAGATGGCTGAACATACCGCATTTGTACACTGACTGTATGATGTTAATTTTGCATTGAAAGATGTGTAGCGTGGTAGTCTCGCTCGTTTGCAAAAGCTGTATATCCTCTTCCTCCTTGACTACTTCCTTATTGTTAAATATGCATGGACCAATGGATACCAGTGAAATGGCGGTGAGATTCACTCTCTCATGGCCACAGTCGTAGGCGATGATTCCGCAGGCAATAGGGGCAGTTGTCATCAGGCCAATCAAGAATAATAGGCCGGTGGTTAGTGAGAGCTCCATTCGCTTCCACATGGTCGTAGTTTCTCGTCCGTGACCGCTCTGTATAGAGAAAGGCTTGGTTATTAAGGTTGAGTATATCTTACTACCCGTGCTTAGAAGTAAGCCGAGCAGCCCAGCGAATTTATATGGGATTCCGGACCACATACAGGGTCTATATTCGACAAATTTAAGGGCGAGATTATTGTCTAACTACTCTATATATATTACTCCTTTCTTTTGCGAGTTGAATACCGATATTTATTTTATAAAATGATTTAGAATATTTGATTGCGATTTAGGATGTTACTGGCGAATGTTGCTCGCGTGATAGACGCCAATAAACTTACCATCCATACTTTCTACTTCGTAGTTCACATTACCATTCTTCTTTCGTATGCGAGCCTTGATGAACTTGTTGGCCAGTTTGGCCGCGAACTTGTCTGCGGCCTTGCTCTGTACGAAATTCCGGACATAGACAATTTGCCCTGGTTTATAAATTATCTGCCGCGCGCGAAGGTTATAGGTGTGAGCGTTTCTCTCGTAAGCTTCCCGGAGATGGTCTTTCACTCGCTCATGTACTAGTGGAATTCTGTAGTTACTTGGTAATACTTCGAAGTTACCTTCTGCCAAGCCATCAATCTGGCGGAGAAGATTGTATGTACCTCCATGTAAGATCATGTGGTATCCGTAAAGTAAGAAATAAGGGGAAAATTTGGTCGACTGGTGTGTTGCGTTTCGCAAAGCGCAAGCCACATCACTTAGCTGGGAATCCCAGTTGGTATGTTCCTCTTGCACATACGACCTAATTGCTGCCACGATGGAGCGATTAACTCTCTCTGCAGCATTGGACTGTGGCGAATATCCTGCAGTCTTTGTGTGGCGAATACCGAAGCGTTCTATCATGCGAGCAAACTCTGTTGAGATAAATTGTGGCCCATTATCAGTATGTATAATCTCAGGTACCCCGTAACAGTGGAATATATTTTCCTCTAGATATTCTATGAGTTGCTTAGTTTTAGCTTGGGGAAAAGCCTTTAGTAGGACGAATTTGGTAAACTGGTCCACAATGACTAGGATGGTGGTATTCCCGCGTTTACTTCTTGGGAGGGGTCCAATATAGTCAATATGCAATCTCTGCCAAGGCCTTTCTACCTCAATCTGGTTTCCCATTTTGGGCCTTAGCCTGCAGTTTGGAGCTTTGGTTTGTTTGCAGACATCGCATTGTAAGATATATGCGCGGACTTGTTGGCGCATGCCTGGCCAAAAATAATATCTTCGCAGTCTATCAAGGGTTTTATGAATTCCGCCATGGGCTGCAGTGGAGCTCTCGTGTTCCCTTCTAATTAAATCTTTGGTGAGCCCTTGAGGAATCCAGAGTTTCCAACTGGGGATATCGGATAGATCGTTATCACCACCGCCCTCAATACGAATGAAAATGTGCAGTTCAGTGACTTGCAGATTAGGATACTGAGCTGGTGTAGCCGAGATTTTGTCTTTCCAACCTACGTAAGCAGGGTCAGAGAAGAGTGCTGATTTCAGGTCTACCAGGTAATCTAGCTTGCTAAGGTCAGAGATAGTCGCCTCTGCCGAATCAAGATACATTCGAGATAACGCATCCGGCACTACATTTTGCTTCCTTTTACGTGCTCGATCTCAAAGTCGAATGACTGTAGTTTTAAGCTCCATCGCGCAAGTCGCCCCGTAAGTTCCTTTTGAGTCATTAGCCATTTCAAACTCTGGTGGTCGGTGATGACTGTGAAGTGGAAACCTTCGATGTACGCTCTAAACTTCTTTACGCTCAGTACCGCAGCGAAGCATTCTAGTTCAGTGATACTATAATTTCTCTGGGCAGAATTCAACTTTTGGGACATAAATGCAATTGGCCTTTCGGAATCATCCTCCGACTTTTGAAATAAGACACTGCCTACTCCCATAGTGCTGGCATCACATCTTATATAGAAGGGCTTCGTATAATCTGGATTAGCTAGCAGTGGGGCCGAACATAAGTGTTCTTTTAGTTGTTTAAAGGCTTCTTGAGCCTCCGAAGTCCACTGAAACTTCGCACCCTTCTTCAGAAGCTCTGTGATCGGAGCAGCGATGCTCGAAAAGTTTGGGATAAATCTCCTGTACCATCCAGCCATGCCCAGTAGTCTGCGTGTTTGCCGAACTGTTGATGGGCTAGGAAAATTTACAATTGCAGACACCTTTTCAGGATCGACCCTCAGACCTCCTTCACCAACCACATAGCCAAGGTATTTAATTTCTCGAAGAACGAACTTACTCTTCTCAACGTTTATGGTCAGTCCTGCCTGACGAAGCAGGGAAGCGACTTCCCTCAGTAAGTCCAAATGTTCCTCGAACGTAGTGGAAGTAATGAGTAAGTCATCTAAGTAGACAAATACTCGATCGTGGAATTGATGAGGCACGACCCGGTCCATAAGGCGACACATAGTTTGTGGAGCATTGCATAGACCAAACGGCATGACTTTAAATTGATATAAAGGCCTTCCAGGAACTGTGAATGCAGTCTTATCACGAGCGGACTCTGCGAGTGGTATCTGCCAGAATGCGTCTTTCAGGTCTAAGCTTGAGATATATCTGGTTTCTCGGAGGCGACCTAAGAGTCCATCTATCAATGGTAGTGGATAAGCATCTTTCTTGGTAACAGAATTGACCTTGCGAGAATCTAAACATAGTCGCACCTTCCCATTAGATTTTTTCACGAGAACCACTGGAGAGCTCCAGGAGCTCTGACTCTCTTCGATAACGTCCATGGCTAACATTCGGTCCAGTTCTTCATATAACAACTTTTGAACCGCTGGGGATACCGGGTAGTGACGTTGCTTTATTGGTGGAGTATCTCCTACGTCGATGCTGTGTTCCAACAGTTTTGTACGGCCGAGGCCATGCTTCGAAAAGGAAGGAAATTGATGTTTGAGATCTTCCAGTTGGGCATTTTGCTCTGGTGTGAGGGTGTGTTGCGGAGGATGGATCTTTGTGGTCTTATCAATATCCAGGGAGTCTATTACAGCAGGGGTAATGCCAAAAGCATCCCAAAAATCAATTCCTAAGTAAAGTTCCTGTTGTAAGCTGGGCACTAAGTGAAAATGGATGGTTTCTGTTTTCTCAGCATAACGGACGGGCAACTTTACGTGACCAATGATAGAATTCCGTGAGCCATCCGCTGTCCGAACATAAGAATGACTCTGGTTGTAACTAAGATTATTCTTACGCAGAAATTCCAGAGAGTGTTTTCCCAATATGCTTACAGAAGCTCCACTGTCGAGCAAACCAACTATATTTTCTTCGGCTATTTTTACTGTGACGTATGGGCGATGGTCTTCTCCATCACGCTGAATAGCGGCGGATACTGCTTTACGAAGCAGCTTTTTGGATGTAAAGTACTTCCGAGTTCTAAGCTGACGCCGCCGACCTCGACTTGAGGCGATATATCGAGAGCGAATGGATTCCTCCGAAGTTGTTTTGGATGTGTCTATGTAAGATTGGGGAGTTAGTGTTGATTGGGTTGATGTTAAGTGGGAAAGGGATGAAGTGGGTAGCAATGTTGGTAAAGTGTGCACATTCTCTAGCGATGAGCTGCAGGCTCGGTATTGGTGGCTGCTTCCACTCTCCTGGCACTGGGGTAACTGGTCGTATGGCCCGAACGCATGACCCCAGCTCGTTCTGCGTTCGGGGTCTTGTTTACCGCGCGGCCTAAACAGGTCCCACAGTTTGGCTTCAGTACGCCAGAACGTCCGCAACCGTAACAGAATATCCCAAGATGACCCCTTGAACAGTCTTGATATCTGTGGCCTAAGTCTCGGCAGTTCCAACATATATCAAACGAAGCGCGGTTAGCAGTATTTCTCCTTAGCACTGGCGTAAGCGCTGCTACTTGTGGGTCAATGTCATTATCAACGTATTCTGACAAGGGTATTACCTCTTCTAGTTCTTCGACCTGCGCTCTATTTCGGAAAGTACGAGCCATAGTCAGCTGTCGAGGATCGTGCCCAGATCTAGCCCACAATTTCTCTAGCCTCTGGCAGATAATTCTCACCTCTTCCGTTGATCTGAATATTGTCGTGGTAGTGGCACTCTGCAGAGCTGGGTCCATGTTTTCTCGGACAATTTCGAGTAGCTCTCTGTCAGGGAATGGTCTTCGAAGCCGACCGTTAAGTCGTTCTACGTCCAGCAGGAAGTTATTGAACGTTTCTTTCGGGCCTTGTCTTCTTGTTTCAATGGCCCTTCGCGTTTCTCTTTCTGAGACATAGCTCCCGAATCGCTCGAGTAGGGCTGTCTTCATACCCTGCCAACTCGTATCGGGATACTTCCGCTTGTAAACCCAGAACCAGCTTTCAGCCGTACCTGAGAGGAAGTTAGGCAAAATGCCAATTAAACGATCCAGCGGATAGTTATCGTCCTTGGAAAGCATTTCTATTCGGAAGACAAATTCGGTGACGTCAAGTCCCTCTGGGGACCCGTTAAAAGATAATTTCCATTTTGGTAGCCTTGGCTGCCAATTAGGAGAACTTGAAGATTCTGGGCGGCCACTATACTGAAAGTGGGCATTGGGTTGATTCCCGCTAGGGTGTGTTCCGCGATTTTGTTCAGTAGGGAGAAGCGTAGTTGACAAGGGATCACTCTGATTGCCCATGCGCGGCGTCAGGGTTGTATAATTTAATGGATTCGTGGTTGTGCTCAAAATCTGATTAGGAGACCTTCCTAGATCCCCAGCTGTATTTCCGATTATCGACAAAGATGGAAGTGTCACACTTCTTGGGAACTGAATTCGTCGACGGACTGCACCTGTTCCAACATTCGCGGCCTCATCTCCTTCAACATTTGTCTCAAAGCTAGGTGGTGCTGGAGTACTAGTTGCTCCTGCAAGGGCTTGGGGCTTTTGGTTCTCAGAGGCATCCCTACGAGGAGGAATCTTAATTTTCATGAATTCCTTAATAAGCTCGGACATTGCCGATACTTGTTCAGTGGCCTCTTCTGAATGATCTGTCGATGAGCTAGCTAAGCGTATAGCACGCCCACTTAGATGACTCAATCGACATCTCACGCGTTGATAGTCGTCATAAGTTTGGACTTTATTCTCTTTAATTAGACGAGTTAGCAAGTCGAGCTTTTCTTGACAAATCTCAAGCTCACTTCTCGCTTCGGAAGGATCGTGCATAACCGTTGGTGCTCGACCAGGAAACGATGCCTCTAAATCCAATAATTCTCTAAGTTTGGTAGAGGCATCGGGATCAGCTATATCTAGGCCCCTGACCTTATACTCCACATTGCGTTCGTCTTCTAATAGGAATTTGGGATCCATTATTAGTAAATGCGAAAGAGAAACGAGTTACGGATATAAAGATATATATTACAATATGAGGTGAATATGAGATATTTACGCTACCAAGGAATGCAGTTGAAGTTAATGGAGAGAGAAAAAAAAATATATATATATATGTGTATACTAAAATAAAACCAGTAGAAGTAAGATAAGATACAATAATGTATTCGTTGTTTTCGACTGTATTAAGATTGTCTAATCTTGTTACCATACAGATACGATGAGACTATAGCTATACCGAATAACCATTAAAGACTAAAGATATACATATAAAAAAAAAACAAAAAATAAGAAGAATATAATGCTTAGAACGCCAGCAGAGTAAGCTTCGGCTTAACTACTGGTAGGAAAAGAGATATATTAGTGCGTTGAACGAAAGGCAAAAGAAAAAAAAAACAATCAAATAACTTAGAGGAAAAAAATTAAATTCCAATAAAAATGCGCATATAAGTACAGTTAATTAGAGATAAAAACGTACCAAGATATTGTAAAATAATAAAATTATGACTGCAGATTCTGAGCCAATAAAATAGATGTCCTGGCTCTTCAGCTTCCAACAAATTGTGTACTGGTATATTTATATATACCTATTTATATGTATATATAAGGAAAATTCGATAAACTAAAAAAAAAATTTCTGAACTGAATAGTGGTTAATATTTCTTCGTTTGGTGACCGGCTCATTTAGTTCAGGTTTTAAGGGTTTGATGAGTCAGTGGCGAGTGGTCCAAGGTTTCTCCTATGTAAGAAAAAAGATTCTATAATCGCTATCATCTGCACCAGCGGGGCTAATAGAGAATACTAATCTGCTCAATCTAACAGCCCGCCATGCGGAGTAAGCGATTGGATAATTTTTACAGAGATAATTATTTAACAAATGACAACACATATCAAACATCAAGCAGGGAACCCTTCAAAGGCCACATATCAACTACTTGACGGAAATGTTGTCGACAATCAAATTAGAAAAGGGTGTAATACATGAAAAATAAGAATAGCCTTCTCTAACGAGGTTTTTACAAAATCACTAAGAGTCGCTAATACCAATCGAACCTAAGGGCGAAACCTGCAGTGCGGAATATCCTAACCACTTAGCGAAAGCATTGACACGAGCACTTAGGAATGCAAAAGTGTTAAAGAAGCCAGAGTTAATCTATAAACGAACAAACCTAATAAATTGACGCTGTGATTATAGCGCAACTATATTTAGGTGATATCTTAACTCGTAAAAGTAAACAGCAACAAAACAAAAAAAAACATTCGTTTGTAAGCTGTAGAATATTATGCTTACTTGGGCGCCATATTTGTAACCTTCCGGCCAGTCATATATACCTCTCAGCGTGGCCGCTTCTCGACCACTCAACTCAGCGAGGCAGATGACTGGTCATGGCTACTTTATGTCCCTTTTAAGGTTGTTGAGGGACAATGGAGGTTGATCTTTAGGCGAGCACGGTACAGGCTTTTTGCCGGCTCAAGCTCAGGGCTGGGTTAGGTTCTTGCTCGATGTTCAACCACCTATTACTGTACCGCTGGAAGATAGAAAGAGGTGGACACAAATAAAAACACAAAAATAAAAAAAATTAAAAAAAAGAAAAGGCTTAAGATAGGAAAGGGAACACCACCCAGAATGGTGGGACACTCTGGCTACTTGCATCACCCGCCACTGCCCTCCTCACACTCCTCGGTGTGCCTGCCAGTTACTTTATCCTCCCGGCATCTCGAGCTTCCCCAAAACCCTAACCAAACCCGACACCAAACGAAAACATGAAACTTAGCACATGGCCATTATTATTTATTTATTTCCCCGAACACGCACAAAAGTATAAATGGTCACACATTTAGTCAAACAGGTAATATATGGGTATTTGTAAATCAATTCATGAACCATCAGCGGGTATATACATAGGTATAGATATATTAAGAAAAAAAAACATTCAGTTACTGCACTAGCCTATATATTAATAATCATGACGCGTATATATATGTAGATATAAAGAAAAAGAAACTACGTCACTATACTAGCGTATATATATTAATATTCAAGCTAATACGTGAGTATGTATATATGTATAAGAATATGTCAAAGAAACATTAAAAAAAGGCAGAAAAAAAAATCGCTATGAGAGAATTCGCTAATCCAAATTAACCCTTACATTAGTGGACTATTCTAGGAATCTAAAATTAAAAAAAAACAAAAAAAAAATAAAGATCGCTAAGTGGAAGTATGATGGTAGCTTACATGTATACAAATATATGTATATATAAGTACTAACTATCCGGAAATACTTCGCAAAACAAAAAAAAACTACTTCATTATAATATAATATTCCGCAAGACAAAAAAACTACTTCATTATAATATAATATTCCGCAAAACAAAAAAAAACTACGTTAATATACTAATGTACTAATTTAGATTTCTATGGGGAAAAGAAAAACAAAAAAAAAAAAATAAAATCGCCAAGTTCCGAATTCATTGCTAATATATATATATATATATATAAAAAAAATTGAAATAAACGAACAGAGGAAGAAATATAGAATTAGCCTATAACCCCGAGAAGACAAGGAGAAGAGAAAAAAAAAATAAAACAATCTACTCACATTACAATTAATTTGTCGCAAATTTACTTACTTGTCAATCTCCCGGCGATGAAGCGCTTCAGCGGCCTGGTGACTAACGCTGTGAAAACAAATCAACAACAAAAAAAAATACGGACAAAAAGATAAGAAATTTCTCCTGCTTGCTCTTGGGTTTTTTTTTTCTTTTCTCTCCTATCAGTAGATTTTGCTGGTTTCTCCTCCGTTCCGCTGTCAAGCTCCGACGATGATTTTGGATGATGTTTAACCCCAAGAAAATTTTTTTGGGCGCTCTAGGAGGCGCCAGGTTCAGCCCTATCGATGCTGCGCAAACTTCACTGGCCGATTTCTGTACTTTTGTTTCTTTGTTACTTTGTCCTTTCCCTCCGGCACTGATCCACGCCGTGCAGGCCAAAGACTGTCACCTGATATCTGTACTCAGACCAACAGAAAGAAGAAACCTCACTAAATAAATTTTTCCCGGCAATGAACAAGTAATCACACCTCCCCTTAGATTTATCCAAAATTCCCTTCTTTGAGGGCAGAAAAAAAAAAAACTTATGCCGTCACTCAGTAACTATCGAGTCACATCCACAATCAAATTTAAAGATAAAAGAAAAAAAATGTAAACTTCTCGTATAAACGTTTCAATATTACCGGCATGCACGCACAATTGCTCGATGCCCAGTCTTTATTTAAGGAAATATTATAGTCACTTCTGATTTGATTTTTTTTTTTTTCAAATTCTGTAAGGGCGCACAAGACTCGAAAAACAAAACACAAAACTGGACGAGCTCCCGCGGAAGATCTTTCTTCCATCGAATTGCTTTACAAAGTGGAGTTTCGATCGCCACATACCGAAAAAACGATATGAGGGAAAATTACCCAAGTCCATTGCACCTTATCGGTCAGCACCTTTATTGGGGTGATCGGAAATGCTCGAATTACATTTCTAGTTTTTTGTTTAAAAAAAACGTTAAGCGTGCGGTTTATTTTTATTGAGTGTCTCGAGCTTAATTTCCGCTTGGACTCAATTTATTGCCTTTTCCTTGCGAAGAAGAAATAAAATTTCTCTTTCCCATATGCATCTGCAGCAAAAAGAAGAAATTCATTGGACGTTTACCCAGTCTGGATTTAAAAAAAAATGAACTGCCCAATGCTGAGAGAATAATCCCTCGTACCCTAAGAAGAGAATTAGATTTTCTTTACTTGCAACAAGAAAATTTATAGCCGTTACACAGGTACAGGGTGATCTTCACAAATTTTACGATTGGTGCAAAAGCAATAATTTGGTACTCAATATCGACAAATGTGAGGTTGATTTTCCATAGAAATCAGAAACCAATCACTTCTGATTGAGTTCGCGGATTCCTCGATTCGGCGTGTGGGTTCTCTCAGTGACAAGGGTGTCAAATGTGACCACAGATTGAATCTTATCTCCCATATAACCTACATGGTATCAAAGTTTAGTTCTATGCTGGGCTTTATAAAACGTTGGTCACGAGAGTTTTCGAATCCTACTCCTATCACAACATTGCGTTTGTACACTTGCTTTGTGAGACCACTTCTTGAATACGCTAGCCAAGTTTGGGCACTTACCCAGAAATAATTCATTAATTCTTCCATAGAATAGAATACATTTATTTATGGTGAAGTACTACAAGAATATAAATATTTTTTTTTAATACGAAAAAAGCGTTGCTGTTAACAATATGGCTGAGCATTTTGTTGTTGACGTTTCTAAGCATGTTTTAAAAAAAGTCTATAAATTGCGTGAATCATTTGTTCTATGTTGCATTGCATGTCATTTTATCCGGTTGCTTTATGTTTAGTTTAACATACTAATGTCTAAGGCTAACATCGACTCTCTCTTGAGAGGATTAGAATCTTTAGAATTTAACTCAACCATGGGAAGGAGTATGTTACCGTTAAAACAAGAATGCAGGTCGTACACTTAATAAAGTCAGCACTATTTTTAGCTCTGAGATGCATTATTATGGAAATTTAACCGATTTACTATTACATTGTTGCCCTCAATCCATGACCACCAACTTAAATGAATAAATATTATGGCAAGCAAATAAAATGTGCCTTTCCGCTCAAAATTATTTAACATGGAATTGACCAAGACAAATGGTCACGCAACGTAATAAAGTTTTGACTGAAAAATTACTTCCATCGCACAGTTTTACTGCTTCGGACGGAAATTTGTCCAGATTTTTTAAGTAGTTTTTCCGAATTACTTTTAGTGACCACATTTAAAAATAAATTGCCGTTGCGAGCAAATAACTTAAGCCATTCTTATACATTTACCCACCGTGAGTACGAAGCGAGGCTCCACTTTGCATAATTTCACTTCACCGCTGGGCTGTTTAGAGTAGTGTTAATAATTTATAAAGAATTTAAGTACCATAATTAGTCAACAAATAACGCAAACAGGTAAACCGCTTTAGTTGACATGAAACAGAAGCCGCGACAGGTTAATACCTCGGATTTATCCACACTCTCAATCCAATTAGAAGTTCAATTAAGCTCCATCAAATTATGAAAGCGCACATGCGAAGCCATGGAGAGTGGACCCTCCACCGCGGCACTTCCTTTGATCTTATCCGATACCTGCTTGACCAGTGTGGCTCTGGCCAATCGCTGAACAACTGAGTGGACATTGGCTCAATGGTTGCACTGCAGTTGCTTGCACTTCATTTTCGCTCACATTAAAGCCCAGAGCAGACCATGTCTATGCCTCGCCTCATTAAGGTTGGTTTCCCGGGATTAGTTCGTGTTACCTGAGTGCTTGAGGAATTCGGGGAAGTTTTGTTTTTTGAGGCTCAAGAATTGCGTGATTGGTCGGCGAGATACACCGGATGGACAAAACGAGGTGTTGCTGCAATTGTGAGCTGTTGAATTGCTTAATGAGAGGCGGTTAGAGCTGGCTGCGGACCACAGCATTGTTTAGCAATGAGCACGACTTTATGTCCCTCTTAATGAGTTTCTCACGTAGTAATTTTGTCTCATAAATGCTCGGTAGGTGTCATTTGTGTAATGGAAATGATCCTAAATTTTTGATTTCCACACGAACACACGAGCTGAAAGTTCAGTTACTGCTTTCTAAATGTCCAACATAATTGACTTATTAAGTTTTTGTCCATACGAGATGACGTGGGTAGATACAATGCGCGACAATTACTCTTGGCTTACGATCGGAGCGATTCAGTAACTTGTTTATGTTTTCGAGCTCAAACGAAAAATATGCCTAACAGATGCGAAATTTGCAAATTAACGTATCTACAGAAAAATTCAGACTGAAATCGAAATGGTGTTATTCGTGATTAATATTCTTTTCTCTGTAAAATTAGTTTCCTTAATAACTGGGGAGGGGGAATGTCATAAAATAAATGTCCATTTCCACTATATACGTATAACTCAGATGATTTCAGATTGATTCTAATTATATACTTACCGAATGTATTCTGGATTTATTGGGAGAACAATATGGTTTGTCAACAGTTCTATCGGAATCGGCTATTTGTGAAGAATGTTTTCAAACGACGAAAAGCTTGCCAAGAGTTGTTCGTATAATATTCAAGTTTTCATAACTAAAAACTCAAGTAAAGTATTAATAAGCGTGTTTGATAAATTTTCTGTCCTAACCATGACAGGTTGTAACAGAACGACTTACCCTGCTCTTCACTTTTCATCCACAACGGTCGCTCTTTGTATAAAAGTCGGTGCAACTCGAGCCTTAAATTTCGATTCTTCCTTTTTAGTCTCATATTTGTTAATTCTTCTTGTCATCTCAGAGGTCAGCCCACTGCGTATTCAGTTTTAAAATGTGTCCCTTCCAAGCGTTCATCTGTTCCGGATGTGATATAGCTATTGATTTTAAACATACCCCAATCTTGCAATTCCCATTCGTAAACAGCGATTCACACTAGCTTACTAAGAACTACGGGTAACTTTCCTAATACCGTGTATACCTAGATTTATTGACGAATTTTGTAGCACTGCACGATCAATTTATAGATCTCTAGTTGTGAATTCAGGTCAAATCCGAAGCAATTTTCGGTCAAGTGGTATATAAGACACGGGAAGTATATGTGTTCCGAAAATTGTGTAAAAACATATCAGAAACTTCAGCGATTTTGTACGTATCGGGAGTTAGCAGTTCTCATTCAATATATCCTCAAAATTGCTTGACAAAGTAAGACCTTTGAAAATCTTCTATTTTTGTGGAATGAGACGCTTCCACTGTGTGATAAAGTTGGATATTTCTTTTTTTCTATGCCGTCTTTATAACTATGGCACATACCAATATAATCAAAACTAATTCTTCTTGTTTCAATAGAGATCGAACTACTTTTATGAATAAGCGACAATCGAATACCTTCAAAAATTCATCTAGCTATAGGTCAAAACAGAGAGCTTAGGTTAGTTGATTAATGTATGAGAAGTAGTTGAAGCACATTTGATATCTTTCGCGTAGACACTCTTCGAATAGATTTAAAGTTTCCTCGCGTATTTCATAAACACAAGTCTGCATACGGAAGTACACTTCATGAAGCTATATTTCTACAGTTTTTGTCATATTTTCGGAGGAAAAGATTTACGCATCGAACAGCCAGGGACAAATCCGTTGTTTGCTTTGATGGAGGTTTTAAAAATGCGTAGACGTTTTTTCGGTAAAAAGGATTCTTCCAACTGATGATGGTATTTGTGAAGAGAACGGCATAGAAGATGAAAGTCTGCTGATAAACTTCCAATCGATCAAAACATAAAACAAAAACATTATCGTTTTGCCTCCTTAAAGTTAAATTTTTTTCACAGAAATTATAGATAAGTCCTAAATCTGGTTTATTAGCATAATCCTTAAAGTCTAGACTTTTTCTGAAAGAAATTAAGCTTAAATTTATATCTTCTTGGCCAGTTTCTAATAATAGTTGACACTTGTTCAAAATTTAATTCCTGCAATACATCGCGAAAGTCAACAGCTCGATTTTCTAATTTATTTCTCCATTTAACGAGCCATTCCTGAGTTGTCTCTGCCAGATTAGATGAATTTGTCCAGTTATTCTACAGAAACTTCCCTATTCCCTCCTTCAAGATTTGTTTACGTGTTTCTGAAGTTGACATTTCTATCATAGTGAACCGCAAACCAATTCTTACAATTGCGGGCGACACCTAATTCCCCTGAAATAAACCACTCAAGCGACTTTACCAACATACACGTAGGAGCACGAATCGGAAGCACTTTGGTGCCCTTGTCCGTATACATACATATACTTACAATAATTTAGCAATCAACTATAGTTTGACAAGAGAGGAATTTGAAAACGAGTATTTCACCAGTAAACTAAAAAAAACTCCGAGACTTTGACAAATATTGTAAATATAGGAAAGTCGAAATCAATAAGTAATTTGACATTTATGAAACCCGACAGCAAATGAAATCTCGAAAAATGTAGAAAATGAAGGCCAATTAGTAATATGACATTTATTAAACTGAAGCTCGAATAAAACATTGCCAAGTGTAGAAAATGGATGTCAATGAATAATCTTTACCTGTAATGAATCGAAAAAAAAGTAAACAGAATTCTGACAAATAAGGAAAATCAAAGTTAGTAACGTGATTTTGGCAGATAAATACTTATACCAAGAATTAAACAAATTATTAAAAAGCACTGTTCAGTCCACCGACGTCTTTGAATTCGTTCGTTGTATACTTCAACAATATTCATCAATCATTCCCGCGACGAAATATTTCCTCTTAAAGAAAAGGGAAAAAGACACACAAAAAATTCAATTCTAAAAGAAATCAACAGAAAACCACTTATCTGAACCAAGAACTTCCTTCCTTTGGTCCAGCGATATCTACTACAACAAATGGTTTTAACACCTAAAACATATAAAATTATCAGTATTTATAATTCTATAAAAATATAATTAACTTAACTCAAAAGTATACATCCCTCTCGTATATTTACATTTCGTAATGTCACATAGTGACATTACGTCAAATCATTTGATTTCGCCTCAGTCATCAAATTCAACAAACGTCGCGAGAGCTCATAACTGGATGCGGCGGCTATATAAAGCCGACGAGCCGCAGAAGAAAATCATTCTTGGTCCAGAGTTGATCTGATTCGGGGACTAATCCGAGTAATAAGAAGAATATTCCCAACCTCATTATAGAAGATTAATTCTATATTTCAGAGATTAATCTGAAAATCCTATCATTTCCAACCTTCCTGCCCACACCTAAGCAGAAGAATAATTCTGCGCAGAGATTAATCTGCAACATCTCCTGCCCACATCTAAGCAGACTGTCTGACTCCTTTTACTGTCTACAGCACTTTGCTACCCTTGTACCCTCACGTGCGAGCAAAGGTATTTTGCTGCCCTTGTGCCTCCACGCACCATAAAAGGCTACTACTTTATACAAACATGTTGATATCACCTTGGGTACAATAAATTTATATTCAGAGACTAATCTGAATTCGTTTCTCTATAGAAGCATTTTGCTGCCTTAGTGCCTTCACGCACAGCATTTTCTTGGTCTTTCATTCTGATGGCAGATAATTAATTCAGGTCTTCTTCTCTCTTTTTTTCAGAACGAATAAATTAATCAGAACCCGGAACAGGATCCACCTGGATTTGAATTTGAATTTGAATTTGTTTTTATTCTTCATTTTTTTACTTGAAGTTTTTTTTGAATTGTATAGTAGTTTGTAGGTTAGTTTTAGTTTTGGAGATTTTACTGAATTGAATTTATTGTGATATAGTTTTAAGCATTTGTGTTGAATTAAATTTTATATTTGAAATTTCAAAACTGAGCTGTCCAGTACAAACCGGCACTCCCTCCCACGTCCGAGACTAGATCTCACACGCACCCTATTGAAATAATGTGAACTTAAGTAAACTTAGATAAAAGCTTATATTCAAAATGTAACAAGTATAAACCATTCCAAAAATTTAAATTAACGACAGATGGCACTAGGTGAATTTAAAGTTTAGGCTAAAAGTAAGCGACGAAACTCAAAATTCTTAGTATGAGCAGCCATGTTTTGCTTTTGGAAGGAGAAAAAAAGCATGAGTCAGGAGTAAGCAAGTTTTGACGAGGACTGAGGTTCTGAATTGTATTCCTACGTTGATTAAATTAGCTCAAAGTACTAAAGAACTGAGTATTTCATTTTAAATTCCCCATGTTGTAATCAGACGTCCATAAGGAACTATTTACTATAATACCTAATTTTACATGATATTGAGGAAACGTGTGCGAACTAAAGGAGACCTCAAATTTAATTTCCTTTCCGGCTGGGTCGACGCGCGCTGGCAATCCCTCGGCCAAGCAGTAAGTCGACTCCAAACACCACGGGGAAAACTCCCGAACGGTCCTGAATAAGTACGCAGGGCCTACCAGCATCCCACGATAGAAGCAGAAAATATAGCAAAATTTGCTACATTGGAAGAAGAGGAGAAAATTTGCTACAATATATATATACATTTATTATATTTTATTATATATATTATAAATTGCAGAAATAGACTACAACAAATTGAGTTCGAAAAAACGTATGTTTGAATTCGATTTTCGAAAATTTTCATTTAAAAGCCCACGTCGTATAACTTATAGAGCAATATCTGGTGGTAGAGCCTATAAAATCCTTACTGAAATCAGTGGAAATGGAGTAAATTTTAATGAAAGTTTTAATGCAAATAACGGAAATTGGTGAGGAGAGAGTATATTATTGCTGATCTTTTAATAAGACCATATTGGTTAGGAATAGTTACTCTTTTACGAGTGGAAATAACAAAAATTATTTACTAGCCATGGTTTTTAAAATTTTAGGGATACTCGTTAACTAAGCAATTTCTCAATAATTGGTAACAAAATCTATTTCACTTAAAAGCTAGTTAGGGGCGACATGTTAAACATAATTTTCAATGGAACAGAGAGGGTGCTGGAAAAACGATTCGAAACAATATATTGATGGATATCAGGCTTCAAGAATTCAAGCTTCAAATGTTTTTTGATAAATAAATAAGTCAGAAATATTAATTTCTGAAAGCGTCGTTTGTAAAAAGAGACTTACTAAAATAGTCCGGAAAACAGTTAGATTTCACATATATTTGATTGAGCAAAGCCTATAACTTAATTTTAATATTTCTAAAACAACTTATTAGATTTGCGCAGTTATTTAAGCTTGCCATTATATCCAGGAATATCCGAAGAATCTTTTGAAATACAAATGCTTTTATCGTTTTCGCAGTTGAAAAGGGAGTATACCTATGCTTGTAAGCTTCCTGAAGCTCTTACGCTCTGTTAGAAGTTCCACTATGCTTTAAAATTACATGCTCGCAGACATGAGACATAAATTTGCTTACGAAAAAGGACTTTCTTCTTCTTTTATTTTATGTTTTGCTGACAAAAATTACAGAAATAAACCAAAACATGTTTTTTATTAGCCTTCTTCATTTGAGTTTAAAAATTTAAAATAAAACATGACACTTGTCATATCGAAGTTTCACAACCGGATCTCCTCAAGGAGTAGCTGTGGCAGCTCTTGTTGAATTTTTGAAATTACACCTGAAAACGGGCTGATTTTCAATCAAAAAATCTTGCAAAACGGTATTTTTGAATGGCAATCCCACTAAGAAGCAGCGTTGTTTTGCTTATTCTCGAGAATAGATCTAAACTAGCTATGTACACAATTTCAGACCTTGACCAAATCCTTATTGAAAATGAAATTTTCGTATGGCAACTCTTTTAAATTATTGTTCCATTCCACCAGTTTTGCAATTTTTATGCATTACAAATGGAAAGATACACTTCGTATAGCTCATAATTTTTTCAATGGAAACAAATTTATAGAAATTTACTTAAATAAAAATATCTAATCCTTCTGTAAAAGTACATCATACTAAAAAATATTCCCTCAGAAAAGTTTTATGAGATACCGATTACAAATACAAATTTGTTTTTGTTCAGATTTAGAAAATTGATCCCTTCCATTGTACATTTTCAACAAAATCGGTTCATTAGAATGATTTCGAATTAGTATTCAATGGTCATGTATGTATACAAAGTCCTCGTCGTTCAAAATTTACCTATACGACTTTTTTATTTGAATGTTTTAAAATATTTTCCAAGGGTTTGTTTTTACAATAATTTTCAATCAAACACGTAAAAAACTGTTTAAATTTAAATTAAATCAAAATAACAAAAATTACCTGAAGATTACCTAAATATCCTCCCTCATTAATCGAAGTTAACGAGTAACTGTGCTTCAAATATAGATCAATAAAACGGGCGAATTCCCAGCTGGAAATATAGGTAATGGGTCCCCTGAGCCATTCTGCCCCAACTACTTCAGAAACCGATAGCCCCATTTTCTGGCGAGTGTCTTTCTCTCACCAGAGTAATTAAATAGATCTCAAGGTACCAAATGATTGCGAGCTACCTCTAATAATGTCAACGGACTAATGAAATATATCGTCCCCCATAAATCACGGATTTCCTTTCTCAGCCAATAAACCACCCCAAATTTGTCAACAGCATGTGGGGACGCTATGGCTACGTTGCTTTCCTTCTGGAGAGTGCCATCGGGGAGGAGGTTGTCTTCTTGTCTGATGGGAAAGTTAAAATGGTTTCGTACAAGAGATAATTTTATTGCCCTCTGATAATTGTCAGATCATTTATCCGCATTAGGACGCCTATATAGGTGTATCGATCTAAGTGAAATAAGCGGGAAAGCACCCTTTTCGGAATTGGTGTTGCTGCAGGGAACCATGGAACAGAGTCGAAAACAGAAGTTCGTTCACCACCCATACTTCCAGATTTCACGTAACTTATGGCGGGGGACTGCGGGAACAGGAGTGGATGCTGGAAGAGATTTGACTCCTGGATACGAACATATTCAGTAGATTGAATCCAAATCAAAAGCAAACACGAGTCTTGTGGTAGTCAGAAGTCCAAGGGCCGCTCAAATGTTTCAACAAGATTTTATGTGACATTCAGGATTAATGGGCAGAAAATTGTCGATTTATTTTTTGGTTGAGTGAAACACCATCTAATTTCGGTGTGGATTTCCCATTATTATTACGTGCGTGATATAATCTATAGCAGCCGTTAGCGTATGTGTATTCAGTGTTTAGCTGTACCAAGTCAATCAATATTTGTGTCCTTCGTCGTTTGGCTTCCATAGTATCAAGGATTTTTTGTTTAAATTTTTGCTCATTCGGAAAGTAGGAATGAAATTCGAGATGAATGTGGGGTGCTTCACTAGAGTAATTATGAGTTTAATGATATGCACATCTGATATCTTCCATAACAGGCTGCTTACATAACTTCCGTATGGGAGAATAATCGACCTGAATAGATTTAATGACGTGTGCTTGTTATATTTTTCTGGAGGATTTTTAATGATCCCCAACCATAGATGAAATAGCGATACATTAGAAGTTGGAAGCGTAATTACATCGTGTAGCCTGCATGCTTTCTTATGGAAGGGTATTAAATTATTTTACATTGTTTTGTTTTATTTTTATAGGTTATGTTCAAACTCTTTTTGAACCAGCAGAATATTGGTTGTTTGAAGAGCTTTCACTATCATAAGGCTTTTGCAATTCCATTCCCATTAAAGGGGCGAACAGAGAACGGATTCAATACCTTTTCACTGGACTATGTTTTGTCCGAAAGGGATTCGTACTGCTATACATACAATAATAATAATTTAACTCGCAATAACTCATGAAAGTCAATGATGTGAAAGTTTTTAATCTACCTTAGAAGAGTTAGGGTTTATTGTTGGTAGCGTGGTCGTCAGTCTGTGGGGGTCCATTATATACACATAAGGGATTTGGTCATTTAGGGTAATTGAAAGCGATCTCCAGTACTATTAGAGTGCAAAAGGAGAAACAGTTAAAGCTAGGGGAACTAGTTGGTCATTTAAATATCTTAAAACAGATATGCTTCGAGCAGATGACGACAATATCTGATATAATCACACCCAGGGTAGATTTCTGAGACCATTCCAAGTGCTTGTGGGAGACCGACAACAATGGTGTTCGACTAAACTGTCCTTCCAACAAGCATCGATGGTGTGGTACACAGATGGTTCAAAAATGATCAGTGGAGTCGGAATGAGCATGTACGGCTCCAAATAACATATCTCAAAGGCTCTGGTCTCTACCCCTACTGTATTCCCAGCCGAGGTATTTACCATAAAAGAATGCGCCAATACCTGCATTAAAAGAGCCATAAATGGCTCAACCATTAATATCCTCTCGGACAGTCAAGGCCTTAAAGTTCCACACTTTCAAGTCAGGGATAGTCTGGGAATACCTACAAACCAACCCTCAAAAACTTATCATGGAGAAACAAAGTTATCCTCATCTAAGTATCTGGACATGAGGGCAACAAAGGCAATGAAATTGCTGATGGCCTACCCAAAAGAGGAGCTGAAACTCAGTTTGTCGGACATAGCCATTACGTGGCACTTCATGGTGTTACATCAGAGCTTCCCCAAATAACGGGGAGAATAAACAAATATCCCTGTATTGGGAAAAGTTACAAGGACTTCGTCAGGCAAACAAGTTTATCGACACCTCTAGCGAAAAAACAAGCTCAAAGAAGAACAGAGCTCAAAACGATTACTGAGATCTTCCCCTTGAGATATCACCTAAACATGCTGGGCTTAGCAGGGGCTTGATCATACCGTTTCAGGATGGTCAGGAAACTTCAGAGCACTTGGTCTGCAACTGCGAAGCATTGACCATGAATTATCAGTCTGAACCTAAAAAGCGAGTAAATTCAACGGGGATTCACAATAGACCTTTCAGGTCGCAGTAATTGCGAGGCTAACGCCTACACATCCCTTCTAATCTAATCTATTTAGGGAAAACCCCGAGAAATGGTATAGGTACGGTTCAAAATTACATCGGTATCAAGAGCAACAAACAAAGCACCGTTCGAGCTGTTAGTTGGGGTTCCAATGAGAGATTTGGAGGAGCTGGTTTTGGCTTATAAAAGATAATATTATCGAAAACTTTTTTACTCACTACACGTGAACTAAAAATGGCGCACAAATCTAAGCTGCGCTACTTGCTGGCGGTTATAAAGTTGCAGTTTAGCCGAGAGGTTAACTTCATCCTAAGTTTATGGGCCCGTACGAAATTGTAGAAGTGAAAGGAAAAGATAGATATGACTTGCATAACATAGGCAAATCTGTAGGACGAAACCCAACAACTTTCTCTGCTCTTAACATGAAGTCATGGCACAACGATATGTAAGTATTTAAGTTTGATGATGATAAAATAAATGTGAAATGAAAAACAAAATATTTATAGATATATAGAATCCACTTCATGTCGACTTGGTGGATTACTTAAGATGTAAATTAGCTTTGGAGTTTTTTTTATTTCGTACAAGCATACAAAAAACCTTCACTTAATTTTAAAATTAGTTAATATATAGCTTAGAATAGATTCTTACTAAAATGGTGACACTATACATACTAGTTTACTTATAAAACTGTACTACTACTACTAATTCAAGACAGTTTTCTAAAGTGAATGTTACATTTTAAAGAAAGTGATAAACAAACACTTGAAATTTAAAAAAAAAATAACTAAAAAAATTGAGTTCAATCAATTATTTATTTAAACAAACTTGTATACAAGATTGCTAACCTTATATTAGTACAATTTAAGTGTGACTAAGTTAACTAATTCAACTTAATTAATATTTACGCTATCAATCGTTAGTAGAGTGGGAAAGAGAGTATTGACAAATGAGTGGGAGTAAAGCATTGTATAAAACAATATCAAAAATATAAAAAGATTGCAAGAATTCAATCGAGAGATTGAAAGAAAATAGTTCGACACATTTGGTCTAGTGATTTGTAAAAAAATTACATTATTAATTGTTTAAGTTAATATAACATAAATTAAATAAACATCGTAGAAATTAAGATGATGGGAATTTTGTACGCTAATAAAAAACAATCGGTTATTATAATTTGTCCAAAGAATGCAGGCCAGGCTAAATCAAAGCGAGTGGTTCAAATTATTGTACACAAAATTTGGAAAACTTTATAATGAAGATCAATAATTCTTATTGTTTTTTACTAATATCGGTACTGAAAGAATTTCGTTGTGCCTGAAACAATACTAAAAAATATAGAGTCAATGTGTATACAAAGGAAAATCAGCAAAATTCAATGCTAAGCTGGGTTAGTTCGATAACATTTAAGCCCAAATCATAGAAATTGCTCGAATTACTATTTAACGTCATGCTGGCTGCGTAAAAACTGTCGTAAAAATCAATATGGTAATTATCGACACCTTAGACAAGATCCAGTTGTTTTGATGAAAGTATATAAATGTGGGATTAATTGATAAAAAAAACTATCTGGTAATAAAAAGAAACACACTTTTATTCACTTTGTCTTCTATTCTATTGTCTAAACTACTCTATCGATTAATTTAATTGTTATATATACGGGTGATTCAGATCAAGATACCTTCCGGCATACGACGCGATTCCTTGATGTAAGGTGATCAAAAAATTGTTCCACATACAATTACATACAATTAAAGTGTTAAAATGTAATAAAGTCATAAGTGAAATCAAATCGTTAGTGTAGCTCAATTTTCTTCAAATATCCCGGGATATCGGTTTTGTAAAAACATTGTAAATCGTTTGTTTCGTTAACGCGTGTGACTTAGACTTTGACTTCGCAGTCTGTCTTTTGCGATTTGAGCTGTCAACAAGACAGATCGGCAGAGTTAAACCGAAACTACGTCTTCACTAACCAATTAACGGAAGTATTGAACCCTGATAATTATACTAAGTCTTTTTAGTAAAATTTATTGCATTTCAGCTTTTCCTACAAGGAAGCAAGGAGCCTAGTGTAATACCCATATGAGCAGATAAGTGAAGCCCATTTTATTTGTTGTTGTGTATATTAGATCGCTTACGATTTCGTATATTTTGCAGGTTAGTTCCACGTGGAGACTTTTTCATCAATTAAATAAATATTGAACATTTTACTTAATTTAATAAATTTCCTATTTTTAATTATATTGAATTGTCATTAGTAATACACAGTTTTGCTAAGTATATTAGGTTAAACGCGAAAAATTGTGAAAACTAAATTAAGTATTGGCATTCTATGAAAATTTACAGTTTTGTCCCTTCTAACGGAAACTGCCCTTCTTTTTATGATTAAGCCTATATTGGGACTTAACAGACTTTTTCGGCTCCTTCCTCCAGATTAAAACAGCCAACTTGGTGGAAGCTGGTCATAGAGGTAGAAAGCGCAAATTTTGTATATGACGTTTTTATAAAAATAGTAAACACAAATTAACTACATCGGGCAACCGAGTTTTGGTGATGTCCTGCAAAATTTCGGTTTATTCCTTTATTTAATTTAGGTGAAATTAAGCCTAGCGTATAATATTATTGGTCTTAGAACATTTATAGCTTTCACTTTTGTTTATTAATGAGTTTAGTCATATATTTTACAAAATTTATACATGTATGATATTTAGTTATAGCTTTGTTCTTTTAAAGTCCCAAATTAGAATTAAATTGGCAAACTTTTTCCACATGCACAATATCAATTTCTTTAAGTTATCTTTATTTCAAATTTGTTTAATTAAAATTTTTTAACTTTTAATCTAAAAAAATCGAACTTAGAAATGCTATTGGCCTCCATATGTATTTTACAATTATTTTCTAAACTACTGATTGTCGTGCGACGAAGTTTTGGCCATCTCTAATTAAAGAACTAACCGTAGATACGTTTTTACCCCGCTGACTGGCAATGTATGTAAGTGGACTAGCAGGGTCCAATGTAGTGGTCAATTAAGGACCAGTGAAAGTGACAACAAGGCTAAATAGACCAAGCTCACATGAAAGGATCCGAAATGCCAATTGAATATATGTATGTATAAGTCTAATACAGTGGTGGATCCAGGATTCTTGTGGGTAAGGGGGGGGGGCGCAACTATGGTTTAAAAATGATATATGCAGAAAACTGATCAAACGTTTAAAGACACTCGCCATCACTCGCAAATGTCAAATGCACAAAATTTATCATTTAAAAGATACGAGTCGAACAGATTAGCAAGTGGCTACCACTCGCAACGAAGAAAGTTGCTCAACGTTCTTTACCACTCCCGAAAGTTAAACGAGGTTTTAAATTATTATTTTGTTTTGATTTTGTTAATAGTGGAAGTGTAAAACTTCCTGTGAGGTCTGTGCTCAAGCTAAAGAGGGGTGCCGGTAGTGAAAGGATAACTCAACTTTTAACAATTCAAATATAAAATTCTTTATTTTCAATATATTGCTTAAAGTATTATCATAAATTCACTTTAACACCTAACCTAGCTTACTACTATCTTTCAAACAAAAATTCAATACTTATCTACTAAAATAATTCAACATATAAATTCAATAATTCAAAAGTAAAAAAATGCTGCCACAGAGGTTGGCTCCCTTGACTTCTGAAAGAAAGAGAATAAAATCCACTGTTAATTCAATGACGTAAAATAAAAATAAAAATTGAAGTTTTAGTGCTGCACGTCTAAGCACTATAGTAGTAATGGAAATAATTATTTTGGCAGAAGTAAATTTCTGCAGCAAGAGTAGATTCCTGCTTAGATGAAATAAGTAGGAGTAAATTCCTACTGAGATGTCTGATAGAGATTAATGCAGAAGTAAATTTCTGGAGTAGGAGTAAATTCCTACTTAGGTGTGGGATAGAAACAAGATTTGGTTTGGATAATTTGAGAAAATCAGAGTAAATTCTGATGTTTTCAGATCAAAGTTTGAATTGGGAATGGGTGATTCTGCTGCAGCTCGTCGCCTTTTTATAGCCACCGCAAACCGCTACATTTCGGCTTCACGATGGGTTGCCTTGGCAATGATCGTTCTTAAAGTTGTTAAACTTTGATGGCGGCGTCCTTCAGTGACGTCATATGAGACCATTAAAGTTGCGCTGAACTCTAACTGCGGCGAAGGCGAGAACATCTGGTGTCATGTGTTGACATTTTGACATGTCAACTTGTGATCATCCAGCAGTAAGTAGAAAGAATGGTAAGTTTACAATATTTATTAATTTTATTAGTTATTTATGAGAGTTTTTGTTTATTTTCAGGTGGAATATAATGGAGGAAGTTTTAAGACGGCGTTGGACCAAAGGGAGGAAGTTCCCTTAGTGCCTTTTTTTTAATTATTTTAAGATAAGATTCTTTGTGTTCCTTTTTTTTTGTATCTTTTTAGGAACATAATCTGGGCCAAGCTGCATCGAGGGATTTTGTATGTCGACTGAACACTTCCCAAACATCAATTTTAGTTACTAAAACTAGGGAAATGTATTTTATTCAAATTCATGAATCATCACAAATTGTATCTTTATAAAATGCGGGAATTAAAAATTTACATTTTTTAAAATAGCAGTCACAGAATAGATGCAATGCATACTTTGTACATATCAACGTCGTCGGCAAGTTAAGAAGTTATATTATTAAGCCAAGCTCAGGGGATATCTTATGAATTATGATGCAACTGCTTATTCAAAAGGTGATAAAGAAAGGAATTAGGGAACATGAGGAGAGTGGCGAAGTTGTCAATGTATGTCACCCTTAAACTTTCGAAGATTGCATGCCGGAGGAAAGACAGAAGATGGTAGACTGTTCCACGTTCGCACAGTTCTGGATAAAAATCATCATGAAATTTTACTCTACGGCCGAAAATATTTTGAACGGTAAAGGTATGTGCGCGGCTTGCAGTGCGAGTATAACATGCATCAATCAGACTAGATATTTCATCAGAACATTGACCATGCATGTAGAAATATAGGAGCGAAACGCAACCAACATTGCGGCGATGCTCGAGTGCGTCCATATGACAAGTTTTTGCTACATCGCCAATGAGCTGAAAGCTCTCTTTTGGACAATATCCAATGAAGCTACAGCTCTGCGACCAGCCCCGGCCTACATATGGAAATTGTATTCCATTCTAAGTCTGATGTAGAGGAGCGCTAGAATCGATGGGCTGAAATATTTCTTACATCTTTTCAGATATCCAAGATATTTCGATGCTTATTTGGCAACAGAGAAGATGTGATCTGTTCAGCTTAACTTATTGCGAATATTAATGTCAAGAATGCATAAGGACGGTGTATCGTCAAGCAGTGCTCCATCAAAATAAACGGGAGTGGAAAAATTATGCTCATGTTTTAAAGAGCTGGGACAGCTGTGGAACTTAGATGTATTGATTTCGATGCGATTCGGTTTGATCCAAGCTAGGACATTATCAAGGTGGTTATTCAAGGATCAAATCATGCAATCTGGTTTGTCTTTGTAGTCCGTAATAGTGTCAAAGGAGTTAGCGAAATTAAGGGTACTGTCATCGGCAAAACAATAGATGGGATTGAAAGTAAGGGAAAGCTGATAATTAAGGAAATTTCAGAAGAGATGTGGAGAGATTACGGAGCCCTGAGGTACCCGAGTATTTATTATAATCTAATATAATCCGTATTAAGCGACCAGATAAAACACTTTACAATCTTTAAATCCATAATAGAAGAGGACGGAAGAGGCCAAGTTCTTTAAGTTTGGCTAAAAGGGCTGAATGACAGACACTATCAAAGGCCTTTGGACTATCTAGGGTAACGATTTTGGACTCAGCAAAATTGTGAGGACTACGGTTTCAACGTTCCATAAGTCAGAAAAGTCAGATTAGTTTCTAGGTATTTCACTAATTTGGAGCTAATGATTGATTTAAAAACCTTTGAGAGAATCGAAGTGATTGGAATTGGTCGATAATTTGAGGGATCGCTACCCTTTCTATTTTTGGGAATAGGCTGAACGTGAACTAGTTGCCAAGCAATTGGAAATTTTTCTGCCGAATAAGGAAGTAGAATAGTTTTGGCAGAGTTTAGCCACGAATGAGGCACATCTTTTATTCAACGGGGACTTGAAACTATCAGGAGCTGCAGCTATGGATACGTTGATCTCCTTAAGGACTTTGACCACATCCCTCGCACGGATGTGTATTGGCTCTTGTACACGTCCACAAGGGAGATGTGAAGTGGGTGGAAAAGGAGAATTTGAAGTGAATCTAACAGTCTAAATATTAGTTTTGTTCAGGGAGTCCACAATCACTTCATTGTAAAGTAGTGAAGGAAGAGAGGAACTGCTGAAGTTGCTCCTGATGGTTTTGACCTGGAACCAGAAACCTTTGCTGCTTTTGCGTCTTGTCAAGATTCGCTCTGGATAGTGTTTGAGTTTTGGATTTGGATATGGCTGCAATTGATAGGTACGAAAAGCAGACTATTTCGCTTTCATTGCTTGGCTGCAAGAGCGATTTTGCTGTTGTTAAGATCTGCTGTGTAAATACTGAATTTATTCACGCATGCCATGGCTTAGAATTGTACTAAATTCAATTGTCCATTCATCAACATCCCTTGAACCAAAACAGTTATAATTGTTCTTTTAAATGCTTGTTTTGCCATGCCACGCCGATAATATTCTAAGAAGCCGTGTTTACATCGAAGGCTTATCAAAGACCCTTTGGCAACTGTTTTCAAGTAAAACAAACCTTCCATCGCGTTTACATGAATAGGCCTGCTTCAAACACTCCGAGCATGGCGACGCTCAGGTACAGGTATCCGTGCTTCCTGTTTTCTCTATAGGCTTCAACAAGCACGACCTAAATTAGAGCGAAGGCCAAGGTGCTAGGTAGGACCTGCGTTCCTAAATGTATCATATTGAACGCTTCCAGACATTGCGACGTTTTTTACAAAAGGTGCAGTAGAATCGATGTAAATCATTTTGTAAGGAAAAATTCAGAAGATTTACTGCAATTTTTTTAAGTGTCTTCAAGGGGGGGGGGGGTGGCGTCCCCTAGCTGGATCCGCCCCTATATATATCTCCCTCTATATATATCATAAAAATATATTTATTTGGGAACCTTGGCATGAAATCGATAATTTGTCGGCCTGATGGGCTCACGTGTTCCTGCATTAGGTTCTGTTGCACTTGTACTATATAGAGATTCTAAAGGATTAAAATTTCTATTTTAATTAGGAAAATTTATATACTTGAAAGAAGAATATAATAGATGTAGCAAACAGACAATGATGAGAAAAGGGGGATGGTTATTAAGGACAATTTTATCATTTATCGGTTCAACAAATGCCGAAGAGCCGGTAGGACTGATTTCATTTTGACAGCATGTTGGGGACAGTCATGACGTGTAATAGTTATGGTTAACACAATTTGTTTATCATTTTCTTTATCACCTCCTCTCTAACAATTGATAGGATTCCCGTAACATCTGAAAAATTCAATATATTTGACTTAATTTCCATATCTTACCCTAATATGGTAACATTAATAATACATTAAAGTTTCCCCATTTTCGTTCCTTGTCTGTATCTAAGTACTTAATATTCAAATGGGCTGTATGTACCTATAGCCAAATATTTTGCGTAAGGGTTGATCATCGGTTGGTATTCACTTTATAAATTATGGAAACCATTTCCTGCCAAACAATCTTTATGCAATCTTTATCACAATACTTTGTTGTGAAGTTTTCTTTTGCTTGGGAAAACGCATTAGAAATGAATATTCTCCGTCTTTCTTAATTATCAATGATTAACCGCAGGATATAGTTCGCGTCTATATGCAGTACAATCTCTTGTTGTCATGAAAGTACTTCCATTTTGTATTACCTCAAAGAAAGGGATTATCATGTTTGGAAGTCAACTCGACATTCTTGGAATAAACCTCCTACAGGACAGATACATACGTTCTTTCAAAGTCGCATCTATTTTTACAGACTACTCGTAAAATTTCAGTAGAATGTTATCCGTAAGTTTTTGAAAAATCATAAAGGCAGACATTTACCAGTCCCGATCCAGCCAACCAAAAGAACGAATTATATCCTCTATCCTGGGAGAAATGACAATAATACTAGAAATTCAAGCCAATTTGGCATTTTATTACAAAATTTCCGGCTTTTCATATGAAAACTGAAAGGTTTTGAAAACATTTAGATTTGCTAATAGTTGTTCGTGATACTTCCCACTTCGTAGTGATTCGCTAAACCAAAATTTTGACTAACAAAAGTTTTTTTTTTATAAATATAAGAAATGTCAGTTCTTTATGTTGTTGTGTAGAAAAACAGTACCATTACGAATCCACGCGAATTGTGCCGTGCTATTTCCAAAGTAGATCACAGATGATATCTGAACTTCATCAAAGCGCATGTAAAGATTAAAGGTAGACCCTTACTAGTAAAGGGGCATGAAAGAAGATAATTGAAGTCGGACAATAAGAACATAATCAAGAGTAAAGTCAAATGGTAGACCATGTCCTTCCACCGCTGACATATCTAATATGGACTTCCTGATATGCTATTTCATGTGGGCATAATTTTGCCAGTCAAAAAGAGTTCTCACATTGGGACCAACATCGAAAAAATCATTGGTGGGAAATCGATAAAGTGAGCCCGCAGTTCGAAAAGTAATTTTAATAAAACCTTTTGAATTTCTGCTGCGTATCTAATGAATATATTACCTTTGGTAAAACTCTTTTTATTAGTAATAACCTAAATAAATAATTTAAAAACATTTATTTCGACAAACCCAGTTGGTACTTGGTGCTTAGATCGAAAGAGTCAGCACTATAGATGTGAGCCCACTTTCTGTAGTTTATTTCTATGAACGGCAGTGGCTTTCACTAGTTAGCTACATTCAAAATAGCCGACTCATCTGTGTAGTGAGAAATGTTGGCAGCTGCTGTACTAAGGAGGTAAGAGATTGGCAAATGAAAAATTAGACGACTTCGCCTTATACTGGGCCCGGGGTACTAGAGAGCATATTAAAATGACGAAGCGATTGAGGTAATGCGTTCAAATTTAAATAAGATCAGAGGTTAACGTATCTTCACCTTTTGCTAAATGCCATTACTTTCAACTACACACAATTGCTACATATTTATTACGAGCATCGAGATAGAGGTTTTCTCATGACTGTATTTTATATTGTCTCTATGCCTTGATTATGCCTTGCATCACGACTTCACTCGTCTTGCCGCTACAAAGCAAACGTACGCAGATGGGTTAGGTTTTCAAGATCATAAAGTTGTGATTAATTCTTTCTCTTTAATTAGTCTGTCATTGGTTTTAATTACAGTACTAGGCCTATTTCAATTGCATTTTAAATTCATCTGCGAACGAAGACTTTGCTGTTACGTTGCCATTACGTTGTCTTATTTTTCTTCGATTATTTTAACCTTAATAATGCAGAGGAGCCAATTGCGGTTAATATCCAGTCGTCACAGTTTACAATTATACCGGGATAAAAAGAGGAGTCAGTTCTCGGATATTTTTCAAATTCCTGTAATTATGGCCAACGTGCCTAAGTGTGTCATTCATTTACTTTCGAAGTTTTATTAAACGTGTTTACGTCCATTTTCTTAATTCATAAAATTAATTTAATTCTGTTAAAGTGTGCTTCAGTTCAAATGTAAATTATTGTTATGTCCCCTTTACGAAGTTATATAGGCGATATATAAATAGATGTGTAGTTTTAATTGTAAGTATAGATTTCCATAATAAATCTATAACCTACTTACTAATTAATAATACTAATAATAACAATATTTATTAGTAGGATATTAGAGATTTTTAGAATCCATGCATTTGGATTCAATCCACTATTCTTCATATACTCAATTTTTTTTCAATCTAAATGTTTTGCTTTATTTGGCAGTTGATTACAAAGTTTACTTTTTTTTCATCCCTGCATGAGCTGATCTCTATGAATATAGCGTCCTTTGTCCCTTCACGTATATATTCTAGCCTTTTTTTCCTGACGTCATAATGACCTATGAGAAAATTTGATATAGCATAAGCAGATTCAAGATATGATCTAGTTCATGCTGCTTGAACTAATATTCAAGATAATATTTTTACCGCCTGACGTGCTTCGTGCAGTGACTATGTAAGAGAAAATTTTTTCCTATCATTTAATATGCTCATTGTTCAGGAAGTCAAATAATAAGCATTTGATAGTGAGGTATGCCTAAAGTGATGCGAAAGAGTGAAGTTTTCGAACAACTTTAGCACTAATACATTCATAACCGTAGTACAGGAATGCTATAATTAAAACGAACTAAACTCGTAACTAAAACGTAGCATTCAGCACTCATTGTTCATTATATTGCTCCTCCGAGTTCATTAGGCTTTTATGATTCATAGAACCCTGCACAGCTTACTGTAATTATTTTGTGGCTGAGTTTAGTTATTAATTTCGTTAATTAACTGCTATATGGTTAAGATTATTTTTCTTGCAAATTTCCAAACCTAATTAAAGATATAAATTATTTTGATAAGTTATTTATATCACTTTACTTACGCGACCCCGATCTCTTCGAAAAAATTCGCTTGAAAGTGTTCGCAAACCTATTTCTTTTGCGTAAAGTTACGGAACCCAAAGAGGTATGAGTACTAGGATTACCACGCTAGGAAAAATTATATCTCATCAACTAAGCGGAGTTGATTTGACTTTTGGCTGAGTAGTTTTTTTCGTACCAAAATTTAAACCAAAAAATATGATTTTTGCGATAAATTAGATTATTAGATCTAATTTTTGCTGCACTCTTGTCTTTTGAAGAATCTTCTGTATACCAACATACTCTTGACGATTTTTCTGTATAGCAGCTAAGTTTTATAGTATTACCATACTCTGGAAAGCTCTTCAATATAGCAGCTACACCAATTGTAGTATTTTATGATTAGGAAGGAGGCAGCGATTTTGGCATTGTTAACATAAGAAAGTATTCGTGAATTAGGCATTGTCAACATATCAAAGTATTCGTGAATTAGTCAAAATTAAATATACATCTATAATGTAAATTACAAAAGGGAGTGGTCCGAGATAGCTGCCTTGAGGAACTCCACATGTATCAATGTAATGGAGGAAAATTAGTTACTGCCCGCATTGTGGGCATCTCATTAATGACAATGTTATGATAAACAAAATAATAATACTTCTGGAAAAATGAAGGCAATAAAGATAGGTGCTCTCACTTGTATCACAAGAACCGGATGCTGGGGAATGCCGTACCACAGTTCGACCAACTAGACGAACCACACTCTTCAGAGTGGAATGTTGAGGTACGTTGGATTGTAGCACAAATTTTTCACCAAATTCAGAGGCTGATCCTGTTAAATTCTTGCTTGTGCTATAATGGAATCCTTATTCTTCGCTTGAACATATCTCTTGATTAATTACAGATAAATCAGGTTCTGGTTATGACTGGCAGGAAGATCAGATCCTGGCTATATCTTACGGACTAGATATAAGGCTCGTAAGGTTTTTTCTTCGAGGAAGTGGTGCTTTGCTTAAATATAGGGGAAGTGACACACTCGAGTATCAGAATAATGAAAATGAATTCCTATTTGGAATGAGCTCTGTAGATATTTCCGACACTTGTAAATTTGGGAACGCGCTAAATATGTATGTGGACGTCCGAAGACCCAATTTGTTTAAGAAAGGGAAGTGTTTAATAGAAAGAAGTACTTATTTAAAAAACGAGGAAAATAGTTTCACTAAATTTTGACCACGATTGGTGAAAATTTACTTTCTCATCCCGTTAAGATATCAAGCTGAAATTTTGCTAAAGCAAAAACATAGAAAACCAATGAATATAATTAAAAATAGGTTTTTTAGGATATTCAAGGACAAAATCCTTATTCTGGAATCCATTTTTAGCATATATTTTTGAGATGGAATATTTTTAGGATAGCTTGAAATCTTACATTCCGATTGATCCATATTTCACTGTTCTAGTATGAACACAAAACTTTGTATAAATTTTTAAAGAAGAACAGCACAGTATTTTTTCGAAATTTAAAAATGCTATACTTACGATATAACATTGCGTATGTAAGGAAAATATTTAATATGTCTATTTTTATCTTCATCAACTCCTCAAGTAGGTATGTAAATTTATGAAAAAATTGGTGATGGTCATGTCACACAGTAGCTTTATCGTAAGTTTCAGAGATTAATTTGTTCGCTAGATCAAAATTTTTAAGTGCGTTCACATCCCATCAACCATCCTCTGAGCCATGTAGATCGAAACCGTTCGCGGGCACTTCATTTTTTTAAAAGCACAGAATCATAACCAATTGGGAGGAACGCTAATTGTTTCATTTGCTTGATGTGCAACAAAATTTGCCGAGTTGATTTCCTTGTTTAATTCATTAAAGTAAATTTTGAGTACATAATCCAAAAGTTCGGTTTGAATGCTTTTTAAGGTATTTTGAGCAACTCGATTGCTCTTTAAATAGTCATCCATAACGATATCCATACCATACATCTAGTATATATGTATGTATGAAAGCGTATAAAAAAAATCCCCGATTACAGCTTGTTTAATTGTCATCATGGCCGCATAGGCCTACATTATGACCTCAACAAAACTTTAAAATATCTAAAATTCTGCTTGAAACATGGCGACTTTTCACGGTTTCGTTGCGTCTTCTAATTGAAACAGCCTGGGATCGTAATTATTACGATAAAGATAATAAAAATTAAGTTTCAAGTATCATCGTTCAAATTTAGTTTTTTGAATCACCGGTAAAAATTGAAATTTGGGTTTTACTTTTAAATCAATATTAATCATTAAATCTGAATTTTAATCTTGTCACTCAAAAATAAAACCCACGAATTGACTTTACTTCTTAAAACTAAATTTGGTTTTTTGTACAGTTTGGGTTGTAGAATGCAGTCATAATTTTCATTATCTATTAGTTTAGTGACGCAAGTTGGACTTACAAATTTTGTTTTGTTTTGAGTTTTATTTTTAGTCGGAAAAATAAAGCTGATGCGCTAACGTTCTTAACGTATTGTCAGTAGCCAGTCCAATTATATTATTTATTATTATTATTCATTGACATAGTCAAATATGCATTATAACTTCTCTGTACCAACATCAGTACCTACTTTCATCTATTATGATTGGAAAAAAATGCGTGCGTATTGCTTTCGAAGATGTATATAATGTCTGGAAATATACGAGGAGTTCCAAAACAGAATTCAACATTGATCCAGCTCTAGTTCCAAAGATTTTAATAACTATGGGCAAACTTAACCATAATTTTGAATGGGAACATGGGAATTTGATGCAAAATATTACAATATTATTTTCTTGTCTTATCTGGCCATTTCTTTGCTGTGCTATTATTAATTGATTTTGAAATTTTTGTGATAATTTTTGCTGGCTAGAATTTTTTTTTAAATTTGCTGTACCGCTTCCTTCATGAGACATTATTTTCTTTCATGGCGTGAGTTACCTTCAGAGAATCTTCACGAACTCTATAAATTTTTGGAATCTAGGAATTACAAATATATTTTAAAATAGAATTACAAGTTATTTGTTTGTTGGAAGTTTGGAATAAGAAATGGACGCAATTATCCTAATTTTCAATTGAAGTCCCGCTCAGATGGCCGGTGGGGCCGTAACATTGTCGGCTTGCATCAATGAATAGAATATGGTGGCGTCGGTAACTCAGTTGTTAAAAGTGCTGATTAGATTAGTTTAGGTCAAGAGTTGGGGTGACTAGGCCACTAAAACCTTGTGGACACTGCGATCAGAATTGTCGTATTGTGCCTTTTCCTAAAGTGGTTGTCCTTGTGAATAGATAGCAAACCTTATTTGGAGTGATAGGTGTCCCTTCAGTTATTTGAAACCTAAAACCTGCAAGCACTGGACACTTAGATACATATAACATACTTCGAGGTGACATCTTCCTCTTCGCACAGTCGACACAGTTCGATGTCGGATTTGCCTATCTTGTTAACAAAATAACGAAGTGCGGTGATTTCCATCCCAGTGGTGATCCTGGGTTAAAATTCCAATTCGACAAGGTCCTGTGCTGTTTCCATTTAACTATAGTTTCCTAGGCCGCATTGGCCTCAATGCTTGCGCTTTTTCATGTTACTGCTACGAAAAACATATCAATGGAATTGAGTGTAATTTTAACCCTTCCGGTACTCCGGGCGCATATATGCCCTCAGACAAATACGGTAATTCTGTCCTATGGGCGTATATATGCGCTCAAAGACTTCTCAAACCTAAACGCTTATATAATTTGAAAAAAGTAACGCAATTAGCTCAAATAAATTTTATACGATAAAACAGACATGTGGAATGATTCTTATGGAAATACCAGGTCCGTGCGGTTTTATTTTCCGCCACCAATGGGGATGTAAGTTTTTTTTACATTTATATTTTTAAAAAAGCTCAAAATGGTTGCCTTTCAGCACAGAAGAGATGCTATAAAGTTTTTAAATATAAATAATTTAAATATAAATAATATAATAATATAATTAAATATAATATATAATATAATCACATAGCTAATTAGAGAGATAACTCGAAAAGAAATTATCCAGTCATTTTTATACTGGACAATGGCAGTTTTTTGAGTGAACAAATGGTTTTACTTTAACCTCACGTTTGCGAACAACCATAACGTCCGGAAAATGTGCCATCTTAATAAAAAGCGTTCACAATAGACCAGTAATGCAAATGAAGATAGAACGGGACAAATATATGCAAAATGAAGGAAGGGTGTATTTGACTCAAGTAAAAACAGTTTTTACGGTAATACGTCCGTTTGAAGTTTATAGAATCAAAAAACCAACTCGCCACTCGATTATACTCTCCACCCTTTAATTTGATACCAAACACGTCCAATTTTGGGGAACCCCAAACGGGTGTAGTACTATCCCTCACCCCCTCTTCGCCAACCAAATATTTTTTTTCAATTATCTTTCTTTACCGAACATCACAAATATAAATAAAAACTGTATGGCTCTACTTCCCTTCCACGGAAAGTTACGTATGTGGAAATGCACGAAAAATTGGCCGTCCATGTTACTTCTAATTTTGTTCTGGTCATACAAACGCTTTCTGCGTTGAGCTCTTCCGTTCCGAAAGGGTTAATCTGTTATGTAAAATATAATCCTTCAATGCGGGAAGCTATATGGGTTTCAAAATTCGCTAGTCGAAAAGATTTTGGAAAAGAGTAATTTGGTGTCACTAATCTTTTGGTTAGATCCACTTTGCGAGTAGTCGGGTTACCATCTACAGGGGAGAGGTTTAAATATCAGCGGTATCTAGACTGTAATTCTAAAATTAAGAGGTTTAGAGGAGAGTTTGAAATTTTAAATGAAAAAGGGCATCAAGGTTAGACACCGACGATTTTTACCCTTAAGCAATGTGAGTGAAAATGCTTACCCAAAATACGTTACAAATTGCACTTTCAGTTTCAATAATAAATTTTCTCTTTTAATTTCTATGTTAAAACTTATAGAGCTTTAGCATATTAGAATACAAGAAAGTTACTAACTAATGAGTAATGCTAATGAGTAATATGAAAATTATTCAAATTGCTGAGACCAACACTATTTTGTACTAGATTACAAATAGTATCTTTCCGCGGCCATCCATGAAATTTTCCAATTTTTGGACAAAACATTCTTAGTATCCCTAGGATATCCTATAAATTGGTTGTCCAATCGAAATCCCGAATTTCTAAATTACGTGGGTTGCACGCACCCCCATATTTTATTATGGAGGTAAAAAACCTTTTTCATAAAAAAAAAAATTGCTGCAATTTTCGATTTTTCAATATGCAAAAATATCGAATTTGAAGTCGTATCTAAAGTAATAGCTCTTTTCACTATATTTTCTGAAACATTAACAAAAAACATACATAAGGGGCGATAAAAAAAATATTTTTTTTTACATTTGTTCGTAGTCTGGATTGCGCTCATACAATATTAAGCTTAAATACAAAGAATGAAAAAATGTCGGCAGATTTAAGTGAACCTGTGTATATGCGTCTGCAGTCGGCTGTAAATTTATTATTCTTTCGAAGCCCTCTCTAGGAAATGTTCATGACTTATAATCATCGTCCAGATAATGACAATATTATTTAGCTTCGTCCAGGCCTGGAATCGGCGAATAAAGGTAAAATCCAACAATAATTATGTATAGACAAAAGAAAAGAAATCTAAACTTTAATCGCGATTTCTCAAAACACAAATTTTCGTGTCGGCTCTCGGTGTAACTCAATTTACATTGGATCGTTTTGGAATTAGTGAAAAGCTAGCTCGTTAAGGAGGATTTACATTATGATCTCATTATATCTCCTCCCTTAAACTATGTTCGAACCAAATCGTTTCGAATAGATTTGTTGCTGACAGACGGCATCTGAAGGGAAAACATGTTGAAAACAAAGCATCAAAACTTTCAGTAGAAATTAAGCTAATCTGATTACTCTTAATCAAAAAACAGGTACACAGCCCAGCAAAGCCATTTATTTGTCATCTACATAACACATTGCACAAATACAATACAAAAGTAGAGCCTCATCGAGCAGATTAAATTAAAATTATTGTCATCATTACAAGTACCCTCGAACGGGAATTTCTTCTCTACGTGATAGAGATAACATTTTTTGCAAATATAATTTAACTAATTTAATATAACTTAACACAGCAGCCATTCGTTGCTCTAAAGTTCTTGTTGCTATGCATTTTGGTTCGATGATATGCATATTGTGCCGCTAGTACCGTAAGATCACAGCTGCGCTGCCAAATCTTGTAATCATGCGCCTCTGCTACTCAATCAGTGGTTTCATGTGGAAGTAAGGGCTATGTAAACCATAACCTGGCTGGTCTCGATCTCGTTTTCCACAACCTCCCATTCCCATCCAGCTTCCCTATTCCTCTAAATCCACACATCCCAAAATTATTAAATCAACAGACAAGAAAACAACTTGCTGTCGCGCAACCTGAAGTAAATAATTATTCGAACAATTAAAGTATAAAGTGAATCAAAGACAAAAGTGAAATCTAGGCCGTAAATATTTTCAAATATCCCGGGATATCGGTTCGGTTTATAATTTCGCCATAATTCGTTTTATTTCGTAAATCGCGTGTGAAGAACTCTTGACTCGTTTGAGGTAGGTTGGCCAATTAGGGATTTATATTTATATGGGGCATCGACTGATATATTAATTATGAACAAACACTTTATTTCTGGGCTCGACGGAAATAAGTAATTGCTCCAACCAAGAACAAAGGGCTTAGCATTAGGTTACAGCCAATTCCTCCAGTGCCAAGTATTAGATCGATGAGTACCAGCCACTTGAAACATTTTATTATTTGTTCATATATTTATTTGATTATATTTTGGCATATATCTACATATCAAACAACATAATTCACTTCATTCTATATTTATTTTACATATATTATATATATTTATATCATTGGCTTGATGTTCTTATATATATTGCAATCTTTTGCCAATAAGTATATTTTCCAGTGTGATAACAAAAACTCTGACCCAACACTTAAATATTTGAGTTTTGGCTCAATCCATCTATTTTTGAATATCATAAATCGGTGTCAATAGGTGTGCTTTCTAGTGTTTGTTGATCTCTGACCCAACAATTTATCTAATCCTTTACTAATACGATTACTCGAGATATTTAAACAAAATAAGTGTGCCAATGGTTATTCTAACTTTTTACTCTACATTAACCCAATATGTTGAATATCTAGTTATATATTGTTACGAGCGTGGCCTTAGTTCGTTATTTAAAACACAATATTTCAGATATAATTCAAAAGTTCTTTCTTTATTTAACTTTACTGTTTACTCTCACAAATTCACAAATAATTATCAAATCAACTCTTTATTTATCGCTAGTACTGTACTTCTAATTATCGCAATCCCAATAGTTTACTTCGTTCACTTCGCTGTCTGAAATAATACTCGCCTCCTGGATGTGAGCAGCGCCGTATTTATACTCTACGAATTATCCTAGAACCTTCCTGAATATTCCATTCTCCAAACCCAGTTTACTAGGATGTCACTAACCTAAAGTTGTTTCCATTCCCAATAGATGTCGCTTGTATCACTTTGTGGCGCGTAACACTGCCCCCTTCTTAAAATTGTTCGTCCCGAACAACAGGTGATCCACGGTCTTGATGCTCGCAGTATTGACATAAACGATCCAGATGAACGATTTTCCGTTTGCCTCTTGTACCCCGCTGAATCCTATATACTACGTCATTTATTCTAGTCACTACTGAATACGGTCCTTCGCAGTGTTGTTGTAATTTGGGAGAACGTCCCTTACGTCGTTTCGGGTTGTACAGCCAAACAAGGTCACCTTCATTAAATCCTGCTGAGTTAGCACGTAAGTCATAGCGGGTCTTCATCCGATCGGTATTTATTGCTAATTTTGCTCTCGTGACTTCGTGTACATCAGCTAATTGTTGTCTAAGTTCCGATACATAATCGTCTGGTAACTTTTGTTCACCTCTGGGTGTACCAAACTTGAGATCGCTAGGTAAACGCATCTCCTTTCCGAATATCACTTTTGCTGGAGTTTGTCCGGTCGTGTTGTGTACAGCTGATCGATAGGCCATTAAGAACATGGGAATATGTCGATCCCAATCGCGTTGGTGATAGTCGACTACTTTCTTTAGATGCTCGACCAATGTTCTGTTGAAGCGCTCTACCATGCCATCAGATTGTGGATGCAGAGGAGTTGTTCTGGTTTTTCTTATTCCCAGATTTTACACATCTCTTGGAAAGTCCGTGATTCGAAGTTCCGTCCTTGGTCCGAATGAAGTTCATGAGGAACACCAAATCTACTGACCCAATTCATTACTACTTGATCCGCTACTGTGGTAGACTCTTGATTAGGGATTGCATAAGCTTCAGGCCATTTACTGAAATAGTCAATAGCAACTAATATATAACGGTTACCGTTATCTGTTTCTGGAAAAGGTCCAGAGATGTCTACGGCTATCCTTTCAAATGGGGCTCCTACATTATACTTATGCATTTTTCCTCTACTTCTGTGTGGTGGTCCTTTGCAAGAAGCACAGATAGTGCATCTGCGGCACCATTCCTCAACATCCTCCCGCATATGTAACCAATAAAACCTTTCACGTATTTTGGAAATTGTTTTATTCACCCCCAAATGTCCTCCAGATGATCCACTGTGCATTTCTTCTAGAACATCTTTGACCTGGGATGCTGGCACGACTATTTGCATTCGGAATGACTCGCCGTTAGTTGATTCCCACTTGCGCTTTAATATACCACATTCAACGTGAAGAGAGTTCCATTGAGCCCAGTAGCTCTTCAGTTTCTCACTCCTCTCCGAGATATCTTGCCATTGTGGTCTTTCCATGTCTTCTTTCCAAGCAAGAATAGGTGCTATGTCTGGGTCTTCCCGTTGAGCCGTTCGCAAGCTCTCGTTGTTCCAACCTGTCGATGGTTCCACCGTCATCAGCTGTATAGTTGCCTCCGTTTCTTTTTCTTCCAGCCGAACGCAATGTTTGCATTCAACTTTGCATGGACGTCGTGAAAGGGCGTCTGCATTTCCATGGATACGTTCTCTTCGGTGTTGGATTTCAAAGTCATAAGCTTGGAGCCGCTCTATCCATCTCGCCACTTGCCCCTCAGGGTTCTTAAACTGCAAAAGCCATTTAAGCGCTGCATGGTCAGTGCGGAGGATAAATTTCTGCCCGTAGAGATATTTATGGAAATGCTTGGTTGAGTTTACAATGGCAAGTAGCTCTTTCCTTGTAGCACAATAATTTCTCTTTGATTTTGAGAGTGCTTTGCTAAAATAAGCTACTGGCACCTCTTGACCATCCTCCTCCTGTGAAAGCACTGCACCAATACCTACATTGCTGGCATCCGTGTCCAATATAAAAGTTTTTCCCAGCTTTGGATAGTGAAGTACTGGAGTTCCACAGAGCTGTTGCTTCAAATTTGCAAAACTCTCGTTACATTTATCTGACCATATGAACGGCTTTCCTTTTTCTGTAAGTTGATGTAGGCTCCTTGCTATATCTGCAAAACCTTTTACGAATCGCCTGTAGTAGGTAGCTAATCCAAGAAAACTCCTTAATTGATGTTTGTCCTTTGTAACAGGCTAATTTTTCACAGCTCTTATCTTCTCTGGATCAGTTCTTACTCCTTGTGATGAAACTATATGCCCCAAATATTTTACTTCATTCTTGAATAGAGCACATTTATTCGTACTGAGCTTCAGTTTCGCATCCCTCAGTCTTTGAAGTACGTCCCGTAAGTTGTTTTTATGTTCCTCGAATGTCCTTCCGATCACAATTATGTCATCTAAGTAGACAAGACATGTTTTCCAGGTTAATCCTCGTAAAACACATTCCATGAGTCGTTCGAATGTGGCTGGAGCATTACATAATCCAAATGGCATAACTTTGAATTGCCATAAGCCACTTCCAACTGAGAAAGCAGTTTTGTCTCGGTCCTCGGGATGTATTTCCACTTGCCAGTAACCGCTCTTCAAATCCAATATGGAAAACCATTGCGCTCCGGAAAGGGTGTCCAATGTGTCATCAATCCTTGGTAACGGATAGCTATCCTTTCTTGTTACATTATTTAGTTGGCGGTAGTCCACACAGAATCGGGTGCTGCCATCCTTTTTCCTGACCAAAACAACTGGCGATGTCCAAGGGCTGTTAGATTCCTCAATTATGCCTTGTTCTTTCATGGAATTTATCATATCTGCAACTTCTGGTTGTTTGGCTAATGGTAGTCTTCGTGGTGGTTGCCGAATGGGCCTGGAATCTCCTGTTGTGATCCGATGCTGGACAAGATTTGTTTTGCCGAAATCATCATCATTCAATGCAAATAATTCGGAAAATTCATCGATCATCTCTTTGGCATCGTTGTATTGCTGTTCACTTAAGGCACTAGATGAAAGAAGTTTCTGAACCTGTTGAGTAGTATCTGGTATACGTATTGCCTCCTTAATATTACTACCATTTTCCAAATTAACAATCTGATAAACAGGCTCACAATTTCCAATTATAGCACCTTCTTTTAGTTGTACCTCATTTTCGGATGTGTTGAGCACTCTGACTGGAATTAATGTTGCGCCTTCTGTCTTCACTAAAGTCTTACCAACGATGATGTTCGATGTTACTTTTGTAGGGTTAGGCTCCACCAGATAGAATCGGCAGGTCCCGATGTCATCAGTAAGCTTTGTCCATACTAGCGTCTCCGAGAATGCAGAGAGAGTCATATTCTCACAGACCATCGTCCTTATTTTTGCAGGATAATCTGTTCCTCCTCCTAGTCTCATAGGAATTTCTATGTTGCCATATTTGAGTATTCGTTCTCCGACATCTAAATTTATTTTGTATGTGGTCATAAAGTCTACTCCAAGGATGCATTCATCCATTATGTCTGAAACTAGGAAATTGTGAGGAAATAGTAGTTCACCTAGTTGAATATCCAAAGTTATTTCTCCAAAAACTTGTGCTGCGGCTCCAGTTGCTGTTCTTAGTAAATATTTGGTGGTATTGTGAAGCCATTTGTTCTTGACAAGATCCGCTCTAATAATTGATCTCGAAGCTCCAGTGTCGATAGTGACAACGCAGTCATTTTTTCCTACACTTCCATATATAACAAGACTGCTATTATTTCTCTGCAACTGGGCTATCTGAATGATGACTTCGGGGCTGTCGACTCTACCAACCGACTTCTGCCCCCCGAAGTTGGTTTTTACATGTTTTCCGACTGCTGAACAGGGGAGCTGATGCGACTAGTCGCTGTTTGATTTCTAGGCTCTCCCCGAATAGCTTGCTCCCTGGCTCGACATCTTTGGCATTCTGTTCTGTCCTCCTCTTCTGGTGATTCTGTTCGACGGCGTATTCTGCAGTCCCTTTGGAGGTGTCCTGGTCTATTACAATTCCAGCATCGCAGAATACCACGTGAAGAATTGCTCTGTGATGGCTGCATTCTATTACAAGTACATTCCTCCACCGAAATTTCTCTCACTCGTACTGCACTTCGGGAAGCTTGCCTGGCAGATTCATACGCTAGTGCATAGCCTAGTGCTTCTGCTGTTGATTTCTTTCCTGCTAGCCTCAACGCTTGTTGTAAATTTTGATCTGCAATAGCGTTCACAAATGCTTCTGTTGCCACTTCATTAAGGAAATCTGCATTTACGCTAGAGTATGAGAGATAAGCTAATCTTTCCACATCACCCTGCAGTTGTTGTAGTGATTCGCCATGCTTTTGAATCCTGTTGCGTAGCTGTAGGCGATATACTTGCTGCATGTGTTCATCTCCATAACGTAACTCTATCGCCTGTACTAATGAAGTATAATCACGTTGCCTTTCTATCGGTATAGTTTGTAAAAGCTCTGATGCAGAACCTCGAAGTGCTAATACCAGAGCTGTAGCTTTGTCTGCATCATTCCATCCGTTTACTTCGGAAGCAGCCTCGAATTGTCTCTTGAAAATATGCCACGAATTTTGTCCATCAAATATTGGAGGTTTCATTCTGCCTGCATTGGATATTTCAATTCCTTCGTGCCGTGGTTGTCGATGCTTCATCTTCTCCAAATCTGATTTGAAGTTGTCAAGCTGTTCGGTCACTTTTTGTTGAACTTCCGCCACTTCTTGCTCGATTCCTTCAATTTTTAAATTTTGTTCGTCTAACGAGTTTTTCAGGAAATTCTTTTATTCCTCTAAGCGACTTTCTAGACAATTCTCCAGAGAACTCTTTTGTTCATCCAAACGCGTTTCCAGTGATTTCTTCTGCTCATCTAAACGGGATTCCATAGAATTCTTTTGTTCATCCAAAGCATTCTTCTGCTCATCTAAACGTGATTCCATAGAATTCTTTTGTTCCTGGAGAGAATTCTTTTGTTCGTCCAAACGGGTTTCTATAGATTTCTTGTGTTCATGGAGAGAATTCTTTTGTTCGTCCAAACGGGTTTCCATAGATTTCTTGTGGTCCTCGAGAGAATTCTTTTGTTCCTGGAGAGAATTCTTTTGTTCGTCCAAACGGGTTTCCATAGATTTCTTGTGGTCCTCGAGGGAATTCTTTTGTTCCTGGAGAGAATTCTTTTGTTCTTGGAGAGAATTCTTTTGTTCCTGGAGAGAATTCTTTTGTTCATCAAAACGGGCTTCCATTTTGCTCATTAAAGTACTTAAAAGCTGTTCTATGTTCATTGCAGGCTCTTCCTCAATTTCTGGTTCTTCTTCGAAAACGAATGTCTCAGGATTCTTTTCTTCCTCTATCAAAGCTTGTCTAAGTCGCTCGACTAGAACATTCTTTAGGCCAGTCGTTTGTAATGACCGCTTCCCCAACTCCACTTTCAATTCCTGTATGCGAAGCTCCTCTAGCTTGCGTCCCATTCTTGCGTCTTTTGTAATTCACTCACAGTTTAATATAAAATTATCTTTCGGAATTTTTACACACGATTTCACAAAATTAATCACTCTTTGAATTTCAAATTCAAATGCCACCACTTTATTTCGCGATTTTATTTTACTTCTGACACCAGTTGTTACGAGCGTGGCCTTAGTTCGTTATTTAAAACACAATATTTCAGATATAATTCAAAAGTTCTTTCTTTATTTAACTTTACTGTTTACTCTCACAAATTCACAAATAATTATCAAATCAACTCTTTATTTATCGCTAGTACTGTACTTCTAATTATCGCAATCCCAATAGTTTACTTCGTTCACTTCGCTGTCTGAAATAATACTCGCCTCCTGGATGTGAGCAGCGCCGTATTTATACTCTACGAATTATCCTAGAACCTTCCTGAATATTCCATTCTCCAAACCCAGTTTACTAGGATGTCACTAACCTAAAGTTGTTTCCATTCCCAATAGATGTCGCTTGTATCACTTTGTGACGCGTAACAATATCTATTATTAACAATCCTATAATGTTTCCCATACGTTTGAATCGTTGATCTAATGACTTAATAAGTGTGGCAGGATTAGTGAATGCAAAAGAAAGTGAACAATGTTGATTTATTGTTAGGAAATAGACCACTGATCTTGATCCAAATTTATCAGTGCATTCATTTCAGTCACTTAATCAAAATACGTTCAACGAACGGGCAGTACTGACTAGTTTCAGTTAAGCGTACTTTTCATGTTTAATTCAAATTTCAAAAGTAAAGTAAAAGAAACTGTCTGAATTTTTGAGCAATAATGATTTTTTTTTATTTGGCTGCCACGAATAATAAAAACGGATTCGCTTAATTGGTACTGCATTTATGTAAATATTTTTGAAAAACTATAAAATCATATTTTTCTTTTTGACCTCACAAGTCTGAAAGCGGAATCCAGAGATGCACTTTCTCGATCAGCCCATGACGAGTGGAAGGTTTTGCACTTTATTTTTGAAAAAAAAAAAATTAATAGTGCAAAACACCACAAAATTTCTATGTATTAAATGTTCACTTAAAAAAGTCTCAATAATAGCGAATTTTTAAGCTCTCATCCTGTTGGTCCCCTTTAGTACACAGAATGAAATCAAAAGTAAAATGTAGCGTCAAAAATTTTGGCACTCCAAATTGGCACTGCAAATATAAATAAATTTAAATTATGCAAGAATGAATAACATTAAAAATAAAAATCGGAAAATAATTATCATAAATGAATTTTTATTTTGTTACATGTAAATCTTCAAATTGTTCACACAAATTCACTTATTGAATATCAGATTATTTTTTCTATATGTATAACTTTAACATATGAGAAATGTCAAATCTTGATTATTTTCGTCCCCTGATATAAATGAATTTATTAATTTTCATTTTAGAAATATTACCAACCTCATTTTATTTCAAATTTAAATCCCTACTTTTTATATTTTCATAAAATCATACTGTATTTTACCAACTTTACTTACAGTAGTACCTTCGACCCAGTATTATGAATTTGGAAATTAATCCTTCGATTTTTTTACCTCAGCGTTACTTAAAATTATGTTTATGCCAAAATGGTTGATTTTAGAAAATTATTTTATCTTTCAAAAATTATCCATAAATAAAAATTATCTAGAGGGGATTTTAACGAAATAAAATATTTACTTAAAAAACGCAAACATTTTCTGCTTTCGAGCCTCCGAGCAACAAATTATCGCAGAACAGAATTGAAAAAGATATTTAGAAAAATTATATTTTTTTTTATAATATTCGACAAGAAAAAATTACTTCAATTAACGCTTGACATGTTAAAGATACTCAGAAATCGTCAGAAAACTACTACTTCTCTTCTTTAGTATAGAAGACTTTATTGTCCAGCTGAGAACTGCATTAAATGCGAGTCAGCCACCACCGATTTATTTCAAAATCTTTCTTGCTTTAGTTATTCAACACAATCTGCTCGAGCTTCATAAATTCAATCTTCGTGCTGATATTAAAATGCAGCGAAATGACAGTAATTACATTTGACACGGACACTTGTTTTTATTTTGATACGCTGGCTGGTCGTAGTTATCCATTATTCGGGAAAGAACCCTCTGGCAGAGCTGCTGTAGTTGAATTGTTCCTGGGGATTTATGTTATAGCCACCCGTTTTAGGAGTGTTTATCCCAGAGATGACTTCTATAATAAAAAAGGAAAATCACAATAAACTGAGCGTCGTATTTATACGTAAGGAGACAGGGAAGGAATTTTCTCAATTTATCAAGAGTGAATTTTCCAAGTGAGTGAAGCCCTTTCCAATTTGTCAATTCCCAAGTTTTATTGCTGCGGCAGAGAGGGTGTTGCTGGAAAAATTAGGATTAGACTATGGCAGAAAGGGCTTTTTTTAGAGGTTAATGAAATTTTTTATTAGGCCATGAACCACTTGAAAGTTTGTGCACTCATCATTCATTCATTATTGGAATTAGTGTATGTAACGCCCAAATGTAATGGTTTCGAGTGCAAGTGAGGTACTGTAAGCGTAGCAACTGCATAGAAATTTTAGTTAAATTAACAAAATTAAATTAAATTGAAAACTAAATTTATAGTAGTATCCGTTTTATTGTTAGATATGTCGACCTCATTGTTATGTAACGCTAACCACCTTGGAGTGTACCAAGGCTATACTCAGTGCCATAGAATAGATATGAGTTTTTTTCCTATTGGGTTGATGATCATATTTTAAAAACAAGTGAGAAAGCTAGAATTGGTCTATTTTGGTCAATTTTATGGGATTTGACATTATGAAGAACTTTTCAGTATATTAAAGTCGTCTGGGTGTGATCGTTTTCACAGTACATATATGTAAAAATCTTAAATTTTTATATAGTAACACCAACAAGGGCTTGCCCGATTTATTCCACTTTCTAAATTTCACTTACTATTACTATAAAAACACCATGTATCAAATTTCAGTTGTTTACATCGATGCGTTCTCAGTCAGTGCCCAAATATATAGGGAAAAACGAAATTCTTTTGTGTATGGCAACCCCACGAAGGAGTTGCCCGATTCGGTCCAATTTCGAACTTAAGTTTAATTTTTTTTTAAAAATCCCAAATTCAGTCATCTAAGTGAACGCGCTCTCGAGTTATTGTGCGAACAGACGAACAAACGGACTGACGGACGGACGGACATGCAGAAATCATAACTTCAATAATATGCGTGGGTGTCCAATCCATTTTGCTCTACCATCATTATTTCTAGGCGTTACAAACGGAAAGACAAACTTAGTATACCCTATAGATTTCATCTAGGGTATAATGAGTCAATGAGTATGGATCTCTAAAGTTGTCTATACTCACAGGAGATAAGTGTACGTAAAAAAGTCTCTGTGAATTATATTAATTAAATAATCAATCAGATCTTAAGTTAGTTTTTTCAATCCCATCGTATAGTGGGTGTTTATCACATCTAGGTGGGTATAATTACATTAAATTATTACTTACGTAATATTATTTTTATATTTTCAAGGAATATATATATATATATGAGCTATAAGCCCCATTATGAGTTATCCAATTATATGGGTGCTGTACTTCAATAATTGTAATAAATTTCAGGAATAGACCTGCTCGAAAGGACATAGAATGTAGATTCGCTAAAGCAGCCAATCCTAAGATATGTGGGTTGAACGCCAATAAAAAACAATCACAATATTCTGTGGTCGTGCTTGTAGGACTCTGATATAAAAATCGACTTTTATGCCTTACTTTAAACTTTATCCACATAATTCATTTAAATCTTTTTATTTTTAATTCTATCACACTATAAAAAATTAAAAGTATTAAAAATCGACATGGAACTAAAAGTTAAAACGAACAAGCAGACAGAAGATACAGGACTAACTGAATTATACGAATACGACGTGAGCGAAAAGGGTGCTTGCTGCTTGGCTGTTCTAAATGTTAAGTGGCGGTACTGCCAGATATGTATTATTTTGTATAAGTTTGCAGTCACAATAATTCAAATTCAAGAAATTCAAAGTTTGGCTTATCTAGGAGTTATTGTTGTCATAAGCAACTATGACAGCCTAATTGAATCTTCTATTTTTGCATTTGCAGGTAAAAAGGAGGTGATTATAAGTTCTGTTAAGCTATAGAGACACATTTCACTTGGGTAGACCTTAGATGACCGAATTAAAGTAGATACTTAATCAAATATGCGGATTAAATGGCAAAAATGTCTGAAATTATTTATAATATATATAATTTATAACCTCTCTTACAGACTAGGTTGAACAAAATTTAAACCTTATTGAACAATTCACATTAAGCAAGGTACAAAAAATAATTATAACGCATGTGTTATGTGAGTTAACCTAGAAACTGTAATCATAGAAGTTCCTTAAGTTTTGATTTAAAAATAACCCTATTGCTATTCTGATCTATGGACTCGTAGTACTGGTTGAATTGACCTCGTAAGCGGCTCTCTAAAGCCATAATTGGTTCTATGTTGTGGGATATAAAGCAGTTTCCGAGAACGGATATTTCTTTGCGGTGCATATACATTAATCAAATACAGCAAATCCAGCCAATCCACCTTATTACACAAAAGATCCCTAATGAATAAAATTTCAGCTATTCTCTTCTTGCTTGGAGAGATTCGAGATTCATAAATAAGCACCTAGCTTGAATGTGGACAAAGTCCTTGCTAACGGATTTTGTTAAAATATATTTTGTGAACTTTTTTGAATAGACTCCAACCTGGAGTCATAAGATTGCATATTAGAATTCCAGACTGGGGATGCATATTCTAACTCAGAATGCACCAAGGCAATGTACAAAGATTTACGACGTAGAAATTCAAGGTTTCTACTGGCTTTAGCAGCTATGTAGTCGTAATGCTTACGAAAAGTAAGTTCTTTATTAAATATTATCCCCAAATCATAACCTCATTGCCATCTAGGTCGTATATTTCATCAGCAGAGGCTGACGTGACCAAATGACATAACTTTGCATTTGGAAGCATTTAGGCTAAAATAATTTTCCTTACACCACTTAGAAAGGCTATTTAATTCAGATTGAAAAGATTCTGAATTATTAGCGTTTTGAATTTGAGCAAACAATTTCATATCATCTGCATCACGCCTAAACTGAGTTTTGGCAGCTATTCGATGTAGTTTTAATAGATCCACAATAACGGAAACCCAGCGAACTGTCCTTTCAATAAGGATCAATATTGTGGTATATCTACACATAGTTCTAAAACAAACAGCTGAGTTGAACTGAGTGTATGTAGCCCCAGTTCCCATAATTATAAAGTGTTGCATTCTATTCTGTCCATATTCCATCCAAGAAAAAGGATTGGCGCTATAGAAGAATGGCACAACAACGATATTAAGAGCCCAATAATCAATACCTTCTCAGATAGAAATGCTGCCTTTAAGGCTTCTATGTTTTTTACCATTAAAATAATTTGCGCAGAGCAACTAAATCGCTCTCATGTGGACACCGTGAAATGAAACAATAAAAATTGCTGACGGCCAGCTAAAAGAATAGCAAAACCTCCTTTTGTTGGGCCGGCACTCTTTTGTGGTATTTAAAAGTATAGAGCCATAAGATGGGAACTAGGGGCATAGGTAAATTGGATCTAAATTTGAGGCATATACCAATATCTATCTAATTTAGTAGTCGTCAAAGGGTCTATTTAAAAATTTAAAAATTCAGAAGAGGGCCATTGATAAAAAATAAAACAAAGTCTCTAACTCGCAACCTCAACTGTTGGAATTAACACCCCACCTGTGATACAATTTTTGCAGTTTGATTTTTAAGTACACGTTGCCTTGCGATCGTAATTTGAGTACGAGGGCTTCGGTATAGGATTATTGAGAAAGTAAATTTAGCATCTAATATTCAACCATTTACCCAATTTGTTTATAGTTTCATGATGCAGGACCAACCTATTCAATTCAGAAATAAGTAAATTAAGAAAATTTACTGGGGACTTCATTAGCTTTACAAGGACATGATTATTACAACTACATATTGGAAAATATTTTATCCTGCATATTCCATCTGTTTTCGATGAGTCATGTAACTATGATATTCTACTATCTTCTAACGATTCATCCAACGGAATGCCAGAAAAGTAAATGTTGAGTCCCTAAATAGACTTGACTTGAACGTTAAAGATCAAAGGAAATTAACTGTCTATGTATCGAAATTTTAGCTTTCAACCTAAAAATTTCGGCACTCGACACCCAAGTACATATTGGTCTTGCTCATCGAAACGTAAAACTAGTTGCATGGTTATAAAAGTGAGGAATTTTAAAAACATGAAAAGTTAACAACTTCACAATTGAACGGTATCCCCATTCCATAAAAGTCACTAGAATCCTAACCGGACTCTAACTGAAATTGTAGTCGGAGACTCAAAGAGCACAGCTTGGGCGGTATGTGCTTATAATCAACACTTCACTTATTGACGCTAATTAAAATCACCTTACGGCAGATTTCTTTTCCTTGTTTTTCTCAATTTACCCCACATCACTTACACCAATAAGTTTAGACCACAATCCGCTGGCGCATATATCTACATAGGTGTACTTAAAGCCATTTGTTACACTTCAATGTATCTCTCTGGGGAGGTTGGACCTTAGTCTGAGGCTGCAATAAATATCGATGACCGGGTGAGCGGCGAGTTGACTCGCGATGTCGGCAAAGATCAAAGAGAGACCATCTTTCGGGAATGTTTTCGGTTTTCCTTCTTTCCTCAGTTCAAACCGTTTATGAGGCAAGCAGTCACATTTGATAATCGTCTTATGCCGCGCAGATAAAACAATGCAAAGGGCTATTAACAATGTACGAAACCAGCGATTAAACTTTGGTTATGCTTAAAGTTCTCAATGGCGGCGGTCCGACTGTGCCATCAGGACTTTAATCGCACGTGAGAACCAACCACCTTTCGAGATTGCTGTTTACGTGTTTACGTGAAAACAGGATATTACTTATTAACGATAATTCTTAATTAACTTGAAAAAACTGCCTTCTAATTACTTAAGCAATTATTTTAGAGTTTGCATTTCCAAACCTATTTTTAGCCTGGCTTTATGCTCATATTTTCTATTGTTGGCGAAGGAACCTATTCAGTTCTAAATTACTTTACAGTGAAAAAGAAGGGTAAAAAAGGCGTTTTTTTGTCAGGTATCAAAAGTTTACAGTTGAAGAAAAAGCACAGATATAACTATGTATTACAGACCTAGATATCACCTAGATAAGTAATTAAAAATATATTGCAGTTTAAAAACAAACTTGATTATAAGACAATTGACAATTTTTCCCACCTAACTAAATATTTCAATTATGAGTTCGATGCATTTTAGAACAAAAATCATAAACTTATAAATAGAAAATAAAATCAACAAAAAGGAAAAAAAGATGCTGGTGGTTCCCGGGATAATAACGAGACTGCAATTAGGATGTGCTTGCTTGCTTACGCAATGTCCTGACACAAGGGTGTCTATCCGCTTGGGGCGCTTTACAGACGTGTACATGATAACGTCTGACCATTCTGAAAGAAATTTAGACCAAAGAAAGATAGGTAATTCGAGAAGTATAACGGATAGACAAATATGTTCCCTTTTGGTTGCGTAATCACAGGTCCTTGTTGCGTACTTCTCAATGTTACCGGAAAATCTACAACCACGGCTAATTTATCCAGTAATACGAGGCAAATTCGATGGCCGTCTGTTTTCATGAATTTGCTACAGTGTTCACTAATTAATGGTGATATCATCGTATCCACTAATTAGCATCGGGTCGTCCTGAAATGAACACCTAAAAAGGAAGCATACAAAACCACTATTCGAGCGGGCCTAAACATAATCTTCTTGTAGACATGTCCAGAATAAAAGTCTTCAATTGTTGAAAGGACATTTCTTGTTTTCTTTATAGCAAGTTTTATTTAATTCAGCAAGAGTTTTAAAATCAACGTTATAAAATTTCTAGTCAACAACTTCGTTTTATCAAACCTGACATTGGATTGAACTTCTTTGTTTTTTCAAATACAAAATCAAAACTTTAGCCTACCTAGCTAAATTCCCTTGGGTCGTCAGCAAAGTGTCTTAATGTATTTAAAACGGTATTTATTTACAGCAATACAGCTGTGCTTGTGATCTATCGAATGTACAGCTCCGAACAAAAGCGTCGCTACAAATACACAAAACAGTTTTTTTTTCAGGAAATATGAGACTAATGAAAAAAGGGCAGGTTCCCTGTTATCAATGCCTTTTACCTTTATAACCATTAAAAATAAAATAAAAACATACAAATAATATGTAATAATCTGTGACTTTCGGTGTTTGTGTAAATATGTATATCTATACATACATATATATAAAAAGAACTATAATTTTTTTATTTTCCTTTAAATCATCCATTGCTTAATGTTCTAAGATAAACAAAAGTCTAAAATAAAATATAAAAAAAAAATACTATCGCTTTTGGCTAATTTCTCAGTTAAAGGAATTCTTCAGTTATTCCAGTAAATTTCGAATTTCAAACAATGTTTAAAAAAACGCTACAAAGTTATGGAAGTTCTTCCACACAATCATCTTTGTTTTTTTTTGTTTTTTATCTTCTCTAGAACATTTCTTTGGATAGAGAGGAGTGGACCAGTTTATACATTCTGGATATTAATGTATGGCGATACTTTCATTCCAGACTGTATAACTATTCGATAGCTGTTAAAAACTCGCTGTAATCGCTGCAAATGGATTCTAGCAAAAGTACTTTGAAATATCTTACTGATGACAAAAGGTGATCAGCTAGGTAGGCTCTCAAAGTGTATTAAAATAAGAAGAAGAAAACGAGAATGATGCTTAGTTTAACATTAACTTATTTTGTATTAAGACTTAAGAGGAAAATTTACAAAGAAAAAAATAGAAGAAATCCATTCAACGCATAGTAAAAAATTAGGATTATCTAAGAAGGAAATTCTCTGGGCGATCAACAAGACAAATGCTACTTTTTCATAAACTATACAAACTTTAAATTTGAGGGATTCCCTTTCTCTAATGTAGTTTTATGGGCTGAAATACAATGTATACGACACGAAATTGTCGACGGTATTTGGCATCGATGTTTGTCGCAGACGTTATACAACGAATGCGACATTGTCGTTGTCATTTCTAGATAGTTGAGTTTAGTCTAGCGTTTTGTGATGTCTACAGAGCTTTTTTTTTAATTATATATATTCTACAAACAAGTATAAAGAAAAGCTTACGCAATTATGCCAGATTTAATAGAAAGCTATGCAAAATTTACCAACACACGAATTTTCAAAGTCAAATGTCGCGCTGCGACACGAAAATTTTAGAAATTTGCTCTAATTTTTGTCGACGACTTTATCACGTCTTATCATTTGCTTTGCTCTACATATATTTGAAAATTATTTTGGCATCAACAATAGCATGTCGCATTTATTGTAATTCAGCCTTAAGTTTATGTCGATGGCCTTGTAATCATAATCAAACGCTTCCTTTCTAAAGCACACTGGTGTGCTGTACAATTATTCTTTTTCATTTTTGAATATTGCACGGCTTTTACCTAATCGCTGGTGAAGTAATAGTTTCATTTTATTATATTGAAAGGTAAATTGTTCCTTTTATGCATATTGATAATTTACGTTTCCACATACGCTCTTCAACCGACATGATGTACAACACCAGAGTTTTGATAAGTATATTTAAGTATTCGTCGACACTTACTACCGTCTACTCTATCTTACCTATTACCTCTATTCACATTATACAATTGATGGTATTTGCAGCAGGCAAAATTCCCAATGATCCTCTCCTCCAAAATGTAGGTACTTATATATAATTCAACTGATGTTTTTATTTACCTCACTTTTGAAATATCCAAGACCAATGCCAAATTTATTAGTTGATACAGGAACAAGCTGTGTGATCTGATTATTTGGCAGCCGAACTTGGTAAGGATTATTCTCTATTCAGAAGAAACGTAACTATGTACGTGGACTACGTGGAACGAATTTTGGAATATCTTCTAGAATGTCTTCATACCATGCCATATTTTAAAAAACTCAACAGCATACACCGCCCGTTCTTTCATTTTGAAATTTCATCAATTTTTTTAAATTTTTACACTTCTCAATTCTTCCATTGAAAGTTTGACCTGAACAGCATCAATTCGTCGGGAGACCTCAAGGAGTTGCACTTCACAATATACCATTATTTGCACTATTTTTAGGAGCATGAAAAGAAGTTCTATACAATATCAGATTTGAATCTAAAATGTTTTTAAAAGAATTTGTTATAACGCATAATATGGAAAGGATGCAATTTGCAAATTCAAGGAAATTTCAATGTCAAATATTTTTGCGAATAAGCAGTTAATGTACTTTTTTCCTTTACACAAATGTTCTAAAAGGCATGAAAATGCACTATTATCTTAATTTCGACTAAAAATGGAATAGCAGCACTTTGAATCTAAAGATATCTTGTATCTGCAAGACTAATAAATTTTGATACCAGGAGGAATGGACATCGAAAGACATAAATCTTCAGAATGAGCAAAAATTCGCCAATAAAGGAAAATTTAAAGTAAAATAAAAATTTTGAAAACCCGAATAAAATGAAAATATAGGAGAAAATAATGAAAAATTGAAATATAATATTAGCAAAATAAGTAAATAATTATATACATAAAAGTTATTTTGATTTTTGTATGTCAGTCTGTCCTCCTGATCGTCTGTCTGTGATCACGATAACACGAAAGAGCTATCAATTAGGGAACTGAAATTTGATACACGGGATTTTAAATAAGAAATAAAATAAATAAATTCAAGTTCGAAAATAGGACAAATCGGGTAACTCCTTCGTGGGGATTCCATACAAAAACTTCGTTTTTCACTATATGCTTGGACACTGCCTAAGAACGCGTCAACATAGAGAGGCATTTTTATAGAGATAGTAAATACCATTTCGAAAATGAGCAAAATCGGGCAATTCCTTCTCGGTGTTGCCATATCAAAATTTACGTTTTTTACGTATACTGTCAAGATGATCAATCCTAGATATTTTTATTGTACTGAAAGTTGTTTAGAATATACAAGTCTTATGAAATCGGTTATAGTCATTTTTACTGTCCGACGAGCCATTCTAGAAATATATGCCAAAATCAACTTTAAAAATCAGACTTGCACAGATGGATGACCATACGAAATTACATACAGGCTTTCATCTAGGGTATCATAAGAATTGGTCTTGCACCATTTCTAGCTTTTTTATTTGTTTTTTTTTTAGTTTGAATTGTTGTGTTGCCTGCGGCTTTGAGGAAGCTGTTGACAATTTCTGCATTTGAAGAGATTTGTATCGACAATTGTAGAAGCCTTAATAATGGTAGTCAGAAACATTAATTGCGCCTTCAATATCTTTCTTGAGTTGCCTCGCGGAACATATATCCAAAGCAAGTCTTGCCTACTACAATGACAGTCCAGTTTAAAACATAAATGCCTCCTTAGGTTAGAATGGCACTAAAAGAGATCTCATTTGTAAGGAAAACTACAGACTATATAACACTTAAATCTTCCAAAAATTGTTACTATCTGGGATACTAGAAACCTCACATATTATTCAACTTTTAGAAGAACCTATCATAACCAGCTGTCAACAAAAATAAAGTTAGTGTAATATTTCTTTACTTTTATTTATGAAATCCCTCGATAGATATAATATGGGCATGGAGCATTTTTGTATTAGATATACCCTCGGTCTAGATAATTCAATCATAAAGACTATGTTTGTTTCTTGTCCATCTATCTGTCCATTTGCTGTTTGGACAATATTTCAGAAGTCATTGAGGTAAAAGGAGAGAGCTAAAATATTGCGCACGTCGATTTCGTAAAAATTTTAAATACTCAGCTATTTCACGTATGTATCTATGTATATAGGTAAAACATTCAGTTGCAGACATAATGTAAAATTTTGAATCAATGAAATTGCTACATTTACAAGTTTGCTCATGTATATCATACACACATATTTATGAAAACGACGTTAACACAATTTTATATCTCTCTACACCTTAACGACTTCTGAAATATCGTCCGAACAGTAACAGTGAATATGAAATTTTGGCATGGCAACATACAAGTTGAGTTATTTCATAAAATTAATTTCAGCTCGCTAGGTAAATGTGTTGTCAAGTTGTCACGTAGGCATATGTACGTACGGACTGAAAGGCAAACGGACAGATAGATGGAGAAGAAACAAACTTAGTTCTTATGATTTCATCATCTAGACCTAAGGTATAGCAAACAACAAAAATATTCGATGCCCATATTATGTGCAAAATCCGTTTCACGAATTTTCCAACAACTAATCTTGATATTACATATATCAAAATGAAAAATTATGGCTTTCCCCCAACATTTCTAAAATGGACGGAATCTTATTTAGATAACAGAACATATCAAATCTTATTCCGCCATTCTATGTCTATAGGCTTGAAGGCTTCGCCTGATGTACCGCAAGGAGTCACTTGGGGCCGTTGTTCTTTATTCTGTCCATTGACGACATTGTCTCTGTTGTGAGGCACTGTAAAGCCTTGATTTATGCTGGCGATGTTAAGCTTTCCGCTCAGGTTAAATATGTTAACGATTCTGATCAGGTACAGGGTGACCAAAATTTTGCAATTGGTGCAAGAGCAATAATTTGGTACTCAATACTGACAAATGTGTGGTTATGAATTTCTATAGGAATCAGACGACAATCATTTATGATTATAAGTCCTCGGATTCTTCGATTCGCCGTATGGGCTCTGTCTGTGACTTGGGTGTCAAATGTGGTCACAGATTGAATTTTGTCTCCCATATAAACTATATGGTATCAAAGAATAGTTCTACGCTGGGTTTTATAAAACGATGGTCCCGAGGGTTTTCTAATCCTACCATACCATTGCGTTTGTACACTTGCTTTGTGAGACCACTTCTTGAATACACTAGACAGGTCTGGTCTCCATTTTACGGGACACACAACGACCGTATCGAGTATATTCCGCGTAACTTCCTACGATTTGCTCTCAGGCACTCACCCTTGAATATTTCATTAATTCTTCCACCCTATGAGGATCGCTTGAAGCTTTTACATATGCACTTGCTTGAGAAACGTCGCATGGTTGCCGATGTAATTTTTGTGCATCAAATATTATACTCGAATATTGATGGGATAGGGTCCATATCAATCGTTTCGGAGTTACTGGATGTTAAAGAAAAAATAACATTTTGACAAAAACCCTGTATCTTAAAAAGTACAGGGTGTACGGTTATTGCCTAAAGCTGATGCAGAACTTCATTGTCTTTCCAACGATTGCTCAACCAGACACGTATTCCTCTTCTCTCAGGAGTTATTGCGGCCTAAACTAAAAATTTCGGATCTTTTTGGGTAGTCGTTGGAAAGGGCATGAAGTTTGGCATATAATCAGGTTTAGACGATGACCTTACAGCCTGAACGTTTTAAGATGCAGGGTTTTTGTGAAAAACTTGACTTTTTTCTTAATCATCCTGTAACTCCGAAACGGTTGATATGGACACCCCCCCCCCCCCTGCCATACAATTGTTTGTTTGTCTGAGTGAATACTATAATCTGCTGCGCTATGGACCACTTAGGTCGAAACACCCTGTATTTCTAACAACCACGGTTTGAGTTAACTTTGACTAGAATAGGTTTAGCTTGTTACCAGCAGTTAGTTTTCCTATTTCAGGAATTAGTGATTTGATGTATTAGGATTCCTTTTGATCCCTATAAACCCTAAGATCCTGAATAAAACTATTTCTTTTCGTGATTTCAGTAGAACAAAAGCTTCTTATATTCATGAAGGAGTTATGTGCATTGATTCGGCCGATTCAGTCGAATAATTCATAGAGAACAAGTCTTCTATAAGATCTGTTAAGATAAAAGAAATTGGCGTAATATGACTACAACAGAAATTCTTTCTGTTAAGATAAACTTCAACTATTCCAATGTTAACACCCAAGATTTCTTCCGAAAAAGTCTAAATTGCTATGGCGCACAAGTTTAATAACGAAATTTATATCGATTCAGTTAACTCATCTGGCGACTTTTTTTTTATAAATAGCAACTGCTATTTCTGATCCAGTAAATTTTAATTCCTAACCATCGCCCAATAATGATCTCTAATAATTTTCTTTTCATAATATTTTATTTAATTCTTCAATTTCTGCTTTCAGGTCTCTTAAATTAAATGCTATTGGCATCGGTAATAGTGATCCTCGGTCTCTAAAACTAATGCTGCCGCTAGTTGTTGGATACATCCTGTAACATGGCTATCATGAGTTCCAGCTTTCCTGCTGGTTCGTAAACTGATAATGTATTTCCCAATTAGCATACTACCAGTGCTATCTCAAGTGCTCGAATTAGTATTATTATTTGACTATAAATTAGATCCTCAATAGATGATCATGATTTTATGGTGACACTACAATTTGAGTAAACGTATTAGACGAAGTGTCGATAATTATAACCCCACGATCCTTAGCAAGTGCGGACCCAGACTTTTGCTCTAGGGGGAGGGGGGTCACTCTCATCGCCCCCTATAAGCGCACTTGCCATCAGTTGGGGACCGCTCTGTATAGCTGTCTTTTTTCGTTTCAGCATGAAAATTTCATTAGCATTCAGATATCACCAGAGTTCTTTTATTTATATAGTATAAGTTTATGATCCCGTAAGCTTAGTAAAATTTAGTCTCATATAAAATAGAAACTATACATTTGTGTCAGTGATGGTGTTTTTGATATAAAGCTCGCTTGCATTTCGTTCAAACAGCAGAATTTCCTGAGCTGGATCGCAATTTCTTGCAAATTAAAGGATTTTTCGGGGAATGCTAATGCTAATCTATAAAATTAAATTAAATATTTGGAGGAAAACTGAAATTTTCCCAACATACTAATTTTCATCAAAATACCCGGCTTTTGTGAGCTTTCGATCACAAAAAAGTGCAAAACTTTTCCTAGTACTGAAAATCCCTTAGAGGTATAATTTTAACTTTTCTTGAGAATAATTTATGACTAAAAAAGAAATAAAATAATAAATATAATAAATAACTTTTTAAAAAACTATCTAGAGTTTTCCATTTAATTAAATATAAAAATTATATTACATTTGTGTATGAATTTTAAAATTTTCATGGTACACAAAGAAAGCAAAGTCAAAGCAAAGTAATTTAATTAAGTTTTTTGGTAAACATATGGAGCTCCAAATTTCATAGTTATTCACTGTACTGTTAAAACTAAAACTGCCCACGGGCTAGATTCCGCAACTGTGAAAAATTTGCCAGTGCACACGATTTAAAAAAGTCACTTCAGTGCCGAATGAAAATTTTTCTGTGCTGAATGTTGTTTGAGTGAGAAAATAGTTTTTTTTTGAAGAAGTTAAGTTCAATTATAAGAAATGAGTTACATGAATTCACTAGTATTAAGGCGACTACGGCTTAGAAAAGGGTAAAATAAATAATATAACAAATAATTTTGAAAATAACGCTTGACAAAAACTCACAGGTACCTCTTCAAAGTTCACGACCAAAATGGCGGGGAGAAAATATGAGATAAAGTGTACAACATTTTGACAGCAAAACGCATTTACATTTTTGCGGAATCGAAGCAAGGTGGAGTATACAAAATTTTGTGTGGGTGTGCACGCGTAAACTCATAGTTGCGGAATCCGGCCCCAGATCTTGCTTTGTTTGTATACCTTAAATTTTTTTAAATTTATACACAAATGTAATATAATTTTCATCTTTAATTAAATGCAAAATGAAAGGAAACTCTAGAGAACTATTGTGATGTATTCATTAAGTCAAAGGAGAAATTATTTTCTATTTTTTTAATGCGGATTTAGAAGATTTGAAAAGATCGTTTTTGTGTTTTCCATTTCATTTGATTAGAGTATAAATTTTGATTTATTAGAGCTCTATGTTGGCGATAAGATTATTTGAAACAATTCACTGTACTGTGTCAAACGCCTTCGACAAATCCAGCAAACTAACGATCAAGGGCGTATACAGCGGCGATCGCCCCCGCTGTATCCGCCCTTGATTCTTAGTTTGCTCGATTTGTTGAAGACGTTTGATACAGTACAGTGAATTGTTTCAAATGATGCTTTAAATTTGTTAGACAATTCAATATTAAATAGTATAGCACTACTGTAAATTTTACTCTGTCCTATCTGTTAAACGGCAAACAGGCTGTTTTGCTAACTCTAGTCATTCTAAAGTTACCTTAAGGATCTGTCTTACGAACCTTGTTGCTTACTCTTTATTAATCTTGCGAAGATTTCATAATAATGCTCGGATTTGTTTAATGCTAATGTCTTACGAGCGCCAAAAATTTACTTACCAGAAAGTGCTGTTTAATTTAACTCTGAATTATATTTAGTTAATAACTGGGCCCTGAATAACAAACTGGTTATTAGTCCCAAGAAGACACAGTGTCTCTTTGTTGGTCAAAAGCTTAAAATTTCCTCATTTTTAACCTTGATGCTTAATAAATCACATTGCCTATTTGGAAAATGTCAAGAATCACAGATCTTGAATATTTCTTTTTATGGTGTAAACAGGTTGATTTCACAGTTTCCAAATTTTTTCCGCGATCATTAAGATTGAGAGTGGTCAAATCATTGCTGGTTGCAGTAATTACTTACGGTGATAGTGCCTGTCTAGATAGTGAATCCGCAGAAAGCTGAATGCTGCATTTAATTATTCTAGCAGGTATATTTTTGGGTATACTAATTACTAAGTTTGTCATTCCGTTTGTAACACCTTGAAATAATGATGGTAGAGCAAAATGGATTGGACACCCATAGATAAATAAAATTAAAAGTTATTTTGATTTTTGCTCGTCAGTCTGTCCGTTGGTCCGTCTGCCCGTCCGTCCGGCTATCCGTCCGTCTGTCCGGCTATCCGTCCGTCTGTCCGACCGTCTGTCCGTCCGTCCGACCGTCTGTCCGTCCGTCTGTCTGTTCGTCCTCACGATAACTTGAGAAAGCGGGTACTTAGAGAGCTGAAATTTAGCACATAGACTTTATAGGGTTGCCATACAAAAATTTCATTTTTCTATACATATTTGGATAATGCTTGTGATCGTGTCAACGTAGAGCGTTGAAATTGTGTGCAGAGTGTTTCCATAAAAATAGTAAATATAATTTTAAAAATGGACTAAATCGGGCAAGCAATTCTTGGTGTTGCCATACAAAAATTTAGGATTTTTACGTATTCTGTGAAAACGATCACTCCTAGATGGTTTTAATGTACTGAAAAGTTCTTCAGAATATTAAATCCTATAAAACTGGTTATAATAATTTTTGCTGTTCGACGAACCGTTCTAGAAATATATTCAAAAACCACTTCAAAAATCACCCTTGCGCAGATGGGTGACCATACCAAATTACAAACCAGCATTCATCTAGGGTAGGGCTGGCATCAGTAAAATCATTAAACTAGGACAACACGTTCGAAAGCGCCGGACTTTTTAGCTTGAAACCCGGACATTCTTGCCAAATAATTTTCTATTTTACTTACTAATAAAATAGGTTCAAATTATTATACATGTGTCTTATGCATAGTGTCTTTCTTTATGTATTTATTATAAAATTAGTCAGTTTACAAGAAACAGTAAAATATAACGATGTCAATGAATTAAATTAAATCTTTATTACATTTAGGAACATAAAAAAATCTTCCAAAAATTACAAATACAATTTTACTTCTGTAAAAGCAAATCATAAATTATCTAATATTCTAAAACTAGTAACTTATTACAATTACATTTAGTGTGCCATATAGCTTTCAAAATAGTTTCCTTTCTCGGGAAAGGTGAAGCTATATAGCGAGAGACTTTAACTTCCAGAGACCACTTTCTCGATCGCTGGACACCCAGAGACCCATGTATACACTTCGGAGATGCAAAAATTCTCTAAAGATACCAAATTACTAAAGATTTTTTGGTCTCCGGCTCCGGTCTCCCGTCGTGTGTTTCAAATCAATCGGGTTTCCATGTTCGGTCTTTAGTTTTCGAAGTTTGCTCATTTTTTGTCTCTAGGTTTCCGGAGACTATTCTGTGTTCTGCTCTATCAGCTAACTGTGGAGTGAGTTTGGCAAAGTTTTTTGTTAATTTTTATTTAATTTATCTTTGGGTGATTTCACAGAAAATCGAATAAAATTTACACTTTTCCAACGTTCTTCATTTGCTGAAAGTTAAGTTTTCTTGTCCTGCGATGCATGCTGCCTGAATTAAACGAAATTTAAACTGGCTTTGAAGTCCTTAAAACTTTCCGATTTTTGCATGTGTAGTTACTACACGAAATGATAACTTTGAATCCAAATACCTATCACAGAGGCACGGTCTTTAAATTATTTCAGAGAAAGTTATATAAAGAATGTCTTTTATAAGAAAAACAAATAAAAAAGCTAGAATTCGTCTAAGACCAATTCTTATGATGCTCTTGATGAATGCCCGTATGTAATTTCGTATGGTCACCTATCTGTATAAGTTTCATTTTTGAAGTGTTTTTCCGCATATGAGCCGTTTATTTTGAAAGTGGTACAAGTCCATTTGGGTATAGTATTTCTATCTTCTTCAGAATTCTTTACAAAATTTAATAAATTTACACTCTTTACACTCTTTAACTTCAAACACATAAAACTTCACTGTTCGATCCAATAAATATTTTTAAATTATATTTTCAAATGTATTAAAACTAAAATATTTCAATATTTTGTCGTAAAAAATAACCGGCCAAGTGCGAGTTGGACTCGCGCACGAAGATTTCCGTACCATCGTACAAAATTTAACACAATGTCCTTTTTTTTATTTTTTCAAATGAGAGTAGGCGTCATTTGAAAAAATATTGCTGGCATTTGAAAATCACTTGAAAAAAAAATCCCTACTTATGATAATAATAATGAATGAGAATAACACGAGGAAAGAAACGCCGAAAACATCACGTTTCTTGTATGGGGCCCCCTTTAATTTAATTTAATTTTTATTATATAACAATATCGCCAATAGAAATACACAGTCTGTGAAAATTTCCACTGTGTAACTATTACCGTTCACGAGATACAACCTGGGACGGACGGACAGCGAAGTCTTAGTAATAGGGTTCCCGTTGTTACTCTTCGGGTACGGAAACCTAAAAATGGACTTGCACTACTTTCAAATTATACGGCTCATATATTTCTGGAACTATTCGTTGGAAAGTACATATAAATGATGATGACCAATTTCATGGGATTTCATATTCTGAAGAGCTTTTCAGTGCAATGGAAACATCTAGGACTGATCCATTTTAGAAATTATGTTTACTATTTTCATGAAAACACTGTTTACAAAATTTCAGTTCTCTACGTTGACGCGTTCTCACGCAGTATGCAAATATACATTGCAAAACGAAATTTTTGTATGGCAACCCTAGGAAAGAGTTACCCGATTTGTCCTATTTCGAGCTTAAGTTTACTTGTTTTTCAATGCCTATGTGCAAAATTTCAGCTCTTTAAATGCACGCGTTCTCGAGTTATCAAACAGACGGGCAGACGGATGGACAGACGCACATGCAAAAATCAAAGTAACTTCTAATATTCTGCTTAGCTCTCCAATGCATTTTACTCTACCATCATTACTTGGAATGACAAAGTTAGTATAGTTACCCTATCTAATCATCTTGGTTATGAAAATATTAATGATGTTGTTAGTAAATTATTAAAATCTCAAATTGGAATAGCAATGGATTTAAAGAAGAGAAATTTTTTAGTCAATAGAGTTCTGGTTATTTAAAAAAAATCACATAAATTTGTTGTGTTATCCTTTATCCCGTAGAATTTTTCCATATATTTTTTAAAACTTTTTCACTCTCTTTCTAGCAATCTCTTTCTTGACAATGAACAGAGATTTCTGGAGACCAAATATAAATTTCGTGTATATACACTTCGAGGGACTTTTTCTTATGGTCTTCAGAGACTTTTGATCTGAGACAAGAGTCTCGAAATCCCTAATTTTTACTTGTTCAAATATTTCTAATTTCTTCGTAGTTTTTTATTACATCAAAATTATTATGATCACGTAGGGATTTGATTTTTTGATGAAAAAAACAAAATATATGAGAGGAGTTACTTTTGCGATTTTGTGACTACGACATCTTCTAAATTTAATAATAAATATCGTAACATTATAATATAATTAATTGAAGTTCTTATTTATAAATGCATAAATGCTACGAGTCTGTTGCCATGTAAACATTTTGGAGATTTTAGATTCTGTAAATCAGAGGCTAAAGAGCAAAGGCCTGTCACCGTGTATCTTTACTTTAACAGTATATAAAAATCAATACAATTAAAATCTTTAAAATTAAATTTTGTTTTGATTAGTGACGAAACCGTTTATATGTTCAATATGTCCAACATTACTATACCAAATTCAAAAATATCACTAGCGCATTTCTGCTTCTTGACTCATAATTTATAAAATGTCCAAATTTGTAGTAAAATTAATTTTATTACTGGAGAACATCTTCCGCTTCCCTTGTATTCTCCATACCTATGTAGGTACCAACTTCCATTTGAGAGTGCTTTTGCATAATACAATCAAAAAGCGTTAATTATTGTTCGTCAGCAGTTTGAATGCCGCATTCAAATGAATTTTCTCCCTTGATAAAATGCAAGATAACTGCTACATATATAATTCATATGGTTACATTGGTCAAGGGTGTAGAGGGGGTACAGAGTGACACTACCTACAATTTAATTGTTGAATTGCCACGCCATCACAAACGACAAAAATGGCCGATAATTAACTCCGGCAGGAACAGCGAACGATGTGGGCGCGTAATGAATGTAATAAGGCTGCTCGCGTCTGGAAATAGAAGAATTCCAGGATGGATTTTGTTTCGCTAAGCACTCTCCCCCCGGCCGTCTTAATTGCGTTTAATTAATTACGATGACTGTACACTATGTGGAGTGAATTTCAATATCATCGCGACGAAAGGGGTAAATACACCGGTCCCAACTATTATTATCATCATTTTGTGCCTTTCTTCCAGAGGTATAGGCTCATTTGAATATCTCGTTCGGATGCCTTCTTTCGACCACGACGGCATATAACTAGTATTTGTCATGAACAGATTCTGACGGTAGGCTGTTGCGTGCTGAACTAACACGCGTAGGTTGTAATTCTTCATGATTTATTGTTACGAACCTCTGGGCGAAATAAGAAGTTAGCCGACATGATTTAAAGCTACTTCTTAATTTACGGCACTCTAATAAGCCCGACATAGACGTTCTCGTTCCTTTCGGTTGAGCAGCAATAATCAACTGTCGTTAACATAATTTGCGATGACCAATAGTAAAATCGCACGAAGCTCACCGCTTTACCCAGTCCCACAACAACTGTGGTAACCTAGTTCTTTTCTAATATACTTACCTTGAGGTCCATTGCGCTAATACTATACCTTCTATGGTGGAATGCGTTAATAATTAAAGGGCCTATTGCAGTTTTGAGAGTGTGCTTGCAGTGTAAAGACTGTAATTTATCGCCAGCACACGCTATTCCAGCCTGACTGCCCTTACTTTGTTATTTGAAATTTTTTCAAATTTTCCGCTAACCTATGTTTACGAATATTTCTGGCATGCAGGTGCACTTTTTAAGAGCAATACTTCCAATTAAAAATATTAAGCGCTTGAACCTGTTAATACCTTTAAAATTTTTTTTCCATAAAATTTAAAAAAAATCAACTACATATTTCTCTAAGGAACTGTGGCGTACCCCGGACATGGACAAATGCTGGTGACCAATGTATTTAGAAGGCAAACACCAACAGAAAGAAGACTTCCATAAATTTCCAGCAATCTCCAGCAGTATCTTTCTTGATGAAAGTTTCTCGAAGGCTTTACAAAGTATGAGCCAAAAGCCTGGAATCTATATAGTGCAATCGTCTCGTATTCTCATAAGAGGTGCTCCGATGTGTCATCCTCTTCGAGATATAACCTACATTAATCAATGGATGATATGTCTATCCGATGCATGTGTTTGTTAAGTTTGCAGTATCCGATTAAGGTTCCTGTAATAATTCTGAGGTTATAGCCCTAAAAGATCCAGGCTCTTCTTTGATGAAGGTCCTCTAATGAATCTTTTGGCTTCTCTGGAACCTATCATTGATGTCCAGCTCTGGTTTATTTGCTTATATCCAGATTCGTATTGTAAGCTTCATGGTATTATAGTAGATACCGCAAAATGCTTCCGGTCCGATGACTTGCGCCTGCATTATCATTTCCAAAAACTCCCGTTTTAGGTGGTTTTTGTATTGGTATGTTAATGCTTGTGCGTGGATGCATTCCCACTTTAACTGAGGTTATGATATCTTTCAGTGCCGCTTATTTATAGATATATATTTGTTTTCTAGTGCAAGAGCGGCTAATGGTTTCGTATAAACATCTGGTGATGCTATTTACCTTTGCCTGAAATATTGAGGCGTGTTTTATTAGACTTTGATAGTACATATAAGCTCTTGGCTTTACTCCATATATTCCTGCTCCTAAACCTTTTTAAAGATTAAAGGGTATACTAAGTTTGTCTTTCCGTTTCTTACACCTCGAAATAATGTTGGTAATATGGGTTGGACACCCACTTAGGAGTTTCACAGGGGCTTTTTTAAAAATAAGTAAATTTAAGTTCGAAAATGGGACAAATCGGGTAACTCCCTCGTAGGTTTGCCACACAAAAATTTCGTTTTTTACAATATATTTGAACACTGCCTGACAACGCCTCAACGTAGGGAATTGAAATTTTGTGCTTTAATTAAACAAAAAAAAATGCAACTTTGAGTTCGAAAATTGGACGAATTGATTGGACGACTCCTTCGTAGCGTTACCATTCAAAAATTTGGTTTTTCACTATATGTTTGAACACTACCTGAGAACGCATCTACGAAGAGACCTGATTTTTTGTACATGGTATTTTCATAGTAATAGTAAATAAAGCTTCAAAAACGGAATAAATCGGGCAACCACTGCTTGGTGCTGCCATATAAAAATCTAGGTTTTTTTTACGTATATTGCCTTAGATGTTTTTAATATACTGAAGTGTTCTTTAGAGTATGAAATTCTATAAAACTGGTTTTAATAATTTGTGCTGTCCGACGTACCGTTCTAGAAATGTAATGCGAAAAGCCACTTCGAAAATCATACTTGCACAGATGGGTGGGTGACCATATCAAATTACATAGGGGCTTTCATCTAGGGTATCATAAGAATTTGTCTTAGGCCAATTCTAGCCTTTTTCCTTGTTTGGTTTTAGCACCAGATTAGGGCTTCTTTTTCTAGATTTTTAACTATTTCCTCCCTGTTTGGTATCTTTATTTTGAGAGGCAGGCAGAGGTTGTCTTTAACGACCATCCTGTCTGATATCATGTACAGGATTTGATTTGCTTTTATTCTTTTAGTTGTAGTGGATAGAGTTTCTGAGTCCCTCTCACTATATCCATCTGCCAGGGATCTGTACACCATTAACTCCCCTCTTTTTCAACTGAGTACCGGTAGATTAAATAAAGGTTTCTAGGCCGCTGGCAAAAATTGTGCGCATTGCGCCAGTTATACCGAAGACAGACTTGCGATATCGATATTGCAATATTGATATAATAATTATGTCATATTAAAATATAGAATTTAAGAGACACACTTGCGGTTTACGATACTGAGGAATTAATTAAAGAACTGACATTTGATTGGAGAATGTCAGAAAAAGTTGCAGCCTGCATTGCAATATAAAGTTCCTTTCCAAAAGGTTCGTGGTTTATAACAAGGGTCATATTGAGATAATTCACAAGATTTACAATCTTTTGAAAGTACTCGAAAATGTAGTTATAGAAAAAACAATGTTCAAATAGCTGCTTATATTAAGTGTTAACATAATATATTGATGAAAATAATAATAAAATCGTAAACAAAACTAAATTTATGTGAAATTATCCAGCGAAAACTATATCAAAATATATTTAAAAAAGCGATTAGTGGTTAGTGTATTATGTTAAAGTCCTAACTATAAAAAAGAACTCATTAATTAGTAGCACTCTCGGCACCATTCCCATCCAAAGCCGTGGGATCTGAATGAAGAAAGAGCCTTACTAAACCATGCGATTATGACAAGGAATCAGAAGATCACAACGTCGCCGAAATTGGAGAAACTGGTTCTCATCTATTAAGTACCTAATCAGGGCTATTGGTATGAATAAGCTTGAAGAGGAATAGATTTGCTTGTCGTCGTTGGCAGATATTTAGTATTCTGAGAATAAAATTAGAGACATGGTCAAATTTACGTAAATTAAAAATAAAGTGGATACAGGCAATACCTATAGGCAAATTTTATTCGACGAGAGCAATAGCTATCATATTTAGAAAAAGTCTATTTTCCGTAAGAAAAGTAGGGCAGGATGAGAGCTTTCACTAATCTACATTTGATGTCATTGTTTAATAATTTGACAGAAAGCCAGAGTCGACGCAAGCCTACATAAACATTACCCAGCACTCCGTATAAATGATCACAACATTTCATCCTCCCATTAAGAGTAAAACCGAGATTCGAAACTTCGCTTACCGTAGTCAAAAATTCACCCCCAAACATAATGTGCAGAATATCAGTTTCCAAATTCGTACTCAGTCATCATAATCCTTACAATAGAGACTTCAATAAGCCCGGGGGGTTTGCTATTGTATATTTTCAAGTCATTAGCATATAAATGGACACTAACCTCTTGAATAATACCAGGTAAGAAATTGATGAATAAAGAAAAAAGCAATGGGCCTAAAATTGACCCTTGTGGAATGCAACAGAAAAGCGGCTGTAAATCAGAAAGATGATTGTTGACTCTCAACTACTGATATCTATCGCCTAGGAAGCTCTGTATCAATTGAGAGATACTAGAAAAAGACCGGAAAAATGTGTGAAATTTGTTAAGGAGCATAGAGTGATTTATAAGTCAAAGGCTTTTGTAAATTCGAGTAAATCCAGTATTCCAATCTCGTCGCGTTATGTAAGCCTTTTCATAAGTCAGTGGTAACCTTGAGGACAGCTGATTGAGATAAACTCTGTATACCAAGAAATTTTTTTGCAGTTTTAATATTGAGTTCCAATGTTCTACATTCTGAGTGTATACCGAGCTGTTTTTCAGTATATGTATGTAAAAATAACTGAAATATTGAAACTAGTCTGTCACATTTGGTTGGTCGGTTTTGCTTCAGGGATGTTGTTGAATGCACATAAGTACCTACTTAGTACATTCTAAGTCTTGGTTTGCGTGAATACGTCAGATCTCAATAATAGGAAAATCGCTCTTGGCTTAACGATAAGTTCAACGAAGGAATAAAAATGAAAGAGTCTGTTTCTGCACCTATCAATTGCATCTAAGTATATCCAGAACTGAAACCAGTCTACAAGACTGCTTGAAACACCTGCAATTCCATTATCCAAAGAAAAAAATTTCTTTTTGACCCGAATATTACACAAAGGATCTTGTCTAACCGCAAAGTTAGCAAAGGTTTCGGGTCTCTTGTAAAACCATAAGGAAAACTTCAGCAGTTCCCTATAACTTCACTTCTTAACAATGGTGAAGTTTGTTGACTCGACTACCTGGATAAGGTTGATATTTTGCATGCTAGTTCGCTCCAGATCCTCGTAAACCTTCCACTTTACAGATACCTGTTTTGCATCTCCCGTGTGGATGTATAAAAGAACCAATACACATTCTTACGAAATATGTGTTCAAGGTCCTCAAGGGAATCGACATTTTCTAAGCCGCAAGTCCTGAAGGGTTCTCATTTATGTTAATTAAAAGCTGCGCCTTACCCTTGGCTAAGTATCTACGCAAAGTATTCTACTTATCTTATTCGACAGGAATCTTTCCAACTGCTTGGAAGCTTGCAAATTTTCAGCCTATTTCCAAAAAAGAATCTCTCATATCATCGACTAATTTCAATCACCTTGATTCTTTCAAAGGTTTTTCAATTTATCATTAACTCCAAGTTAACGAAGTTTCTAGAAACCAATCAACTCACCAATGATCGCCAATATGCCTTCTGGACTCATCTAGAGACTTACTGACTTTTCTTACGGAACGTTGGAACCATAATGTCCACAATTTAGATGAATTCTTGCCTTAGATATTTCAAAGGCCTTTGATAAAATCTGACATCCAGATTTGTTCGCAAAACTTAAAGCATTTGGTCTGTTCTACTATGGATTGAAGGCTCTTTTATCTGGTTGCCAAATATGGGTTGTATTAGAACGTTATATATGACCCTCACCCTATAAATGTCAGTGTGTCCCAGGGCTTTTCTTTATTTTCAATCCCATCCATAGTTGCGCTGATGAAAGCACCCTTAATTTCACTTAGTCCTTTGACACTGTCATTGACTCCAGAAGGAATATCACATCTGTCAAACGGGATTACATTATTAGATCATTTCATAACGACCTTGATAATATCCTTGCTTGGGATAACGCATGATGGAACATGATGGAGTACTGATTTACGATACACCGTCTTGGCATTATCATTTCCAGTTAGTTAAAAGGACAAATCACATCTTCTCAGTTGCCAAAAAAAGCATCGAAGTTGTCTTGGGTTTCTGAAAAGCTATAAGAAATATCTCAGCCTGTCGAATTTAGCGCTCCTCTACATCAGACCTAAAATCGAATACAATTCCCTTTTCTGGGGCGGGACTGGTCGCACAGCCTTAGCTTTTTTGGATATTGTCCAAAACGGAGTCTTCAAGCTCATTGACGGTGCGACAATATTTAATTATATCGACTGACTTGAGCACCGCTGTGATGCGTTTCTCTCCTTAATCGCTACATGAATGGACAATGTCTGATCCCTTGTAGATTAATTCCTGTACGCTATACTCGCATTGCAAGCCGCGAAAAACTCTTTCCTCGGGCTTATAATGCGCGAAGGCTCAAGAGTGACATACATCAGCACCTCCGTCACTTTCCTTATCTTCCCTTGCCTTTCCCTTTCTCCTTCCTGCCATCATCATATGGTGTCCCCTGATCTTGGCTTTATAAAAAAAAGTATGACTTTTCATTACAAATTAAAATAGTTTTGAAGCTTTCCTTAATTAAAAAGTTCAGAAATTTCATTAGTATAAATCATTTAGTCTTGCCCCAACTAATTGACTAATTTAATTTTACTGATCCTCAGTCCATAAATCTTAAATTCTCATTCGCTTGCGCAATTGCAGCTTGTGGCAATTACAGAAGTGTTTACAGCTCGTTGGCCTATCGCATGAATTACTGTTAAACTCAATTAAACGACATTGTTTACAGTAGATACTCATGAAAAAAATTATTTTCATTAACTTGACGACAATAATGGTGACAACATGTTTTAAGTGAAAGTGTAAGAGGCTCTAGACTCGAGCGCTAATTTATTTGCATCACTTGCTTAACGCCAGCAAACTAGTTGAGACTATTAGAGTCAGAGAGTATGGGAAGGCAGGTTTGAGAACTGGCATGATTTGATCAGTCAAAAATGGCAGCATAAAGAAAATTAGAATCTTGTTGTTAAGAGAGATTTTCTAAATGAATACCATTTTGTTTTTCATCAAATCAATTTTTATTATCATGTTTGATTCTCTCACGAATTTTAATTATTTCACTTGCATTTTAAGACAGTAGAATATATATGGTGAAAATTTTCTGCTAATTAACTAGAACAAATATAATTATTGTTACTAACCTAGTTAAAGGACGCAATCTTCATAATATGTGATATCCTTGAAATGTCGTTAACATATTTTGCAATTAACGTGAAAACGGCATTTGTAATTTTTGAATTCTTGGTGGTCTTTATGTATACAGGATAATTTAGGAAAAAATTCGCTTCAAGGAAGAGCCGAGTAAATGATTGCCTAATCAAAACTTGGTATCTAGTTAGTTCATTAGCTTCATTTCCGTATGCTAAACTTCCGGCAAAATGCATGTGCATTAGATTAACGGTTAAAACGTTGTAAAACGTTGAATAGCACATTCCTTTTTGTTGCTCCACGACTTCTTATACTCACTGCAGATTTAACTATGCCTCGTTTCTAGTACTGGATGACATCTTTATTTTTGGCTGTTTAAAGGATGTCCCCCGATTGTAATGACTAAATTAAAATCAACTCTTCAGTTATCAGTAACTCATCCCATGATTCTGGATTTTCAGAGTCATCTAAACCAGGTTAAGAACTCTCGAGACAGGATGATTTTGCTTTATCCTCCCATAATTCTTTGAAGTAGATAAATCGGGAATTACCACATCCTGTGAATATATCTTAATAACCTTCTGCTGATATAGTTCCGATAGCATCTGTTTGCCCAGATCTGCAAATTCTCATTTGGCTTTCCAAAAAATTTGGCACGATCTCTCTTTTTTTTACAATTTCCCAACAAGTGATGAAAATCTTCAAAGTAACGGTATGAAGATGAAGAAAATTCAATTACAATCTCTAGGTAAATGATCTTGATAGCGAAGACCTTACCGGGACGCTTTTCTTGTAATTTATCGTGTAACTGCTGACCAGACTTCTACATTGAAACTTTGGAAAACTCTTCGCTTAAGATGGTATGTCCACTCTCTGCAGATTCCCACCAACTCTAATGAATTTAATGGAGTTTTCTTATAGAAGTGTTTCATGGACCCATAAAATCTCTATAAATTGGCAGATTTCTGAAATTTTTTACACAGATAAAGCTTCCACCATTAAAGTGAGTGATTGACAAAAGATTCTTCACCTTCTCCTTCACAAACAAAACCGAAGTACAAATATAGGCCAAAAAAGTAATTCACGCTATTCCTAGCCCGCCATACCCGACGTTGTACATGAACCGTCGTACTCGTATAACTTTGGTTACGGTAGCTGACAGTTTACCTCTTGTCATTAGGAAGGCATTATTTGAATTTCATTGCATGCGCATCTTTTATCGAGAGAAAAAAATTGCGCATACGAAAAGTATGTACATTCCTAAATGTGCACAAATATCTTACACAATTCTCTACCAACTTCCCTGAGATAAAATGGAGTTGAAGAAAATTGCAGAGAGTACCACGTGTTGGATAAAAACAATAGTATGAGTTAGTTGGTGGAAATATTTTAGATTTTATTCTTCAAAAAAGGGGACATCTTTAAAATATTTTTTAATATCAAGTGGGTCATTTCCAACAAGTCCAAATTTTCATTTCCAACTGGTCCAAGTTTTCAACTCAAAGTAGCTTAAGTTTTTAACTCAGAGTAGTCCGAATTTTTAATTCAAAACTAGACCAAATTTTATATTTCATCTTGTGTACGAATTTATTACTAAAAAATTTAAGTTTGAAACAATGTGTTCCATTTCAAATATTTTATTTTACTTTATTTAAACAATTTCTTTCTCCATATTCGCACAACAAAATTAAGATCACGAGTTATTACTCTAGCCGCAGTTAAATTTCCAACAATAACAGGCCAAAAGAGGATTGCTCATTTTAGGCCCGACATTTCCAGACATGAGGGATGTCTTAAACGATGCAGTATAATACTCTAAACATATTTTATTACCAATGTTTATTTCAATTAAGCAGGAGAGTGCTAGAGGGGAGGGGTGTCAAAGATTGATCTCTAGTACATTTTGGAAAATCTAGCACATCTTCAATCCTTAGGTCTTGAGAAGAAGTTTGAGTAGCCACACTGCTATACTCGGAGGCTTAAAAGCTTTTTATAGCAATCCCCATACTCAGTTTTTTAGTATTTCCCTAGTTTTTATTCGAACTGAGGTACTAGATTTTTCGCGCTTTAGATCAGATGTAACTCGGTAGGGTTATGTTCGATCGGAAAACGGGTTTCACTGTTCGCCTCAGCTCATTACCAGTTACAATTTGTAGAAGAAATTCTTCTCTAGATACTTTTAGGGTGCTGGGGTGGCGGGGAAAGATTTACAGAGTTTCTGCGGTAAAAGCCATGACTTATAAACTTGAAAAAGCAATAGGCAATAGTTTATTTATTTCTTTGAATTAAACATAAAAGGATTAAGCAAAGATATTAGTGAAAAGAACAAACTTGATTTGAGAAATTGAAGAAAATCCGATCTGAGAATTTAACATAAAATTAAACATCAGATAGTTGAATCATCTCCAACCCTGCATCGAAGTATACCAGATATTTTCCTTGAAAAACAACAAAATAAAATTGAATTGAATGAATTCAAAATGGCTAGTTAGAACAGTCTTCTATTATCTTTAGGAATGTTCAAATGTTTCAGTAATTATTCTACTGGGAAATTTTGATTCCCAGCAACTTCCCATCTAGGCTTTTATTGCTTTCACTTATTTATATTTTTCATTTCATGGTAATCTTCCATTTTATTTTTGTTTTATTTTCATTTATTTTTTATTTTATTTGAAGTCTGTGAATTCTTATTGTCGCATTGTTTGGAGATCTCTAGCACACCGTCCAAGGTCAAACTCCCTAAATCATTTGTGTAGCGCTACAGATATTCCTTTTTGAAAAATAATGATGTTCTTTCCGCAGATTTTCCAATATATGTTAAATCCATTAATTTGGACGGTCGCATTTTGTATTTGTAGTTATTCCCATTGTTTGCAGGATCTCGGAGAAAACTACATATTACATTGTCATTAGAAGTGCTTTTTCCTACTAATATCTTCCTTTGACAACTGTTTTTTCTTTCAGATTCTTAAATATTACACTTGAAATTTTATCGTAAAAAAGGCACCCAAAAGTAAAAATAACGAGGCTTTATATTAGAATGTCTTCTATATATCTGATTTGCTAGTGTAGTTGGTCATTATCTTCAAAGTACGTAAGGGGACTTAAAATGCGAGACGGGAATGAGTTCTTTGCTTTTAAGAGAAACTAATTCTTTGTTTCGCTTTTTCCATTCTCATTTTGGGACGATCGACCATTTCGTTTCTCGAGCGCATACTCCTTTATTCGCATTTTAGTTTTCTTGGTTGGTAGCCTATTTTTTTTAAGTGACAAGAGAAAACAAATTTGATTTTTATAGTTAGTAACAAGAGAACATTTAACAAATTATTTTGAGACATTTACATTGAGGTAGAGAAGGCCTGCTCTATTCTATTTCTAAAGCCTCGTTTCCACTAATACAAATTGTGCCAACTTGTTCGGCAACATGTTATGTACTTGTTGGGAGCCGACATGTTAGCTTAAACTTACAAGTATTTCCATTTAAATAAATTCTCGCACACTTGTTGGCTTAACTCCTTACATTCTAACCCAATTACCTTCCACTAGTTTAGCCAACACAAAAAATGAGCGTTTCCACTGAAATGAAAAAATCTACCCAACAGATTTTGCGAGTTTTTGCAGCCGACATCCAACAAGTTGCCAACATGTGTCTGAATTTTCATAAGCGTTTCCACTTATACAGAATGTTGCCAACTTGTTTCAAAACTTGTCGGGTAAGAAAATTTGTATTAGTGGAAACGAGGCTATAAATGTACAAGTTATTACCGTTAATGAACTAGAGAAGGCTTTCTCATTTTATGGCATAGAATGCAATGCGGTCAGTGATAAGTAGGTCATACTAATCGGTTATTTTGAGCTAATGAAGTAGGCCTTCTTTTTCCTACTGGACTGTCCGCAAGCAACTAATATAAGTATCTAATCCCCAACGAAAATTTTAAGACTTGTCTGATCTATAGAACGTCATTTTCTAACTGAAAATATATTATGAATTCTTTGCTCATTCGACGTCGCAAACGTCGGCAAACGTTCCCATCAGCAGACTAATAGTAACTCAGATTGGATCTCCGACCTACAATATCTCGAAGGCTATGGAAAATGTAATGTATGAATCTCCGTCACATGTTAAAGACCCTGGGATATCTGTAACGACACTAAAAACACTGAAAGTGGAAAGCGATGAATGATTAGTTTTGATCTTGAATCATTGTTTACAAACATTCCAATACAAGAGAGTGTTGATGTAATTAGAGACAAGATACTTAGAAAACATATGGATACAAAGCTTGCAGATATTAGAATTTATACTAACATCGTTTAGATGACTCTGAAAATCCAGAATCCCGGAATGAGTTACTGATAACTGAAGAGTTGATTTTAATTTAGTCATTACAATCGGGGGACATCCTTTAAACAGCCGAAAATAAAGATGTCATCCAGTACTAGAAACGAGGCATAGTTAAATCTGCAAAGTGAGTGTAAGAAGTCGTAGAGCAACAAAAAGGAATGTGCAATTCAACGTTGTCCAACGTTTTAACCGTTAATCTAATTCACATGCATTTTGCCGAAAGTTTATCATACGGAAATGAAGCTAATGAACTAACTAGATACCAAGTTTTGATTAGGCAATCATTTACTCGGCTCTTCCTTGAAGCTAATTTTTTCCTAAATTATCCTGTATACATAAAGACCACAAAAAATTCAAAAATTACAAATGCCGTTTTCGCCTTAATTGCAAAATATGTTAACGACATGGAGAATACTATATCTAAAAAGAAGGCGTAGCGATGGTATCTCCAGTGTCTCCAATTATAGCCAACAATCCTTCCTATTGCAAAGAATTCTTCTCTTGAATCACCAGCTGACTTCCGCCCAATAAGTTTATTATGTTTCATATCCAAAGTCTTAGCAAAGCTATTATATAAGCAAATAGTCAAATTTGTCGAGGCCAATAATTTTCTTGCAAGTTGTCAATCCGGTTTCTTACGCTTGCACAGCTGTGAGACTGCAGTTCTGAAGGTGACCTCTGATTGGAGGAAGTCTTTGGATCAGGACAAGTTCAGTGTTTTGATACTTCGGTACTTCTCGAAAGCCTTCGACAGTGTGGACCATCGTATACTTCTCCAGAAACTTGGTGCTTCTTTTAATTTTAGTAGTTCTGCCATCGCTCTGGTAAAGGATTTCTTGGCAGACTATAGCCAACGAGTATATATTGATAATAATTCATCCTCTGCACTGCCTTTACCTTGTGGGGTGCCTCAAGGATCAATTCTGGGATCTTTGTTATTCAGCTTATTTATCAATGATCTGCCAGATGTAGTTCAAGATGTACAGATTCACTTATATGCCGATGATGTGCAACTCTACTTAACCCGGTCGATCGGTCTTCTTGAAGACTGTATTGAACGTATAAATTGTGTTTTGGAAAGAATTAACACCTGGGCCAAATATAATTGCTTGATACTAAATCCTGGAAAGTCTCATTGCATTAATTCTACAATAACGGTTTAATTGAAATCCCACCAGTGATTTTAAATAATGTTTCGCTGCCTATTGAAAATAAAGCTAAAACACTTGGAGTTGTCTTGAATCAACACATGAAATGTTGTGATTGCATTAAAGCCATGGTCAGCAAAGTTTATGCAGGACTCCAATGTCTATGGCTTTCATCGGATCTGCTGTCTGTTAGCATGCGCTTACAATTAATTAAAGCTTTAATCGTGCCCCGTTTCACCTATGGCAGAAATCTGTTTCCCAAGCTGGATAGCATCTGTGCCAGGAAAGTCACAGTGGCATTCAACGACTGTATTCGGTTTGTTTTTGGGCTGCGAAGATTTGATCACGTTTCGCCTTTCCTTTCGCGTTTGCTCCGGTGCTCCTTGGCTATGTATTTGAAAAGGCGAGCTTTGGTTTCCTTATATTCTCTTCTTAGCTCGAACAAACCAGGGTACTTTCGCGTATTATTTCAATTTACAACGTCACAACGTAACAGGAACATATTGATTCCACGATTTCATAAGTCCTGCATGGAAGGTTCTTATTCAGCTCGCTTATGGAATAATCTTCCGTTAAATGTTCAGAGTGTTGGCACTGCCTTTGCATAAAAATTTGTTCAAGAGGATTGTTAGTGGCAACGTTGCTAGCAATAGCATAGAGGAGGAATAGCAACAAGCCATGTGGGAATTGGTTGCCGACTTTAGACAAAGGTGCCGGTTCAAGCTACAGACGAGTGATATTACCTAATTTTGATTAATTTTTTCTAGAAAAAGAGATGCATTGATACATAGATAATTTAACGCTATTATTTTCTTTATTTTCTAGTCGTCTCGTAGTACAACTTAACTGAATTTAATAAGAATTTGCTTGAACTTCCTTTAAATTTTTAATTCTTATTTTAAGTAGTTACTTTTCTAGCACCGCTTTATGTAACGTACAAGAAAAGATGTGAACTCTTGTGTACAATAAGCGCTTATTGTAAGCATTACCTGGAATGCAATAGTAAGGAGTACATCAACATACATTACATTGACCTGGTTCAGGGAGCAGGCCTAATTTATTGATGCGTCGCATTCTTGAGCATGCTATGTACCTTTCAGGGAATAATTAGGGAAGGCAGAGGTAATGAATGGATATCTTAATTCGTGTTGTTATCGAAAAGAGATAGAAATTTGTGCGACTATAATTGCAGAGGCTAGTTCGAGGGAGTGCGTGCAGATCGAAATGAGTTATATAGTTTCATTGTTTTTCTAAGAACAATGAAGGAAAGAAAAGTTCAGATGGAAAATATTCTGCATTATTTTAGAAGAAGTGGATTATTTTCATTTAAGTACGAGATACGAATAAGTGAAGGCGTGTTTATGTTCTACACCTTTCCAAGATAGCAAGAAAAGTTCTTCCCTTTACCTCTCAGTGAAAACACGAAGAGTGCTTCGCTCCACCTTCCTGAGAATATAAATTGAATGGTTCTTTCCAACTATCCGGAAATTTCATGCTTAATGGCTCCATCCACTATTCTGAAATGGCAGAATGAATGCTTCCATTGCATTTCAAAGGATTACTCTTTTCACCTTCCATGGAATTTAATAGTAATGCTTCTTTTCGCTTTCCAAAGAATTAATAAGGAAAGCTTCCTTTCACCTTACAGGTCATTCAGAGGTAAAGTGTGCAAGTGACTACCTTATATACCTTCCTGTCGTAGGACATCAATCCTTTCACAGAATGTTTTCGGAATGCATCCGAAATGTTTCCGTTTCCCGCTGGGTATAGGGTGTATAAAAAGGGAAATAATACAAAAAAGTAAGTTTTCTTATTTCTCACATCGCTATCAATATTTCCTTCCTCTAATTAAACCAAGGCGTTTTGTGATGATACTCGAATGCATGGGGTGCAATATCTCTCTATAGTCTAGTCTTACTGCGGATCTACTGGTTAGGCAGAAAAAAATTCCCCAACTAAATTACCCATTGAGCCTTAGCGTGAATTATGAATTTTCTAGTAAGAATTTATATAAAATTTATGTGCGCTTGAAGGGGTGTTCAAATCGGCAGTAATTTATGTACGTAAAAGTACTACAGTAAAGTAATCAAAATTAAGATAGCGTACTTAAAGATGTCGCGGTATAGACGCTAAAAATGGAACGCCACTTCATTCTATCTTTCATTTACCAGTAAACACCATGACCACAAAAATGCCAGCGATCAATTTATGCCAAACTACGGGTAACTTGACTTGGCTTGGCATCGCGATGAAAAGCAGCGAGAAAACCACAGAGAACCCCTCCGAAGTACGGCATGAACTGAAACTGGCCGCATTCGATTAGAATGGGGGATAAAAATGGAGTTGAGCGAGTAGGGACTGGGAATGGGCGCAGCCCATATGACATGAAACAATCAAGAAGAAACGAAATTCCCCAAAGCTTTTCTGGGAGTCTCTAGGCGTGCACTGAACCGCAGCACGCATGCGGTCCCCTTCTACATTTCTTGTAGACCAATGTGAAACGTGGATTCTCTTGTTGAGTTCTTGCTAAAAGGTATATGTGCGGTAAGTGTACCTACATACATTTAATGCATGCATACATCTATATGCATGCATAGGTAGGAGAATATAGGAATACCGGTTGACATATGGGTGGGAGGTTATATTGAGAGTTGTTGGGCTGGTGTGGTGTTGGTGTATCAATCCACGAAGAGTGAAGAACGGAGCTGCTTTTACCGGGAGTTTTTTTATTAGAGGCTAATCAGAATTTCATTGCAGCACTTTGAACTGCCTGCTTCCCTCTTTGTTTCTGTACGCGGATGATTGATTCAGCTTCGGCGGTGGTCTATAATACGTTAACTCCTAATTTGACAACCTCACTTCCCACTAAGTAATCTATCTCCGTAGCATTTTCCTAACTTGTGGGGTTTCCCTTTGTGCCTACTTGGTGGAGTGATTACTTCCTTCTCCTATTCTGTCTGAAATGAACTTTGATTTGGGCAAAATTCTAATTGCTTTGAACATTCATTTTTACGATTGGAATTGAAATAAAAACAAACGGATTAAAGGAAATTTAGTTTATTGCCAATTAACGATTTAATTGTACCACGGAAGTTTCCAATTTTTTCGTGCAGTGAGTCGTGAAGTCAGACGTTGAGTACCTAGTAGAGATTTTCCTAACACTGGTAATATGTAATTTAAATTTATAATGAAAATAAAATAAAATACATTTTAAGATGTGGAAGATTTGATAGCACTCAAGCCAAGAACTAAATTAGTTTTATGCTCGTTTGGTGTCATGATAACGATTTAAAATTATTTCAGTTGTAGGTATACCTCTATTTATCAAAGTGAGACTAATAGCCTCCTTAATCTGAGGTGATACAATAACAAATGTAGATTTATTGTTTTAGATTGGAGGAAAGTAGTATTCTATGTGGTAAGTTTCGTAGTGTGATTGATGAAAAAGACATTTTCTAAATAAAAGGGGCAACGCAACTTAAGAAAAAAATGACTGAACAATGAAAATCAAAGTAATCAGAATCAGTATTGCTTCAAGACATTTAATTTAAAAGACAATTCGTACCGGAAATCGAATTTCAGAGAACTGACGGATTTTGACGGTGGGCGGACGGACAGACGGTCAGACTGCAAAAACAAAATATTTAGCTGTCAATTGTGGGTATCCATTTCATTTTGCCGTAGGTATCATCATTATTTCTATGTGTTACAAACCAAAATTAATATAGCCTATAATTTTGTCTAAGATATGAAAATAAAAGCTATTTATAGATGGCGGAATCATGTACATAATAAAGTTTTTGAGTTCATTGGCACTTTTAAATGGATGGTTATTTTTATCTAAAAGATTTTCTATTTTAAACACGGAATAAATATCGTATCTGAAAATAACTCCCTTGAACAGATTGTGGATACCAATAGAGCATAAAATTGTTAAAGATAAATGTTCATGTAAAGAAAAGAAAAAAGCATTATGCTTACCTGTGCTTAATAAATTGTAAGCGGCCCATATGAAAGAAATGATTCTGATTTTTGTCGTATGTAAATGTCAAAATATACGACGAAGTGGAATCAACTTTCCTTCTGTTTTTGTGTGTATTTTTACTTAGCTCACAATGGTTGGCATGATATTCATTTACCGTAGTACAAAACTTTTCTAACAACTTCAGGAGCGGTACATTGTAAAAAAAGTAGGACAATTCCCTAAATTTAATACACGTTTTTTCCTAGAAATGAAATTTTCTCTGATATAACGGGAAAATCTGTTCAATTTTCCCAAATAAATGGAACATTCAAGGGATGTAGGTATTTGACACCAGAAAATCTATATAGTACGTAAAATTGTCGAAATGTTAAGCATTCTCGGATAAAAGGAAGACAAAATTCAATTAATTAGGTATTATTCTACATTTGAAAGTACCTACATTTTAAGGCACTTTCACATCAAAACCGAAAACCGAAAAATGTAAGCCGAAAAATTCTATTTATTCCACTTTAACACAAGTTTTTTGCTCTAATGATTAATAAAATCATGGGAAATAGGATAAACTAATAATTTTACTAATAAAATAGTATATTTATCTTAGAATTTTTAAGAAAACACAACTTTTATCTTTTTTCGGCCGAAAAAGGAAATTTCGGTTGCTTTTGTCAATTTCTTTTCGGTTTCCACATGTGGAACGTTTCGGGATGAAAAATTTTTTCGGTCGTACTAAACCTCACTTTTGTGTTTACATTGAAAATTATATTATTTTATTTTATTATTTATTACATTATTATATTATGGATAGGGATTTCGAAGTAAAATTAAAATAAGTTTTATGTATGAGCTCTCATCATACAACTTTTATGATAATTAAATGTTACTTCTATTTAACCGAAAAAAAGTTTTCGGTTTTTGATGTGAAAGCAAAAGCGAAATTTCGGTGTAGAACTTATCGGTTTTCGGTTTTCGGTTTTAATGTGAAAGGTCTTTTAGGGATAAAAACCTATCCCACTTTTCAAGATCACTTCCCTAATCTTATAAAAAAATACCTAAGTTTAGTGGCACAAATTGTGGCCGTTTTAGCGAAAAAATTTTGCTGAGTAAGTAGATAAATTTGTCGTATATTTTGACATTTGTGCAATTCTAAGTTGTTTTAGTTGATTTTATGCTAATGGAAAATGATAAATCAAAATAAACTATGATGAGGATCGAAATACGACAAAATTATATGAAATGTAAAAATTTATGAGAAAAATATACGACAACAAAAATATGACAAACTTGCAACTGCCTCTGATGCTGTGACAAAAGGTTTTTATAAGATAATATTCCGAACCTACTTACAGCATCGCAGGTGCTCAAATTCAAAATGGTTTTTTTTCTTTTTCTCAGATGATGAATATTTTACGGTAAGCAAAAGGAAAAGTGTCGCATTGGCTCCAAGCAAAATCCCATTTAAAAATCATTTGTTAATTGTAGTTAACATTTCGAACATATACAATCGTAATAAAAACTATAGCAGCCGTTAAATTCCATGAACTTAGCCATTAATCTTTCTACCATCGCTACTAGTTAGAATTGTATTTTAGGACAGTCGTAGGGAAAGAAATAAAAAAATTAGTGTTATAGGGATTTTGTGGATTAAAACTACAAAATAATGAATTCAAAGAGTTTTTTTGATTTAAAAACAAAATTGGGTTCAAATCTAAAGACTCATGACTTCAGCAATTTGTTGCGGGTTGGCTTATACAAACAAATGTTGACGCATTTTACCGATATTTCAAAGAGGTATTTTTGTGATTAATTCGTCGAAAAATATCACGCGGTAGGACATTTGTGGAATCAAATTTTCAAACTTTTCTTCTTCTAGATTTCGTTTAATTCTGCTTCCACACTTTGTCTCTTTCTCTCTCCCATTCATTCCTTAATACCGAAGGCAGTTTCCGTATACTCGGTATCAACACATATGAATTCTTGAAATCTAAATCCGTTGCATACCGAACGCAAAAATTCGTATTTTCAAAACGACGCCGAATACCATACATGTACACGTGCATAGATAGATAAGGCTTATGGCTTAATAATAAAAATACAATAAAAGTACTAGAGGTCGTCCATTTCAAAAACTATTTGTTTTTTACCATTATATAAATAAAAAGAAAAAATTTTTTGCCATTGCTTAATTTTTATTCAAAACATGAAGCTTCATTTGCCATTTGAATCAGAAAAAGCGGTTGCTCCGTCCATTTTTGGGATACAATTTTTTTGAAATCATAGTTCATCGTAAAATCACGCTCAGTGGACTCACTGACATATATAAAATGGACTGCTGATACTACTGAAATTGCTTACATTATTTGACATTATTATTTCCTACACGGAGAAAAATGAATATGTCAAATTGAACGAAATCATTGTGTTCAGTCCTCACACACAAATATAATCCTTATCCCTCGATGTACTCCCAGCTTCACGTTCAATCTACCTAAAATATACAAAAAAAAGAACACAAAGTATCATTCAAATCAAATTACATAAAAATAATAGAATACTTATCTAATTAAAGCGTCTGGTATATCAATTCCTAGTTAAAATGAACTAGGCAGATGCCTCCTAAACAAGGTGTTCAATCCAACCTGCATAAAAAGTGGCCACCATTTGATCTTAAAAGAAAAAGTAATCAAAAATCCACTTAAAAACAATCAAAATTGATTAATAAATATAAAAAATGCAGCAAAGCATACTTACCTCCTAATATTTACATTTGTGATGACAACAAATGACATTACGTCAGCCAGCTGTCTGTGGTACATTCAGACATCGCATCAATCGTTGCTAGGGCAACACCAAGAGGCGAGAATTCGTAACTGGTTACAGCGGCTATATAAAGCCGATGAAAATCAGTAGATGGCACCATTCTTTTGGCAGAGTTGATCTGCATCAGAGCTAATCTGAGTAAAAAGAATTGTGTTTTCTACCTTATTACAGAAGATAATTCTGATCAGGGATAACCTGAGTGCTAGAATTCTCTAGAAGTTTTTTACTTCCGTGTGTAGAATTCTCTAGAAGTTTTTTACTTCCGCGTGCTTAGACGTAACACCCCTTTGAAATTTATTTCAGAAAATTTTAATTTGTCCATAGAAGATTGATATTTTGCTTCTTCTTCTTTTTCAGAGTAAATAAATCAAGGGTGGCGAACTGCGGAGTTGTGCTGAATTAGTGAATTTATCTTTATTTTGAAGTTTTAATATTGAATTTAATATTAGTTTGTAGGGTATTTTTAGACCATTGAATTATTGATTTATTGTGATATTTAGGTTAAGCAAATTTAAGTTTTAATAAAAATTTTATATATTGAATTTTAAGACTGAGTTGTTCATCAAAACCGGCACTCCCTTCCTTACGTTCGAGACTAGATCTCACACATTGTTTAAACCAAACGATTTTGAGTTTAAAACGGCGCCAATGGCGCTTAACGTTTGTTTTAACAATTAGCAAACGTTTCGTATTGAACGCATGTATCTTGATTGTAAAAATATTCACATCAAACAACCTTGCGTTCATTTCAACAATATAAACTTTTAAAAAAATTGAAAATTTTCGAGTTCTATTTGAAAAAACTTATGTACATACATTATATACTTCTGTACAAGTATTTTACTAAAAATATGTTAATGATGAAGAGTTGATGGTAAATGATTAAATCAACTAATGGCAGAGGCACACCCGGTATCATCAGGTCGAATACCTGGCTGTAATTTTTTGACGAAGAAATACATAATATTATTTAATATCTAAGTTCCGAAAAATCACATACATACTCACAACTGAACCAAGTTTTGTTTCTGGAACAATTTCAATTTTGCTTGAAATTTTGCTATAATTCTTATGATAACTGGGAAAAATTTCGACAGTGTGCGCATTGTTAATGTACTCAATTCCAAATTCAGCTTCTAGAAAGGTATTCAAATGAGTGAACAAGGGGAAATACCAAAATTAAAAGAAAACGTTTGAGTTGCGAAAAGCAGACTCCTGAGTCGAAGTGTGAACGAACTGAAGTAAAGCTACAAAAATAATACTAAATTTAACTCTGTTGACGATCAAAGTGAAGGCGTTTTGCTTTCAAAACGAACAACAGACAGCTTAATGAAAACCAAATGCATTTAGCTATCATACTGAACGTCAAAGTATTCAATATGAATTATTTTCTCATTTCATAGTGAACTGTTAAATTGAAAGCCATTTTTAAACGCGCAGACGATTACGGGTTTTTGGAAAATCTTTCAATTTCAATATGTTTTCGTTTAATTTGATAGAAAAGTAGTTGAATGAAACGAATTCAATCGAATATGCATTTTAAACGCGACGTCAGTTTGTTATGAATTTTTATTTTTCTTTCCGTGTATAGTTGTCTCTTTTTGGTTTAACTACTTTATGCCGCTGAACTACAAATAATAAGTTCTATACAAAATACACCATAGTCCAGTTTCAGATAGGATAGAAATAGATGGCAATACAATATTTGTAATCCTTTCTCTGTCCCCCATACCTATTTTTAGGGGCAGGTAGATAGAAATTGCTTAATTTTATTTCTTTAAAAATCAAGTTTAAAAAATATTTGATGTGGTAGGAGATAAGCTTCCATGAATAGAAATAATTTCGAATGCTTCTTCAATTTGTTGAACTTTTAATAAAGCGAAAGTAAAACCTGAAATTAAGATAATTGTCACACCCTGCCAAAAAAATTGACCCATATGAAATAGCAAATCAGGCAGTCCATGTTACATATGTCAGTGAGTGGACTATGTAAGTAAAAGTTTAGTTATATTTCAAATCAGGTATACAAAATTAAAAAAAAAAATGAATATTTTAATATAATTATGAAGACAAATGTTTGTTCGCAAAATAATCATAAGCGCTAATTAAAAAAGTTAGCATTACCTTTACACATTTATTTTATTGGATTTAATTACAAGTAGGTCATGTAATCAATGTAATCATTTTATTTAGAAAACGGTGTAAGGAAATCGCAACCAATCCATTAGTACTGTGTTCACATTTGTCTGCTCTCACATTTAATCTAGCGGTCACTTTAGCTTGTGATATTACTGGATAACAAACTGTCTTGGATCTATTGAAACTGTTTGCAATTCTTTTAATACTCTCTAAAAAGATAGTTTGCTCTGTAAGACGACATAATGAACAATGAAAAAAAAATATTATGGATATACTTTCGAGTGAGTACCTTTGGATGTGAAGTCCATTCTGTCACCTCGGCTATTGCGGAAGAGTTAATGGGGTGGGTACCCGAAATCCTGCCGCTGTCACTGTCCATACAAAAAGAAAATTCGTGCCTTACACCAAAAATACACAAGCACCATATCCTGTCCCGAAGGAACGCTTACCCCACTTAGCCTTACTTACATGAAGGCGCAGATGGTCTGCCTTCACTGCTGGCCCCAATTCTCCCAATGACACTGTAGGCAGTAAAATAAATTTTCTCCAGTGTCCCTGCTTAATATATGCCCTATCCTATCGTTCTTTTCCTTTTTCTTATTTTTTTTCTTCGCTTATCTATGTTCGTTGTTACGTCCGGGTACTCAGAAGATTCCTCGTGAGCTAAAAACATTGCCCGCCTCACAAGACGGGCATCAACCGATATCGCCGATAATTTCAAGAACTGTGAATTGTTTGAAATGAGAACAAAAAGTTTATATAGAATAGTATAAAATCTGACCCTTCTTCTTTTTCTCGTCACTTTCAAATGTTATCTGGTGACCTACAGCATGCTATGCTGCCCGTTATTTTCCTTTATCGTAACTAGATGGCTTTCCTGATCAATACTTTATGCTTAAGCCGATAAAGTCAGCGAGTAGGACAATTAAAAATCTGTTTAAATCTAATCCTTATTAGATGGAGATTTGCTACGTACAGTAGCCTAAACTGAAATTTTTCCGTGATTTTGCGTTTGTCTGAATGTGAGCTCCGGTATCATCCGTACTATTTGGATCCGCCTTGAAATTTTCTTTTTCTTCGCCCGCTGACGAACACTTGGGCTCGATTTCGCTTCCCTTTCTTCCCTGCACTTTAGCGGGAACTATTACTAGTCGACAAAAATCCGGGCACCATTTCCCCGCGTGGGTTTCACTTCGTATCTGTTGCGGTTATGTATCACCAAAGAACGCACAAGAATGTGGTCCCGTAACGAGCGTGAATAACAGTACACAGTCGGAGATATATATGTATGACTTGGTCGCTCCCATTCACTGTTGCAGCCCAATAACGAGATAACTAGTAGTAGATATGCTGGAACCGTATGAGTTTTTTCTTTTTTTTTTTATTCCAAAGAATATTACGTCAAGTACTAATAACGTCTCGCAAGGTTTCTTCTTCTTCCTCACAATTTTTTCCAATCACCTTCGTCAGCCGTCAAGTGTCCATCGGTGGAAAAAAAAGGCAGCACGATCGTAGTGTGCGCCGTGTGAGCACACTGCTTCCTGCAGCACGCTGCGACCATAACAAAAGGGGTTTAAAACTTCTTGTACGGCAAGGTGAGTGGAACGGCATGAGTCCGTGGCAACTTGCGTCGATCTACAGCCCGCGATCATTGTTGAACTCGATATTGTTTCGACATGGAAAGATGCAACAACGGTATCTGCTGCTTTTAAAATCGTGAAATTTCAAGTATCGATTCTGGTTCGTTATTCAGTGAACTCTTTGACTTTATCGTTGAGTCGAGTTTTGCAAACAGAAAATCAAGACTTGACAGAAGCTATCACACTTGTAGATACTCCAAATGATGCTATACTCGGGAAAGAAAACGACAGAGAGTTTCAAAACAATTTTCCAAAAAGTTAAAACTGTTTGTGAAGAGTATGGCATAACCGTTGGGAATACAAAGCTTGCATCTAGTCAAACCAACCAAACGGTGGAATGCAATGACTAACACAATTGAAGATTTTATCGCGTGTCGATCTTCATACCATACCTTGATCTGTTCATTACTCATTTAGAAGACCATTTGGATGAACCAGCGTGCAAACAATTGCTTGAACGTTACACTTCAATTTTACACAACAATTCATCTGAGGTATGGATCATTAAAGTCAAGATCTAGCGGCTCCGCATTACAGATAAACAGTTAATAATTCCGTCGAGATTCTTCATATCTGCAGAAAATTATGGCAGTATTATCTCTGATCACAACTCCGAATGAGCGTTCATTTTCCATTTTGCGTCGTATCAAAAACTATTTAAGATCCACAATGGAAGGAGATCCTTTGATCGGATTAGCGTCTCTAAACATACATCGGGACATAAGCATAGAAGTACTTTTTTCTGGAAAAAGAACTTGTATATGTATTGAACATACTCTTCGTACAAATATGTCATTGAGCGATACCGTTCTATTAATTAAAGTATTTAACTTTAATAACTTTAATAAAAGAATTTTGTTTACATTTATCTATCTCAAAATCTCCTCCTTTGAAAAATATGGATGAGCCATTTTCATATTCCATGCAAACTCTAAATTAGAAACGCTCTGGTCCAAAATCAGTCCAAAAGGATCATTTTCTAGTGTATGTCTGTGTATATATACATATGTAAAACTCAAACTATTCCTCCTCATCCATTGATTATTATACTATTTTCATACTTGGAAACGATAAGACCACAAATCAAACAATTATTAAAAAAAATAAAAAAAAAATAAATCGAGAATATGTCTTCCAGGATATTCCAGGATAAAAGACTCAACTATTATTCCTGAACAAAATTTTTGGGGGAAAATTTGTTTTCCTTGGGTTCTAGGAAACTACAGTTTATCCTCTTTCAAATTATGGACTTTTAAAGGTAACTCTGCAACGACAACTTTGAGTTCTCAAATCTCGAGAAATGAGCAGGGGAGGACGTTAAAAAGTAGAATTTTAAATATACTTTAAGTATAAAACTTTCAAGAAAAATTCATGATGATCGAACCGAAAGTCCTGGACGATTTTGCGTGGAATGACCCAGGACAAAAAATATGAAGAATTTTTATGTAAATATAGGATAAAAAAATTACCATGGAATAATAGCCCTTTCGGTTGACATAAATACGCTCTGGAAACAATGGGTGTTCAAAGCAATATCATGCAAATTTAATAAGCACTGGACATGACCCCCTCCGTTATATTTTAAAGACGCAAATCCAACAGAGAACTTTGTCGACTTTGCTTGCAACTTTGAGGTTTCAGGAAAAGCAAACCAAAAGCGATAATCGAGCTCAAAAAAGGGTCAAATTTTGCCTAACCGTTCTAGGAGAAGGCACAATAAATCAACCCTGGTGGCTGGTCGCGGTGTTCGCAAGATCCTAGTGACCTAGAAAACAATACCAAAGCCAACCAAACCTGACCTAATAACCACAAGCACAAGGAAAACGCTTTTTTTTTAAATAATTAAATGACACAGTTAACAGGACATATTTACTTTATTTAATCTTACCACACGCGTTATGTTGAAATTTTTGCACCACTTCGGTATAACCATGAGCTTCAAGAACACTTACGAGGTACTCGTTTCGTTATTTACGGAATTCGACATTCAAGAAGGGCCCCCTGGGGATATTTCCGATCTTTTGTCATAATTTAATGTCAAAATATACGACAAAATGATCGGAGCTTTGCATATTTTATTCAGCTCACCAAGCCTTGCATGCCGTAAATGCTCTAAGTAGGTGCAGAAAATCTATTTACCATAGTTTAACATTTTTGTTACAACCTCGGTCGGAAGCAGTTGACAAATTTGTCGTAGTTTTAGGCATTCTGACGTTTATTCATTGTAAATTCATTTAAAGCTTTTTTGTAGTTGATGAAAAGTATAAATCAAAATAAATATGGCGAACATAAATGTGGCAAAAATATACCTACGACAGAAAGTACGACAAGGGATCAGAATCAGCAACTCTGGTAGTTAATGGAAATAATCAAATTGCGAATATTTGTCAGTGGTTTGGTAAAATTCACAGAGCAAAAATCTATAGAAAAGGTGGCTTGAGTTCTCTCCTCGGAGTAATCAAAGACATAAATTCGAAGGTTTAACAGTTGCCTTTTAATAACGAGAAATAATTTTGTATGGTTTTTGTGTGAACTGCTATTTTTTGTTGTTGACGAAAGCACCTGTAATACGTGAAATGCTTTTATAGATATTGATTTTCTTACACGGTTGACTATTTTACTAATTTCAATCCATTTTTTTTTATATTATTTTTGGTTGTGGACATATGTACTCCAGTTGAATAACAATTGTAAAATATGTTTCAGTACTGTCCTCTTTGCACTCGTTGCTAGAAATTATCATTTGATTTATGTCGGCATTAGATCGAATCAGAGCTCGGTAAGTACCAAAGAATAAGTACTTAAGTACAAGTACAAGTATCGAAGACCTGAGTACTTCAGCGTAAGTACAAGTACCGCATGTATGAAAAGTACTTGTAACTAAGTACTGAGCACTTTTTAAAGTACTTTTTTAGAATCTTTGTACGTTGGCAGTAATATAATGAAGTTTATAGAGTTCAGTTAATAGATATTAATAAATACCTTTTGAAAACTATAATATGTATTGTATTTGTATTTGTATTTATAGTTTTTTATAGTTTTCTATAGTTTTCGGCGCTGCTCGTATAGTAAAACTTTCACCTATCATTGGTGCACTCATAAAAGCTATTAGAGGTCCACCCAAGCACCCATTGTCGCCTCCAATAATGAATAAAAATTCTAAGGAAAATATTTCCAGTAAATTTCAAAGAAAAACTTGAGGCCTTCCTTACATCAGGTCGAGACATCGTCGATTTTATATTCGAGCGAGACGTTACTGGTTTTTGTTCTACTTACCAAGTCTTTTTTGTATGTAATAGTTTGCCTAAGGCTCTGCCTGTACGCGTGAGTGCGACACATCTTTTGACAGTTCTTTGCGTGCTTTTAAACTCAACAAAAAAGGAGTTGCGCTAGGGATTGTGTTTGCTTTTCTACGAAGAGTTAGATATTTGCAGGTACTTAATAGACTCAGAAATACTTAAGTAAAAATGTTGGTACTTAAGTACAAAACTAAGTCTTAAGTACAAGTAAATAGAAGCAAGTACTTATGTTAAAGTACTAAGTATGCTATTTCAAAAGTATTGAGTAAGAAGTTTTAAGTAATGAAAATGTACTTTAAGTAGTACTTAAGTGTTTTTTTACTTAAGCATAGCCCAGCTCTGGATCGAATGGTAGAATACAAGATGCCACCATTTTTAGAGATTTATGTTTCAACAAGTAAAAAAGCTATATATGGTCACCCATCAGTGCAAGTTTGATTGTTGAAGTGGTTTTTCGCATATATTTCTAGAACAGTTGGTCGGACAGTAAAAATGCTTATAAAAAATTTCATATGATTTCATATTCTGAAGAACTTTTAAGTGCAGTAGAAACGTCTAATTATTTTCACAGTTAATTTTTATATGATCATACCCCGATTTAGTTCATTTTAGAAATTATATTTACTATTTTTATGAACACGCCGTGTATAAACTTCAGCTCTCTACGTCGTCGACGCATTCTCTCTCCGTTTCGAAAGTGGGATCAGGCGAGCAACTCCTTCGTACAGTTGCTATACTGAAATTTCGTTTTTCAATATATATTTGATCACTGTTTGAGAAACCGTCAACGCAGAGAGCTGAAATTTTTTACGTGGTATTTTCATAGTAAATACATGTTCAAAACTATACTAGATCGGGCAACACCTTCTTGGTGCTGCCATACAAAAATTTCGTTTTTCACTATACATTTGAACACTGCATGAGAACGCTTTAAAGGACAGTGCTGAAATTTTGCACACAGAGTTCTCACAAAAATAGTAAGAACAGATTCAAAAATTTACTAAATTGGACAACTCCTTCTTGGTGTTGCCGTATAAAACCAAGAAAGGGTTGCCGATTTGGTGGTCCACTTTTGAACTTGTATTTGGAATTTGTATGAAAAACCCGTGTACAAGATTTCAGCGCTGTAACTCGACGCGTTCTCAGGCAGTGTTCATATATGTAGTGAAAAACGAAATTTTTGTATGGCAGCACAAAGAAAGGGTTGCCTGATTTAGTCGATTTTTAAAGAAATATTTACCATTGCTATGAAAACACCTTGCACCAAATTTCAGCGCTCTACGCGTTCTTAGGTAGTACCCTAATAAAAATGAAATTTTTGTATGGCCACCTTACGAAGGAATTGCCCGATTGATCCAATTTTCGAAAGTTTACTTTTTTCTAAAAAAGCCCGTGTGCACAATTTCAGCATAGTAAGTAACAGCGTTCTCGAGTTATCGTGGTATGACGTAAGTTACACAGATTTCTCCGCGTCTTTGTTGCCGTTTGTTACCACTTTTCCACCATTCAATCTGTCTGCCATTTTTAGGAATGACCATGAAATATAATTCTGTGTTGCCACACAGAAAATTTTGTTTATGAAATGACGTAAGTATTTCGGTCGCCAGCTCTTAGGATATTAGACTGCATGAAGTAGATCTGGAAATCTATTAGATTTCCTTATTATTAAAAAACACGGAAAGAGAATTGAAATCCTTAAGATTTTCATATAGAAATGCCATGGAAAAGTCTTGGAATTCCATGCGAAAATAATATGGAAAAAGCATGGAAATCCTTTGATTTCTACAATTAATTTCAGCTGCCAATATTAGCAAAGACTGGGTTATATGGTGAAGTTCTCTTCGGCAAGACGCACGGATTTCCGTGCGAAAATCGTATGGATTTCCAGGTAAAATGATCAAAAATGACATGGAAAACATAGGGAATTCCTTACGAAATGCTTAATTGGATCCTTGATATCTAACGTCATAAAAACCTGGTTGATATCCTTTTTTATTATATGTGACAGAAGAACAAGTTTACGTGAGTCTGGACACCGATTATGTGCGTGCCATATAAATTGATTATCCAAAAACTGACCCAAGTAAATTATTTTCAACAAATCGGTGGCAATTTTTCATGGGGACCACCTGAAAACCTGTTGAAATGTTGAGAAAGTGATTAAACTGGATCCCTGCTAAAGCGGACTGAGGACAGTGATTAAGTAAGAAATTATGCTGATGAGCTTAATTACGTCAAAACTTCCATTATGTTTTCTATGAGTGATGTGTCTGCTACTTTTTACGCTTTTCGTTCCCTACGTCTACATCCACCACAACCTCCTTCATCCGGGATAAGAGAGAATGAGCATGAGATTAAGAACAAATGGCTGCCGCTTGCCATCATGGTCTGATGATTAGTGAAGTTTTCAGATTTCATTCGCCGACATCGAAAATGTCATTCCACTTCGTTTGAGGTAGACATCTTCTGGTTCTGGCTATTGTTTTGATAGGAGAGAACTAATGCAGGTTATTACACCTGCTTACAGTTAATTTGTAATGTTGAAACATTAGCGCGAACCTTTTTAGTCTCCGATACCCGACACTGTAGTGCGAGTAGGCTCGTCACACTCGCAGATGTTATCACAAGAGAACCGAGTGAGTCGCGTTAGATTTTATTAATTGGAAAGGGGCGAGAGTAATTGAGGCCGCGTTCGTAACCTGAACTGTAACAAATCAATTTATTCGCGGAGTTTTACAGAGTTTGTGTTCGCTCATTTTTGCATTATCGCATAGACTCGTTATCATAATAATTATCTTCGGAATAATTCAACAAAAGACAATGTTACGATCGAGCACATTTCGCTTGTTTGCATTCTGAATTACGTTCCGTTGAGTTATCTTGGTGTTATCTTGGAGCTTTGATCAGAGTTTTTGCAAATTAAAAATAAATTATGAAACGAAACTATGTGTGAAGTACAGAGGAGTTTGGAGATTGAAATTGTGCTAAAAGATGATAGTTTTTCTCCAATTCTCAAAAGTGAAACAAACAACAAAAATATTTTGACACCCAAGTCCTCTTAGCTCATGTGCTCTTCTTTAGCCGTTTTTTTTCTTCTTGTTTTATATACGAAATCATTTCGAGAGCGACACCTTTCATGGATTTTCGAAGCTTGTAGAGCATATTGTTCCCAGCATTAAATTTAAATTTTTTTCCTCTCTTTTGAGGTATGTAACTATGAGGAAAATCGTAAAAGTTTCCGGAGATTTGTTGCTTTTATGAAAGTGCTAAGAACTTGGGCGCGATTAATATGACTCTGCTGTGTGAGCAAGTGATATTTAGGCATTTACGAGTTTTGAGCGCGGTGATCGTTTTGATATTTTACGACGCAATTATGGCTCCTGAAAGGTGTTTCTTACGCCGATTGTATCGGAACGTCACGGCTTCAAACCTTTGACGTTTTATATCTTCTGAAAAGAATCAAGACGGTTTTAAGTCTCATAAATAAGATGTTAATAAATTTATGAAATTAGTTTTTGTGACATTTGTATTATCTTCTAGCGGATCGTTTTTCAGTAGGATTTCTTTCGTCAGATTGTAACGATGTGATTTACTATCCATAATAATTAGTTTTTTTCTCTTTTTAATAGCTCATTGTCTTAGAAATAGTTGAAAAAAAAGTAAAAAAATATTTATTCCGAAATTTCGCAAAGTTGCAGTTAACAATGATTTATTGATTCCAAACACCGATTTAAATAGTATTACAAAAAAATCGGTGGATAATCTGTTGCCAGCTAAATGAATTTAATGAAAACGTTCATGAGAATGGCGCGTAGTTGAGAGTAGAGAATTTCCTAAACTTTTCTTTAATCTTAGTCCGTCATAAGCTTTTGCTTACTGCAAAGTTTTATTACTTTCGGGTAGATTCTTTTAAATATGGGTAAACTAATGTTTACCTCTTTACTGCCATTGTCAATCACCAAGACTTGCAGATGTGATAGATATTGTGACACTTTTTATATCTAAATAAGTTTGATGGAAAAGAATAAGTTAACACCATGATACAAAGATAACAAGGAATGGCCGATTCGAAATGAATTTTCTGTGTTTTACGTCATGACGTGATAATGTCATTTCCAGCGAATATGTTTTGAGTTTTTCGTATTTTATTGACTTAAATACGTTTTGAATATATTAAAATATTTAACAAAACATTATTCTTCGTTTAAATCACTTCGGTGAAAGGATTTCAGAATAGAAAAATGTTTTCAATTTGATAAGGACGATTGAAATTGAGACAGATGAACAAATTTGTGAAATTTGTCGCCAAATGAGGCAAGCAACCACTTGACAGATAATTCGGCCATACTTTGTTGGGCTTTGTATCATGTGTTAACACTACAGGTGGAAACGACAAAACTTCTCAAACAAAAGTCCAAGCTTCACCTCAATCGCAATTGCTCTTGTAAACGCTCAGTAAATAAATATCTTCGACAACAAACCAATATTGCACATGAAAATAAAAATGTTGTCTTAAGAAAATTACTCTAACGAAAGATGAGGTTTTCTTCTGAAAGTTTTCTTCTTTTAAAAATAACACTGCGTTACAGCGAAAATATACTTTTGACGAGACATACTGTAGGTTATTGAAACTAAAAGTAGTGGCATACTAGAAATTTCTCATATACCCTCAAAATCTCATTTTAAATAAAAAAACCATTATTCGGTAGGTCCATGTATATAATAATTTATAACTCCCAAAATTTTTCGCCAATATTTTTTCAGCGGCGTCTAATGGCTGAGCTATATGGGTGGAATTTGGAGGAATACAAACAAACGCGATATTATTAGCTTGCGCCAATTCAATAACTCGTGGAGTAAAATAGCTGGATAAATTATCACCGATAACTACAATCTTCCCAGTAAATTTTCGTATTTCTGGTATGAATAGGTTTTCAAACCAATCAGTGAATATAATGGAATCAAACCACCCACTAGTGCTCCTATTATACTTGGTTTTTGGCGGTCCCCGTTCCATCTATGTTTGCCAAAGATAAGTGGATTTGTAAACCACATCAGATGGCAATAGCATTCCTGTAGCTGATCCACATTACATATAACCGATGTAGATGCCTTTAAAGAATCTCGAACTCGCTCTGCATATTTTACAACGCGTTTGAAAATGCATTTTTTAACACCAGGATCATCTGCCAAATTTGTCTCGTCGTAGTTAAATATACACTCAGGGGGAACAGTTGATTCCCAAGTACCAGTGATCTCCTTCAAGCTTTCTTGGAGATGGCCACAATAGGTGCACATTTCTTTCGGTGTTACCGCTGCCTTTGACCGAATAATATTTTGGCACATTCGGTGTGGTGGCCGAATTGTGGATTTGTCGAGATACAATTTGGCTAGCTGACGAAGATCTCCTGAATCGCAAGGAAATCCCCATTTGGCCATGACTAGCATATGGTCAACAAAAGCTTTTTCATCGCCAACTGTGAACACTAAGGGAAGGCCAACTTTGCCTGCGTGCTTCCCCTTCAACTTATTAATAAGTGTTCCCTTTGCTATTTTATGTGAACCGGCCTTTGGAAGATCCTTTCGCGACATTATGAAAGTTTTATCCTCTGTAATCTATAAATTACCAATAATAATGTGATTAGATTTTTGACGATATCCGCAAGGGATACTTTGACCGAGCGGTCAAAGAATCCCAAATTAGCAGTCAAAGTGGTATACAAAATTGTGTTATGCAAATTACAGATGGCAGCACCCCACATGAAAATTTATAAAATGATTGGCAGCACTGATATCCAACTTCACTCGGTTCCGTACGTAATATACGTTCTTTCTACATACACAAAAGACGTCAGCCTATCGAGCGAACTACGTGTACAAGAAAATTATCTAAACATAATCCGAATAAATTTATATAATCAGTAGTCACGGTGTTTTTATTTTATTTTCGTAACAATTGTAACTTATACAAAATAGTAAAAAATTGAAAATTTTTACAAGAAAAAGCATAAAACTCAAGCTAAGAATATCAGTTACTTGCCTGCACTATATTGGTTGGAATTATTTAGCCTGAAGCACCTGATTTTTATAAAATTTATCACCCAGATTTTTACCAATAAAAAACTTCTATAATTTGAAAAGCAACCTGCTCTGTTTGCATTCACGGTACAATTGAGCAATAGCAGTTGCACTTTAAAATTATTATGAAATAATTTGAATCTGTTTGCATCGTGTTATTTTGATTTTTCAAAGAAGAGGAGGCATTTAAATTTTTATTTTAGCTTACGGTCAATATATCCTTCACTGAACAAAGTATCCCTGTTTTACTACTAATATTAAGCAAGTAGTATAATGGATTTAGAATAATTCAAAATAAAACAGTGGAACTATTACAAAAGTTCACCATAAATTTTGGCCTATCCCATACGAACTTCTATATGAAAGTAGTAAAATTTCATCGTTTCTGAAGAAACCTATACCTATAATAATAAAAAATCAATAGAGGTACGCGAGTACTCAAGAGAGTACGCGAGACATACAAAAAATTAAAATTTCGGCAACAACATTTATGTTTTGAAGTCATTTAAGCTTGGAGTAGTTAACACGAGATTGCATTGTAAAGACTATTTTATGAGCTATCCAAAAATATCATGAGTAATTTTGAAAGCTCTCTTAATTTAAGTTAAGGATTTTAATCCACTTAAAACTTGTGAAACTTCCTCTTGCCGTAGGTAGGAGAAGTAATGGTTTCCTCTATCATTACTCAGATTTCAAAATTTTACCTCTAGTTGTGGTCATCATGTATGTATACATATTATCTTCCATTAATACTGACGCTCATCTGCAAGGTTTAAATATATTTAATCTAGAATGGGAAAAGATTTAGTTCGATACCGTCTGTAAAAGCCTTCCAAACTTACTGGCGAAGAAGCCTTTAAATCCAACATCAAGTCAAATACAAAGTACTGAGTGAATAACTGTTTTAAGGAAAGAGTCAGTTCAATATTCCTCCGATTTTATTCTACGGTACAAAACAAACGCCCTAATGCAGACTCGTGGTTTTGATTTGCAACAATTTGTGTGAATATGGAAGAGCTTTCTATCTTTCTTAAATATGATTCAAATGGCTACCCAAACCCATTGTACCTCTAATCTTGTACCTCATCTGTCTCTCTAGCTATGCTATCATTTTATAAAGAAATTTTTATTGTTACTCTGAAAAAATTGGAAAAATCAATAAACACATAATTTTGATGTTTTGTTGTATTGACGTACAGCGCCTAGTGCATATTCTACTCCATTGGAGACAATCCTTAGGGTCAACGCTATTTGCTTCACGATTGATAAAAAAGATCTATAAAAGGAGCCTCGTTCAGCGGTAAAATTGTATCAACGCTTTGGAGCTATTGATGCGTGCCTAATAAATTGAACACAATTTGACAAAATCAATTCCAAAAGCAAACAATCAAAAGGGCGCTTCTGTTCGGTTACCTGGATTAATCAGGCAGTTTCAGGTATAAGCATCTTCGGTTTTCTTTGATTTCTTTTTTATACATGAAATGTCATAAAACCGATTGTATATAATAAACACGGTTTCACAATCAGAATAATCCCTTAAAAGGTTCCGGCATAGAGTAGGGCTTATCGACTACGAAGAACCTGTTGAGTTAAGTTAGTGCCGCAATATACAGTAATTGAAACATTTTTGCCCTTTTATTACAATCTTGGTACATATTTACAGATGATGAGGAAAAACATGGAAAAATCAGACTTTGACTCTTCAAGCTGGACAAGGAAATGTTACTTACCAAATTGATGGAAAACTTTTCTGAATGAAATTTATATCTTCAAATTTCTGAAGAATCAAAGAAAACATGTTTTTTGTATACGTTGCGATTGAGAAGATGTAAACATATGTTGCAATGGCAGCCATTACGATGCGACTTCGGCTCTACGATTTGAAAAACAAATGAAGATCTCATGCCACTACCTTTGTCTTCTTTTCTTAGAAAAAGTTTGGGCATTTGTGATATTTTTAAATTTGGTTTAATAGGGTTTTTCTTGCTTTGTTTTGCTGGCGTGAAAATAATTCAAGTGGCTTCGCTGTAGGTCGGCGTGAGGTTTGAATTTTTTGGTCAATTTAAAAGTATTTAGGACGGCCGCGGTTCTACTAATTCAACATTGGCTTTGCTGAGAATCAGTTTCTTGGCTGAGGAAGCAGTGAAATTATTACGCATCTTTTTTGAAATCATCACGCATATCTTTAATTTGTGGATATGATTTAGTGCATAGAAATAATAATAGCCCCCTAATTTAGAGAGAATAAACAAAAAGTGAAAAAGTCGAAAATGTTAGCATATTTGTGTGGTCTGTTTACACACGCGCTCTTCACATTGGCACACATCTTTTATAAAACTTCGATTTCTTACGTCACTCATGCAATCGGAAACAATTTTAAATTCTATATATGCAATGGAAAATAATTCCGGGAATAAAATCTGTCAAACTGTTGTGGGCTATTATGTGTGAGTGCCAGTATTGAAATAATTAATCCTAACCAACATGGCTTTCTGAGGGGAAGAAGAAACATTCAAACAAATCTGTCTAACTTTAGTCAGCCTTTTGTTAATTGTCTTGAGTAAGGCTGTGAAGCCTGCTACATTTACAATGACTTCTCCAGTGTTACTGTTGAAATAACACCCATTACGTTTTATGATCTGGCTACTATTTAATAATGGCGGCAAGTTTAGAGAACCATACCATTCAGTAAATTGACGGCACACTCTGGAGTACCGCAATGTAACCTTTGTGGTCCACTTCTCTTCATCCTATTCATTAATTATGATTCTCATATTATTACAAATTATTTAATCCCTATCAAAACTAGCAATTTAAATAAGATGGATATGGATAATGTGAACGTAAAATGTTGATTACCTCGCAAATGAGGTAATGCTTGCTAAAGTCTATAAAGGGGAATTTGCATTTTTCATACAACTTTAGGTCTGTCACCTCCCGACATGAGAGATGTCTTAAACGATTCATTATGATACTCTGAGCATATTTATTAACAATGTGGTAACGCGTGTAGCTTGAGCGACTTTATTGGATAAAAAAGTGGATTTTTATCTCGCGATTGTGCGTGCATAGTGGGAAATATCTTCCTATGAGAAAAATGTTCACAGCAGAGCACTAATGGCCATGGAAGAAAGAACTGCAAAAGCATGCGAAATGTAGTAGCTGGGGTGTATGTGATCCAACTGGATGAAAATGGGTTTTCCGGTGGGAAGAACATCCCGAGAAAATTTTCTAAACCGGGAAAAAAGGACACCCCCGATAGTACTCGGCGAAAGCTTTAATATATATAACAGCCGGTGGTGGAAACCGTCCTTCCCTCGCCGGGGGCTCCTACCCCCACCCCAAAAGTATAAAGAGAAAAATTTACTTCTACGAATTGTAGAAATAATAGAGACAATGTTTTCTCTGTACTGACAAACAGTGTTCACAATTCTGGAATTTGTCGTCCAACGTGTTGGAGCAAATTGTGGAAACTTTATTCTACCATGGTCGAAGAAGGCCTGAGTCCTCTTTGAAAAATGTACAAAAAAAATTAAAACTGCAAATGCCTCAGTTATCGAGCTTAAATTTGAATTCTTGAAAAATTTGTAGTTTTATCCTTCATCCTGTAAAGTATTAACTACACAAGGGCATAGATGTTTCCCTTCTAAAATATGACCCGTTAATAGTTCTTTAAAATATTAAAAGAATAACTTCAATATCTGCTTCCGTTCAACAGTTATAAATATTTTTATATTATGCAAAAAGTAAAAAGCTCAATTTCCAGAACACAATAAGTGTTACACTTTTTCACTTTTCACATAACACAAAAATGTTAAGAAGTTTTGAACAAAAGCATATTTTGGGGCAATTATTTTTCTTTTGTTTTTAAAGAACTATTAACGGGTCATATTTAAAAGGAAAAAAGTTACGGCCTTGTGTAAACACTTTACACGATGAAAGATAAAACTGAATTTGTATGACATCTTTTCAAGAATTCAAGTTTAAGGCTCGATAACTGAAGACATATAATCACAAATTGTAACACGTTGAATATCGTAATAAAGCATGAAAGATCTTCTGTAGAGCCAGTGTCCAAAATTGATCGGGCGATATCCGTGAAAGGACTTCTGAGCATTTAAGTGTCTGCACTTCCTTCGAGCAACGAAAACTTTTCAAACGTATATTTGAGGTAGAAGGACTGATTTAACGGAGGGAGCCCTCAGCAAAAGCTAGGATGTTCAGACGTCGTTCCCACTCTAAAGAATCCATCCTAACGCATGTAATGCACAGAAATAATGATGGTAGAGCTAAATGGATTGGACACCCTCGCATAAAATTAAAAGTTATTTTGATTTTTGCATGTCCGTCTGTCCGTCCGTACGTCCGTCCGTCCGTGCGCACGATAACTCGAGGACGTGTTCACTTAGAAAGCTGAAATTGCACACGGACATTACAAAAAAAAAGTAAAATTAAGTTCGAAAATGAGACAAATCGGGCAACTCCTTCGTGGGGTTGCCATACAAAAATTTCGTTTTCCACTATATATTTGGACACTACCTGAGAACACGTCGACATAGAAAGCTGAAATGCTGTACACTGTGTTTTCATACTAATAGCAAATAAAATGTCAAAAATGGACTAAATCGGGCAGCCCCTTCTTGGTGTTGCCATATAATTTTTTTGTTTTTTACATATACTTTGAAAACGAGCAGTCCTAGACATTTTTCTTGTACTAAAGGCTTCTTCGGAATAAAAATCCTATAAAATTGGTTATAATCATTTTTTCTGTCCGACGAGCCGTTCTAGAAATATATGCTAGGAACCAATGCAAAAAATCAAAATTGCTCAAATGGGTGACCATACGAAATTTCATACAGGCATTCATCTAGGCTATCATAAGAATTGGTCAGCTTTTTCACTTGATTTTTTTAAATAATGGCACATCTCAAAAAAGGTGGAAAATCTGATGAATATGGTCAAAATGTACCACATCCTTATAATGATCTCTAAAGCCCTATTATGAAATTTGTTTTGGATCCGGGACTGAACTCATTATATAATTTTCTTCAAGATAGTGGTGCTTTTCCATGATCACTCGATGAGCAGTTCCATGAGTTGTTACATTATTTTCTTGTTGACATAATGAAAATACTCACTGATACATTCATCAGTCAATTCATAATGAAATAATGGAAATGCTCTCTACTTTTCTCATCAGTATGATATCACTTGATCATTTTATTTTAAATCTGCTTGACCTGATTTTGAGTACATTTTCTATTTTGATGACGAGTGATAGCTCAGTGGATAGAAAGGGGATTTGTTCAAAGTTTTAAACGATCTTCAGGGTACCGACCGTACAAGGAAACTATCTCTTGAAAGTTTCAGTATAATATATTTTTCCTATTAAATCTTACTGGTAAAATTAATTTACAAAATACCTCTACAGCACTTTACACAACTTTCTTAAGCGAACAATAGTTTCAACTTACGCGTCAGAAGCAAAAACTTGGGGATACCGTCTCTTTGCATCAGACGGCAGGAAGGATATGGTGAAAGGATTAGCGGATATGAGGAGAGTGGCGGAGGTGCCAATGTGTGTCGCCCTTAAGCTTCCGCAGATTGTATGCTGGAGGTAAAACAGAAGATGGTATATTGTTCTACATTCGCTCTGTTCGGCATAAAAGTAATTTGAAGGGTAAAAGGATGTGCGCGGTTTGCAGCGCGACTATTGCGTGCAGGAATCATTCTACAAGGGATTAGACTAGATATTTCATCAGAACATTGACCATGCATGTAGCGATAAAGGAGGGAAAGGCATCCAACATTGCGGCGAGTGAGTCGATATGACAAGTTATTGCCACATCACCAATGAGCTTGAAGGCTCTCTGCTGGATAATGTCTAATGAAGCTAAGGCTGTGCGAAGCTAGCCTTAGCCCATATATGGGAATTGTATTCCATTCTAGGTCTAATGTAGCACTTGTAAAGAAACGCTAGATTTGACGGGCTGAGATATTTCTTACACCTTTTCAGAAATCCAGGACATTTCGATAATTCTTTGGCAGAGAAGAAGTGATCTGTCGAGTTTAACTGGAATCAGAAATCAAAGCCCTGTCAATAGAAATGGGAGTGGTTTAGTTATGGTCTTGTTTTAATGAGATGAGTCTTAGCTGCATTGAATCCGATGCGATTCGCTTTGCCTCAAGCGAGGATATCGTTAAGATCGTTATTCAATGATCTAATTATGCATTAACACTGGATTCTGCCTGGAGTCCAAAATAGTGTCAAAGGAATAAGCGAAAGCAAGGGTACTGTCATCAGCGAAGCTATGGATGGGATTGAAAAAAGGGAAAGCAGATCATTAATGAAAATTAAAAAGAGAGTTGGATAGATAACAGAGCATTGAGGCACACCGGCATTTATCGGATGAGGTTAGGATGTAACGCCATCTAATACAACACGCATTTGACGACTAAACAGTGAACTTTCAATCCATAATAAAAGAGGAGGGAAGAGACCAAGTGCTTTAAGTTCGGCTAGAAGGGCTTGATGCCAGACTCTATCAAAGACCTATAAAATATCTAGGCCAACGATTTTGGACTCACCAAAATTGTGGAGACTACGGTTCCAACATTCCGTCAGAAAATCAGCAAATCTCCAGATGAGCGTCCAGCTCGGTAGCCATGTTGGCGTTCGTTGACGAGATGATTAGTTTCTAGATACTTCATTAATTTGGAGTTAATGATAGATTCAAAGACCTTTGAAAGAATAGAAGTTATTGCAATTGGTCTATGATTTGAGGGATCCCCTCTCCTTTCTAAGCTGAACGTGAGCTAGTTTCCAAGCAGTTGGAAAAATACCTGTCGAATAAGACAAGTAGATTAGTATGCGTAGAGGCTTAGCCAAGGATGAGGCAAAGCTTTTAATTGACAAGGGCGAGAAACCATCATGACCTGCGGCTTTGGAGACGTTGATCTCCTTAACGACCTTGAATACATCTCTCGTACACATCCACACGGGAGATGCAAAACATGTGTTTGTGAAGTGGGTGGAAGACGAGAATTTCCATGCAGTCTTGAAGACTTCTTTCAGTTCTGGACATGGATGCAATTAATAGGCGCGAAAGGCAGGCTCTTTAGCTTTTATAGCTTGGTTGCACTTGTCGTTAAACCAAGAGCGGTTTTGCTGTCGTTGAGATCTGCTGTAAAAATTCGAAATTTATTCACGCATGCCAAGGCTTAGTATGCTATTAAAATCTTATGTGCATTCATCAACATCGTGGAAATTCACATGAATTTTGAATATGGAAACGTTCATGGTATGCTCATCGAACCCCCTTTCTCGCTCGGGAGAATCGTATGTAAACTATCACTGTTGCATCTAGAAATTGCGAATATATGTGTAATTCTCTCTGCTTTTGAATGCGGGTAAAGTTCCGTTGAGTCTTTTGATGAGCCTTTCGATGAGCATACCATGAGCGTTTTCATATTCAAAATTCATGTGAATTTGCACCAACTTACATATGATGAATTGTGTGTTGTATTGATTAAAAAACCAGTAAATTTTTCTTTACTTCTGACGCGTAGCTGAAAATAGCGTTCGTTTAACAAATTTGTGTAAAGTGTTGTGAAGTGAATTCTGCAACGTGAAAGTATTTCTAATTTTAAATATCTATAAATAGATAGGTTTCTTTTCTAGTTCTTCAGAGTACCATGAGGATGATTTCAAACTTTGAACAAATCCCCTTTCTATCCACTGAGCTATCAATGGTCATCAAAATAGAAAATGTACTCAAAATCTGGACATGCAGATGTAAAATAAAAAAATAAAAAATTGGAAATTTTTCGTGTTTTCAAGAAAGAAACAAATAATGTCTTATACTTATGTCTTTTGCATGAATGGTGGGGTAAAACAACTTACTTATGATTGTAGTGCGACAAGTATAGACAACGAGTTAGAAAGAAAAATTGAGTGAACGTAGGATTACCCGAATGATAAAACCTTCTTGAATACCTTCAAAATCCTTTCAAACTATTTATAACAATGTACATCGGGTCATACTACCCTAATTTTTTTAGAAAAAGATAAGTATCGCTTTGGAGCGCGTGCTGAAAGGAGATGTAAAATTTCTGTCAACTAAAATTCCCATTTCTCCCGAAAATATCAGAGAATTCAGCATGAGTTTCTCCCACTTAATCTCTTCAGAGCAAAACGAATGAAAACAGAAGTACGTGCAGTTCAAATATCACAGGATTATAGCAATAAACATTGGGGTAATTCTCTCAATATTTCAGAAAAACCTATTCCACAAAAGCGCGGGAACTTTTATGAGAGTAAAATCTAAAAACTCCGCCTCTTTTCATTTATTTATGGAAATGAGTCATTTGCCATTCTGTTTCTTTGCATGTAATCTGCGCTTTCACAGTTTTTATTTATTATATATTATTGTGTGCCGATATATTGGCCGGGCCGCAAAAGTTTTCGTTGCGGCCCTCAGTTTGACACCCCTGATGTAAAGTAACAACTACACACTGCAATGCTTGAAACTAGAATGTTCACGTGACTCATAATGCCAATAAAAATACGTGCTGCCTCAAGAGCTGCCAATAAGTTACTTGCGACAGAGGCAGCATACTGACCCATCTAAGCAGTCTCATAGTTTCAAAATTTAATAGAAGAGCTTGTATTCTCTGTACCGTGGTGCGACACCCAACAGATGTCATGTCATAGGGGATATTCTACACTGTAAAATATGTGCACAATTGTTGCCACAAATCTTAGGTATTTTTCCCTAAAATGTAGGGAATATTCTTAAAAATGTAGGTCCCTACATTTTAGGGAAAAATACATAAGCCTTGTGGCAACAATTGTGCACATTTTTTAGAGTGTAGTCGGACCGGATTGTCTGAGGTCGGTTACACATGCGACCATAACAACAACTTGATTTTTAAAAAAAATAATTATATTTGCAATTTGTGTGACCTCCTTCATTGAACTTCTATGTTAGTCGATCAGAGATAACCATAGTGATGAAACCCCTTTGAGCGCTGAGTCGAAAGGCTCAATTTTTTAGTTACATTTTAAATTTTCGTTGGTTCACAGTAGATTTGAATGTTTTAATTTTCGAAAACTACTAAAATATGCGACTAAATGATTCAATTTCGAGCTAAACTTATAATCCGCGTCAGTGCCCTCTTGAAAATTCTATTTTGAATTACTAAACTTTTGATTTTCTGAAATTTTACTTCACATTTTAGTAACACATGTTCGAAAAACTGCTACCACTAGAAAGTTGATTAATAAATTAAAAATATGGTCAATAGTCTTTCTTGAAAACAAACGTTTTTCTTATTAGGTATCTAAATAAAAAAGTTACAATCACTTCTCAAACGAATCGAGTAAATTAGTGGCATATTGTATGCCAAAGTTAGCGACAAAAATCATGAACCGTTTACCAATGTCTTATGTACACAATAATCACAGACAGTTATGTATTTAATTTACGATGGTAGTACATCCATATTTCGGAGCAGTTATTCCATTTGAAGCTGTGCCATATTCCAATCACGGGGCAAACTAGTTATATAATACAAATTTTGACGAGCGTCATAATCCATAATCTTTGAGTCACTTCACTAATCTTTCCAGTTTTTACAGGCACACATATATAGTGAGTGCATTTGAACAGGACTTAGATCGGATCAATCTGCAATAGTGCCCACTAACATCCCACAAATCTACGCTGCAATTTCAATTGCAATCAACTTAAGTATCTAGTATACTCTACTAAAGGCAACTCCTTCCTTATTCCTGGGGGTATCTTCCGAAGCCATTAGAATAATTCTCGTTTTGTACAGCCCCCTGCCAGCTGCGACTGGAAGTATCTCTGTTTGGATTTATCTCATTACTTACTTAAAACCTATTACTGTCAGCTTACGTTAAAAATCGATGTGTTGAGGTGATGGCGGCAAAAGATCAAAGGAAACCACCGCGTTGTTAGTGCGGTAATTATCTCCGGTCAGAGCATTAAAATCATTGTTCCTCCACTTCCACTCTATCTTCATCTTCGTGTTTGGCCTTTTAGGTTTCCTCCTTATTGGAAGTTGTTGGCTGGAGCCCTTTATTCCGCGCCAGTTGACGACGGTTTCTCTTGTAATCACATCAGTTTCGTCGCTTTTAAAATATCTGCGCACTCCTAAAGGAAATTAATGCGCAGGTTATGCCGATTACATGCAGATATTCCACGCGCATGCCTGCTTTATTGAGTACCGATTTGATAGGGCCCCTGAACAGCATAGTATTCACAATATAACTGTCAATATTGATTATAGTTAACTTCCCAGCTAATAACGTTCTTTCAGCTTCTTATCCAGCTCTTGTGAATATTTCATTAACTGGCCACATAAGTTGAGTGCCATGGCGTTCGTGTACATGTACATATAAGTGAAGATGAAGTAATAATTTCTGTTAATTTTTACGGAATATTAATTACTGTATTTGACAAACTTCTTATTCTCTCATATTCTCGTATATCAAGGAGAACATTAGATGTCCAGAATTGACAGCCACAGTTAAAAGTAAACTTTTAAAAATATTTGCTTTCTTGTGAAGAAACAGAAATCACCGGGGGCTAAAAGCTTTATTTATTTTTCAAATTTATGAGAGAAACTGGTTTCAACAACGCTAAAAACATTCTCATGGCTTCGTGATTTTAGGCGTCATTAAGTCTGAAATTATGCTCATAAATGACTCATCGGTCTCTCTTTGATTTGTTTCATTTGGCCCCTGTTTGGTCTAAAGATTCCAAAGGCTGAACAAAAAGAAGACAAACAAGCCCTCCAAGTCTGTGGGTGATAACCGAAAACATGAATACGTGGGAAAGGCGGCACTCTTTTACCATTATCCTGGCTATTTATGATAGACCCTGTCTAGCCGGTTTATTCAAGCGCAAGGTGTCCAAGAAGTCAGCAGCCCTCGATAATTATTATCCTTTTGACTTTCTAAAAGACTGAAGAATAGACGTCTATGATTAGGTATATCTCATTAAACCACAGGGTAAAGTGCTCGGAAAAAGCCAATTAAAGAAATTTCCCTCAAGATCTCTTATCGTGCTAAAATCCACACTCATGTCTTATTATCTTTGAGAAGTCATCAAATATTTGTCGATCCTAGGTGGATAGTGTGTGCTCTCTACCTGCTTCCGAAAATTCCGCTTAATTTATGACCTTCAGCTGTAATAGCCTCGGGACATACTAATTAGTTAGCACCTCTCCATTGTTACGGTTTAGACTTGACCGTGTGCAGAAGGAGCATTGAAAGATTATTATTTTCCGTGATGGACCGGGACACCTTTGATTATGGAGCGGTCACTACAGAGCTTAGTGATCTCCGATTTTTTTTCTTCTAATAAAAACAAATTGGTCGGTGGATCATAATTGGCACTTCTGGCCTTGTATGTATTAAATGATCAATCTGATGAAGAGGGTGAGGAGGCAACACTAAAACTAAAACATAAATGGTTCCGCGGCATTAAGCAGGTGATGGAGATTAGTTCTTACAATTTAATGTATATAAAGGCTCCTTTACAATCAAATCGACTGTTAGAAAGACTAACGATGATCGTTTTTTAATTGCAGCTATTTATTGGGAATTGCCAAAATAGCAGAAATCAGGAGAAATATTTTTTGTTGTTGTAATTTTTTTTCAATTAAATTATAGTCATACTGCGGTATAGTATTAAGGTCTCCAGCCTTATTTGTTTTAATGAAATGGATATATATATGATAATCAGATGGTGTTTTACCTCTATATAAAATTCTTATAGAATTTTACGCGAATCAATCGTAGTTCTACTTTCAAATAACTGACTTTCAAACCAAATTCGAGCAATTCTCAAACTAAGGGGAGTTTTGAAGAAAAATTGGAACTGCTCTTACCTCTGAGCTATCGAGACAAATGCCTTTATCTCTCTCTGGTATTTCTCAATTTTTCTAGCCTATTAATCCACATTTGCTTCCAGCTGGCATTAACCAGTAATGATGAAAGTACATAAACAAATTGTCAACTTTTGTAATTTGAATATAAATAAAAGAACATACAATGAGGTTTTGTCTGAATCTTGTGTAGTGTGTTGGCAAAGTTAACCTAATAAGAATTTAAGAAACAGGAGAACAAAATTAGGGGAAAAAATCGTTATATGCCTTTACTTTTGTCCTTTGCATGAGTTCGACTGAGGCAACGAATTCAAAACGGAAATTGAGAGTACGCAGGATTACTTGAATGATAAAATCTTCTTGAATACGTTTAAAATTAGTTTTTTGTATTTAAATTTCATTTTCAGTCTTTCGTAGGCCCTAGGCAGAGTGCCTACTGCACCTAATGAAGTTACAACAATTTCCTCACATCCAATAATAAGTTCAAAGAACTTTCCTCCATGATGGGTATATTCAATGCATGCGCGCGAAATTATTTAGTGACCCACGCATCTTTTTTAAGTTTATTAATATGAAGAAAAAAAGACAACTAACCCAAAACTATGAGGCGCAAAGATTTTCCTAGTGATGACATGCCTAAAATTTGTAATATTTTGCTTCATTTTTGGACAATGCATGTGCTTCGTCAAATTGTTAACTTCGAAATAGCAATTTCAGTCATATGAACGACTCTCATAACGTTTCATTCACTATCCCTTCAATTACACAAGAGGATATACTCGTTCATATTAATGGGATTTCAAATGACTTCACAACGAGTCCTGATGGGATCCTTTCAGCCTTTGTGAAGTCATGTTACCTCCCCCTGGCAGCCCCGCTGAGAATTATTTACCAAAATCGCTCGATAGAGGTAGTTTTCCGCAGCTCATGTAATATTCTTTTATAATGCCTATCCACAAAAAAGGTAGTAAACACAAGTTGCTAACTATAGGCCTATTGCAAAATTATCTTGCATGCCCAACTTACTCGAATATATCATTATTCTCAGCTAGCAATTTCCTGCAAGGATTTGCTCTCTTCAAACCAGCATGGGCTTATTTCGGGCAAGTCGAAAATTACTAACTTGTTGGAATTTGTCAAAAGGCTACCAGAAAGATTGTATTTATACAGACTCTGATAAAATATTCCACATGTTAGCTCACTCCGTAATACTGTTTAAAATGGAAAAGTATGAGTTTCCCCCACCATTTCTAAAATGGATGGAGTCTTATTTAGATAAAAGAACATACCAAACCTATTTCCGCCATTCCATCTCTAGAGTCTTGAAAGCTTCGTCTGACGTACATCAAGGACCGTTGTTCTTTATTCTATTTATTCACGCAATCGTCTCTGTTGTAAGAGCCTGCAAAGTCTTGATAAAATCTGTAAATGATTGTTAACAGATTCAGGGTGACCTTCACAAAGGGGAATACCCACTTTTCATACAACTTTAGTCCCAACACCTCCAGACATGACAGATGTCTTAATCAATGCATTATGTTATCCTGAATATATTTTATTAACAATGTTTATATTTCAATTAAGCGGGGGAAAACTTGAGCGACTTTCTCGGGTTAAAAACTGAGCTTTCTGCTTCTCAAGTTTGTGCGGAATTGGTGCATCGTGGAGAATGACTTCACTAATGGCCGTGAAAGAAATAATTGGGGTTGTATGTGACCCAAGTGTTAGAAAATGGGGTTTCCGGCGGCAAGAACGTCCCGCGAAAGTATTCTGAATCGCGAAAAATATACACTCCCGATAGTACTCGGGGAGACCTTTAATTCGATATGCATCATGTATGTATTGAAACCAGCTCCTACCTCCGCCCTAAAAAATGCAAAGAAAATGTTTGTTCTACAAATTGTAGCTGGTAATAGGCTAAGGCGAACAGTGAAGCTCGTTTTCCGATCGGACATAACCCTACCGAGTTAGAGCCGATTTAATGTGCGAAAAATCTAGTAGCTCAGTTCGAATAAAAAAGAGGGAAATACTTACTAAAAAAGTGAAAAAGTGATAAACAGCTACTTAAGCCTCCGAGTGTAGGAGGGTGGGTACTCAAACTTCTTCTCAGGACCTAGATTTTCCAAAATGTACCAGATAAAACCTTGACACCCCTCCCCAGCTTTCCCCAACTAGATAGAAATAAACATTTTTAATAACAAATCTTCAGAGTATCATAATGCATCATTTAAGATATCTCTCATGTCTTGAGGTGTCGGGCCAAAAATGGGCATTCCCCTTTTACGATTGGTGCAAGAGCATTAATTTGGTACCGACAAATGTGAGGTTTTTACTCTTCATAGGATTCAGACACCAATTACTTATGACTATATATGTTCCCGGATTCCTGGATTCGCCATCTGGGCTCTGTCTGTGACTTGGGTGTCAGATGTGATCACAGATTGAATTTCGTCACCCATATAAACTTCATGGTATCAAAGAGTAGTTCTATGTTGAGTTTTATAAAACATTGGTCTCGAGACTTTTCGAATCCTACCATAACATTGCGTTTGTACACTTGCTTTGTGAGACCCCTTCTTGAATACGCTAGCCAGGTCTGGTCTCTAACTTTTCTGCATGAAGTCTTACACCCAAATACTGATTCTCCGTTGTTACTTAACAAAATCTGTTTCCGTGATAGTAGGCACAATTTGAGAGGGCTACCTCTTTTGTATGTTAGCTCCTCGAGATCTAACTTTACCATGTACGATCCTATTAATCGCACGTAGATTATTGTTAATAATATGGCTGAGCATTTTGTTGTTCACATTTCTAAGCATGTTTAAAAAAAAAATCTATATAATATTTAACTTATTTATTTAATATTTTTTTTGTTCTATGTTGCATTGCATGCTCCCGCTCGCAAGAACAGTCCCCTAGCTGTGTAGCGCGCAGCGGGAGTGAGAGCCGCAATTGCAAAAAATGGCTTTTACTCTGGAGCATTTTAGGAGCCGCGAGCAGTGCCATCTCTACGCATAGGCCCGTTGGGTGTGGACTCAGGGCTACTCGATCTATGGGCCTCCTAGTCAGAGCTGGGCAATACTTAAGTAAAAAACACTTAAGTACTACTTAAAGTACATTTTCGTTACTTAAGACTTATTTTTCTACTTTTGAAATGCCCTACGTAGTACTTGAACTAGTACTTACTTCTATTTACTTGTACTTAAAACTTAGTTTTGTACTTAAGTACTAAGATTTTTATTTAAGTATTTCTGAGTCTATTAAATACTTACAAATATCTAACTCTTCGTAGAAAAGCAAACACAATCTCTAGCGCAACTCCTTTTTTGTTAAGTTTTAAAGTACGCAAATAACTGTTAAAGCATGTGCCGGACTTACGCGTCAAAGCAGAACCTTAGATAAACTAATAACATACAAACAAGACTGGGCAAGTAGAACAAAAACCAGTAACGTCTCGCTCGAATATGAAATCGACGATGCATCGACTTGATGACATAACCAAGGGTAAGCAAGCAATGCCTCACTTCAATATCAAATCAACGATGCCTGGACCTGATGTAGGGAAGGCCTCAATTTTTTCTTTGAAATTTACTGGAAATTTTTTCCTTAGAATATTTATGCATTATTGGAGGCGACCATGGGTGCTTGGGAGGACCTCTAATCGCTTTTATGAGAGTAGCAATGAAAGGTGAAAGTGCAGCGCCGAAAATTAAAAAAAACTATAAATAGTAACCACTGCTTACTATACATATTATAGTTTTCAAAAGATATTTTATATTAATATCTATTAACTGAACTCTATAAACTTCATTATATTACTGCCAACGAACAAAGATTATAAAAAAGTACCAAAAGTACTTCATAAAGTACTCAGTACTTTTTTAGACTTAGTACTTAGTTACAAGTACTTTTCATATACATGCGGTACTAGTACTAACACTGAAGTACTCAGGCCATCGGTGCTTGTACTTAAGTAGTTTTTCTTTGGTACTTGCCCAGCTCTGCTCCTGGTAGCACTTGCGATAGTAGCCCTTCAACCAGTAAGACAAGTTAGTTTAATTATTAGAGTTTGGCTACTGAAAGTAGACCATGGAATTTTTTCTAAATTTTATAAATATAAAGAAAATGTTATTGTCATTATAGTACAGTGTCAGTGTTCACAGTCCCAGTATTTTTTAAATTTCCCGCATTTTTTCATGGTTCACTTTCAGTAGTCACACTCTTTTTACTAATGCGAGAAAATGTATATACTGCTGATTCATGTAAACATAACATGTACAGGCAACTCTGCCTGGTTAGGGTTATTCCGCTACATAATTTGATTACGAGAAAGCTAAACCCATTCGCTCGATGGAGGCCTTTAAATACGACATTCGGATGGGGACTCCCCTCGCGCGACTTTACCATAACTTTCTTCTCGGGACTGAAAATCAGTTTACTCGACTTTCCCGTGTTGTGTTTGTGATTGTATTTTACGTTATTATTCTTGTCGATAACTCAAAGTAGTTTTTTAAAAATAGCTTCTGTTAGAGGGCCCCCATGACCTAAAGTGCCATAGACCCCGAATTGACTAAAGACGGCCTTGGCGGCGAGCCAAGTCGTAAACCACCCGGTAATTCGAGTTATCATTAGACTTATTTATGTATGAGAGCAAGATGGAAAACTAAGATGTCTAAACACCTCTGAAATCCAAAAATTCTCATCAACAGTATTCGAATGATTTTATGTCTGATTAACAATGTTTTGCTCCAATTATATGAAAATAAGAACTTTGTTATATTAGCTACTACTGCGGTGAAGATAATCAACTTACTCCTTCCATGTTTTTTTGCCTTTCACGAAAATCTATCACCAACCTAAATATTGTCCTCCTGATTCAGGTTACCAGGTTCCCTGTCCGAGTGTACCTAAAACAGACCAGAAGAGTTTCTTCTAATATTTAGCCACGCAGTACTATGACCACGAAGATGCGAAAGCTACTTTGAGAAGCAAACGTTTAACATAAAATTGTTAACTGCATCCTAACTGTTATAATAGCTCAGATAAATAATTGTGTTATGTTAATAGTTATTATAACAAGACGAAGACTGAGCTTAGAGTCCAATCTACACTTTCGCTGGAGAGGACGAGTGTTCAATTACTCGAGAAATGTCTAGATGGGACCAGGCGGGAATACCATCACCGAGCAAATACAGGGAGTATGACTTTGTTGAACACATACGGCAATGCCAACATTAGAAGCAGCCAGTATAAAAAATTATAGAGAAGATCCTATTTCGTCGTATTGCGAGTACTTGAAATGAATTGATTACCATTGCACAGATAATCAGAAGTATTGGACGGCTTTGCGGAAGATCATATAAAAATACAAATACAAGAACAAGGCTGGGAAGTTCATAAAATATGGCTGAGCAATGTCGTAATGGTTCCTTTAAACAAATAATGGAACAAAACCACCCAACCTAAAAAAAACCAAATGTGAAAAATTTTAGAAAAGGTACACAGTGTGTGTGTAGGAATTTAATAATTTTATTTATGAAAAATTATTGGAGGTGTATGCGATCTTCAGCAGAAATGGCTCGTCTGGCGGCTCCTTTGAGAAGACGCTCTTATTTTTAGTGAGCCAAAAATGAACGATTTTCAACTCATATAAGCAGGTTCACTGGGCGGTAAATCTCAAACGCTGAAATACGGGCATTCTCTCCACTTAGTCATGCTAATCATATTCCTTAGACTGTTTCGCGTCTACCACACCTCAGCGCTCAACTACTTTGGTTTGTCATTTTGTCTCAGGTCTCCAGATCTTATGCAAAAGCGTCCATTTGTTTTGAATCGGTTATTATTTACCGAAATCGCAGCCCTACCTTGCCTAATAATGATCCGTGCCGTTAAGCTCTCCGTCCGCCCGACACCGGTACAGGTATACGTTAACGTGCACATGATAGCTGCATAACTGAAAAGATAATTGCTTGTATCTACCCGACGCGGCCTCATTGAAGTGCCCCGGTAATGGATATATCGCCTTAATTTGAAGCTATCAAATCTACTTAGGCGGTCGCTTGTTAGGCCATCTCACTTGGCGGTCGCATTTCATCAAAATGTATGATTTGACATTTTCGTCGAGCGCACCTTCACGCCGCGGTGAAGCTCCCGACAAGTTTGGGTTTGCGTGAGAGAAAATTCTTCGATCATCGGTAATTGCGGGCTAAGTGCTTCGGTCCTTCTTTGCGGGACCCCATTTGGAGTCCCTTTCCTCTTCCAGTATATGTTATTTGTGGCAATAGAAAAACAACTGAGTCCTATTATCTAGCGGATGAAATAAATCTGACGCGGCGATAAAAAGAGCCCCACTAATCTGTGCTCAACGCATCGGCCGATTTGTTCCCACATTTTTCCGAGTTTCTCGCTTCAATGAAATTTTCTGGTAATGAAAAATTTGTCACTGCTCACCACTCTACTCTGGTCAATGGTTTTGGCGTCTGCTTTTTGCTGAGTCCGATGCGGAAATACCACGGAGAAAATGGTCAATTCACACAGTTTGAAGTCTTATTTACTGCTTATGGGTCATTTTCCAGTTCACCACTCTGCTGGAGTAGAAAAAGTGAAAAAGATTCGGTTGAAGGCATGAGAGCTTTTTCTGCAAAGTAGACTCATTGATTAGACAATTGGATTCAACGGTAATTTAGCGTGCTTGAAAGTACTTGGAAAGAAGCAGAATGGTTGGTTGGGTTCTGGTATTATACCTACGTGAAAATAACATATTTTGTGTCATTTAATAAGAAAAACCGTTGTGTGAGTAATCACTGCCAAGTGCTGAAAAAAAAGTGAAGAGCAAGATAAACATCTCACTTCACTTACGCGAAAAAAAAAAATTTGCTAAAGGGTAGTGAAAAATTCGGTAGATCGCTATTCTGAATTATTAACTAATAAGAAAAGATCTTCTGGCATGCTTCACAAATTTTAAAGTTTGGGTACATGTGAACAGTACCTTTTGTAGAGATTTAAAAAATGTTTGGTGGTTGGTTAAACAGAACCTGGGAATGATGATACTGACCAGTGGCGTATTTACAGGGGGGCGTAGGGTGCCTGGACCCCCCTATTAACTTTTTATAGTCACAATAATGCACATAACATTATTTATTTCAATATTTAATATTTACTCGTAACATAAAAACAATAACACTATATTTCTTTCGATTTGGCTATTATTATATACACCACAAGTCCCAGACAATTTCAGATATTATTCCTAAATACGCCACTGGTACTGACCGAACTTTTTTCGATTCGAACACGTATTGGGTTTTGGAACTTACAACTTTGCGCACGAGCGATAATTTTATGTAGTAAAAGAAATGAGCCGATACGTCATCAAGGAATGATGTGGTAGAATATATATATTTGCCCGTTTCTAATCTCAAATAAACTCCTCAAGAGCCCGGGAATGTCTCTGATAAAACCTGCCAGGAAGTTTCCAGTCCTTAACTTCCTAAAGATCCCAAAACATATCCAATCCTTACTCCCTCCCAGTCCCTCCCAAATTTAATAACAAACTCTTGCTAGAAATTCATTTATTACAGCTGATGTGGTACAGCAGCTGTAGGAAAAAGAACCAACAACAACACGAGAAGTGATCAAAAACCAAACCAAGAATCAAAAAGAAGAAAGGAGAAGACATTGAATCGAACTGAGGGCCAAAGATAAGCCCCAATGCCCTAAACAAGACAAGCCGAAGGATGTGAAAAATCATCCAAATGAATCTAAGGAGGACAAAGATGAATCTTGAAAGGCGTAAAAAGAACTTGGCTTGACTTGACCCATTTTCCCAAGTAAACCAAATTTCAGATATTCTGCAATACGAAGATGGCTTTAACATAATAATACAGCTGAAGCTTAATAAATGTTTCGAAATCCTTTCAAAGATCAGAAAAAATTCAGAGAAAAATCTAAATTCACACTTCTTTGAAGACACTCTCTGCATTTTAATAGTTTTCTGAATACCATTCGAAAACTTGAAAAATTCCTGAAAAGTGGGGATTTCTTTTTCGCTCTGGTGTGCTTGTTTTTCCTCCATAACTGTCTACACTCCTTAATCGAATAAAGAACCATTCCTGAAAATCATTGAATGAGGGGCAATGGAATCGCTTGATTTACATATTTTGGGTGTGTAAATAAAAAAACCAATTAAGTATTTCGTCTAGAAAGAGGTTGTCATTTCTTCTTAGGCATTTATTGGACAATTTTTCCGCAGAATTTTTACACGATATTGCTGGTGAATTAAATCGAATTTTTTTGTTTTTCCTATTACAATATTTCGATTAATACTAAAAAAATGCTAGTAATGAAAAAAAATCTTTTAGATAAGAACAACCAAAAATGGGTGAATGTTGCAAATAAAAATTTCGAATTCTTATCAAGTATATAGGCAGAGCTCAGACTTCGTAATATTGCACAAATTTATGTATAAAACTCCGAATATTTTGATCTATATACGTAAGTAAACTGTGTTCTGCAGTTCCGAGTTGAAAGCTTCAATTCGTGGCTCCTAAACGAAAGACACAATTACATAAATATGTACATTTATCATGCAAAACAGAGTTAAATAAAATTTATAATCTGAAAATTTGTTTGTGGTCTGTTTTTGACCAGCAAAAGGAATAAATTCCATTTACTTTCGACACAGGTTCTCACCTTTGGTCAGCGGTTTGAGCGTTCTAGAAACTACGATTTCTCGAAACCTGCAAAATAAGCATTTTTTTCAACTTTGACCTACCTCCTCATTGCATCATGTTTGAAAAGAGGAAGAAGTCTCAAGGGGCCAAATAAGGCCGGTATTCCATCAATTCAAGATGAAATCAATCCAAAGAAAGCTTTCTATAACCAAGTGCTTATCCTGTATAAAATGTTAACCATTTTAGTTATCTCGCATGTCCTCACTCAACGGTAATCCAACATCATGAACTTCAATGACCATATCCGCTGTTGTAATCTTATTCTTATTGTGCTTATATGACCAAAACGAAATTCAGCGAACCAGTTTTAATAGACACCAATTTAGGTGTTTTTAATATGTAGTAAAAACGAAACCCAAGTTTATACACTTTCGAATGCTGCAAAATAATTTCCATCTGACGGATCTACTTGCAAGATGACGATGTGAAAAATAGAATTACTTCCTTGAAGCGATCGCCATCAATTTTCGAAATCATTGATTCTGTTCTGGTGAGATGGGTCAGTATGCTGACTCTGCCGCACGAATAGACTGATGACAGCTCGCAAAAAGCACTGTATACTTACGAACAAGTATGACTATCCGGCACCATAGACTCGCCATTTTCTCTGTTAATCGATTCGCGTGACGCGTTTCGTAAAAAGTAAAAAAATATAAAGTTTAATATTTATGTAAATTTATTCAACTGGATTCATTTAAAATAAGTATCATTTTACTTTCTAAACAGAAAGATAAATTGAAGGAAGATTATTAGCCCTTTGCACTCCGTTGTCGCTGCTGCGGCGACAATGTAAGGTAAACATACAGCTCCGTTGTCGCCGCTACGGCGACATAGTAAGATAAGCTACTACTCCGTTTTCGCCGCAGCGGCAACATCTAAAAGCAACATTGTTTTTTGTTTAAATATATATATATTTTTTTTACCATTTTTTGTGGGTGTGTCCGTCTCGATGTCGTACATCTTTTAATGGTGTTGGTTTTTAGGAGAGGGGCTCTCATCCGGCGGGGCAGGAGGGCAAATTTTCAACTTCCTTTGCTTATAACTCCTTATCGAAAACGGGCACAGAGCTCATTCATTAATGACTTAAATGAAAGCAACCATCGGGGGCTACAAAAGGGTCGCTGACAGGTGGTTAGGGTGGGGTCACTGGTAGGCGAGGGGGCGGAATGGAGGGCGCCTAAATCTCAATTTTTCGTCCTATACATGTACTAAAAGTTTGCAGGGGTAATCTCCGAACACACCCATTTGATTTACTTGATTTCAAAGCGGTTTTTAGACAATCGCCTAGAAGGACAAGTTGGGTACTACGTTTTTTAATTTTTTGGAGGGGAGGGGAAGCGGTGGGGGTATTTAGTTTTACGCTTATAACTCAGCCATGTCAACTCGGACCATATCGGTGTGGGTACTCAAAATCCATATAAAAACGTTTTAGTGTTTGTACTCGATTTTCCAAAAACGTACTAGAATAACTGTTTACCCCTCTGCAGGGAGCGCAGTATAATTTCTAAACTAATTCTTTGTTTTCACTTCTCTTTCGATCTCCATACCCACTTTTTTAGTACGTTACTTTTTTTCCTAAATTAGGTACTAGATTTTTGCACGGTAAATCACCTATAAATTGGAAAGGTTAAGTCCGATTGGAAAATCGATACCACTGTTCATCTCAACTTCGTGCCAGCTGCAATTCGTTGCAGATTTTTTTACAGGGGCTACTTTAAGGGTGCGGGGTAGGTACACCCGGAGGAGGTTCTTCCTATTTGGCATATCGCATATCAAATGAAAGGTCTCACTGAGTACTGTCGAGTGGGTTTATTTTTTTCCAATTAAAAATCTTGATCGAGACGTTTTCCCCCCATTTCATACAGATGGGTCCCCTTCCCCCCAGTTCAAATATTTCGAATATATTTCATCAGTTCTTTCTTTTAACGGCATTAGTGCACTGCTGTGAACATGTTTTTCATGGGAAGTCTTTTCCCCGACGCACATATTCTTCACAATCACGAATAGAAAAAACTCAACTTTTTCACTCAAAAGCCGGCCATTTTTCTCCTTCAAAAGGATTTTCGATTATCTCAAAAACTATTTATCGCACGCAAAAACTAAGTACATACACACGTTGAGCTCAGTAAATTTTCCAGGAAAAACTTGAAGCCTTCCCTAGATCAGGTCGAGGCATCGTTGATTTTATATTGGATCGAGGCATAGCTCTCTGCCTCGAATATGCATAAAGTAGAATTTTGGAAACCTTAGTATATTTAGCTGAATTATAGGGTGGAGATGGATTTATACACTCATACACTCTTAAATAGAATAGACTTGATTAAGGGCCTGAAAAAAATTGCAGATGTTTACTGAGCCGGAAGGGAGGGGAACTAAATTTGACTAATCTAAGTCATTTTCAAATATGCATTTGTTTAATGCAGTTTGAGTACCTACATGCCAATGCGGCGAGAAGAAATGGCTCAGTTAAAGCAGCCAGAGTACAGTGGCCGTTATTTCTTCCACCCCCCGATCGAAAAACTTGGTATATAATCGATGCAGGATGTAAAATTAGGAGAACCGTTTACAATAAAATTAAATCGATTTCTTTTTGTGGTTCCAGGGTTTTCCGTTTTTGCATATGTATGGTGGAAAAAATCGTAATTCCGGCACGACCGTAAACTCTGCCCCCTTCTCCCCGAGGGACTTGAAATTTATATCAATGATAGCCCCTGCTGGGAACTTTCATTTAAGACCTCAAACTTCGAGCTAACCCACTCCTTCATGAACTATAAGCATTTAAAGTTAAAAATTTGCCACCTCGCCCCTCCGAGAGCTTACGCCTCTCGATAAAATGGATAGGGGGAAAGAAGCGCGCAAACAAGAAGTATGTAAATACCAAGTTTGGTAAAAAAGTGTTTTTTTCGAAATTACCCCCTCTATTTTCGAAATCCGAAATCGAAAGTACCCTATAGAACAATAAATTAAGTTGTGAATCCAATCACATAAGAATCATAGTTTTTTGGTAGGAGGAGATAGCTTCCTACGAAAAGACGAAGTGGTTTGGGGTGAAAAAATAGTTTTATTTTAATCTCGTGTTTGCGAAGAACCGTTATGCCGATGAAATTTGCCACCCAAACAAAAAACTTTCACAACAGACCGCTAATGCATTTGCATGAAAGAATATATATATATATATATGCAAAATGAAGGAAGGGGTGTATATGACCCAAGTCCCCAAAAATCCATTTTTAACAGTAAAAACGTCGGTATGAAGTTTACAGGATCAAAACAAGAACCTCTCCACTCGATTCCATTCTTTTCTCTCTTTAATTTGATACCCCACACGCCCCATTTCGGACAACCCCTCGGGGGCACACGCCAGCCCCTCCCGCCGTTCCAAAACCCAAGACAAATTTTTCTTCGTCTATCTTCTTCTACCGAATACCACAAATTCATCTAAAAAACCGCATTCCTCTATGGCCATCCCACATAAAGTTATTTTTTTTTATGAATATTTAAATTTTGAAAATTACGTAGTACTATTATTAACAATATTTATTTTCGTTCCGTGCTGCTGAATTTTTTTGTAATAGATATAAAGTATTATGCTTCATTCGGCTTTATATCAGAAAAATTAGTTGCTTCGTTCAAATTTGCCTTCTATTTGAGAAAATTACGATTACCACTAACTACTTTCACTATAGAAATAATAAAAAGATCTTAAATAATCAATTTGGAGTGCATATCGCAAGTATTTCAGTCTTATTTTGCATTTTTTTATCAATAAAACTTTTGTGGCACTTTGTTTTGATCCGAACTGATTTCTCTGAAATGAGCTTTAAACTAACAAATTCAATGTATATTTATGGTAAGAAACTCATATTATATTTATTGCAACATTTTCAAAGGATCCAGTGGAATAAATTTACATAAATATTATCAGTTTATTTTACCCGTTTTAAGAATCGATTCGTGTGACGTCACACGCACTTAACAACCCGGACGATCATACCTTGTTACTCTGTATTTCGTGGCAAAAAGTGAAGCCCAGTATAAAAATGCTTTTATGTTGCGACCGATTAGTGCTGCCACAAAGTAAGAAAAATATTTACAGAAGGTAAATTATCACATATAAAAGGAAGTTATTTATTGCAATAATAGTTTATAGTAATATTTCAAGGTCATAACATAAATTGCGAGCTTTAACCTTTATTTTTAATACAGAAATGTTTTTTATTAATTTGAAAAAAAAAGATTAAATGCATCACAACCATAAAAACATAAATATTAAATATATGCGAATTTCCACACCACCTTGGAGGTATCGCAATTAGCGCGTTAACCATTTTTTTATATTAAATAGAAGAACATGTACCCATCTATATGTATAATAACAACAGTAAGCCCTCTGAAGAATAAATAATTTTTCAATAATATTTCATATAATACAACAATTCGTTATTGACTACCAGAAAAACCTCTAAGCAGACAGATACTTCAGCGATATGATAGATAACTAACTAATTGGCACCTTTACTTAGGAAATTATAATGCATTCGCCGTCGACAAGTTTAGACAAGTGCTCATTTGTATATTTTTTACGATGCCAAAACTGCCGCTCCTCAAGAAAAATTAAGAATCTTACAGTACCTCTGCTTACCTTCGTTTTTCTGGTTACCATTAGATTGATTGGTTATATCATAATTCAGAAGAATGTTTTTTCCCTAATTCGGAAACTTTAAGAAGTGGTATTAATAACTTTAAAACTGTATGCCCACCACACAAATTGTTGGAGCTCTTACTTTGATTCAAGAAAAGTACACAGAATACAGAGAATTTTCACAATATTTATTTCTCAAGTATAAAAAGAATTACATGAAATAAAAATTCGTAAAGAAACATAAAAATTTTTAAGTTACCACCATAGATTTATCAATTCTTAAAGTTCTTACTTTTCTTATAAAATATAAAATTTATTACAGCATTGTAGTCGTAATTACATACGAAGCGTAGTTTTAAACGGGAAAAACGTAAAGACTTAAAATATTTTCTGAATATTTAGCAACAACTTAATCAAGAACTGCGTACAGAAATTTTTAAAATAAAATTAAAAATTTACCTTCAAATATATCCCGCCACATGACAGCAAATTGAACCTATTTGCGATGTTTTGTATCGTCGTAATTTTTGATGCATAGTTTTACATTACTGGCAGGAGACGAAATTCATGTCCTGAAAATTTTAATTGATTGTTGTCAGTAAAACTTCCACCTACAGGAAGTTCCTTCATCTTCTTCAGGCAGTTCGTGCTTTTGGAAAATTATACAAATTTTATATCATCTATACAGTCTTGGATCTATGTATGCTTTGTTAGTTTTTATTCGTCCCATGTACCAATCGTAAAAGTATATTTGAAATAAAGCTACGATAACGTTATATGTTATATAAGGTGCATGTTGAAGCAGCACGAGAGCAAATTAACTCATTTTATCCCTTGCATTACTATGTAGACCACTAGCGACTACTTGAATTCTACAGAAACATAGAAAAAAGTAAGAAAACCGTAAAAGATCCTGTTCAATCAAGTTAAAACATTTAATAAGAGTTGTACCTACTAATTATTGTAAACAAGGGTCCTAAATCTCAGAAGGACTGCCTAAAGGAATTTGATGTGTCTTCAATAGCGATGTTAGTATCAGTTCACATTATTATTAAGTATTAGGTTTCATCCCTTTGACACATCTCAAGGGCTACAGTGTATACATAGAATTGGTACGCAAATAAAACTTTGTAGAAGTTCAACAAAAATTAAAATGTGTTGATGTACTGCATTAAAATATGTCGCCTCAGACATCTTTTTGAGATGATAGTCGAACGGAAATGAGCTCCACCTCTGTTGGCCAGAACACACCTTTCAAAACCTGACCAAATGATTGAATTTCATCTGTTTTCCCATTAAGATTTTATCATTTTACAAAATAAGAAGGCCACCAGAGTCCAAAAAGCCTTACAATCTTCATGCAGCGAAAGACGCCGTGATCGTTGTGCTATTCATTTCATAGTGTGCATTGATGCTGTGGCCACTAATTTGGCCTCCCATCTTGAGAGGAGATAGAGTTATTACAAGCCCCACGGACCTCCACTTTATTTTATTGGCGGTCTCTTTGAACATGTTCCAATTAGGTTTGCCGACACCTAGGTGTTCGCCGTTCAATGTTCTCTTCCTCAGACCACAGGGAATCCATGGGTCGATATGCCTTCATAGGGCCCAGATGATGATCATAGCGTTTCCGTGCTGAGCACATGACCAAACGATGAAAATTCAAACTGCCCGTAGAAAGTGCTGGGATTTAGTAAATTGAAACAAATTGGACTTGGAAATGAGAAAAGATTTTTGTTGCGTCATGTTTCATCGTATTCTTCCTATGGTGCCTTTTCTTAAGATGACTGCAACAGATCTAATAGAGACGTAAATCTTTATTTAATATAGAAAGGTGCATAAGGGTGTGAAAATTTAAAGTTTTTTTTTTTAATAGAAAGGCAAAGGTTTCTAAGAATTGCCAAAAGTTTAAAGAGCGGATTATATTTTCATTTGTCTATTCAAGAGTTGTTCAGGCTTTCTCTTATATGATGAATTAAAGAATTTTAGAAAATAAAAATTGCCTTAATGAATGAAGATACTTATGTAGCTTGCGATTATTAAGTCATGAAAAAGTTATAGTTATTGTTAGTAAAAGATTGAGCTTAAATAGCTGTCGCGCAATCACGGCTCCGTACCAAAATATTATCAACGAATAGTGGCTCGACCGAATTTAAATATATTCAAATTCAATCCAAATTTGCCTGTGATATCTGAAAATTGAATGAATTGTGCCACATTGTTCTGAAACATTAGTAAATAGATTATAGATTGTTGTGTTTCCCCTTGAGTTTGCTTTATATTTCATATGCATGCTTGAAAGAGTTTCCGATTTCGCTTTTGAGGTAGAACTCTAAAAAACTTTTCAAATTACTTTCTGTTTTTTTGTAATTCTTTCATTTAAAAATAATTTTCTATTTCTTTAAGTAGCTTAAAACTATATCGTCGTTGGATCTACAAGACCCCTATGTGGACAAATTCCCGATTTTCAGTTATTGGTACAGTTAAAAAAAACTCAAAGAGACGCATCTCATAGAAATTTCGCCGATGTAATAAAGGTACTCAGCCGAAACATAAATATTATAATTAGTGGAAATATATTTTTTGTTTTCGTATTTTATTGTAATTCCCTTCAATTAGTAGATACCGGTATAAAATCATTAATGGACCCCGTTGATATACGCCTATGAAAATAAGGAGACAGTTTTTGTCTCTACTGTAAAATTAGTCTTTTACACATAGGCGCTCTTGAAGATCCAACGACGATATTTTTTTTTTAAATTAAGGATGTTTTGTTTTTATCTACTGTTATATATCAATCTAAATGGATTTGCTTTTTAAGATTTATCAGTATCTAAAATCACAATTGTTTTCACCATCAAAGTCCTTGGTGCAATTATTTTTTCCCAAATAATATGCAGAAATTTCAAAATGAAAAAGAAGAAGATTAATAAGCAGGAACTGCAACCGTGACTACTCACAAAATTTCGTATATTATAAATTTGCGGCCCATACTCAAAACTTCGTGCTAATCAATAAGTTCTAGCAAAATATAATTATTCACATAGTGAATAAGAAGAAAAATAATTTTTTTTCGAAATTTTAAATAATTTTGATGTTTTAGATTACTGAGCATATGAAGGATGAAGGATCTTTTTAGCTTATCAACTGAGTTTATGAAATCAGTGCTGACGTCAAACTTCACAAGTTTCATCCTTTTAATTTTAAGAAGTTAGAGACATTTTAAATTAACCACAATTAACAAACATAAAAATAAAAACAAAGCTATAAACAACTTTAGTTGAGAACTAAAAATTTACCGCGAGTAGTATAAAATTAAATAGGTTAATTAAATAATAATAAATAAAAAAAAATAATAATGACGGTGATGGAGTTGAATTCACAGCGAAAGGAGAAGACTGGTAATGAGAGGAGCAGTACTTCTGATTACGGACATCAAGGCATATTCAGAATGTTTGAATAATGTTAATAATACAAAGAGAATTCAAACCATAAAACGTATCAAAAAGAAAATTAAAGACATCGCAGCAATTATCTGGGTGGTGCATGGGAAATTCCCCGCTATTTAAACCGCTGTATATCTTTTAAAAAATGTATTCAAATTATAGCAGATTACAATAAAAATACACAGAAAAAAATACAATAAAAAGAAAAAAATTGTATACAAAAGCTTAATTTAGTAATTCCAGAAAAACGGTTGGTGGCACACAGGACTCAGAGAAGTTAATTTAGAAGATGCGTCAAAATTTCTGGAACACAATAAAATAGTTTCTATAACAAAAAAGCCCAGATACGTAAGTACTGACTGCCAGCTTCCTCTATAATATTATAGTAAGTACTAATTACAAGTTACGCAGTAGCTCACCGGATATCTGTGAAGCATTACAAAAAATTTTCTTCTTGACATTATTATTTAGGATGCAAATTTTAAAGTTATGATGAGTTCAAAGAGTTTGAAAAATATTAACAGAGCATTGTTGGAATATTTGGGCAGCTTACCTATATCTTACAAAAACGGTATCGGTATGGGACAGATGACAAAAGTAAACTGTCTAGAAAGACACATCGGCTAAATGTGGAAAAACAAAGTAAACTTCGAATGGTTGAAAATCATCAAGAAAAAAGTAGAATCAGAACATTCGATATTTTGCGCTTGAAAAAATATAGAGAGAAGGAGAGAACAAGGAAATTGTTAAATAGGAAGAAAAATACAAGGAAGGTACCACCAACGAAAGAGCAAGCAGGCCCGCCAGCAGCAAAGGGGACCTCATCGCTCTTCGCAATCTTTTGGGAAGGCGGTGAAAAGAAATGTTATCATTGCCCACTTCTCATAGGAAAAGAAAAGCTGTTGGTCTTAGAAGTCGGATGGACGATCATCAAAGTGTTGAAGATGTACTGTATGTGAAACATTAACTGATTTCAATTGAAGTACTTTTTTACATCTCATTGGAAAGGCGAGGCATATGGTGTAGGATTTTCTAAACTTCGCAAGATATAATCCCAACAATTATTCTTTGAAATATGAAAAAATTCCAAAGAATCTGACTAGAATAATTTCTTAAATTTGTTAGAAAATATTGCTTAAGGAAAAAACCATTATATATGTCCTTAAAACTCAATACAAAAATAATTCAATTTTTTTTTATATAGGTACTAAAATTCTATTTTTCTTCATGATACTACAATTTTCTTTTTAAAAACTGTTAATCAAGGAATCTACGGCGTATGATATCTTCACCTGCTTTTAGGTCTACAGAGATAGAAAAAATCTTCCCGAAAGTCCCACATTTTGTTTTTTGATTCTATTATCTTTACAGGTTACTCTTTTCAAGATTTTTGTTATGGTTAACCTCTGAATAATTTGGTTAGTATCAAACCAATATACCATGTTTCCGATTATTTTGATAATTTGTTAATAGTTTTCTCTATCCCAACCAATCAAAATGATCAACATTTTAATGTTTCTTTCTCAAGAGTTATTTTTAACCAAATGAATATTGGTCAAGCAATAACTAAAATATTGAAGAAATATTTTTTTTTAAGCAACCAACAACCAGAACGCCTGAGATTTTTTTTTATTTAATATTAGATAGTGGTATTTTTCGAATTAGGTACATTTTATGCCCTACTAACTAACAATGCTATGAAAGTATGGACATTCGCTCGCTAAAGATTACTTCAAAGACATTTCAAAAATTTAAATTTTAATACTTACAATTAATTTTATTAATATGTTCTAAAGCTACACTGGAATTGCTGGATGTTCTTTATTTAAATGTTTTTTCAAACTTTTGTTTTTTACTATACATCAAAATGAAATGCACTACGAAAATTTAAAAGAAGTTTTCGACCATTTTACTTTAACTTTTCGGTAAATCTATATAGCAAACTGTAGTGAACATAAGCTGTGTTCTTTTGTGTTTATATGTGAGTTCTAGAACAAGGCACACAAAAGAACACAGCTTGAGACTATCAGCAAAATTCGACTAATACACTAAAACGCTAAAAGGAGTGTGTAACAACTGTCAATATTGTTTTTTTCCAGATTTCTAATTTATTCTAATAGAGAAAACTTATTCTTCATAGAGGAAATCATTTCCAAATAGTAAAATTGTTTCGAGTTGACCAGTAACCGAGAAGATTTTAATATAATTAGGTGCTATAACTACGAAAATTGTGTAACTTGCAAGAATTTCGGTGTAAATCATGAATCTCCTAACTGTGCTAAAAATAGAATCTGTTGTATTAACTTTCAAATTAAAGTGACAAAAAATAAATAAGTCACTCATGACAACTGACACTGCAGATAGTAAAAAATACCCACAATACTTGAGGCACGTATATACTGTGGAATCCATTAAAATGATCATGAACATAATGAAAAAAATATTAAGAGTATAAGAAATAAATTAAATTGAACTTATGGTCGTCAGAAATCCAACTATAATAATAATAGTGCTAAACGAGACATGACTTTATCCCAATGAGATTAAATTTTACAATATAAAAAGCCTTATAAGAATATTTAACTGTAAAAAAAACTGAAAACGGAATTCATTTCAAAAGTATTCAACTAGATATTAAATATAATATTTTATTTACTGAAGTCAGCATAAAAAGTAAAAGTAGCTTTAAAATAATGATAACAAGCGAAATACACATGAATTTGTGGACTATATGGACAATTTTGTAATACAACGCAATAAGCTTTTGTACATATATTAGCACCGATCTGTTGACGAGCAATGATTTAAAAACTCAGTACTTAGACTTCTTTACTACGAATAACTTTAAAATTTAAATTAAAATTGATGCTGAAAACTCAACTAGGTCTACTGAAACCACTGCTACAATGAATGGCCATGCACACACAGATTTCTGGGAGATATATTACATATATGGATACAGATGAATTTGAACTCAATATCAGATCACAAAACAATAATTATTAAAATTACTAAAAATACTATCCAAAAAAAGAAAATGAGAACAAAAATTATCTCAACTTTAAATAAAGAGAAATGTAGAGAAAATACTTATAAGAGAACGGATATAAAATTCTCAAGTAACTAGTAACAATTGAAGAGCTTATTGATATTATAATACAAAGGAAGGTAAACAATTCAGTAATTCAGTTGCAGCAATAATGTATACAATTAACAGATAAAATTATCACTGAAATAAAAAAAGGCAAAAATTATACAAATAAAGTAAAAAGACTAGAATTGGTCTAAGACCAATTCTTATGATACCCTAGACTAGATGAATGCCCTTATGAAATTTCGTATTGTCACCCTTCTGTGCAAGTTTAATTTTTGAAGTAGTTATTCACATATATTTCTAGAACGGTTCGTCGGACAGAAAAAATGATTATAACCAATTTCATCGGATTTCGTATTCTGAAGAAATTTTTAGTGCAATAAATATGTCTAGGACTGATCGTTTTCAAAGTAGTATACGTAAAAGACGTAAATTTTTATATTGCAACATCAAGAAGGGGTGGCGAGATATACGCCATTTGTGAAATTATATTTACTATTTCTATCAAAACCCCATATACAAAATTCCAGCTCTCTATTTTGATGCGTTCTTATTCAGTGCCCAAATATGTAGGGTGTTTCCTCCATAGTGGTCCATAGAGCGGGAATTGATATAGAGCCTAGAAAAAAAAAATTTTAAGTACCTTAAAAAGTAAAGCTGATTATATGCAGAACTATACGGCCTTTCCAACGACTGCTCAACCAACCCTGTACTTCGTACTTCCCTCCCCGCAGGAGTTATTATTTTGACAGTGACCATACATCCTGTAATTTATAAGATACAGGGTATTTTGTGAAAGATTAGTATAATTTCTTAATCACCCTGTAACTACGAAACTGTTGATATGGCCCCTCGTGCCACACAATTTTTGTTTGTCTATCACCTCCCGCTCTATGAGATCCCATGGAGGAAACACCCTGTATAGTGAAAAACGAATTTTTTGTATGGCAACCCCACGAAGGAAATACCCGATTTGTCCCATTATCGAACAAAAATTTCCTTGATTTTCTTAAAAGCTTGTGTGTAAAATAAAACTACCAACTACAATAATAATCAAATGAAATAAATTTTTCTTGAACTGATCCAAGAGAACGTAATTAAAAGCGATTCTGCGCCAGGACTCACTTCCGGTAGTGATAGTCAGTAATGCACGCAGGATTTGGCTTTTGGGCGGGGGGGGCCATAGGTGTCCCAAGTCCTAACGAGTCGGAGAAATAGGGCTCTAAAGTCGCGTCCTGCACCCATCTGAGCACTTAAGGACTGCTATTGTATATTAAACGGTTTTATTTTATTTTATCGGACTTTGGAATAATATACAGACCACATTTTATACATAATTTGTAAATTATGTTCAGAAAACTGACATTCTGGAGGGGGACCGGTCCTTTTCGTTCCCCCATGTCTCGTCTAGTAAATCAATCTTTATTAACGAGAAATTATCATAATATTCTGTAGGAGACTGAAATACTACCAATTTCTAAGAGTGGCGATGAAAAATATATGAGCAATTATAGACCAATTGCAATACTCAGTTCTGTTGGAAAAATATTTGGAAAAATAATTGAAAAAGGATTTAGAAACTGTATCAATAAAATTGGGTGATAAGATCAGAAACAATTTGGTTTTTATGAAAATGAATGTCATAAACAAATATTTAGACTAGGAAGTGGGGACTGTATGTACGAGCAATTTCTGTAAATCTATTTGACACAGTTGATCTTAGTCTTCCTTTGAAGTTATTGGACGAGCTAGAAATAATAGGTGTAGCCATTAAATTAGTTGAAAGCTACTTAATAAATAGAAAATAATTTAGATACTAAATTTTACGCAAATCTCTATTTGTTATACATTAATAACGTGCAGGACTAAAGGGAGATTATCACATTTTTGCTGATGACAAGAATATTATTAATAAGCGAAGACCGAAGAGGATCTGCAAAAAAATTTGAATGAAGATCTTCTTAAAAGGTATAAGGACTGGAAGGATGGCAACGAATTATCATTGCAAGCAAAAGTGAAAAAACCCTCAAATTAAGGTTGTTTCTGTGAACTTGCAGAGAGTAAGGGAAATTAAGTACCTTGGGCTTATCTAAGATGCGTAACTAAATCATGAATCATTATAAGACTATACCGACTTTGAGTGCTCTAAAAAGAATGAATTAAACGTAAAGGATAGAACTGAAAATCTAATGTAAAATGTAATAAATGAAGTACAAATAATTATGACTAGAGCAATTAAAAAATGCTGTATAACATATGTACCATGGTTAACATCAACAAAAGAACTAGTAAGAAGAACAAACAAACATAGTTTATAACAAAAATTTTTTATAGAGAAACCAAAGATCATATGTAAGCTGAAGAATAAACAAATTAAATCAAACTTGAAAATTACTGCTGCCGTTGAACTTCATAGACACAACACAAAATTAAGAAATGAAATAAGGACAGAAACCGCAAAAAAAGAAAGGATCCGTACAGGATTATGAACGATATCTAGTGATATCTGCACTGAACTTTCATCTGAGATCAAAAATTCGCCAACTTTATACATCTTTGCAAGGAAAGTAAGGAACATGTCTGCAATCATATTGAATTGTAATTAGACAATTTTTAGTCTCAACAGATTAAAGAAAGTTGTATAATTTTGTATTTTATCAACCTCTCAATCTCTTGCTTATACCAACAAAAGCTGTCTAAAAGAGGGGATACGATAGAGTAAAAAAAAACAACATGTATTTATACAGATACATGGAGAGGGACCGGAGGATGGTTGAGATGAACGCCTAACATAGTTGCGATGACTTCGTCCAGCGATCCTTCAAATGAATGCACAAAAAAAAGAACTTATAAATCGCGCAATTTCTTATTAGTTAAGCAATATCTAAACATTTTGTCCAATTTTAATTATTTTCATCTCGACCAAAGAAATTTTGGTTATTTTATAGCCATTAGATCTTAGCAAATACATATATACCTATTGCTGCGCTTTATTATAGGCACATTGGAATAAGGCAGTACTTTATATACTTTCATTCAATATGGATTTCCCCCAAAAATGAACTTGAGCCTTCCAGTCTCTGTTGGATTTTTCGAAAATGCTTGATAGTTCTTTTTGAAATAAATAATAAGAAGTCAATAAAGCTTGAAAAAGAATATACTTAAAATATTTAAAAAAAAAACATAATAAAAATGAAAGAAAATATTAAAATTAATGATAATAGTGAAAAATAATGAAAATTTCAAAACACCTAGAGTTCAATACAAAACTAAGAAATGGAGGGATGCAACTAAATAAAATATTAACACTAACCTATTTAATTTCCTGCTGAACTGACAAACATACCAGAATACATTTTAGAGATATCTCATGCTCATCAGATGTATGTCCAATATTGTACGGTAGCGTGGGATAAAAATATTCACGTGTCTATAGTGGTAGTATGAAGTATAGTGGTTTATGCAAATGATATTTTTAACGGCACAGTTAAGATTTACATTAATATATTGGCATATGTGATCAAAATTTCGAAGTCCAATTACTAATCTCATGCAATTATCAAATGATCTCTAATTTCCGCAAAGCTAGGGTAGTACAGACTAAGCTTCCATAAGTAAAAGAGGGTAATAATTATGTTCTGATGATTTTAAATTTCACACTTACAGAAAGCAAATTTGTAGAGAACCAAAGGTGACAAAATCCACCATACACTTTTCCCAACATTGTTTTCACATAATCACAGCAGATCATCCGAGAGTTTAGCGTTATACTAAGATTCCTTATACGCTCTAATTGGGGTAACGGGGTATTTCCAAGAACAATATGGGAAAAATTTAAAGTAAGCCAAACTATTCGATGTAGTAGCATATAATTAGGTTTTTTAGCATTCAATGCAAGCTTGTTTAAAGTTGGCCATTCATATATCCGCTCAAGATAACTATTAACTTTGAAAACGCAATCTTCAGACAAGCCAGTAAGACAGCTCATAAAAATCTTCACGTCATCCGCAGAAAAATATGAATGTAGATATAACGTCCAGTAAGTCATTAATATAAAGGCTAAATAGCACCGGCCCTAGAATAGAGCCTTAGGGATTCCACATGTCAAATTTGTTGTATTATAAAGCAGTTATTAATTTTCACTTGCTGTGTTCGTCTAGATAGAAAGCTGTTAATAACTGAAAGTGCGGGCGAGGTGATGTTAAAATTCAAAACTAATTTTTGCATTAATTTACTGTAACTGACACTATGAAAAGTCTGAGAAAAGTCCAACGGTACCTACCTACTAGAATTCTCATTTTATACTTATAAAGCGCTTCACGATGGTAACTCTCAGTAAAACTATATTTCTGCCCTTCAAGTACAAAAAAGGCCTAACCGGGAGAGAATTGCCAACAATTTTACCGAACTGTACGATATCGAAAATTATCGTCGGAGATTTGCGTCGTAGGTATTATTTTACACTTTGTTTTAAAAAGAGCATCTTCAACTTTCAAGATAAGATGACAAAATTAAATAAATAGCTAATGTAGGAGTTATTTAGGTGTTTGATTAGATGCGAGTATGCATAAAAAAATAATTAAAAAAATTAGAATCTGGTAAGAACACCTATATGAAAAAAGAAAACAACTGCACCTTTCCCAGAAATTACAATATTTACTTGCAAAAAAAAAGAACTCAATTCAAATTTACGGAAAATGTCTAAATTTTGTAACGCACCATTTCCACTCGAGCCGCAATCGCATAGTCACCAAGAATCGCCATTCTTTCCTAAATAAACAAATCGCTTCTGCAGCCATGAACCAAGTTTTAGGCCTCGCAGAAAACTATGGAAACAGTGGAAACCGCCACAAATTAGCAGGCTGCGTTTATCAGCATCGCTTTCAACGGCACAATACGTCATTAAACTTTCCGAAAACCAATTTTTCCTCATTAAATCGTTTACCTCGCCTCGCACACAACACAAGACACAAACAGGAGGCAGTTAGAGTTCCGATTTATGCTTTTTGTCCGATTCAGCTCGGAATCACCTCATCCTTGCAAATTAGAGGAGCATGACCCCACCCGATCACTCATTAGCGATGGAAAGCGCATGCAACACTCTCAAAGAAGAACAAACCACCGCCGCGCCGCCCGTGTCGGCATAACTCCCTTAATGAGAGGGCTAACACCGATATCTGTCAAGAGTAAGTGAGAAGGCACCAATCCGGTAATTTGCCCCGGCATTAATTAGACTCTACCAACAAATTTATAGGATGGTGGTTCGTTTTGTTCCTGTTATGTGCCAACGGCCTAGGTCTTGTTTCCGCTTTTGTCAGACTGAAGTCAAAGAAAGCCGCCGACATGACACTTAAATGTTACGGTGACTTCCCAGCCAACCACCATTGCAGTCAAGCAGGCAAATGTGATTGGTTGAATTGGAAGTAACCGCCCCACATGGGCGGTGTTGCGATGCCACAAACCGGATTATAAGCAATTTTCTAGACTATTGGCATACGGGGAACAGTTGCCACTCGTTAACGAAGGAAGTTGGTAACGTTTGTGAGAGGTTACCTCGTTATCGCAATTTGAGACTTTTTGCCGTCGTTAGTGTGACTGGTGAGCTTGCGTGGAGTTTTTTACGATTGATTTCGAATCAGAATCGGGCGCGCTGTGCTCTGTAGTGGAGTGGTGTAGTCGCGTCATCTGGACCAATTCGCAGTGATTTATTGCATCCGATGATGCTAATTATTAGGTACAAAAAGTGATCGATGCTTAAGTGATCAGTGATAAAAATATGGAAAATAGTGCAATCAGAAGTGCCCAGAGTTGCGAGTTACTGAAGTGACTAGCCTTACAATTAGTGGAATACTGCGAAAAGATTACTTACTTAAGTGAATTAGAAAAAATGTTGTGTACAAGTCCACCTTCGACTGGCCCTGCTAGTCCGGCAGGATCGGATATTTCTGTTGGTGCCCCCAGTCCCCCGCCTGGAGAACGAAATGGTGGTGATGACTACTTTATGCCTCTGAAAAAACTAAAAATGATAGAGAGCCGTGAACGTTCTGTTAGTCCGCAGAAATCCAATATTGACGGTGTTAAAAGTTTTTCCATCGCAGATATTTTGGGTCATGAAGCAAATACCCGACACGAGCAAGCACCGCAAATTCCACAGAATAATCATTTACACCTGCAGCCGACGAAAATTGTTCGACCATGGGATCACCTACGAGGTCCTGTTCCTGTGCGACCATTCCTCCCCCCTGCCCTTCTTCATTATGAGCATAGGTTAGCTTTGGATTATCAGAGACAACTTCAGGAGCATCTAAATGCCCAGGCACAGCTTCTTAGGCATATGAGCAGTATGGAAATCATTCCTTCAGAAAGTGGATCGGAACGTTCTAGTTCTGCTGCTAGTGACTGCTGTTCCCCGGAAATCTCCAATAGATTGTCATCAGACCATCATTTGCATCATCATAGTTCAAATCACCACCGGCATTCGCCACACAGCGGAGGAGCAGGAAGCGGAAGCGGTGGTCAAAGTAGTAGCAGTAATTCTAGTGGACAAAAAACAAAACCCAACGGAACTCCGCTGGATGCTCTCTTCCAGATGACGACCAAAAATTTCGACGAATCACAAGGTGATGACAGTTCAGGTATTTATATGTCGTTGTTTGTGTTCTAGACTTAAGGGAAAGGTGAGAAATTGTTTCAGGAGGCTATGAAAAGCAAAATTTGCGCGTGGAGATTTGTCTTCCGATTTTGTTTTGATGAAAACTTTGATCGATGATTTTGGAACTGGATTACCCGTCTTACCTACCTACTTGTATTGTATACTTTTAAAAGAGATGCATTTGTGTGATTAACAAGTGACTTCCGATTTAGGTACGATTTCCCCAAATTATTTTACTTGTTAACGAAGTTCTGGTAGAGCCCAGACAGAAAGTAGCCTCAAATCTAATATAGATTTTTTTCTGAAAGCATTCTACTACAACACAACGAATATCTAGGGTTGTTCTTTGTTGGCATTGGCTGGCATTACTTGTTTTTGGAGATTTACAGCTAGTTTTATAAAGGTATGCTAAAATTTATACACGGTTTGATGATTAAGAAACTTGTATAGTAAAAAAGGAAATATAATGCAAATTTTACTACAATCATTTAAGACCGGATGGAATTGCTCCTAGATTTTTTGAATAATTTATATCGAAATGAATAAGGAATTGCCGAAATATGCGTAGAGAAAATCCTTCTATAGAGATATTACAGATTGTTTTAATATTAGAAACTTACTCCAAACATTACAATTTTCGCTACACCTTTCCATTTGTCTCTATCAAATGTTAATAAGCATTCGTCGAAAGAAATCAGAGACGTAATAAAGGAAAGTTCTTTGCATATTTCTCCTTTATACCAAATATTCTAGAGGCATTGCCAGTCAGAAAAAAATGAAATCATAGCGAATAAAATTCTCAGTTATGCAGATCTTTTTTAATTCTTAACAAGATTTTCGATTATATATTAACCACGAATAACACAATTTTTTTTCAATCATTCAAGTAAAATTAAAACAAGAAAAAAATCCAAAATTTGTCGTAACTTTTACGATACCCTAGAATCTAAGGTGAATACCCGTATGTAATTTCGCAAGGTCACCCCTTTCTGCAAATTTCATTGCTAAAGTTGCTTTTACAACTACATAATACTAGAACGGTACGTTGGATAGTGAAAATGATTATGGCCAATTTCATAGGACTCTATATTCTGAAGGGCTTTATAGTATACAATAAAAACGTCTGGAACTGATCATTTTCACAACATAGTTAAAAAAAAAATGCAATTTTCGTATGGCAATACCAGCAAGGGATTGGACGATTTAGCAGCCCACTTTTTAAATTATACTTCTTATTTTCATGAAAGGGTTGTGTACGAAATTCTCTATGTCGACATGTGCTCAGGTAGTGTCCAAGTATATAGTGAAAAATGAAATTTTTGTATGGCAACCCTAAGAAGGAGTTACCGTTCTCCCATTATCGTACTTAAGTCTTCATTATTTTTAGAACCCTATGATTTCATCATCTAGGGTATAAATATGAATTTATTCTCTAAAATCCGGCATCTGGCACTGCTATAAGGATGTGGTAATGCCTAAATTCATTAGATAAGATAAACTTGAACTCTGAATGTTCGCTATTTAAGAAATTTCATTTGGAATTTTTTGTCCCGATTAATGTTATAAATTATATAGGAGTCTATACTTTCGACTAAAGCTTTGTTAAAATATTGCATTTCTTCCCTAACTATGGACCCAATTCACTCCTATCTTATACAAAAAGATTAGGGCAAACTAACTAATAAAGAGATTATAAAAGTAAAACTAATTAAAACAAAAAACTTTCTTCCAAAAAACTATGATTCGGAAGGAATCCTCTCGTTTAGTGTGAACCCTGTATCTTGTAGGTGTATCAATAAATATGTTCCTTTATTTTATATACTTATCCAAAACTTCCAAGAGGTGCATAAGCATACCCAGTCTAAAATCCTAAAACATTCGCACTCACCTCACATGACTTAAAAAATTTACTATTATTTTCCCCAAGGCATATATTTCATTTTGAATTAACAAAAAAACTCTAACAATATCTGAATGCTAATGGAATTTCTGTTTTTATCTGCACACATAAGTTAAAGACTCAAAACTCCATTTTGCGCTGTTTTACACTGAATAACAGTGACACGAAAAGAGACAGCTATATGAAATTCTTGCAATAAAATTATAGAAAAATTTTAGTTAATCGGAGCAGTTAAAGAGCCCTAAACTAAGCCTTAATATAAGATGACAGTCATGCTGCTGTTTTTTTCGGGAAATCGTAGTTTTTATCGGTTAATTAAGGTAGAGGTTGTTACCACTTTTGTGAAGGTAAAGAGAAAAGGTAAAAATAATTTTAAGACAATAGTTGAGTTGAAGCAAAACCCTCGAGAAAAACTTCCCAAGCCATGAAACAGCACAGGAAAATAGTCTTCCAGTAATCTTAAGCTTAGCTGCTGGCCTTCCAAAGGCTACACTTACTATGTATGTACCTTACTTAATTAAATTAATTAAATAGTTGGGATTTTAAAGTAACTTTACCATTTCACGCTCTATAACTCTCAGCTGAGTAATAGTTGCAATAGTGTATGTGCGGCCGGAGTCCGAATCTGTAGATTGATTCGAATTCATCGGACCACGGCACATTCACATATGCAATTATTACTCAGTTTAGAGTTTTTGTTTGGGGAATCGTAGTCATTTGGTTAAGATATAAAAATTTGATTACGTTTGGCAAGATAAGGAAGCAAACTTAAGATTATCACAAAACAATTTTTCTGTATGAACAGTAGTTTAGGGCGCAGGACATATTAAAATCGAACTTTTGCCAGTTTTACATAAGAACACTGCAAATATCTTAGAATGTTAGGACTAAGTTAGTGCTCTCATATAGTAGTGAGGCAGTCTGTTTCATGGCTTGTGAAGTATTTCTAGAGGGTTTTGGTTGAGGCAAAAGCGTCTGTTTACACTTCAATCAGTTGTTTTCTTCCATGCGGAAAGAAAAGGTTTTACTCCGCTGAAAATAATAAATAAGTTACCACGTTAATTAGGAAATCGGTCACTGCATGCATTTACATACATATTTGTCTCGCTTTCGGAAGTATTTTCTTGCAGCTTTGCATGGACAGTGAATTTGAAAAATGGGTGCAATTATTTAATTTTGGTTTATATTGATTTTTTCACTCTGTCCCATACAAATTTAGGCTCGTCCAATGCTAGCAGGCCAACTGAAAATTTTGCATCCTTAGGAAAGATAAATTAAAAATTTCCTTGGAACCAATAATATCTACTTCTTCATTTTTATTCCCCAGGACACTTATGATTTATGGTTGAGGTATTTTGTATAAGGTTCAGAGTCTAAAAGTGTATGGTATCACTACAGGGAAATAAGTAGAGAATCTGATATTGGGTTACCACAAACAATTTTTCGAGTTGACCTGCAAAGTTTTCTTTACATTCCATAGATCTTATATGATTCCTCCAAAATGGTTTCCAGGGGTTTACGTTTGTGAAACAAGTTTTGAGCAGAACTAGAAAAATACCGTTAGGTGAAGGATAATAATACTAGACAAGGTCACTTGACTATCTCATGTCGTTTACAAAAGGAACGATGTGAATACCAGTCGAGTGCAATTTAAATCAGGAATTTTAACTTAGTTATTGTTTTTGATGAACCACAAAAGTAGTCAAGTTGACGTGATCAATCAGACGTGAGTGCATATATGAAGTAGTATGAAAAACGAGGTGAATATCTTCCTTCTATAAATGATAACTGATGATGTTGTGTTCCTGATACTTACTTCTCTTAGCCAAAGGGCGATAATATTCTTAAAATGCAAGTAACTAGCCTGTAATCCCGCTAGGAGAGTTGAGATGCATAACTTATGCAGGCCACATTTAAGTGCATAGTGAACTATAAAATGGATCAAGAATTGACTTGATAAATTTAGATATTCTTCCCACAGTCAATACTTTTTACTTTTCGGTCATTGCTGACAACACCTCGTATTTGAATCTTTCATATTCCTTTAAACTTTGGGAGAAATTTTTTGAAGTTAGTAGTAAGTGCTTCAAAATCTCTGTTACTATTCAATGGATGTGGTGACATATACAAAAAAAAGAGATTTAAAAAAGTGTGTCTTAAACATTTTAACTAAATTACGCACTTAAGTGTAACTCATCATCCTATAACGCAAGAAAATTGAATTTTCAAGAAGAAGTAAATAAATCAGCGAAAAGATTCCAATATTTCTGTACCATGTATAAAGTAAAATATTGATGGCGTAATTAAAATAAACTAAATATCACAAAATTTATGTCGATGAACTTCCAAGTGAATTTGTTTTTTTTCATTCCAGCAACATTTTAGTTTTGCTGCACACGTCAAGTATTTTCTTTTGTTAAAAAACAAAGTCCAAAAACGATATTTAAAATAATATAAATATGTTTATAAAATCACAATAGTTCGGAAATACAGTTCAGAACTTAAAGTTTTTTTTTTTGCTTGATCATTAGATTGATTAGGCCCTTGATTTATGCACGGTATAAAAATCGCATTCGACTATGTGCAAATTTCTTGATCAAATCATTCACTTTTATCCTATTGAAATTTAGAATAAATAATAAATCCTTTGAGTATTACTCATTAAGCATATTTTCTGATGATGTATGTATTTTGTATTATTTATTGTATTTATGATTTAATTTAGAATCGTTAAAAATAAAAGTTTTTAAAATTATTCTATTCTCCATCAATGATCGATTCTAAAAATTGTGAGTTCGATTCTCGTATGGGATAAATAAATAATAATAATAACAATTATTATTATATGTACGCTGGCTTGTTCCAATTTATGTGTCAGGCCGGTATACTTGTGTTGACATCTGACTTTCTTGTTGGTTTCGTTACCATGATCATGTTTGCAAATATTTTGTGAAATGTAGTGACAAATTCAACATATTGGAAAATTATAGCCCAACAAACATCACTGATCGCCTTAGCACTATATTTGTATTCCTCAACTGATTGGGAAAAATTGAAAAGAATCGAAAGAATTATTTTTCATATTGGAAATACTTTAAATCTGTAATAAAATATTTACTGGGCAAAAATAACATAAAAAAATTGTTCAAAGTCTGTCTAACAAGACAAAATGTAGTATAATTAAGGCAAATATTAATTGAGTTTTTTTTTGTTTCAAAACACATCCAGTCTCCTGGACTTTGATATATTGCTTGACTTTTACTTAAGTTTTTCCGGTATTCTGAGGGAGGGCTGCTCCAAGCACGACGAAAACGATTTTAAAACTGTTCAATATTTTTAGATTTGTGTCCTCGTAATTTTAGCAATTTTTAGACAATAGATTTTATTAATGCCATTTTCTGATTTTTAACGAGTACAGAGCCGACTGCCGTGTTTTGGATTAATATCCTCTTGTGGAATGCAATCGTTGTTATCTGGTCCAAGCATTTTTTAGCAGAAGGATGCAATACACAATTGAACCATCCTTTCCGTATTTAGAGTTCTGGCAAATATAATAAGGTATCCAAAACCATAAGCGGAGAAGCAGCACCACATATGAAACTCTGAAACTATGGTTTTATCCAGATACGTCTACAGGTTATTATTACCAAAAGGATGATACATCTGTAAACATCAATTTATTCCGACCTCTGTTGATGCTCTTAGTTGCCCATGAATACTTTTATTGGGTATGTTTTTCTGTTAACAAAGGTTTTGGTATTGTAGATGAAAGTTTACCACCATACTACGTCAAAGTATGATTTGACACCACACTTCTAGCTAGCTTAGCCTTTGCTGTACGAAAAGAAATGTAGAATCTTTCTTAAAAATATCGTCTTATCTCCTCTTGATGATGTTACTCGTGCAAATGTAGAGGTAGAAGAAAATGGATTGGACACCCACACATAATATTAAAAGTCATTTTGAATTTGGCTTGTCCGTCCGTCCATCCGTCAGTCCGTCCGTCCGTCCGTCCGTCCGTCCGTCTGTCTGAAATTTATTACATAGTTTTTATACAGCAATAGTCAATAAAAGTTTTAAAAATTGGACTAAATCGGACTATAAAAAGGATCAATCCTAGACGGTTTTATTGTACTGAAAAATTCTTCGGAATATGAAATCCTATGAGATTGGTTGTGTCCATTTTTACTGTCCGATGAATCGATCTAGAAATATATGCGGAAAACTACTTCAAAAATCAAACTTGCACAGATAGGTGACCGTACAAAATATCATACAAATTGTTCTTAGACTCCGACTGATTGGATTTTAATTTTTTTTTGCAATAATGTGTGTGTGTGTTGCTCTTTTCTGCTCTACAAACTTTTAATTTGACAGATAATTCAAAATGAACTGCCCTGCTCCCCTGAACTGCTTCGAATTTTTACTGATCTTATTAAAGCAGATCCACAATCGGTAAAGAGAAGATACGCGAGAGGGCATACCAACACCATGAAAAAAGGGCTCTTTATTTGTAATTATAATTCGAAATAACCATAATTGTCTTCAATGCTTAGATATAGCACTTTTGATTAGTTTAACGGTTTAAAATAAAAAATAGAATTAACATTTAGCTTATTCTTAAAGCATTTTGCCTAATTGTTTTCCATAGAAGGCATTTTAAAAAGAAGATCCAAGGTCGAGACAAATTTCATTCCGAAAACACAAAGCTGTCTTTACGTAGCTGAAAATAACTTTCAATCATTTTACGTTAACACATCTAACGCGTTTTGTAACTTTATTGAATTTTGACAGCCGAATTTCTACGACGTCAGTTAAAATAGGAAGGAAGTTGAAAAATGAATTATAACGTACCTCTGTGTAATTTCTATTTATAATTTTTTTATAGCCTGTTCCAGTTTGTTGATTATTAAAAATATCCTGGCATCCCTCGCTTTTTAAAAGTCAAGTTTCAAGGAGCACTGTATTGTGCTAAACACGACAATTTGGAAAATTTGTTCTTGCAACACTTGTCGATTTTTAGTAGCATTTATTTATAAGTATTTTCTTAAAAGCCTTTTTCTGTAAATACTTGAATGAACTTGTGACCCGTCAAGGTGCCTTGCTTATATTGGCGGTTTTTATTTTTTTATTTATTTATTTTTTTATTTGTAGTACCTGAGTCGAGTAATGGATCTGGTATGGTCCATGGTTGAATAAAATTTTTTTTTTTTAGTTTATATCCCGGTCGAAAAAAATTCTTGTCAATGAAGTAGGCAGAAATGGTTGCATTACATTTGGACGGCCGAAAAGTGATTGGAAACCAATTTTCTGTAAATCCGATCAATCACTTTTCAATTTTGAAAACTTCTACTTAGTTGGCTCTCATTTCGATTTGGATTACTAAAGTTATCATGAATATGAATGAAATTCAATAGTAATCAATATTAGTCTGCGAGTCATTAGTCATGTTTACAAATTAGTGGTTATTGATTGGACATGATTAAATATTTTGTCATTAGATTTTGTTCTTGTTATAAGTCGATTTTTTTATTTGTTTTTTTTCCCGTTTTATAGCTCTTAGCTTTTTTATTCAAGATAATGTGATTATGGATGCGTTTAAAGCAAGTCGATCTATCATTGTCATTTATAATATAGTGGAAACTTTATAGATAACTGAAGAACAAAAAATTGACGTACCATTGCGATTACTAGTTAAAGTTTCTTCCGAAAGTTTTAGAAGGACTTGTGAATGAGCAATTCTCTAAACTTATTTTTGGATATTTCATACTAAATATGCTGTTCGGCATTACAGTGAGGTGTTAAATTATTCTCATGTTACCAACCATTTCTCTTTATCGTTATTATGCAATCTAGAGCACTATCAGATTGTTGTAGTTGAGATCGTCAATATTTTTGTCTCAAAAACCAATATTTAACCTTATCACTTAATTCTTCAGGCGAATCAACCTTAACGAATTCCAGCGCCTTTTCGGAATTATTTTTCTAGTGGATCCATATAAGTTCTATTTTACCAGTTGCTGCAAAAGGAGTCCATATGTTCACTCCACCGTTGTTGGTAAAAATTATCTTTTACCAACCTGACGACATTTTCATTTATTCGCAAAACTTAATCTATGTATAGTTTTCAGTAGAAGCTCAGTCATTTTTACTGACTATTTGGATGGGAAACAATAAACATTTTTTGTTGCTTGATTCAAAACTAAATGTTCCTATCAGGGAGTTAATTTTATCTGGTATTCTGTTATTTCTCCATTAGGAAAATAGAAAATAGCAAACTACACTCTATGATCGGATAAAACTTTCTGTAATCTGGCCAATCCGCAGTTCAAAATCAGCGTAAGCTTTTTATTTCAAAAACTTTCTCGCTGACTAGCAATCTGACCTTCTTTGAATTTTTATCTCAACTGTATGATCGGATTGATCTAAACAAAAGTATCAAGCTATGAAAATACAACTTACATATATATGAGTGAGTTTGAGAAAGTTTCCGTCGACTTTTTTCACATCAACCAAGTATCATATGACTAATAGTATCTCATCCGGCCGCCAGAGGAAAGTTACTCAGCTTAACTTCCGATTTATCCTTTTTTGTTAGTTATTTAAATTATCTATTTCTTCTGGGTATCGCCTTAAATCCTGAAAGCTTCCTTATTCCTTTACATGAGAACGGCAGTAATAGTAATGTACCAAATTATGGGCCTTTATTTGTTTTAAGTCATCCACATACAAATTACAATTTATGCGAGTTTCTTTCGTTCATGTGGCTCATTTTTAATTATTATTTTTCATTATTCAAAGAGTTTAGTGAACCTCAGCTTCTTGTTTAGGTTTTTTTTTCAATTTTTGTTTGTTTTTTCATTATTTTGTATAATTTTATCGCTGTTTATAACTCTCGTAATCACGAATGTTCTACGTAGTCAGGATGTTAATGGATTTTCCTTGTAATGCACGCTAAGCACCTACAGCAAACTAAGGAATAAATGCAAAATCAATTGCCTTTTACCTGACTTCTGGATATCCAAAGCACCGCTAATTTAAATTCAAATAGTACAATTAAGCAAAATTAAGTCCTCCACTAATTTGAGTAACTTGTGAATAAGTTAATAAGTACTAGCCTAGTTGAATTCTCGTAAATCAGTTATCATTAATTTTTTCAACATGATTCTCTAATTAACTCCACAACAGCCACTATGTGTGCAATAACTGAAAATAAATTCAGAAAAAAATGCATTTGCACTACATTTCCATCAAAACTAGGTTTTCTTCGTGCATTAAAGCCATAAAAATAATGTAAACATACTTTAAAGTATCCTGCTGCAACAAACCCAATTACCTAGGTACTCGTACTACATAATATGTAAATAAGAGTGAAGTTTTCAGAGACTCGAAGATAACAATTCTGCACGCTTTTAATTAAGTTGTTAATTTATGAGCACATTAAATGTGTTGTATAACATGCTATTAGCGCACAAAATAAATCTATTATACTTCAAATTGTCACAATTTTAAAATTTATTATTCGATGTGGATTTGGAGATTTGTGGAATATCTTAAGATGAAAAGAAAGATTGGCATTGTTTCGTATTTCCGATTGTTTAGAGTAAGAACGCCAACATTATATTCACCAAGAAACGTTAATAAACAGAATGGCCGTAGATCGCTAATTGTTCCAAACTATACACCAGATAAGAGCTTGTGTGCATCCTGAGATCTGCAAATACATTGGACGTTTTGAATGAAACGTTTTTGTGTTTTTAGGAATGTTTAGGAGAGATATCTTTCAGTTTGCTTGAAATTTATAAAAAATTAGACATCTTTCTAAACCTAAGTGCCTACTTAAATAAAACTGTTTTGGTAAGTAAAATATTAAAAGGAGTTAAAGGAAGTGTCCAAATTTCACAGCAATTCCCAAGATTTGTCATATTATAGAAAAATTAATGAAGAAAAACACTAGAAAACTCTTCCTTTTATCTGATGTTTTGGCATATTACATGGAATTCATGGATTCAAAAACAAAAACAACAGAAATAATTTAAAATGTATTTAAAGGGATATGATACTTCAGCTTATGTTATTAACTGCTTCCAATGTGCCAGCTCCGATCTCTGTTTGCTTCCAAGACATGCGCTCAGAAGCATAAAAATAGGTTCTGGAATTTTCTATTGTCATATGTTTTTTTTGCAGAGAGTTATCACATCTTTCACAGGTAAAAGTTGAAATTCGTTTCTTATTAAGTTGAGTCATGGCTTCGATTGGCTCCTGAACATAATTGTTGTGCATAAAATAATGTTTTTATTTTTATTTAATTTAATTTTTTATATTCTTTTAAAGGCAATCTAGGCTCATATATCGTTTACTTTTTCCTTCATTCAATTTTTAACAGCTCTAAGTACTTCTAATATTTTGTGGTGTCACTATTTCTTCCTTCCTTGGTGTTACTGTTTAATCCAGTTACCTACATAATCCGGAATCGCTAAATCCAGAATTTTAAAATCCCACAATAAATTAATGTAATATATGTTATGCTTCATTAAAAAAATTCATTTCATATTTTAAGAAAATTATAATATTAGATATATGTGGAAATATGTAAGAAATGTTACGCTGCTGTAGATTACATGTTACAGAGTATACAAATCTCCTAGAAGAAATCAAGTCCGCCATGCGGTCACCGCAGATGATGTCATTAATGTATAATTATCTTCGAGATTTTGCGATGCATGAGAAACTATTACATTCTTTTACCAGATGTTGTTCATAATATCGTGACATTAAAGCAACTCATTTGCAACATATAGCAAAAACAATTGTTATTTATTTCGGTATATAGTCAAAGATATTGTTGAAATACAAAAAACTGTTTTGATTCTATTGTGCGTGCTTTCAAAAACAGAGAAGTCGCCTACAAGTTGTCTTCAGTTCTGGCTTGAAATCGAAGAGTGGTACACGTTAATTTCAGAGAAAATAAATATTTGTGTCATTCCTTCACATAAGGGCAAAGAGAAATTGCTGATTGACGGTTATAGGTATCATTTAAAGAAAAGAATTAATTATACATAAATACATTTGGTTGTGTACTGCAAGAAAAACCTTAATATGTAAAGGACGCGGTACAAGAAATCTTGCAGACGGTGAGCAAATAGTGAAAATAAATCCGTCGAAACGTTCATACGATTCGCTTGCTTAATTACAGTGCTAGTGTTAAGAATATAAAAAGAAGAACGCGTTTACTACGGCCTTCACAGATAATACTGTTACGAGCGTGGCATTAGTTCGTTCAAAACAAAATATTTCAAATATGATTCACAAGTTCTCTTTATTGTTACTTTTGTCAAGTTCACAAACCATCACAAACCAACTCTACTCTAATTATCGCTAGTCCTGCATTTATCACATTCTGTTTACTACCGTCACTTCACTGTCTCAGACACAGGCAAGACACACTTTTGGCGGTGAAAAGGGCTGTATTTATACTCTAGAAATTCCCCAGATTCTTTCCGATGATTCTATTCCAGAAACATCGATTCTTCGAACCTATTGTAGTTTATTGTCCCAAAAAATACACGTCGCTAGTACTTTTCTTTGTAAAGGAGGGGTGTACAGGCATTGGACTTGCATTCACTGCGACCTGATAGATCTATTGTGAGTCTCTGTACGATTTACTCTCTTCTCAGTTTTAGACCGTTTATAACGTCTAGTACCAATTTTGGACTTAGGTTCCACACATAGTTTGGTGGAGGAAAAGCATACAAAAAGATTTTTTTGTTTATCCTCCCAGCTACTTAGAGTAGCTCTGAGGTAACACTTTGAAGTGCCACAAAATGGCTCTGGTCCGACAAAGCGAGTTTCTGCTCCTCTTTTCATTTCCGTTATGGCGCTCACGTTCAGGCACCCATATAAGAATAACTTTGTGTCCCCTTCATAAATTTTTAAAGGTCCGCGACTTAATAGAGCAGGATTTTAAAGCCTTGAGAGCGGCTTGACTATCTGAGAGGATATTAATGGTTGAGGCATTTATGGCTTTATAATGCAGGTATTGGAGCCAGTTATTCCTAGAAATGCAAGCCGCTGGGTTTTTAAGCAGAGGGCCTAAAAACCGTGGTGTACATCCAGTACAACATTTGTGGCTTCAAACCCCATGTTTTGCCAATGAAGCGACAACACCGATACGTGTAGAGATATCCTACCACGCTTTCCGTCACTCCGGAGAGATGCGAGTTCCAGGTAAGTTTAATTACTCTGATATATACTCAAGCTTTTCTATCGTTTTTTATACCCTAGATGAAATCTAAAGGGTATACTAAGTTTGTCATTCGGTTTTTAACACTTCGAAATAATGATGATAGAGCAAAATGGATTGGACACCCATGCATTATAATAAAAGTTATTTTAATTTTTGAATGTCCGTCCGTCCATCCGTCCGTCTGTCCGACGCACAATATCTCGAGAACGCGTTCACTGAGAAAGCTGAAATTTTTTACATGGACTTTTAAAAAGAAAAAAGTAAATATAAGTTCGAAAATGAAATAAATCGGGCAACCCCTTCGTGGGGTTGTCATACAAAAATTTCGTTTTCCACTATATATTTGGACACATGCCTGAGAACGCGTCCTCATAGAGAGCTGATATTTGGCATTTAATAGTAATAAGAAATAAAATTTCAAAAATGGACTAAATCGGGTAAAGCCCTTGGTGTTGCCATATCAAAATTTAGGTTTTTGCATATACTGTGAAAACGATCAGTCCTAGACAGTTTTATTGTACCAAAAGCTTCTTCAGAATACGAAATCCTATAAAATTAGTTATAATCATTTTTTCTGTCCGACGAACCGTTCTAGAAATATGTATATGCGAAACACCACTTCAGAAATCAAACTTGCATAGATCGGTAACCAATCGAGTTTTTATACGCGCATTCATTTAGGGTATGGTAAGAATTGGTCTTGGACCAATTTTAGCTTTTTTACTTGTTATTTTTATAAATAAATCTTAAGAGTATCTACGTACGCGATGCGCACATTGGGCCTTCGCCTTTATTTAAGTATCTTGATGGTGAACTTTCTATTTTAAAGAAATGCCAATTTAAAAATGATAAATTTATAATACTGCGAATTAAATCTAGTTTGAAACGGTTGTCTGGTGGTTAATGGATGAAATTCACGGGAAAAGTGAGAGCCAAATTATCCATATTTATTATTCTTAGTATTATGAGTGCCAAGACTGAGGCATTGTACTCGCAGTTCTTATGTCAAAAGGCATACGACTGGAAAATTAATTTAAATCCTTTGCTTATAATCACTGACTTCGAAAAATCTATCGCATCTGCGGCTAGGAACTTTATCTCAACAACGCCTGTCTTTGTCCTTTTCATTTTAGGCAACTTATATGTGGCGTCGCGTGCAAAAACATGGCCTTGCTTTTAAATATGTTAATATAGATATTCTTAGGTTTTATATACCATCTGGTGAAGTCTGTAACTATTACACAGAGTTTTATAATAAGCTAGATGATGATGATGTAAAAGGTCTAGTTTAAAGAAAATTATATATCTGGGTCATCCAAAATGTGAAAACCACGATCTGATCAACAATTTTGGGCAGTCGTAAACAGGATTTCAGAAACTTTCCTCGTATTCAGAATAATGTTGTAGCCTGGCATGGACGGTTAAAAATTGTAGTTGTAAAAAGAAATGCTGATCTTTCTGAACTCATTCGAATTTTGTTACAAAAAATACTGTTGTAAAAAGAAGTGTGGGAAAGGTAAAATCGGGTGCGAAAATACCATTGAAAAAGTCGTCAATGCAAAAATATAAGAAGATTAAAAGAATCATAAAAACGTCTCTCTTGGAAAAATATAATATCTTAAAATGGTAGTCCATAATAGCTCTCTCAGCTAAGTATGTGAATATTTTTTAAATTCGAACAAAAATTGTAAGTCTTTTTTTTTGTTCTGTATTTTATGATTCGGGATTATTAAATTCTGAAAAGAGGAATGCTCTTTTTACGCCCGATACTTCCACACAAAACAATGTTTATTTCAGTTAAGCGCGGAAAGCTTGCGGGGGGGGGTCAAAGTTCATCTAGTACATTTTAAAAAGTCTAGTGCTGAATCGAATTCCTTAGGAGAAGAAGTTTGAGTACTCACACTCCTATACTCGGAGACTTAAATAGCCATCCCCATACTAACATTTTAGTATTTCCCTCTGAGGTACATACAAGATTTTTCGCACCTTAAGTCGGCTCTAAATCGGTAGGGTTATGTCTGATCGGAAAACGGGTTTCACTGCTTGCTTCAGCTTATTACCAACTACAACGTCGAAAATATTTTCCCTACATACCTTTAGCGTGGAGGTAGAAAACTCCGGTGGGGGGAGTTTCTTCCAATATGGCATGTTGCATGTCCAATGAATGGTCATGCCGGATACTATCGGGTGGTGTATTTTTTTCCCGATTCAGAAAACTTTCTTAGGACCTTTTAGCCGCCAGAAACCCCATTTTCATGCACTTGGGTCACATACACCACAGTTACTATATTTCGCATTCCCTTAATGATTCGGGATTTTAGAAACTGTTGGGATTTTGAAATTTTGTGGTGTTTTATTTTGAATCGGAAACATTGTCAGGTGGCATGTATGAATCTGTTCCCTTTGATAGCAAATAAATGCGATACTTTATGAAACTGAATAAACACGTTAAATTTCTGCTCAAATTTATTTATTTAGCATTATCGTTCGCATTATTTAATCTAGTGATCAGTGTGAGTGATCGATTAACTGTTGAACGATGATTTAGAGTAATCACGTATTCAAAGTGATTTTATAAGTGCGCATCTTTAAATGGGTGAATGAGAGAATGAGATTGAGATCAAGGGAAATGGGTAAGGAAATGAAAGTACGAGTATTACAGCCGAAGTTTACGATTAATTTTTTTTCTATTCTTCCTCGACTAAAACTCACCCTAATAGTTTAGAAATAAAACCTGAAATACAAAATCTTTTCCAGCAGCTCCCGAGCTTGTTAGTGCAGTGTCAGTCAGTTACCGATTCGACGTATTCGAATCCAGCATAATTTAATTAACAACGGAGATTTCAAATGTCGTAAAGAAAATACTTGATACTTTTGTCTCTAAAATGAGTTACCAATATTATTGACTTTTGTTGACATTTTTCGATTGACTTAACTAGAAAAAACGATTCTATGATGAGTACAAGGCCTACAAAAATCCATTGGTATGGAATTTCCCGACTTTGTAAGGTAATTCTCGAATTTTCTGCAATCGGACTCTGTTAAAAATTTTTCGCCAAATTTATTTAAATGAGCCTTAAAAGAAAGTTAATAAAGAGTGTCCGATAAACGCTGTAGTCAGTAGTTTTGTTTTTATTGAATTGAATGATTGGGATAAGAATTCCAAGCAATTAGACCAGATACCTATATTTGCTACTTAATTTGATTCAGCTCAACTTATTATTATAAAAGTTTTATTGTTCTGCTATTTTAATCCATGTAGCTTTTTTTGTATGAGATTCGTTATATGTTTGCGGCATTAAGCGAAATTAGTTTAAATTAGTAGACATCAACGTCCTTCTTTCTGATAATAACGATAAGATACTTTTCGCATTGAATCTATTGCTGAAAAAGTTTCGCAACATGTTATCATGCCTTTCCCTGCCGCAATTCCATGATTTCTAATCATTACTGGATCTTTAAAGCTTTGTGTAACAAACTAAATTCTAAGTCCAATGAACTAGTGAACGTCCAAAGGTATCGTGACTTTAATAATATAAATATTAACGAACTAAATCGTCCATTTACAGTTAACTCTTCATTTTCTGCTGACGTTTAAAATATGATTTAAATTTATAATTCGCTTGATGAGTTAATTTCTTCCTTTGATTATGGCAATGATACCAAATTTGAAACTCTAACTTGCTATTAGTTCGATTAAGTCTTAATTCCATCGGCACTAATGCTATAAGCATTCTCTGCTCATACCAATATGTCTGAATATCATCCAATTAGAGTCTTGTCATTCCTTTGTAAAACCTTACGTACTGGCAGATTAATGCATGTCTTTCTAGCAATGGATTACTCTGACCTTTGGAATAAGAATAACAGCACTAATGACATATTAAAAATCAATGAAGATTATACATAAAGCTAGATATGAAGGTAAAACTGGTTTTCTCAAATTACTGAACTGCTCCAAAGCGTTGCATCAGCTGTAATTTTATTGAAAGCATTTATCACATAAAGCCCCGTCTTTTTTTATTAAATGTCTTGAGTCTGATGATTTGTTGATTCTTGATGGTCTACCTCAGGGGTCGATTTTGGGGCCGTTAGTCTTGCTATCATAGAAAAACCACTCTCTTCGTTTCCGTTTGTATGTTCAAGCTCTTGCTGTTAGTGCATGTGCTGGTGATTGTATTTATTTTCCTGATATTATAATTAATAAATCCTTATTCCTTGTGCTGGAAGAGTTAGCAACTAAATCATGGTCATCAGTGTTAGATTTGATCGAACTTACCACGTTAACTACAATATTCCTGAACAGTAAATGAAAGTCGTGTCTTATATACATATGTATAACGATGAAGTAAACACTTCTCAGTAAATGCTTTTTAGGTTGATTAAACGTCTTTTTCTTTGGAAAATTTTATTAGTAATATTCTTCATTATAGTCATAACACTTTCTTGGAATTCTTATTTGCGTGTAGCCATCTTATCTTTCTGAGAAGTTATGTTTTATCTCATCGTTACTTTAATCATTTTGTTAACTTCATTATTCCGCGTACATTGCGATCCGCAAACGCTGTTTGTCCAAGGGATTGGTTTGTTTAACTCGTTACTACACTAATTAAATCCAATGATTCGTTTGGTTTAAAAAATTAAATAGCAAACATCATCAATCTTAAATTAATTTGTTTCTTAATTTCATATAAGATAAATTTCTATTACTGTTTTTCTAATACATTTTTAAGTTAATTTTCATTTTTTATGACTAAAATATTAGTTTTCTTATTCTAAATTTTTTGGTATGGCAAAATAACGTTCACATACAATATTTATTTGAAACGCATTTTGATTTTTGCCTATCCATCCAGCTGTTTATACAGTCAAAAAGGCGTAGAGAGTTGAAATTTTATACTGTAATTTTATGAAAAAAGTAAGACCAAGTTCGTAGTTGTGTAAAATCAGGCAACTCATTTGCATTGTTGCCATATACAAATGAATTATGATTTCTTTACTGTGCATTTGGATTGAGCTTGAGAAGTTATTAAACTAAAGAACTGAAAATTTGTAGATTTTCTTTCCGTAATAATTGTACAAATCGAGCATCGCCTTCGTTAAACAAAAAAGTTTCCAAATTTGCAAATTTTTGATAAATACTTAAAGCCCTCTTCATTCTTGTCGAAGGCTCCTTCAATATGTATGTAGGATTTTATCTTACTTGGCTGGTAGTTTATACTTACCCTCCTTGAACTGAAATCTGACGATCATCAGTCAGAGCCTCAATCAGCTTCTGTTCAGCCTTCAAAGCATGTTTTGAAGTTCCATACTCAGGATTTAATTGAAGCGTGCTGAACTACTATAGTAGCTACTAGTCACTCTTCCTAAATTCTTCTATGAAGATATTGTGTTCAAGAGTGTAAGTTCTATAATCGGTGGGTTTTGTATCTAATTTAGGTTAGGTCACTTACTTATGTTGGATCCTCATTATGACCCTCGATCAAGGAGAAGTACCGATTTGAAAGTGGCAGAGGAGGGACCGATTCAAAACCTTCGATAGTTCTGTGGATCTCGCGTAGGTATGTGATCCTCGACTGAATCCCTGGGGTTTACAAAATACAGTTCTAATGTACTTAGGTACATTTGCATAAACTTATGTTTGATATCTACTTAAAACAACACAATGCTTGCCATTGGGTTAGGGCATTCTCCTGATAATAGGACACCTACTTACTATTAACCCACTGGGACTCGGGATATTGTAATATGAGTGGTTTGGCGTCCACATATAATTGTTGGAAAAAACAGAAAACAAGAAACATGTATATTTAATTGCACGACAGATGGGCAACTGATTTAAGGCAATTAAAGGATGAATTATAAAAAGATTGATGGTCAGCAGTTACGCAACTTATTTTTCAGCATTCGAAACTTGATCAAAGTATATCGAATGCAATTATAGTCCAATGTGAACGATGAGATTTTCAGGCCAGACGGATATTTAAACTTACGTGACTTAATTCAGAAATTTTTCAACAAAACGAAATGAATAATATTTTTCAAAATGATCCATTCCCAGTGACGACAACATCTGCTTACTGCAGAATTGTGGCCGTCTTTATATATATCATGGCCGATTGCAAGCAAATATTTGTTACAGGTAGGTACCTATATCGCTAACCAAACCACTTACATTCCAATTAAATATTCAGAAATTTGCACTGCACGCTTTTGCGCTGCAAAGCCCCAAAGGAGCACAAAAAGGCGTATCGATAAATTAAATCAGGGCTTCTCGCACAGCGACTTTAATAATAAACGGCAATTGTGAGTTAATTTGCCTCGTGACTTAATTTGCGAGCACTTGGAAACGTAATTAGCTGCACCGGTGTAATTCGAAACAAAACGACTATTTCCGCTTTAGTTAAGTTAAGAAACCGCATTCACATGACTGGCGACTGCAAATAATTAGAAAAGCTTAAAAACTGATTTTTAGCTGTAACTCTGAGCGTGAGTTTTTTTTTTCTCAACTTTTTGCGAAATTTAATTCACAGACAATTTCATAACCGAACTACCTACCTACATAGATGCCGTTCCAATAATAATTATTTCATTTACGGTGACGGAGCCCAGTTTGCAACACTTTTCGATTTTTGCGAGCTTTTCTGTCCGCTTAAGTATCTGCTAAGCAGTTTTTGGAAAGCGGACGCATTGGAGGAAACAACTGCGCGAAATAAGTGAAAATTTAATGCTCGATCAGTTAATGGATTTTCGCTTCTCGACTGTGTTACGCCGTAATCAAAAGTTGATTTCAATTATCCGCTAAGACCCGGTCTATTGCCGCTGCGGCCGGCCGTCTACAGTCCGCTAGTTTGCAGCATGTTTGTTTTCTTTTTTCTTGCAACTCTTCTGCTATATTTTGCGCTCAGGCGAGCGAGGCGGCTAAATATATTTATGTACGGTCGGTCACACGAACAACTAGTTAAGTCTTAAGTAATTGAATTGTGCTGAAATCTGTTGTGGTAAAAAGCTTTTGTTGATTTTAATGATCTTGCAGCTATGTGTTTAATGGCTGAAAGCTTGCAGAATGTCGACACATTGAAAGAGAAAAGTGGTGGCTTATTATGATTCTCTTGATTATAGATTTACTTATAATTGAGGATACCATTTAACTTGGTAGTTAATTTCAAGTTAAAAAATCATAAATTAGCTATTGGAACCTTTCTACATAATCCAGTTGGAGTTGTTATTAGGCAATCTAATTATTTCCGTTTTTGATGATGATTAGCAACTTTTGCAATAAAAACTATTTGACAGTCGGTCTCGCACACGAAGAGCTCCGTACCATCGTACCAGATTTAACACGTGGTTCTTTTTAGATCAAGTAAAAACAAAAGTTTATTGTATGAGGACCAGTGTTGGGCAAAATGTAATCTGATTAATGATTAACAATTACAATTAACCATTTAATCTGTAATCAGATTACTTTGTAACAGATTACTAATGTAATCCATTTCCATAATTACATAATGTAATCGATTAACGTGTAATGTGATTACAAGTTAATCTGATTACACATTAATCGATTACAAGTTAATCCCACTACATGTTAATCTAATTAATGTGATTACATTTAAGACATCTAAGATATTTAAGATATTTGTATTCTAATTCTCCATAAAACTCCCTAAAACTAATTTCGTACGAGAACAATACTATTTTCTTTTAATTCATTTCATTATATTATTAATTACTTTTAAGTAATCTACAAAGTAATCTGTTACAATGTAATTAGATTACAAAATAGTCTAATTATATTGTAACAGATTACACATTTGATAGATTACATATTCTCTCATAAGTAATCTGATTGATATGTAATCGAATACAATTTAATTAGATTACTTTGTAATTTGACTAAACTGTAATGGCATTATTAATTAAATTACACTGCAATCAGATTGCGCCCAACACTGATGAGGACCCCCTTTAATTTTTAATTTAATTTTATTTTCATTATTTGTTTTTATATCGGCAATAGAAATACACACTCTGTGAATATTTCAACTGTCTACCTGTTCATGAGATACAGCCCGCTGACAGACAAATGGACGGACAATGGAAGCTTAGTAATAGGGTCCCGTTGGTACCGTTTGGGTACGAAATCCTAAAAAACAACGTTCTAGGCGCAAAAAGAAACTGACTGTTCAGAATGGGCGTCGAATTAGTCAGATTGCTTTCACTAAATTCTTAAGTCAAATCAATAGGAATGCAGCCTGAATGTGAGCATTAACTCAATTCGATGTTGCATCAAGAATAATCCGCATCTATCTAGAGTCAAAATAAACAAGGCACCAAAACTTACCGACCACAATAAGTGGAAATGGCTGGACTATTTTTCACCACGACAAGAATCAATTAGCAATCATTTCCACGGAAATGATTAGTTGCGACTGAATTTCAACTTTCAGTTATCAATTGCGCCCATTTTTAGGAGATCTCGCCAACAAAAATCCTATTTTCCAATAGGATAATACTGGAACGCATACAATGGTGTGGTCAAAGGTGGGCTTTAGGTAAATAATAACAATTACCTCGTTTGGATAGCTTCTCTCCGGATTGGTGTGCTATCGAGAATTTATGGAGAATCTTTGTCAGCTACATTTATCACAATACCAACCAATTGATAGATGCGATCTTAGAAGCCTGGAGCAGCATTTAAAAGGACACACTCAAAAATCACATCGGCAGAATGGAAAACTAAATTTCGTTTTGCAATAGATTGCATCACCTTTAGAAATGAAATCTAGCACCACTTTCAGCCGCGTCTTAGGCTCATTTCTTGCGGCAATGTGACAAAATTGCTCGTCATAAAAGTTAATCTAATTACCTATACCTTTTATTTGACCCTCGCCTCCTAGTATACCTATGGCTTTATTTAAGCTAAAGAGGTGTACAAGATGTTTCCAGTTATAAAGCATTCCCTGAACTATGCTCTTCATGTATCTTAATTAACAAGACAGGATGTTTTACATGGTCCCCATTTCCTCTTAAAAATGCCTCATTTATATGTATCTACGTTGAATTAACGTCTTGGGTGACCACTTTCGCTTTTTAGAGTATTTCTTTCTGAGATTATAGTTCCACAAGCACAACATAATCGAGAGCTCATGTGAGTATATTGCAAAGCCCGAGGATGAAGAAATGAATAAAAGAAATTCAACTTTCGTTAATTTTTCCATTAAGACAAGGTGTTGAAATATTTTCAAATCAGGCAACCGCAAGAGCATCAGGAAGCGATACACAGACCGATCTTGTCACGTATTTGAACTACTCGTATTCGAAATATACGCAGTGATGCTATGAAAAGTTGATTAATCCGGCGCGGAGTGACCTTACTACTGGTTTCGTATTAAGTAAATCGCATAATCATAAATGAGGCTCAATTGTCCATAACCAGATGCGTTTTTCCTCTGATTGATTTTTCTTCAGTACCACATTGAGGATGCAAGAGATGCGCAATGGACCAGAAAAGACAGACCGCGTAGCCAGACGAGATAATTGGCAAGACTCTGGACTCTCTGTGGCACACAGAAGCAAGATCACGTATCGAAATCTGATCAGCTGTAATCACGGTGATCAGCGCGCGATGTGATTATCAGCGAAATACGAAATGGGCATTGCGACGTGTTCCAATTGAATTTCGATCCGCTGCGCCAGTGAAACAAGTTCAACTTGCAACTCTTCCGCCGCTGGAAATGTTAATGGAAATTTTGGTCTACTCAAGATATTCTCTCACCTTTCGATATCAGGGAGTTTGTACATACATACAAATATATACATGAGGCATGGTATGCAAAACGCAGGGCAGTGAGGTGTTTACTGACATTCAATGTATAATTCAAGCCTTTCTTTGCCATCAATTTTGTGCCGCCGAAATCAATTGAAGACCGTTCACAATAATTGTATAATCCAATAACAGTAGCTGAAATCAATTTGGGAATTTGAATGAGTATCGTGCTTGATTAAAAAAACGCCGCTTACTGCCTGCCACTCGTAAGCAATGTGCGCCATCACATCGTCATTTGATTGAGATTTCTGAAAAGGTGTCAAGAAAGTAATTGAAAAATTGTGGGCGTATTGAATAACGTCGATTTAAATTCGTGACGAATCTCTCACAGCAGGAAAATGTATCGAACAATTGTCAAAGAAACATACATGACAAGGCAAATAGAGATATGTAAATACACAATCGAAGCACATATCTTTCCATACAATAACTGTTATGAGAAGAAAGAATTATTGGAATTAATTTGATTTGTTAATTGGGCCCCTTACCACTTAGTAGTTAGTCAAACCAATTTAATTAGCTTTTAAAAACTAAGCATGAAAAATTTCTAACTTTAAGAATTTTAAGTTCGTCTGTAAATATGGTAGAGAAATATTTAGTTAAACAAATCTGCTCTGTTCACGCAACAAGGCGATTTTCCTAGTAAACTTGATCTGACCTCTAATGATAAATTTTATTGATTTCCTTTTAGTTTTTATTTTAAAGACTGAAAGCGCATTTTATCTAAACTTAAATTGTAGACTGAAATATTGTGAGTAATCCTTAAATCCTTACTTTTATTTTCGACTGAAAATTCTATGTTAATTCAGATTAACTAGAAACTCCAGAGAAAGCTGAATTTTGGCTTATTGTGGTACATGTGTGTTTTACTTTGAAGTACGAGCAAATTTCTGGTCATGATCCTATAGTGATTTGTAATTTGTTTTCTAACTTCTTTCAGAAAGCCTAGGGATGATATTGTGATTGACACTGATTACTTCCCTTGATCTTGTATTTAACACTGATTCTGTCATAAGTTCTATTTTAAAACTTGATGATAGTTGTTCAACTGGAGCTGATGGTATCCCATACCAATTATTCGTTGTAAGCGTTGTAGTAGGTAGCTCGTTAGCTCCTGTTCTTAGTTTTTAACTTATTTCTATCGAGCTTTGTATTTCATGACACCTGGAAAAGTTCTGTTATGTTATTAAAAAAGGGAGTCGTCCTGATACGCCCAATTATTGTAAGGTGAATTTGAGGATGTGATATATAACATGAGCACTGTCATTACCGGAATAATGTTGTGATACCATTGCAGCATGAGAGAAAACGTACTGTCATAATTTGCTGCAATTTACATTGTTTTGCGTTTCAATTTTCGAAGGGGATTATTTCACTAACTCAACATCATTGAATTGTCTAGAAACCAGTCAACTCACCAACGGTTGCCAACATGGTTTCCGGACAGGACTCTCATCTGGAGACTTGCTGACTTTTCTTATGGAACGTCGAAACCGTAGTCTTCACAATTTTGGTGAGTCTAAAATCATTACCCTAGCTAATATAATATGGGCTTGGATGTTGTTCCTGTTAGCCAGACTTAAGGATCTTCTATTATGGATTGAAAGTTTTTATGTGGTCGTCTAATATGGGTCGGATTAGATTTCACCCTATAAATGCCGGTGTGCTCTAGGGCTTTCTCTTACACTCTATCCCATCTATAGTTTTGTCGATTTGTCATTTGATACTCTTGCGGACTCCAAAAGGAATGCCGTATGTGTCAAACGAGATTGAATGATTAGATCTTGACAATATCCTCACTTGATACAAACGAAATCACGTCAATTCGTCTACGACCCAAAACTGTCTTATTTCTTTAAAATAAGATCATCACTTAACCACTCTCGTTTCTTTTGATGAAGTATTAATTTCTGATACACCATGACAAAGCCTTCTTTCTAGTAAGTTAAGCATGGTAGAAGCCTTAACTTGTGTTTCCAAAAGTGATAGAGATTTTGAGGTGTACGAATGCTTCAAAATTAGAGAAATTAATTTCTGCAGATTGCATAATTGTTGATGCTTTCATAGATAGCTTTTCAGAGAATATTTCTTTAAAATATCTCCTCCGTGTGCCCCATTACAAAATAACTTATGAGTCAACATATTCGCAAAGGGTGTGAGTCAAAACCAATGATACATCAGCAGTCTTCGTTCAATCTTTAGGCTGTTCATTTTCTATTCGTAAGAACAAGTAAAAATGCACACTTCTTGTGCAAATTGTCCTTGTTGATTATTATCCATTAATTGCAAAAGAAAAATTTTAGTCACCTAGTCTGACATTTTGGGTAAGCGTAAGTTTGTGTGCTTCAGATAGTAAGCGAATATTTCTCTTTATGTACTTTTAGAGCAAAAGGTCCTCTCAATGTTTTGACTATATTTTCCTTTTTGAATCCCAACTTTACGAAAAATTGGCGTTAGTCCATGATGTATGTATGTTTTGGATAACACTCACACAAACAACAAATTTATATGACGCATGGTGAGCTAAAAACTCTAATAAAAAAACGATGATACAAAAATTCATTCGAAAAACTTACCAGGAATTTTTGTGCACGCTCATTGAAATCGTAAATTTGCTTAATGAAAAACGATTAGTTTCTAGCAAGAAAAAACAACTAGCCGAAAACTATTCAAATGTGTCGTTCATTTCACACCTACATACATACATCGGGTTTGCTTACCGCCCATTACAAGCCGGCCACAAAGGATCTGTTATGATCTTCAGTCCGACAAAAGGTTCATTTTCACCTTTTCAAGTGACGATAAAACGCAGCAGAATGTCTAGAAATGAGTCTAGCTGCGCAGACATGGCCGAAACCTCGACTTAATCGATTTGTCACACACGATTAGGCAGCATTATCTGAGAGCATTTTATAAATGCATCAGTCGGCAACAGGGTGGGCATTTTCACACAAGACAAAATCACCTCAAAACTTCTTATAATAAGAAGAACGGGAACTGAGACATGTGCATTCATGACAAGATCATCTTTGAGGTGATCGCCTTTGTGGCAGGTATTCATATAAAGGTGCCATTACCTGGCGATAAATTTTGCGTCTAAGGAAACGGAGAATTTGATACGCCTAATCAGAGCGATGCGTGTGGGTGTTCAGATCAGAACAGATACAAAGGCGAAAAATTGTAAATTCTAGTTAGCACAGCAATGAAATTGTCATTGAAGTCGAAGTGATATAGCCAAATCCAGACCGTGCAGCGCCGCGCCGTAATGATTTTTCGTGACAAAAGGCAAAAGCCATTTCCAGGCGATTGCCGCCAATTGGGATCTCTAGTCCTATAGTGAACGGAAACCAGAGTTCATTAAGTTCATACTTGGCCTACGGTTACTAGTCTTGCAAACGAGATCAGGTGAAGCACACACTCACACATCTCTCTTTAAGTTACCGCTGAGGCGGTAATTCCGCGAGTTTTTCAACGCTATGTCGTTGTAATCGTGCGGATCACTTTAGAATCTCGTTAATGATACTAAGAATTGCTATTAGGTCTCCAAGTCGAACGATACTTGATTGCTTAGCTGCAGAATAGCGTAAAAAACTACTTATGTACGTGTCATGCGCAGAGCTAATTTCATGCAATTATGTACTTTTCCAGGAAATGCAATGGTTCAAACAAATGTGTTTTGCTTTTTGTTGGTTACTAATGGAAACTATGTACATAAGCGAAGCAGCCGTTATTCTTCATCTGCCCCCATATTATATCACGCCGCTTTTTATAAGTTTTCTACTGAATGTCCTCAAAAGATGCTTAATAATGTTTCACTTATCATCGACAATTTATGCAAACCTATAGTTTTGGTACTGTAGCAATATGGAATTTTCTTGCTTGAGATGAAATAAGCAAATAATAAACAAGCCCGGAAGTGGCTGTAATGGCGATTTAGTGCCGTTTTTAACCAATTTGATCTGAAACACATGGGGTAAAAGTTCCAATTACCGGTCGAGTAACTTGTCTGGCTTGGTGAATTTTCTTGGTTCACATATTTATTCTCATAAGCAAATAGTGAATGCTGTTTGTAGCCAGATTTGTTCCGTCTTGTTTTTTTTTCATTTATTGTTAATGTTGCAAAAACCCCAATTACCGGCCACCGAATCCAATTACCAGCAACCATGACACTATTTGAAATCAGAATTAAAGAAAGTAGGTTATTCCGTATTTATCTGTTTATTCATTTGAATAATAACAACCAAAATAGAAACCCGGATCTATGAAACAATAAATATTACTCATATAAGTTCTTGTTTTAAAGTTAAGCAAAAAAGCGGTTAAGTGTGAAAATATTCAAAAATTAGAATTAAAATAAGAATTTACTTTTTTCTGCTTCAGAAGTGAAGTTAAACAATGGAGCCAAGGCAGCTCATATTAAGTGTACTCCAATATGGTGCTATCGTATGGAGACAACAGTGCAAACAAAGTTACAAAAACTAGAAAGCCTTGCATGCCTCGGAATAACAGGTGCTATTAAGATTTCTAACACATCAGACTTAGAAGTGATGCTGCGCTTACCTCCTCTACATATTTTCAATAAAAAGGAAGCTGCTCGAAGTGTTAAATGCTGGCTCCAGAAATCTTGGATTCTTATTTTTATTTTATTCTTGTAGAATTCCAAAATGACTCAATAACCTCTAAGTTTACAGACAAAAGAATTTTGACTTCGGCATTGATTTGAAGATAGATCTAAAGCAAACTTAAGGCATGACGGGTGTAGGAGTCTATGGAACCGTTTACTCTGTTTTTCCACTAAATCTACTACACTTAAACCAAAGTTTCAAGTTTCATTATAGAATATATGTAAAAGTTTTATTGTATAAAAGATTTCAAAATGAATTCAAATCTGATTTAAAGCTGAAACCAATATCCAATAAATACTAAAAGAGTAAAGCTAAAAGTAAATTGACATTATTGATAGAAATGATTTTGTTACAATTGACTATGTAGGTACTCACCAGCTCAATATGTTGCACTTGGTCAAATTGGCTGCCTATTAAATTAACGTTGGGATTGCGATTTTCTTGTTTCAGTCGATACCCTAAGCAAGTCATTATTCTAGTCGATACCCAGAATAAAGTCTATATTTGTTAAAAGGAAATATATTAATAAGATATAAATTACCAAGTCGATTGTTGTGCTGCCACACTGGAAAAGAGATCAAGTCAAGTCAGACTATGGTTTATATAGCCCAGATTTCCGCACAGCACCAAAGAACGGTTTTCAGCATGGCAGCAATAATTGGCATAGAAGTTTATTCTCTACTCCTTTTTATATCCAAAAATGTATAATAAATGTTAAATTTAAAATATTTTAAACACATTTATAACTTTTAAGCTTAAACTAATTATTATGTGCGAATGTATTGTACTGCCCGTGTGCAGTGGTTGCTTGTTGGGGCGTTTCAATACAGAGTTGTTACAACTTAGATCTCTGGTACATTTGTTGACATGCATGTTTTTGTTGGCTTTGCTAATATCATCAGGATTCTTATGAATCCTTAACGAAATATATTTATTATAAACTCAACATCCAAGGACCAATCTGGTTTGGGACTATAAAGAAACGATGTCCTAAAGCACAATAAAGTCACTCTTAGATGGGGACCATGACATGAGGAACATGAACGCGGCGGCTAGGGGGCGATCTGCCGGCCTCATTCCCCTATTTTATAATAACAATAATTCTAATCCACGGTAAGATTTGTTGGCAATCTCCTGATTTAAGTAGGAAAGTGTTAACGTCTGATGGTTAAAAATTTTTGTTAGAATTTAAATATACACTGTAAAAAATGTGTACAATTGTTGCCACAAAGGATAGGTATTTTTCCCTAAAATGTAGGGAATATATCCAAAAATGTAAGGTATATTTACTACATTTTAAGTAATATGCCCTACACTTTAGGGAAAAAGGCCTAGGCTTTGTGGCAACAATTGTGCACATATTTTACAGTGTAGGCATTGTAAATATGACTTTGAAGCATCTCTCATGCAACATTATTTTTCTTAGGACGGTTTTTATTATGTTCCCAGACTTGATTTCTCCCAATCACCATTGTAAGATGTCCTCTGAATATGCCCTGTTGTTTCGTCGTATGATTCGCTAAAATGTTATTGTTATGTTCAATGATCTCGATATTAATTAAAGGAATTTTCTCAATTTTTGTCCACTAGCATAGCTCTTGTTAGGTTTCTGTTGTTATTTTTTAACCTTCGCAAAAGACTGCACTAATTACTTAGTGTCTCCTTGAATAATTCATAATTTGGCAAATAAAACAACTTTCATTCTTAACAATACTTAAACTTAAACACTTTGCACTGTGTCCTTTAAAATGAATACTTTGATACTGTTCCTGAAAATTACTTGCTGAAATTTCAAACAGATCTGACATGAAGTGCTCCTGACTGGTGACGTTACGCTATATTAACAATTACGTAATTCACCAGATTTATTGGCAATTAAATTATTTCAGTATATAGCAGTAACGCATCCAGGATTCGGCTTTGGAGGCGAACATATGTAGATGACCCAAGTCCAAAAGTTGTCGGGAAAATAGGGCTCTTAAGTTCCGTCCTGCGACCATCTGAGCACTTAAAAACTGCGATTATATATTTAAAGGTTTTATTGTAGCGATTACATTTAATACATAATTTGTAAATTATGTTAAAAAAACTGACCTTCTGGTTGGGGGAGGGGGGGGGGGGATCCCTTTCGGTGCGGCTCTAGTATTTAGTTTGATACTTTTTCATCGAACCTATAAACTGATATCTTGAACAATATTAATTGCGTTTTCTTATTCTAAATAAAAAAGTGCTGATCTAGTCTTTGATTATGTCGTGAGAAGCAGTGCGATTCAAATTCCTAATATAATTTTTTACACAATTGATCTAAGATTTAATGAAGTCATAGCTTCCACATAAATCGTACTCTTCGACTTTAGCTGATGGTTATAAATTAACCACAATGAATTCTAAAAAAAATAATGAAAACAGAAAACACAAAGTCCTTAAAACACAATGATAAATAAAATCTTGAGACCCCTAAAAACTCGAAATATTGAGAACAAAACGGGCTTTTACGTGAAATAACCGTGATCATGGCAATATTTTCAAACTTCAAATGCAAAATTTCAAAGAAATTTCATTGAAAAATAAAATTTCGAAGCAGGCTCTGTTAAATTTTCGTTAAATTACTAATCTAAGGAAAATTGAAAAAATATATGTAATTTGTGGATGTAGATTATAGAAAAATCAAAGAATTTTATATTCTATAACTAAATAGAATTGTCGGAACATTATCTTATAAGAATCGGCTCTCAATTTTACCCCAAAACACCTTGTTTTGTACGAATATATCAAAAATTGCAGAAATATTGCGCTTTTACAGAAATTGTTCACGAGAAGAAGATGCCTCGTTCGAGTCTTCGCTTTGAAATGAAACCGTCGTGTCGCCACAATATTTTCTTTTTTTTTTTAATTGAAGTCAGATGTACAATTTCACGAATATTGGACATTGTCTCGCTCTCGAACTCTCCAGCCAAATATGATTCTTCACTGCTTCACATTGTTGTAATCACAATTAATTTGATATCTGAAATTCAAACTGCTAATTGGCATTAACAATTCTGGACCACTATTGCATAGTAATGATTTAGAAAGGCAATGGAAAGCAAATAGAAAATCAGATAATTGAAATATCCGGGTTTTTATTAAAAAGACAAGAGATGCAGAAGAATAGACATTTCACGCCTTCAAAAGAATTTTGTTGCATTTTAAAAATGTTAATAATAAATTCATAGCATTACAACGGACAAGGTCAATGAGTTTACTTCTAACATTATTAAAAAATGTTCGCAAATATTTTTACCAGAGATTTCATTTTTTTTTTTCAGATAATATTTTGTAGAATTATATTTCCCAATATTTTGTGGTAGATCCAAATAAATTTTTATGAAATATTTAACATACAAAAATTCTTTTTGGGATTTTTTATTTTCCAAAATTTTGCATTTCCAGGATTTTGACACTCGTAAAGAACAAAACTCAATTTTTGTGTTCCTGTTTATTTTTCAATTGCTGAGCAGTTTTAAACACAGTTGATGAATATTTGCTTTTAAGGGCTTTTAATTTACATGTGCATTTTCCATTCGCTACATTTGTGTACAAGTCATGCTTGCTTGTTTGAAATGTTTGCCATTATTTAATTCACAGTGCGAAAATGAAGTACTCCTTGAAGGAACTTCGGAAATATTGTTATAAAAAAGTTCAACTCATTTTAATGACTCGTTCATCGCGTTAGCTTTCAATTTTTTATACGACTAATAGAATATCGGGACCCTTTGAAACATTTTTTGTATCTGAATAATTACATAAAAATATTCATTCTCCTAAATTAGTTTGTGACCAATGTGAAAAAAAAGGTTATTTACTATTCCTTCCGAAAATAGTTAAAGTCAATGAGCTTATTCAGAATTCAGAATACTTGATAGACGAACGCTTTCAGTAATATTTTTCCCTTTCATGAGAGGTAGATCAATCCATTTTAGCTGCCATTTTATGTTCGGACGTAAAAAGGAAATGTTTAAACCTCTGAGTAAAACTTCAAACATAAAAAGACAGGACATTTACAGCATAGTGTCAAATTATGCAAATATATTTTATAAAAATCACAAGGCTAAAAATGCCCCATCCGGAGCACAGCAAAATAATATCATTTTCTTTGATTATGGTGATTTAGAAGGTAAAACAGTGTAGAGTAAATGCAGTTTCTTCATGCGAAAAACAATTGTTTTTTATTTTGCCCTACAGAGCCAGCCGATTGTACAGATTCATCAAATTCAAAGGAATCCTTCGTACAAGAATTTTATATGTATTTATCGGACCCCAATACGAATATTACGGTGCTGAATATCCCTCAATAAAAAAATTATTTTTTCGTGTAAACACATGCTTAAGTTAACACCAGCTCCAGTCGACAGATTGTTTTCTTTTGCCGGTTTAGTAAATTCTTCCCGCAGACGCATGCTTTCTGATACCAATTGCGAAAAATTGGTACTCATTAAAGCAAACGAACATATGAAAAATGATATTAGCGAATAATTTATGTGTAACTGGAAATTTTCCCAAATGAACTATTGAAATAATTTCATGTAAAACACACCTGAGTTGAAAATATTTTTGTTAAATAATATATGATGGATATAAAAATGAGTCTACCAATAAATTTACTGGTACTGGTAATTTTTAAGTACTAGTAAAGAGATTTGAGTTTGTACTGAATATTTTTCACCAGTATGAGTATTGGTACTGGTTGAAAAATCCGTAAGCATTTACTTGAATATCACGTAAGTCTGCACCACGAAAATATAATAACCTTTCATACCAAATAGAACTAACATTTGTACCCCAATGTAGCAAAGCATAGTGTAACGTCGTCGTTTTAAAATGTAAATAAAATTTTACAGTGGAAGAAGAAATGTTAACCGCTTGTTTTCCAATGATGATTGCAAAATTAAAATGGAGTTTTTAAAAAGCTCAAAAATCTTAGGTTTTAATGCCTAACTGCGATAAATCAGCGGCCATCCATGGTTATAATTTTAAACTCTTTCGACACACAAAAATGTAGGACAAACATATTTAGCTTTCCGTGACCACTGTGTAAAGCTACGAAAACTTAATAAATTGCAGAGAATAAATGTAATTAGTAGTTCCACATAAATTTAACGAAAATTCTTTTGTAATTTGACAACTACCGAAAAGTCTTTTTCAAGGTTCAAAAATTAATCTTCGTTTTATTTTGCAATACGCAGCTCAGCTGTACAGTGGAGTATAGAGAGATTTGGAATGTGGAAGTGTATTTACTTCCGTTTTCTCTAGATTCTAAGCTTCCTAAATATCGCAGTTTCACCCAACAATGGTTAACCGCTGATTCATGGTTTACTAGTTGGTTTGTTGAAGATTAGGATATTACTATAGAAAAAAGAAAAAAAGAAATAATATTTTCTTTACGTTTCTGTGCTTACTACCCTCTATTAATCCCCAAAAGTTTCGGGTGTTCAATTCCTTTCTAGTATTATTTGTTGATCACAGATTTTAATCCCATTCAGAAACACACAGAAATATTAAAATGTAGGTAACGTGTAGGCTCAAGCTCGATGGAGAATTTTCTTTTTTATATTTTTATGTTTTCTTGGTCACGAATACTTTTTTATCTTCGGGGAAGAGGCACGATATTGTGATGACAATACTATTTAACCTATTTTCAGTAGTAGTGGTGGTCCTAACTTTTGATAAAGCTGGATTATCCATGGATTTTTTTAAAAAATAATAGAGCATTAAATTCGAGGAAGTGGCTTTAAATTAGTCCGAGTTGAGCCCTAAATTTTGACGTATTCAAAATTCGTCTACCATGAAATGACGGTCCGAACTTCATTGACTGAACAACACATTTGTAATTCCTGTGGTCGCACAAAGTTTGAGCCAAATAAATCAATGTTAAATTAATTAAATGTGAATGAATATGGTTTTAGAAAAGAAGAAACTGTTATGGATAACGATTACGACGAACATGTATTATTATAAATTTTCTCGAATTATCTATTATTTCCTTTGGCCATGACCTTTCATCATATATTTAGCCCCGATTTCCGATAATAACCTTTCCAAAGGTTGGGAACACTGTTGCTGGCTGGTATGGTAGTATCATTTTTTGTTTATATGGATTGCGCTATTTTGCTCCCACGAGTATTTCAGGAAATTGTGGTCTACTCCGACAGAGCTATTTTATAAGAGTATCGCTAATGGATGATACCCCAAAGAAATCTACCAACTCTCACACAACAATGAACTCGATGATATTTGCACCTTTATAGCTTGGTAGCTTTTGATGGGCTTTTTCCCTAGGAAGGCAACAGTTATACACGTTTACTATACTTAGAGCAAGTAGTCGCCAGGTCTTGGATGTCACACTATCGATCAAGTAAGCCTGCGCTATTCGCCCTTCCTCTAAAAGAACCAATAAGACATTTTAGTGCAGAAAAATAAGTTTCAATTGAAAAGTGCGCATGATGATAATTAAAAATTCGACTACTCTCATAAATTTGGTTTGCTACCAGCGCCAAAGCCCACTGACTTAAAATTCATCAACAAAGTTTTTGCAAGAAGATTATTAAGATCACCAGATGTACATTAAATTAGACTGTTTTTTTTTATAAATACCACCGACGGCATCATAAGTGTCGTCAAGTTCAGAATAATTTTCCAGTGTTTTTAAACATAATTTTCATACCGATTTCTTAATAACATGAATATAAAACCAGTAAAAAGCTAGCATTGGTCTAAGACCAATTCTTGATACTCTGGATGAATGCTCGTATGAAATTTCGTATGGTCACCCATCTGTATAAGTTTGATTTTTGAAGTAGTTTTTCGCATATATTTCTAGAACAGTTCGTCAGCCAGGAAAAATGATTATAATCAATTTTATAGGATTTAATATTCTGAAGAAGTTTTCAGTGCAATAAATATTTCTAGGACTGATCGTTTTCACAGTATACGTAAAAAATCTAAATTTTTAAATGGCAACAACAAGAAGGGGTTGCCCGATTTAGTCCATTTTTGCAATTTTATTTGCCATTACTATGAAAACACTATGTACCACATTTCAGTTCTCTATGTCGACGCGTTTTCAGGCAGTGTCTAAATATATAGTGGAAAACGGAATTTTTGTATGGCAACCCCACGAAGGAGTTGCCCGATTTTTCTCATTTTCAAACTTAATTTTACGTTTTTTTAAGTCCGTGTACAAAATTTCAGCACTCTAAGTATACGCATTCTCTTGCTATCGTGCACACAGGCAGACAGACAGACGGACATGCAAAAATCAAAGTAACTTATAATATTATGTAGAATTTAGTATTATCCATTTTGCTTTACCATCATTATTTCTGTGCGTTATAAACGCAATGACGAACTTAGTGTACCCTGTGAATTCATCTAGGGTATAAAAATAATATAATTTATTGCATGCACTTTGAAGGAAAAGTCAGTCTTGGTAAATTTAATCAAGAAAAACGTTTCCCAGTTGTGTATAGAAAATCATTTAGAGACAAAGAAATAAAGATAAAAATTAAAATTTATATAACAAAGCCAAACTGACAGTTCAAAATTCGAAAGATGATTAATGTTTATTTTTTAATTAATGTGACTATGCAAAATTTTGCAGTCCACTGTACTCAATGTTGCTTGAATATTAAAGCGTTTCTGGTAAGTAATCTCCTTTAATAAAAAAAAAAAAATAGTAAAGCCAAAGAAGCCTTTTCAGAAAAAAAATCCAATATTAAAACTATTTACGAATTAAATTCATCAGTTCGGAAATCCTGCGAAGAGACTATAAGAACCCTTTAATACCTCGCTCAAGATCGGCTCCCTGAAACTTTGAAATGGTAATCACCTAAGAGGGCACGATTATTCTCCTCTCGGCTCTCGTCTTATCCACAAGCCTCCGTTCACAAACTGATCAGAACACCTTGATGGTGCCTCCGCTTTCTGCCTGGTCATCTCCATTAATAAAATCTCTTGGGCATCGAAGCAAATGGTGTGGTCCATTCTAAGCAGTCAAAGATACCGCTGCCTTAGGTGTCGGCTGAGCTAATTGGAAGATGTTCAAAGGTGCCGCCAACAAATTAAGAATGGGGTACAAATCTTGTAATAACTCTATCATCAATATGGGAGGCCGAAAAATTACATGCATACGCGCGCATCTCTACATGCCGTACTTGTTCTACACATGAGGATTATTGTAGTTTACAGATGCACCAGCATGCTCACATGATTTATCGTGGCGAAGTTATCTGCTCCGTGCATATATTTTTCGATACCGGCCAACATAGTGGGCAATACTCACGCACGGTACTGCCGCGGCGGACTTTTTCGGCGGCGACTGTATGAAGCAAAGTCTTAAGTTTTGGGCAGGCTCGGCGATGAATGTTGGTGCAGTTTTTGCCATTCCACCAGTCAAGTGTGAAATTCGACTTCAATTGGGGCCTTGGAGGTTGTGTAATTGAAGAGATCAATAATTCAGCGGAAGTTTTTGTTCTGGTATTAATTGGAGTAGGCAATCGGCTCGATGAGTAGGGATCAATTGAAAGGGAAAATCACCGCTTTTTATCTGATAAGGTCCATGTAACAGTGGCCTTGCTTAATTTATAAAGTAAACAAAGAAATGAACATAATTTGTGCATGGCCATGTGGGTTTGATGGTAACTCGATGAATTCCTGGTATACTTTCTTCGCAGCTCTTGTCGCTGAAATTCACTAATTATTTTGTCATCAACTCTAGCTACCTGCCGAAATTCTTTAAAATAATTTATGACGGAGGAATCCAGTTATGCGTTCATTGATTATAAATTAATTCTTGCAGCACGGCGGCGTAAATTTTCAAGTTCTTCTCAAATCGAAGCCCGCTGATTTTCCTCGCCGTGAAGGCTTCCAAGTTCGAAATCACCTCTTACCCACCACAGTGGTGGACAAGACTTCCTGCTGTTAACATTTTCTTCAATATCAGGCATCAGCTCTGCCTCTGATGCATTCCAGTGTGTGAAAAGACTTGGGTCGTTTAAGGCGAACGGAAAACAAGCGGTGTCCAGTCATAGTGCCAGAATTAACCTGTGCTGTTTCTTCTCGCTCATTTTGTGATGTCGCATGTCAGCTAACAGGACAATGGAAAGAATTTAGAAGAAATATGACAGGTTCCTTTGAGGACTTCATCCAATTACGTCCTAAATAAATATTTGGTTAAGGCTTTGCTCATTTTCTTTAATTTTACGAGGGCCCAGTATCGGTGGTGCACTTGGAAAATATGCCTGCTGCGAAGTACCCCAATCGCGTTACTATTTACTCTTGAGACGGTAAATGCTCTGCACATTGAACTTCTGGTTTTTATTTAGGTACCTATAAGTATATATGTAGTAGATATAATTAAGCCTTAAGCACTGTGCGGCATTTCTTTTCACTTCGGACTTCCTTTTGAACCCGATAAGGAGTTTCAAGTGCTGGAGACATAGGTAATTGGAATGGTTTCACTATCACGAACATTTTATGACGCTTTGGCGGCAGAGGTAGAGATGAATAAAATTTATATTAAGTAAATATTTAGTTCACTTTCTTAGTGCTGATTCTTATGTTCACTGATAAGAATCAACACTAAGAAAATCTTAGACATTTAGTTCTTGGGAATGGAAGGGGCGAACAGCCAATCACAATGCCGAATCCTAAGATTAGAGTTAAGGCAAGTGCTATTGATGAAAAACAATTTATAAATCTTTTCTCTAATTTACATTAAAAAGAGATTGAGCCCTTAGGAATCTGTCGTATATGGGCCCCTGTTAGGACCATTGTTCCCTCCCTTTATAATATATCAGGCTTCGCTTATAAATCCGAGCAGGACGGTCTTATAACATTAAGGATAAGCTGCCAACCAAGTCATCTGTATCGTTTAGTGGAGTGATAAATTGGGTCATAGCTTCCTGAGAGAAGTGTTCTACAGCGATGGATACCAGGTTTTTCGAGGATGGATTATTTAATCTGAAGAGTTGCCTGGTTGGGCTCGGATTGTTCTATCGCCACAGCTCGGTGTTCTGATTTCGGTGTTTTCGAACTTATGTTAACTATGCTAGACCCATGCTACGATATTGGAAGTATGGTATTTTGAAGCAATCCCAATAGCGGAAGAGGGACATCCGAAATTGGTTTAAGACGAACCAGATCATCCGCCTTTTCATTTCAGTTGATATCAGAGTTGAGTATCTAATTATATCCTGAAAGGGAGTTTTGAGTGATTTTGTACTCTAATACTAATTTGGATGCTGTCCGAGCAGTTGAAAATTTTCTCTTCTGTCCCAGAATTGTCGAGATATCTTCCTGTTTCCCGAATGGTCATGGCTTGAAAGATTCTGTCATGTACAAATTTATACTCCTATGCATTTCTAAACCTTTCCTCAATATCAGAAAATAGATCAAAAAATATGAACAAATGCTCTCCAATCAACCCTTGAACATCATGGAACGGAAATCTGTACTACTCCGGAGAATCGGCTCGAAGGTATCTAGAAACAAGTGAAAAAGCTAGAATTGGTCTAAGACCAATTCTTATGATACCCTAGATGAATGCACGTATGAAATTTCGTATGGTTACCCATTTGAGCAATTTTGATTTTTTGCATTGGTTTCTCGCATATATTTCTAGAACGGCTTGTCGGACAGAAAAAATGATTTTAACCAATTTTATAGGATTTCTTATTCTGAAGAAGTTTTTGGTACAATAAAAATGTCTAGGACTGATCGTTTTCAAAGTATATGTAAAAAACCTAAATTTTCATATGGCAACACCAAGAAGGGGTTGCCCGATTTAGTCCATTTTTGATATTTTATTTGCTATTATTATGAAAACACAAATGTACCAAATTTCTGCTTTCTATGCCGACGTGTTCTCAGGTGTCCAAATATATCGTGGAAAACGAAATTTTTGTATAGCAACCCCACGAAGGAGTTGCCCGATTTGTCTCATTTTCGAACTTAATTTTACTTTTTTTTTTAATGTCCGTGTACAAAATTTCAGCTTTCTGAGTGAACGCGTTCTCGAGTTATCGTGCGCACGGACGGGCGGACGGACGGACGGACGGACAGACGGACATGCAAAAATCAAAATAACTTTTAATTTTATGCGGGGGTGTCCAATCCATTTTGCTCTACCATCATTATTTCTGCGCGTTAAAACGGAATGGAAAACTTAGTATACCCTATAGATTTCATCTAGGGTATAAAAACGAAGGAAATGCAGATTAACACAAGTTCTATCTCCGAAACTCAGAAAAATCAAGTGGTAGTAGTGAACAGTTTATGCTATCTCGGCAGCATAATTACCTACTACAGATGTTAATACTCGAATAAAAAAGTTAAGCAGTATACTTCTTCCGAGATGTGCCGGATATGTAACTCTAATGATATCTCAGTAAGAACAGAACTTCGGCTGCTTAACTCCTATATGAAATAAGTGCTGCTTTGTGGTTGCGAAACGCGCAATGGTAGGAAACTCATAACTCGTATCTTCAAACTTTCGTAAATAGGCATTTGCACCGCTTTCTAAAATTATGCTATAAACGAAGAATCGGGAGTTTTAATGATCCTGAAGTCAAGACTAGAGCATGACATCAGGTCTGATGGGGATCAACTATTGTAGAGAGTCTTAAATTCAAAGCGAATTTAATTAATATCAAATTGACCGTGTTTGCTGTCAAATCCGCAGCTCGAGAATTGAGTGGAAAAACTCATTTACAAATGAAAAATCTTTGAAAAGAAAATCCTATTCAAAAGAAGGCGCTTCGTATCGGCAGGAATCGTATAGTTATCAGTACGGCTTCGTTTCTCTTTTGCATAAAAATTTCTGTTCGAAGATTTTTCATTTGTAAAAGAGTTTTTTCACTCAATGCTCGAGCTGCAGATTTGGCAGAAAACTCGGTCAATTTGGTATTGACTAAATTCGATACGAAAACTGTCTATAGGGCATAGGGCTAATCTAGCTAGGCATTCAAGTAAATACGCCTCGTATATAATTCATACTTAAAAATTATTTTAAGTGCATATATGAGGTCATCTTGACTGTTCACTATCTCGTTTACGGCAGACAAGTACGGCTTCGTGTACTGATGAGTATACAATTCCTGCCGATCCGAAACGCCCTGTTTTGCATAGAAATTTCTTTTCACACATTTTTCATTTGTAAAAGATTTTTTTTCGCTCATCTACTATTGTCCCTCCAAGGATCAGGGGATGTGAAGGGGATGAAGTCGAAAATTTCTTTGGTAAAATACTCCAATCCAACGGCATACCTGCCATATTTCTCCGATGTCTTTTAATGCATTTTGTATTTTTCGTCTATTTAGTAAGCAATCAGGACGCTAGTTGAAGCCGAATCTATCAGAAGGAATTCAAGAATCATAATTTTGCTCGGACTTGTAATTTTTACTGTGCCTACCATTAAAATGTTCTTATATGATGAAGGCTCCAAACTAAACATTTATAATCTCAAATCATGAATTGCATTAGAACACATACGACAACAACAACAACAACAACAAAATTAGAAAACAAAAACAAACAAAAAAGTGAAATGAACCAAGACATTATCTCTATTCCGCTGTTAAAAAATTTCCCAAGTGACCGGGCTTAAATTGTTTGGTGACAAACAAATTACGCAACACCACACGCATCCTGAAATTTAAGCATCTGTGAAAGGCTCTAGGAATATTCCTGTGAGAATCGTTTTATTCGAAAGGTCTGCTAGAAAACTCCGCTGTATCCTCATGTGATGACATATTTATTAGTCGGCTGAAATTAGGTAAATATCTCTGCAGGACAGGGAATTTCCGTAATAAAGCGCGCAATAGATGCCTGTGTGGCCTGTCACATAAATATTTTAGAAATTTTCAAGTTCAGATTAATCGAAGATCGAGGGCACATACCCTGATAGGGCGATGACCAGATTACATCTTCTAAAGCGCATGCCCGCTGCACTTACGATTTAATTGTTTACACGTTCGAATGGTTCCATTATCTACCGCGTTTCCTTCGCTATTGTGCTGCTTAACGCAAACCCAAATAGATTCTTTCTGTGCTGTAACTCCGTACACATACCTTAGTCGTTAAATTGTCGTTTGGCGAAGAATAGCTGCAAATTAGTTCAACTTCTGCCACAATAACTTCAGTACACGGACGACTAAGCGACAAAAGCAGTGAATCCATCCAATAGGCGAGAGAGTTCCGACTACCCGTCGTCGAGTCGATACGGGTTAGAGACGGGAATGGAATTGTTTATTTTTTAAATTGAAGCCAACCCCCTAAGCTGCTGTGACAACATATCAAAGACGCCTCTTAAGCTCTAGCTCAACACCACTAAATCCACAGGTGAGGAGGGAAGGTGTGATCAACAATGCCGTCAAATCGAAAATGCAACACGAGGGGAGTTTCGAAACTACCGGTCCTGGGCCTGGCGTCAAATATTTGCCCTACCCGTCCCAAGTGTATACCTTACCTACTGAGCAGGGGTTCCGCAACTCCGCATTGTTTATTTGTTTATGTAAAAGTGTCACACACAACGCGCGTTCGTTTTTTTTTTGTATTTTGTTTTGCTCGCGGTACACCTTTTTTCACACTCGACATAAACACTATGAAAGCGGGCCCCGTAATCGTCCGTCATTCAGGGTCGGTTGCTTTCGTCCGTAACCTTTGATGTTAATGCTGGTTTTATGAGCTCCCGCCCGTCTCCGCACCGTAGCACCTCTGGATCTGCTCTCTGGAATTGCTGTTTTTGCTGGTGCTGGTGGGTTTATAGGGTGCTTTTGTTGGTTGTAAATTAAAAACGTGATGCACTCGCCCTAATGGACAAATGTGTAGCTCTGAAATATGGCGGGCTATTTATTTAGCCGGAGCTGAATAATGACATCGAGAGCTGCCTGAAATGAGGAATATTTCGTTAAAGTGGGCATGGTTCACTTCGCACATTATAACTCAACTAAGACGTCGCGTATTTACACAATAATTAAGATGTAGGGACGCTGGTGCGTGAAGCGTTGTGTTGTCGCTTCTATTAATTAGATGTTGTGCGGGTTCGACTTTTTGTCACTCAGTCACATCAACTTGTTGACAAGAGTGCATGCCTAATTTATCCGCATTCCGTAGTTTATTTCTTTAGATACTTTTCGTTTTTATGTTTTTTTTTATTTAAAAAGAGATTAATGCAAGCAACAAAATACGCAGGTCGCAGCCATACGAGGAACTCTGGAAAACTCAGATCAAATTCAAATGAAGAACAATTTTTTTCGCCTGAGTTGCATTATAAATAAAATTCCACACCCAAATGGAGCTGATACAAAAATTGTTAGTTGAGCCAATCGCAAGATTTTACGACAGTGTACAACGTAATTTGCTTGGCTTTTTAGGCTGAAATGGTCTCTGACATTTATCGAAGTTTGTGCCTCTCCTGTATCTAATCCTCTATACCTAGGTACATATATCTTGTAAAATCGGGTAAAACATGATATATCCACATAAGCACAATTGCGATGGCTACGGCAAATGGCAGACTATTGCAGTAATAGGAACAATTTTCTCCAGGAACGCTGTATGGAGAGTGTATTGCCTCTCTCGCCGTCGTAATTGAATTAATTGAATTACTATGGTAAGATAGGCCTTCGGACGACGGCAACTGAAGATTCGTATGCAATACACGCTCCATAAAACGTTCCTGGAGAAAATTGTTCATATTACTGCAACAGTCTGCCGTTTGCCGTCGGCGTCACAATAGTGCTTAGGCCTATATTCTGTCCAGGTGTACGCCTCTTCTAACCTGTGTATATAGCATTCTCAGATTTACTTAAACCATTAAAAAATGAGTTTAAACTTTAAGCAAATAAATTTGAACCTTGAACAAATGATTTTAAACCCTTTACAAATAAATTTAAACCTTGAACAAATGATTTTAAACTCTTAAAAAATATATTTAAACCCTTAACGAATGAGTTTCAACTGTTAACAAAAAGACTTAAACTTTTATCAAATTTATATTTAAAATATTTTATTTCAAGATAAGTAAGAATTTCGTACAATTTTTCTGAAATTTTGGGTGCATAAATAGTCCGCAATACTTCTGACTTTTCAGTGTAACGGTTGACCATCCACTTCCTTAGGAATAAGTAAAACCATATCCATAATATAATTGGAATAGTCATTAGGTGTGATTTGTTGTAGTCTATCTTCGATCACTGAGAGAACAAGAAACTGGCCGTGCATGTGCCTTCATTTTAGAAAACGATTTCGATAGGGTTTAACATAGACGACAAAGGAGGCAAACATTTATGTGTTTAGTTATAGTTCCAGTAGAACCTACGTGGCAGAAACGACACCCTTATTGCTGTGATAAGTAACCAGAGAATTTGAAATTCTACTTGCAATTCCGATAGGCTTTTTCTATTTCTGCGCGAACTTGTTGAGAAATTGGAAACAAATCCGTCGCTTAGGAACACATTTTTAATTATAGATAATAGGAGAATACACAAAACACAACAAGCTCGTGATGTGTTTTCTCAAACGAATTTAACACTAAAGATCTTGCCTCCCTACTCGCCTTGTAAAACCCTATCGAAATAGTTTTCTAAAATGAAGGCACATGCACGGCCAGTTGTAGGTGACATGTGTAGAGAACATAATTTTCTCTCAATGATCGAAGGTAGCATGCAGCAAATCACACCTAATAACTGTTCTAACTAATAATAGATTTGGTTTTAGTTATTCCTAACGAAGTGGATGGTCAACCGTTGCACTGAAAGTCAGAAGTATTGCAGATTATTTATGCACCCAAAATTTGAGCAAAATTGTATGAAATGCTCACTTAACTTGAAATAAAATATTTTAAATATAAATGTTAAGAGTTTAAAATTGTTTGCTAAAAGTTTAAGTCTTTTTGTTAACAGTTGAAACTCATTCGTTAAGGGTTTAAATATATTTGTTAAGAGCTTAAAATCATTTGTTCAAGGTTTAAATTTATTTGTAAAGGGTTTAAAGTCATATGTTCAAGGTTTAAATTTATTTGTTAAGAGTTTAAAATCATTTAATCAAGATTTAAATTTATTTGATTAAAATTTAAACTCATTTCTCCAGAGGACATTACTCCCCTGCACGTGTTTACATGCGAACTTGTGCGTTGTATTTAAAGTCATATGCAGACCATACATTTTTCCTATTTTTCAAGGTATTGTCAAGCACTGTCATTTAAGGCCCATTCGGGCTGGGTAAGTTACATGCACAAGTAGAGTCTGTCTTCACTTCCCTATGCCCCTCGTAAGTCCAAATACACTTTTCTACTTTTTAGAGCAAGTCCATACTTTTAACTTTAATTTTACATAAATTTTATACATGGCGGATGGTGTAAATTGTCAGATGAACGCAGTGGAGTAGATAAGGCACCCGTAGAGCTCGCCAGGCGGGCGTGGCCGAAATAAAGGGTCATAAACTGCTAACTAAAATTGTCAAAGAATTCCAGAGTTTTACCAAAAATAATAGAAGTATAACATAAGGATATCGTATTACCATGCTTGGATTGTATCAGAAAATTGCTTCCTGGGATTTGTTAGCAGAAACCGTGTGACCTCTTGTCAGTCATTAACAACGCTACTTTGCGCACATCGCTCTCTGTTTAAAATTTCTCTGAGGATTTTATTTTCTTTTCTTTAAAATATCCTGAAATAAAAAGAAAAAGAACGTTGCTTGCATTGTTTACATTGGATGGTTTTCGTGGGTGATATAAAATGTATGTAGTATATGTGAATCAAGTTTCTTTTGATGGAGCATTAATTTCTGATTCACCGTCATTAAGCATTCTTGGTATTAATATTTCCAGTAAGTTAAACTGGACAGATCACGTCTTCTCTGTTGTCAAAGAAGCATCGAAATGTCTTCGATTTCTGAAAAGGTGTAAGAAATATTTCAGCCCGTCAAATCTAGCGCTCCTCTACAAGTCCTACATTAGACCTAGAATGGAATACAACTCCCATATATGGGCTGGGGCTGGTCGCACAGCCTTAGCTTCATTGGATATTGTCCAAAAGAGAGCCTTCAAGCTCATTGGCGATTTGGCAATAACTTGTCATATCGACTCGAGCACCGCCGCAATGTTGGATGCCTTTCGCTCCTTTATCGCTATATGCATGGTCAATGTTCTGATGAAATATCTAGTCTAATCCCTTGTAGAATGATTCCCGCACGCAATACTCGCGCTGCAAACCGCGCACATCCTCTAACCCTTCAAATTAATTTCGGCCGTACAGTAAAAATCCGTGATGCTTTTTTGTCCCGAACAGTGCGAATGTGGAATAGCTTACCATCTTCTGTTTTTCCTCCGGCATACAATCTGCGGAAGTTTATGGGCGACATACATCGGCACCTCCGCCACTCTCCTCATATCCCCTAATCCTTTCCCTATCTCCTTCCTGCCATGCTGTTGTGCTTTGCATCATAGGGTATCACCTGAGCTTGGCTTAATAATATATAAAAAAAAAAATATACATGAATGTATGCTACAATTAAAATATTAAATAAACGATACCTCGACCTGATGTAGAGAAGAAGCCCTCACTTTTTTGGAAATTTCCTGGAAATTTTTTATTTAGAATTTTTATGCATATTGGAGATCGACACAGAATCTGAAAATAACTCCTGAATGTCATCAAGAGTGAATAGGTATTCTGCAGAAACATTTTCTGTAAATTACTATCAAAAAAAGAATGTTTATTCCTTAAGTGTCCTACAACAGAGAGATTTCCAAAAAATCTAAAATATGTTTTTTTGCTAAATAAATTTTTTATACTTTGAAGAATATTTTAAACGCTTAACCATTTCAAATTCAAATATCTCCGAGCAATTACAATTGAGCGCGGCAGGGAGTAGTTGTTTTTTTTTTTTGGGTCTTATCCCGATACTATGTTTTTCGTGTACAAAATATCTCAAGATCTTTTTAACCGAATTTAATTAAAGTCAAACCACATATTCCTTTTGCTCTCAATTATGAATTCTTTGCGATCTATAAAGCACAGTGTCGACTATACCTGAGGACTTTCATTGACTTCCAGTTTTAAATGTAGGTATATTTAAAAAAGGCCCCTTAAAATGTTCGGGGATGACTGGATGACTGGATGAAGTAGATTTGTAGAAGTTCAAATTTAAAAAAAAAATATAGTTAAAGTTTGTATTCCTCAAAATGAGTAGGAAGAGGTTGATCCAAAAACGTATTATGGAAATATCTGAAGTGAGGAAAGACGAAATTGAGGACACATTACCCGAAAGAGAAAATAAATGTGTTTGGGTACGCAAATGGATAAATCGAAGATCTGAATTAGGTGCTTCTAGTACTCTTCTTAAAGAACTAATTCCTGAAGATAGGCAGGCTTATCGGAATCATCTACGAACATCTTAGGAAAGTATGGCTGTTAATGTAATTTTGAAAGAAGTGACAGCAATTAGCTGTTTTAAGTTAACATTCCACTTTAGTTCCACTTCAGGCAAATTCCTGCAAAAGTAGTTCCACTTCAAGCAGATTTCGGCAAATGTACTTGACGAACGTGACCATGCACTTGCTCATATGTAGCAATCTAATTATGCACTAACTCCTCGAAGGATAGAGAAAGTTTGATGTGATATGTTGAGCCCATTTTAAGCTATTTTATAATATTATTTTAAATTAATTGCAAGCTTGCAAGTGGAGTAAGGATGACAATTTTTTGTAATTTTTCGCTTTCTGATACCACCTTTCAAATTAACTTATTAATCTTGTTTACAGGATGTGAAAATGTACCCCGATTTATCACAGGACGTACATATATTTCAAATGTCACCCATTTATGGAAGTTTGATTATGATAGATTCCTGCAACTCCCTGGAAAGGCTGTTTAGATACTGCTATTAGGAAGATGTAATATTATGGTGGTTAATTTGCGATTTGCTTTCAATAATTTCACGGGATTGAGATCAATATTCATACCTTTCCATTTGGGAAGCTTCTATTGGTGGAAAAATAATCCTCGTTCTGAACAACATTTATGCTCAATTTCCAATGCATTTACTAATCAATTCAATTAACCCACCAACCGTAGGCAGCTTTACATGGCATTTCCATAAAGACTATGGACTAAATTTTTTTTCAAATCTCATGTATTACCGTTTAGAACATTAATTTTTGACCACGATGAACGGTAGTTCATTGGAAAATATTAGTTAGGTTCTCCAAGGAACTCTGCAGGTCAATCTGACAAGATAATATCGCTCAAATGGCAAAATTGTATTGCGAAGGAATGAAATATCTGGAAAGTTGTGACTATTCTCACTTCTTTGGTACGCACAGCTATTGATTTTCCGAAATATTTACCGGGGTGGTGATATAAAAAATTAAAGTTCTACATACATGAACTCTGACTATTGACAATGATGAAGCTTAACAAACAAGGCTCTGTAAAATCTCTGGTGGATGGCCAAATGAAGGTATTAAGGACAAGAACCGTATTGAGCCTCTTATCTCATCGCCAGAGTATCTGAAGCTGTCATATGAATGCCTGGAATACCATTGCTATACACTGTGGTTTTATACAAAAAGCCGGTTTATTTTAGGTGAAGGAACGGTTATGACAGAGAGCACAGTGTACGTCAATTATGTTGGGACCACTATTTCATGGTAGAAAAGTTCGGAATACGTCAAAATTTAGGGCTCAATTAGGGCTAATTTAATGCCACTTCCCCGAATTTAATGCTCTTGTATTTTTCAAAAAAATCCATGGATAATCCAACTTTATTAATAGTTAGGACCACCACTACTGAGAGGAGCATTAAATTAGCCCTAATTGAGCCCTAAAATATTATGCAGTGCGCACTATTGTAACAATACTACTTAACCTATTGTCAGTAGTGGCGGTCCTAACTTTTAATAAAGTTGGATTATCCATGGATTTTTTTGAAAAATACAAGAGCATTAAATTCGTGGAAGTGGCATTAAATTAACCCTAATTGAGCCCTAAATTTTGACGTGTTCAAAACTTTTCTACCATGAAATGGCGGTCCCAATTTAATTGACGTCAGTGCCTTACTATTTGTCATTTCTTCTATTAGCAACGCACTAACCAATCACTTCTTCGTCTTGAAAGTTATTTATCTTTTGTTTTATTTGTTTTTGGTCGTTGACTGAGTGCGATAATTAATTTAGATTCCAAACTTAATCCTAGCATAGTCATATAGGATCGTGTTAAAATAATTCCTTGGGTTCAAAGGATTTCAGAAAATCCGCATGTACACCTCCACTGTAAACAATGTTCTTGCTTTGCTACGATTACAATATGGTAGGCGTCATTAAGAAATATACTCACCTAAATTATTAATTATAATTAAAGGGCCCACCTGCATGGTTATCACTCGGACTTCACACACAGTGATAAGTGACTGCAGTGAAATCAATACTTCATCTTCTGTCTGCCTCTAGATTGCAAACTTATAACTAAGACTATCCTTAAGCCTGAAAGAGTTAAATTGTTGAGAAACCTTAGAGTATGGCCCATCTTTGTAACAGCTGAATGCAGTCTAGACTGCCCCAATACAAAGCCTGTTTACTACAATAACAAGATGAGAATTTTCGATTAGGTATCCTATATAAATATGATAGCGGATAATAATGCGGGCTCAAGTAAAGTATGATCTCAACTGGGTAAAGATTCATTGCTAAGAACAGCTCTTGAATCAGGATTGATATGGACTTAAGTGCTTCCTTTCTTGAAAACAGCTTCGATTGCCTCTAGCTCTGTTACGTAATCCATTTGACTTGGTCAGATTTCAGCGATATGGTATGTCACCCTCCCAAGATAAAAGTTAGGAAGACAGGCTGTTAGCAGTACCCGTCTAAATAACCTAAACCTAACCTGTTGCCATAGTATAATTTTTGAACAAAATCAAAATTTTGATAGGTGATCGACAGGAGCTCAACAAAATAACTGGGATCAGTCACAGTCAATTTGATAGACGCAGCTTTAAAAATATCTTTCTTCGCTGAAGCCACTGCTATTGTTTGGTAGTTGGGCAACAATAAAAACAAGCAAAATGGGTTAAACCCGCATAAACATCGAAATCATGATCACGACCGTTATTTTGATATCCCTCATGTAAGTTTTTTCGAAATAGTGGCCTTAATTTGTTCAACGATAGACGTGTCCAAAGAAATTGAAAGTGAGATTGACATGCCTCGTGCTTCGTGTCACCTTTATACATATACGCTTGAATTTTGGATAATTTTTTTTTTTAATTTACGTAATTGTTTAAATGTTAAATTGATTGTTCACGATCTCCACAGATCTCTTTTACCACAAGCTGAAACATATAAGCACAGTGTTGATTGCCAATACACTTTGGCATTAAGTGGTAGTGTGTAAAAACCACCACTGCGGGTAAATTGATTAATTACTTAACCAATGTTTTCCATAACTCGTTACTTAACGTCACCTGATTACTAGTGCCATAAATGATTTATTAGGTTTGGTGAATGCGAATGAAGTATACTTAGACATTTGGCATTTCTAGCTGAAAACGCAACGGCTGACTATAATATCTGTAGTTCGATTAGGTTTGAGTTGCATTTAACGCTTCGCTAATGTTCCTGTTATCTTGGAATACCTTCACACAGCATAATAACTGAAACAAGTTATGTGTGCAGGTATTCCGCTACAAGTTGCAACCTCGTAAAATTATCAATAAATTAGCGCAGCCACCCAATGTGTGCTTTCCGGCTATTAAAAGTTCAACTCGCCGAGTTTATGGAATCGCTTATAGAGAGGCGCGGGAATAGGGTACGAATGTACTGAGCAAAGCACAGCTATATAGGTAAATGAGTTATGGCAGCAGTCACCTTCGCATCGATAATTGCGAGTAATTGACCTAACTCATTGCAAATTAATAAAGAGGTGCAACGTAAATGCAATTTTGCAAGTTTCAATATAATAATCAAAATGCAAACTGTCACAGCATCGACGGCCGCGGTGCGGCGGCTCTAAATAAAGTGGCAACTGCTAACCGACAAATAACAACAGATAAATTACGGGCTTTATGTTTTTATTAATAATATTACAAACAGGTAACAACATCTCATTTGAATAATCAGACCATCAATTCTGCCGCTAAATGATTGACTGGCTTCTTGCGAAGTAGTTTGGATTACGGGTCGCACGATGGTTCTAATGACTTTCCTGTGGCGTCAACGGTACGGCAAATGCATGTGTTTCTCATTTTATTAGACTGATCTGTCGCTTGGTGGTACCGTCGGTCGAGGAAACTATTTTTCCAATTAGAATTAAATAATTCAGCGTTTTGAAGTCATGTGCATAGATACCTACCTATATACCTGCCATCCTAGTATTTAAGCATAAGCAGCCGTATATCAAGAGTTTTATGGAGAGTAGCCCAACAAACGTCAACTTCCTCATATTATTTGTGGTTTTGTCATGAAATCGTAGAAGAAAAATCTGCTGAAACTATCCTGATGGCAAAACGAACTGCTCTTACCAAATTTCTAACCGCCCTCCAGGAGTGTCGAGCACGGATGAGTATATATTTTCCATTAGGGGCCCTGCTAATTACCGATCATCCTCTCCCGATTGGAGTCGGTAGAAATCTTTGATCTTCAGGAAATTGGCTAGCAACAAAAGAAATTGTCGGCTTTCGATTAAGTCTTGAATTAGGTACCTGCAGCATCAAAACACTTTGATCTTTTCGAATTTCATTGTTCCCAATGGGATCCGAATATATCAAAAAGAATAGTGAATGAAAGAATGCCGAAGCACGGAACGCACTTTCTTGGCTCCTAATTTATCATGCTTAACAAGATTTCATTATTAATCGTTAGTCAAAACAGCGATGCATTTCATGACAGGTACAAGAAAAAAACAATGCTTCCGCCAAATTCTTACACTAAAGAAACTGAAAATCGCCGAGTATTGCAATTCTGTTGCATGAATGAATAAGAAAAAGGTGCTGATGCTGCATTCTAAATTGGTTAATTCTCTTAAAAGATATAACTGCTAAGTATACGATAGGGAAACAGTGCGCTTAGGTATGAGGAGAGGGATTGATTGTATAATCATTAAGATTGTACATAATATCAGAAGTCAAAAGACTGTACAGTATTTTTTGCAAAAATATCGTTTCTCAAAATCTGCATAGTAAGACAATTCTAGCTAGGAAAAAGATCCTATTGTTGATCTTCTAGAAAACCTGATGAGTACATGCTAGCAAACCGGTTGAATTATTCTGTGAAAGTTTCTATTGTTGCGCAAGTGACTCTAAAAAATACCAACCTATTTATTGCAATTGCAGCCCAAGCCCTTGATCCAGAAATTTTAGTAATATAGTACCTGTTGATAAGATTCCTATAATGGCTGGTAACATTTTGGAGACTGTGATAGGATCATTAGTTTAGTGCTGGAACCATCTGAGTTAGTGTATATTGTTTATAGACTCTTTCTAATTTTGATAGCATGGATGTTTCAAGAAATGGTGCGCAACCTGTAACATACGGTATATAGTGCATGGTTCATCAAAAGTAGCGAGTTATGTCGAATGTGTATTCTTCTCTAAAATATTTAAGGTTAAAATTTCAGAAAAGCATGCTGAATGCTAGTTACCAGGACATGGTTTAGGAACAAACTTCTTTTAGTTTTTCGTGAACAAAAAATGAACTTTGTTCCCAGTATTTGTTTTCTTTATGCAAAAGAACCTTCAGTGAACTTCATGTTTCTGAGAACGAGGACATGCAATAAAGCGTTTTTCAGATTAGGGCCGGTATGATTTTTGAAATGATCTTCACCAAATGTTTCGTCCTGAGTAAGGTGAGACGAGGAAGTTTCTCAGACATTCTCTAATTCCAAGAATCTTCTAAGTGGATTGTCGATATTAACATCCATGCTATGTTGAAAATCTCTTATATGTTGCTGCTGTATGCTGGTTGTGCTTATTTGCGACCGCCCAACCGAAGATAGTACTTTGGATGCAAGGTGATGCAGGTTAACTTTGGAGCTGGCCTTAAGCACTTGGAAAGAGTATTCAGATCGAATGACGTAATCGACGTTGTTATATGTAATATATGTATTCCGTGCTTCACATAAAAATTGTTTTGATGATAATAAAAGTTGGTATCTAATGAGTTCATTGATGATATTGACTGCATAGGAAGTAAGAAGTTTCGAATGCTCTTTGTTAAATGTGACGCATGCGAAGCACCTGTAGAGTTAATTGCATATAGAGCGGCCTATATTAATCGTTGACCGCTGACTTTTAAGCAGGTATTCCTTTCATTAATGATACAAAGATTAACAAGGTATGGCCGAATTATCTGTCAATTGGTTGCTGGCCTCATATGGCGACAAATGTCACAAATTTGTTCGTCTCAATTTCAATCGTCCTTATCAAAGCGAAAAAGATTTTCTATTTGAAAATTTCTTTACTTTACCCTAAGTGATTTAAATGAAGAAACTAATGTTTTGTTAAATATTTTAATATATTCAAAATGTATTTCAGTTAATAAAATACGAAAACCTTAAAACAAAGTCGCTGGAAATGACATTGTCTCCTCATGATGAAGCAACACATAAAGTTCATCTCGAATCGGCTATACCTTATTATCTTTGTATCATGCCTTTCATTGACTGACATTTAATTGTTGGGTTCGATTTGAGCTGTGATGTAAAACATTAGTTAATCTTCTGTGTAGATATCTCGCCTGTGACATGGCCTTTGCAACCACTTTTAGCAGTATGCCTCTAGAATTGGAAAAGGAAAACCCTCTGGCCCGCATGCCATAGGAAGCGATGGTACCAGAGCTTCGTTTCGGGCGTCGGTCTCCTGTGAGTTTTCCTAAAAGGGAATTATTGGCTGAGGCAGTTGCCTTATCGAGCTTTTCCCGGTCCGCTCTAAACATATACTACGACGTGTCTTTCACTAATGAGGGAGCCGCTACGGGTGTTTACTTTCTTGATCCGAACATTGGGTTGGAGTATCTATTCACTTGGAAGACACACCAATGTATTCCAGGCTGAAACCTTCGTCATCACAATGGCAGCGAAGATAAATATGGAGATCAAGGGAAAGGACATTGGTATCCTTTCGGATAGTTAGGAAGCCTTGATGGCTCTGAGCGGCGCTCGGATAACATTTAAGTTACTGGGGGACTGTAGGTCGGCCGTGGTTAAGCTATGTATCCACAACAAGGTGTCTCTTCAGTGGGTTCCTGCTCACATGGTGAACATGGGGAATGAAAGGGCTAACCTTTTAGTCAGGTCTGGCTCTGGTTTGCCCGGAGCAGGCTGGATAAGCTTGGATCTGTCTCAGGGCAGCTGAAAAACTTACCTCACTAAGAACTGCTGCACTTCATCAAGAGAAATGGAAAGTTTTGGGATCTGTCGTCCTCCTGCTAAAGTAAAAAAATGCCTCTAGAATGTTGCATTATGTAGTTGATGAACTTTTAAGATCTTTTTAGATAAAAATATTACTTATGTATCTAATTTTTGAAGAAGAATGTAATATTATGTATATGTCACAAGTTCACGTCCCGCTCGAAGGATCATAAATTGAGCGGTATGAAGCAACCATCTTGTTGATATTAAAGTTTTAATACTGCATGTATTCCTAATTCCCGGGGACAAAATGGCAGATGATAAACGTATAAGGACTATATAACTCATAACTATCCTAATTTAACATTGCTATATGGTATGTGTATGTATTAATTCAGATATATCGAACATATTTGTATGTAAATATATACGAGAGGCTATCGTTGCCAGATATAATTTCAAATGACTATGTCTTTATAAAAAAAATGTCACGCAACATATATAATAATATTGCCGTACAAACAGCGCAACATGCGAAAAGGTAAATAAAAATTTGTTTTCTAATACTACACAGGTAGTACTTATGTTTATTGACTATGCTTCCAATTGAATCTAATATTGGGTTTGATAGCGATTCATACAATGATATTCTACTCCATGGCTAGGTATGTAATTTCATTTTTACCCTTCAACCCCCGTAGGAAATCCCTCCGGTTTTGAAAACCCTCTTCCCCGCTCAGGGAGAATCCTATGTAAACTGGCACCATTGCATCTGGAAATTCCGCATATATGTGTAAATTTCGCTGCTTTTGAATGCGAGTGAAGATTTCTGATCCGCTCTGACCAGTCTTTCGATGAGCCTTTCAATGAGCCTACCATGAGCGTTATCATATTCAAAATTCATGTGCATTTCCACGAAATTATGATGAATGGTGTGTTGTATTAATTAAAATAATAGCATTCGCTTAAGAAAGTTGTGTAAAGTGCTGTGAAGTGAATTCTCTAACGTGAAAACATTTTTAATTTGGGATAGGTATAAATATATAGGTTTCCTTTCTAGTTCTTCAGATTCTCGATGTATAGCAGCTATACCCTGAGGATCGTTTGAGACTTTGAACAAATCCCTCTTCTATCCACTGAGCTATCACTGGTAATCAAAATGTAATCAAAATCAGGATATGCAGATGTAAAATAAAATGATCGAGTGATATTATAATTGAACTAATTTTTATATCAATGTTATCATTATGAATTTATTGATGAGAAAAGTAGAGAGCATTTCCATTATTTCAATATATATTGAATGCCAATATTTTCATTATGTCAACAAACAAATAATGTAACAACCCATGGAACTGCTATATATGATGCTTATATGATGAGTTCAGTTTCGGGTCCAGAACACATTTCATTATTACCTTCATCTAAGGGCTCATGATGAAATCATCAAACCATGTTTACTGAGGATATACTGTTGTTATGAATATCTATACTTTTTGCGATTTATCCATTGTTATGTGATTTACTATATTGACCGCTCCGCTATACACAGGTATATATTATTGCACATAACATTTGCTCTTCATATCGCATCCTCAAATTCATTATCATGAAGCCAAAATTTGGTTGTGCCCTGCACTGTGCAATGGAATAGTTTATTGTCTATTACCCCCGATTACTCCGGTACTATTTACCTTTCAGCCCGACCAATACCTATATTTTGGTAATAATATCTTCTCACGAGATGATACCAAGATCTTATAAAACAATAAAGTATGAAAGAAGACGAGTAAGCATAAATTTAAACTTTAACCGAATTTAATTCGCTCGAAACTGAAGACTGCGACCATAAAATATCCCAAATAATATTTAGTTATTTAGCAAACACAGGCAATTCAAGTGATAACAATTTGTATCTGAAAAAAAAATATAATTTGACAGAGTCCGATTAGCTTGTAAAATTCAAGAATTTTTAATCTCAAACTGGAAACCGAAATGAACCACAACCAAAGTGAATTAAGGAATTAATTACAAATAAGCCCGCGAGTAATTTGGTCCGATTTGACTGCGAAAATCCATAAATCAGAATAATCTGACTAAATTAAAACTCTGTTTGGGAAGTGGCGAGAAACAGGTACGAACACGAGAAAGGGATGTTTCCTAGCAAAAAAAAAATCGATTAATTCCAAGAAAAGCTCCTGAATTCGACATCCTCCCACGATACAGCTGAAATCGATTTCATAAAAAGTTGTTTATTTTTCAGTTATGTTGCAGCCTCAGAAGCCGCCGCCACTGCCGCTCTCTTGACATAATTTTTACATAAAAACAAATTTTCAGAAATTGTGCCATAACGTAATGACGCAGCCTAATGGCCGCCGTGGTCGCTTATTCTGTCCTGTTCTGTTTTTGCCAGCCAGCGACGACGGCCTAATCCGATACAATTTAAATATTTATGAGTAACGCTCCGCGGCATAAGAGATAAAGTTATTAGTGTGCCGCGCATTAAGGAGATACCTACTCGTGGAAATTTAGATACACGATAATAAAATGCAAGTTTATTTTTATGCTACTTATTAATGGAAATTTATCGCTCTGAACTCTCCGAATGAGCTCATTATTAATAAATCGATTATCGGTCTCGGATGTGGAGCAGATTTCGGTGATGATTTCGAGTGGGACAGGTCGCGCCACAGTAGTCGATTCCGTAAGGAAAGTCGAAAGTCTTGTTCGAGGTCGCGCATTAGCCAAGTGGCACGCCGAAGGTATGTATATAGACATCCATTAGTGTGCATTATGCAGCCTAATTATTTATTCATCCACCTACATATATACAAAGCACGTTAAAAAAAAGTTGGAGCGAGAGAGCCCTAATGGCATAATATTATTAGTAAGTCATCGTCTCACCTGACCATGAAATTTGGTACTAATTAGTTGGCAGTAAACTCATGCAATTGTCGGCACGGCGTGATTAGTAGCAAGTCGCGCAATCATTGTTAATTAATCATCGTAATAATGGGCATGGGCTCATGAAGGAGGTAAAACTGCTGCCTTTTTAGAAAATTAATAAATGCACGGCGAAAGAACCAGATTGCGTGTAGCGAACGCATGTGAACTGTGTGCAGGGCTTGTAATTAATCGCGGATTTGCCTGTCAATCGTGCAAGTAATGCCATGCAATACAGGTAATACTGGCACTTTACCTAGCTGGAAGGCCTTTAAGTGTTAAATCAAATGCCAAAGGCCAATCACATGACTACTAATGATCGAGGTTGCGACGAGCTAAAGAGGATTGTTTTTTACAGTTGTACTACCTTACGTGACGTCGAACGCTAACGACATTTTTCTATTACTTATTATGTGTATTCAAAGAGTTGACGTCCTCCATGACCATCAGCTAGCTTATGCTCAGCACCAGTTTATAATCGCATTTAACGATTCTGCTAGACAACAGGCAGATGCTGCAGTTGCATTGCCAACAAGGAGAGCTTATCTATTCATATACACATGCATAGGTACATAATATCTGTCTGCACATTATCTCTCTTATCTCGTTACTTTACTCCAAAGTACTAGACGAAGAAAACCGAACCACGATAAAAAGTGCCCTCAGATCTCCACACAATATTTATGCTCTTAACGTAATTAGCCTAACTCCGACTAGGCCTGCTTCGGCAGATCACAAGGACTCAAGTGTAATCGTACACTTAACTGGCAATTATTATCCTGACTTGCTGTGCACTATGTAAACATTGCCGAACCCATCACGGGACCCAGAGACGAAAGTGGGAGTTTTGTTTGGGCTACACATGTCACATTAACCGGCTGTTTGGACTAATTTACGAGGGAAATAATTTCTTGGGATCGGTTTACTATTGTGGGTTTGAATAGTCGCACTACTTAATTTCGGGACTTATGAAGAGGAGTGCCCGATGTGCTGGGGTGAATTTAGTTTATTACTGTCATTGTCTTATTGGTGTGCCTTTCTACCATTCCTATATTTATGGCGACTATTATCGTAAGCAACAGACTAATCATGGTTCGGTAGGCAGGTAAATACATAGCTCTACGCAGAATCGAATTGCGTACACCTTAATTATTTTGGTTAAACTTTGAGAGCAAACAACAGTGCCTACCTACCAAAAATATAGAGAAATCATTTAGAAGAAAAATCTGATGACTCTTCTAATAGTTTCATTGGCATAAAATATGAGGCGGAACGAGAGATTAAGAGCGCTAATTGATTCTTTCAACAATTCACTGTGGCAGTCGTAGTATTCAAGAAGAAGACATACGATTTTGTCGACACAGTTTTCTTGACTTAAGACCAATTATGTCTTGTAAGAAAACAGATAAATCTTAAATTTGTATTTATCTTCTTGTAATTGTTAGTCGATTCTACTTACGATCTCCAAAGAGTGATTGAAAATTTCTATTACAATAGAAAGTGGGTGTGAATCCATCTATGATTTTTGAGTTCCGTATTTATTAATTATAGATTATAGATATATTTCACACTCGACATTTATGTTTTCCGTAAATGATGTTTTTTTTATATTATAAAGCCTATGATGCAAAGCACAGCATGGCAGGAAGGAGATAGGGAAAGGATTAAGGCACATGAGTAAAGTGGCGGAGATGCTGATGTATGTCACTTTAAATTTTCGCAGATTGTATATCCGAAGAAAAACAGAAGATGGTAGATTGTTCCACATGCGCTTTTGAATGTTACATCTTATGATGATGATTAACTTTGGTAGATAGAATCGTTGGACTTTTTCAATCCTCTATAAAAAATGGCCGAAAAGGTTCAATAAGCGCCAGAAAGTAGGCAATTATGTTTTGGAGATGACCTTTTTCAGCCATTTATCGGTGGATATGCATGAGAAAATGTGCAAAACATACAGTAAGAGTTACATTTTTGGGTACAGGGTGTGATAGGTCTTTTAATGCTAAGCTGTTGGGCTTCTTAAATTCAATATGAAAAATTGGTATTGATGAAGAATTTTTTGATAAAAATAGTACTTAAATAAGAAAAACTGAGTAAAATACCAAAATTTTTAGGTTGAAGAGCCATAACTTCACAACGGAGAGAAGGAAGGAAAAAGTTTATACACCATTGGAAAAGTCCAATGTTTATCCTTCTATGAACGCTTAAGTCATCATATTAAGTTGTAACTTCCAGAAGTTACAGGGTGATCTATAAAAGCATACCCAAATATCATCATTATTCATATTCATGTGAGTGGAAGCTTGATTTTTAACAATGCATATGAATGCGGGATTTTATTTTTTATTTGATTAATAAAAAAGTTATTTGGTGTTTGCTTCACGCCCGCAACACAGGAAAATTGTTTCCACTATTAAAAGCAAATTTTCATAGTAGGTATTATATGAATCTTAATTTGTTACCTTAATCTAATGTTCAAGTAAAGATTATAAAATTACATAAAATAATCAGCTTGACTTGGGGAGTTAAAAGGGCTTCTGCGAGAAAAAAATAATTCTTCACAGAACAATGAATGGGATTTATGCTGAGCTTTCTTTCACCTTCTTATAGAAATTTCATGCGGCTGAAGCTTACTCGCTCATTTTCTATGCAACCTTTTGTATCACTCGAGTAAATTAAGTTAGTGCTATTTTCAATGCATTGATAAATGTGAAACATAAAAGTTCGGATTTTCGATCACCCTATGTAAACATAACTTTTTATCATCAGCAAAGATTTTTCTATGGCTCTTAAAAATCTTAAAGATGTTACTATTATTTTTATTTATACCTCTAGGTAGGTACTCTGAGTCCAAAATGAAATCTTGGCCTTACCTTGGCAAATTACTTGCTCTTATTCGTAAATCTTTCCATTGAAAAAGTTCTTGTTATCATAAGGAAGTTGCATGGCCTTTGACATTTATTAGCGTTTGTGTTTTTCTTCTTCTCAAAAATATGAATCGATCATACAATATTGCCACATTATATGCCGCATTTGATGATTAGTTTTGTAAATTGTCCTATCCTGTCACGTTGACTGTAAAATCCTGATCACTTAACCACACCTAACGATATGCTTTTCAAAACACAGAGTATAACCCACTCACATAAGGTCAGGATATTGAATATTCTTGCCATAGTTGCCAAGTTTCGGTGAATTATTATATTTTTACATGTTAACTTTGGAAACATTTTCCCTTTCTGAGCCAGAGCTCGATTCGATAAAGAAACTTGTCGATAATTTGAGATTACAGAAACAGATATCAATTTTTCCAATAGACAATTCACTCGATGACGTTTGGTCGATCGACTGTCATAAAAATTGCTCTGTTAGGTCATTTTTCCATGTGGAACTCTCTTATCCTACCAAAAACGAAGAAATATATACCTGCTTCAGCGTTGCTTCCTTACTACAATACCTTTTTACACCATAGATGAAATCAATAGGGTATTCTAAGTTTGTCATTCCGCTTGTAACGCACAGAAATAATGATAGTAGAGCAAAATAGATTGGAAACCCACGCATAATATTACAAGTTATTTTGATTTTTGCATGTCCATCTGTCCGTCCGTCTGTCTGTCGGTCTGTCCGTCTGTGTGCACGATAAACCGAGAATGCGTGCACCTAGAGAGCTGAAATTTTGTACACAGACTTTTAAAAAAAAGTAAAATTAAGTACGAAAATGAGACAGATCGGGCAACTCCTTCATGGAGTTGCCATACAAAAACTTTGTTTTCCATATATGTTTGGACACTACCTGAGAACCCGTCAACATAGAGAGTTGAAATTTTGTACATGTTTTCGTAGTAACAGCAAATAAAATTGTAAAATGGAATAAATCGGGCAACCCCTTCTTGGTGTTGTCATATAAAAATTTAGGATTTTTACGTATACTTTGAAAACGATCAGTCCTAGACGGTTTTAGTGTGCTGAAAAGTTCTTCAGAATGTGAAATCCTATGAAATTGTTTACCATTTTTACTGTTCGACGAACCGTTTTAGAAATATATGCTAGAAATCATACCATAATATACCATACTAAATAATATACGGGCATTCATCTAAATCAGAAATACATAAGTTGGAGATAACCACAGTCGAGAGTGAATTATGTTCTCTAAGGAACTAACGAAATATCAACGTTATACATTTTTTTTTAAATAAATAATTTTACTACCAACAAAGCATTTCTAATTACTTTTGTTTCACTAAATTTCTTCCCAAGTAATCAAGAAGGGAGACAACGCTCCATACTTCTTCCCTCTCCGAATCCAGGAATTTTAAAATTAAATTTGGAATTTGTGCATTTTTTACAGAAATCGTTAACTTTTTTTGATGCCTTCTTAGACTCCTTTTTTTATTTCATACTATAGAAAAACTTTTATCCAAACTCCAGCCGTTAAGCATTTATTCTACTTTCATATTTGAGAAATATCCATACAAGTGACGCAAAATACGTTACTTTGATGTGTTCCTTACTTTCGTGATAACGTCTTATAGGATTTGCGGACTTGATATATGTATACAAGATGTCGTACTTGAAATTCAATGCAGTATCCAGTGTCTGGTTTGCTAATGCGAATGACATTTGTTCACAGATTTGAGTAAGTTGGCACAATGTAGTTAAAATTTCAATCTTACGTTGAGCAGAATTTAGTCAATTTCTTAGTAGTAGGTAATCCGTTACTCTTGTAGATTCTTTAAGCACTGCTCCCACAAGGTGGACATGACACAGTGAACTATTTTAAATTCCTTCCCTACCAGAGCATAAACATTTGAATCCCAACGAAGGTGTCCTCTATAAGGATATTGCAAAGCTTCAAATAAAGGGCAAGTGATGCGCTATAACCGCCAAATAAAATTATTCCAAGTAAACGTGCAAAACTTTCTGTATATGTAATAACAAATTATTTGCCATTGGTCCCATTGCTAAGCTTATAATTCCATGCGGTATGTCGAATGACAGACCAAGCCAGGGGTAAAAGCAATGCAAGTAAACATACAGAAATTACTTAGCCTTTGATATGTCCGTATTACAGGTGCAACAATCCCCTGCCCTATTTCGGTCTTTGTGCTGATAATTTTGCTAGTAGTGCTAGTTAGATTCAATTCGCAGTTGTCTTTCAATATCAACATTCCTCACTGAAAAAATGATCCCATTTCAGTATCTACTATTTTATTTCTTTATTTATTTTCTTCATTATGAACAAAAATTCTAATTCACCTGATCAGGTTTTCAAGTCGAATCGTGCGCTGCTGTCATCAAGCCATTGTTCCCATACTCTTCCAACCACCGTATATTTAAATTACAATTAGTATATTGATTCTGTCCCCTCGTAGAGTCGTTTTTTCCATTTCATCCTCTGATGAATGCCATTTAACTTAAAGCGTCAAAGTCGTTAGGCTTGAATCGGCCGCACTATATTTAAACCCGCTGCCATAGACCAATTCGTCTCAGAGCAGGTGAAATATTCATTCCAAGCTGCGGCGCTTTTCCCGTGCACCCGAGCTCACAAACATACACAATACATGAGGATCCACCTTTGTGTTGCTCGTCCATCAATTATAAAATTACAAAACTGAAAACAAGCGCACTTTACGGCAATCAACTAATTAAGAGTTAAAAGGGTGCACTCGTCCCTGATGAGTCGATTGTGTCCAGACTGAATATATGTGGTTGGACCACAACACACACAATATCTAGATAATCGCCAAATTTTCTTAACGTCATCGAGATCGATTACTGATCATGAGTCATGAGAAACAGTTCCAAAAATTGAATTGAAATTCAGTTTTTGGGAAGCACAAAGAGCGCGGCAGTTCAACTTGTCCAAATTGATTCGTCGCGTCCAGGGTAGCCTCGAAGAGTTGTTAGCAATACTCATGGCTGAGTGCCGGTCTATGTGAATTCGAGAACCTACTTGTGCAGTGAGTGCTGAGCCTCAATCATGTCACACCAAGTGACAACAGCCCTCTGTCAACATGATTTTATGCAGCGTTGCTAACTGTTATGATTGTCATACATAAGACACGCCACGATGAGGCTTTGTCACTTGGGACAGGAAATTAAAACCACAAACCGAAACTTCTAGTCACCAATGTACCGTGGAAATATGTGTCCTAAACAACAATATTGCATGTACGCTCTTAAGCCCTCATGTCGCGAGTTTACTGGCTAAATATATCAGAACTTTTCCGATGAAGGATTCTGTGAGCATGGAGGTACCCACGAGATTTAAGATTTTCTTGTTGGAGACACAAAACCAATCGGTTCAACTTGTTTTTGCCGCGGGGCGATAAATAGAACCTAGTCCAGCCGTCTTGCTCGCGAATAGTAAACTTTTATGGTAATTAAAGGCAATAATTAATAACAACCAGTTTTTGGTTCACTCGGACCGCTCCTTAATACACTTGAGAACATGCACAATTTCCCTCTCGACATTTTCCTTCCTGCATTAATTTCGAATTTAATTTGCTGTGAATCTTACGAATTTGCACAGTCTGTTGCGGTAACAGAAATTGGAGCAAATATTATTTAAACTTTTTAATGGATGACTGTAGCCCGTTTGAAACCGTAAAACTCATTACGCGGATTAAATATTGCGCGAATTTATAGCGCGTTATGAACGAGGACAGGTCGTACTTGTCTAGTTGAATTGATGTTTATTAATTTCCACAACCACTGCTATGGAAACGATGAACATTTTGGAAATTTTTGAATCTAAAGTCAGATAAGAATTAATGGCAGAAAATATAAATACAAGTTCCTCTTTGAACATTACCCAATAGAAGGGTATGTATATGACTTTAGTGGTACGGATTAGTGATTATAAAGTCAGTACAAATATACACATTTCAAAACACATACTACAAGGTAAGATCCGAATAGTTATGACATTTCCTGAAGTAATTCATATTACAGAACACTATACGCAAACCACATTCTTGGATATAAGTATTTAACAACGTTCATACTGAGCCTATCCAGAAATCCCTGTCTGAAGTAGAAGTTGAGTCATGACCTACGTATTGGATAATAATAATGCTAAGGATAACTCTGCCTGAAAAATAGGAATCTCCTACAAATAAACAAATGGCTAACAATCCTGTTAAAAATAACTACGAATTGGAATATCTTAATCGGAAGACGAACTTCTTAAAGCTTGCAGAAGCACGAAGTGAAGATCGCTAAATTCTGTTTATTTAATTAGATTTAGTCCGATAAAACAGGAATTGACTATAATTCTTAAAGACTTGAAAGAAAGATAACCATCATTTCAAGTCCCTTTTCATAGAGGTTTTATAATTAAAATGAATATCGCTTATTGGTGTGGAAAATATATGCATTCACAATTCAAAGGCATTTTGAAATCCCCGATATCAATTTGAATTCCTTTTCCTTCACATCCAGAGATAGAGTGGGATGGGAATTGAGTATTTGTTGGTTTCTCTTTACTTCTACATAAATGTGAAACACATTTCCTAAGCCCAACTTTTCAAACAATTCGTTTAGAATTACCATAAAACTAAAAAAAAAAAAAACAAAAAACAAAAACTAAATCCATGTGTTTACGATTTCTGTTCTCTCCAGTTTCCCCTATAAACTGGTGCCTTAATTCGTTGTTATTTAGCTCCACCTCCCATCTGTCCGACATTTATACCAGTTTGAGATTATCTACGTCACAGGATTGTTCTCCCCCTTTACACACAAAGAATTTTGTCAATTTATTACAAGTAGATTTTCCGAGTCAGTGAACACCTTTTCAATTTATTTTCCACAACAGAAATGTTTTTCTGTCCCCAACAAAATCACTTCTAACCCCCATAAAGTCGTTGACATTCAAGAGTTGTACTTGCCCGGGAGCCATTAACTTGTAAGAAACTCTGCCCTGACAAAGTGGATTTGGAGACGTTTATTGCCGCTTAAATTTACAGAAAGCAGAAAAATGGCGGTGTTAAGCGACTTCGTTTGGTGATTTTGTCCCAGTATAAGGACAGCGATAACGGATGTGGTAAATAAATAGAAAATTTACATCTGTTCTAGATTGTAGTACAGTACCCTTCCCTGTTTATGCTTCGTTGTCCAACCAAAGAGTTATATGTGTGCTTAAAAGGATCAGAGATAAATCCCTTGTGACTAAATGCTAGAGATAATGTCAGTTCGTCTAGGGCCAGGCCCATTTGTAGCAATTTTCAATTCGCTGATCCTTTTCCATTAAACCCTGTGAACTTGATGTAAGGCAATTAATTTAAAGGAAACTGCTTGATTGAATGAAAATTGCCTAATTGAAAGAAAACATTTGCGCTTTATGTGAATTCATTTACATAAAAGTAGGTGACACTATTTAATATTTACCTATTTCCTGATTACATTTTACAATATTTCAAAAATTTTGTTTTTTTGAAAACGATTTCTTGACAATCATAATTATTGTTGCAAGAACGTCCTCCTTTTTTTCATATTCCAAGTACAAAAAGGTTTCCCTTGCTGTTTACAATACTTTTCAAATGATTTTTCTATTGTAGTTCATGCTATAAAATTTAAGTTAGAGTAATATGTAGGAAGCTAAATGTAAAAGTGTGAACTAATGTACACAAGTAATGTTAAATATGTCTAACGGCTAATGTAGGAAATGTAAATGAGTATAACCATATCGAAGTCATCTATGAAAATTTAAACAATTCAAATAACTTACCTCTCTAACTTTATAGATATGGACAAACTTACATACAGTATTATTTTATAAATTTTGTTTATTTGTTATAATGTAGTCCGTTCTAAAAATTGTTCTTCATGTCTTTGGTATGATGTAGACTGTTCAGCTGAATATCTCAATTCAGTATCGATTTTACTCACTACATACTTTTGGGGAGCAAATTACATGAGGCTCTCCTGAATTCTTACAAAGTATTTTAGAATGGGATTTATACGGATTTTAAAGGGTTTTGGAGGTTTCTAAACGCTCAAAAGAAACTTGCTTTTGCACCTTCTTTAATTTTCAATGAAGTTTCTAGTCTGTCATTTTTAACATTTTTGCTGACGATGTTAATTAGAAGGTTCATTTTAGCTAATCATACAAGAGATATGAGTTGTGAGATAAATCGTTTATTGCTGAAATTTTTAAGATTGGTGAAAGGGAACTAACATTTTACATTTAAATACTCTTATTTTCCAAAACTATTTGAGGCTGTGTTGTCTTATGACTTCCTGTTTGATTCTCATGGTGTTCTTAGATTCCATTCTACCAACATCGTTTTGTGAATGGAATATCAAATCTACAAAACTACTTCAGTTGTCGTATACTTGTAATAATTTTTTTTAACATTGGTACGAAACTCATTGCATTAATATGAAGTTCAGTAAGATCTTCAACCTGCTTCCCCCTTGTTTTTTTTTCTAATTTCTAGATTCCCATTTTTAGTCTTGGAAGATATTTTATGGTACCTCGGGAAGTGGTCAGGACTATTTAGCATACTGGGATCTTCGATCTTTATTTGTACCTACTATTCTCAGAGCCAACTTGCTTACTTTGGCAATGTTGAAATTAATGAACTCAAAGCGCAAAATTTGCGTTAACTTTACTCTATATATTGTTGGAAGACTAATTCTTATGATACCCTAGATGAATGCCCGTATGTAATTGCGTTTGATTTTGGAAGTGGTTTCTCGCATATATGTACTTCTTGAACGGACAGAAAAATGATTATAAGTAATTTCATAGGATTTCAAATTCTGAAGAGTTTTCAGTACAATAGATATGTCTATGACTGATCGCTTTCACAATATACGTAAATACTATAAATTTTGATATGGCAACACCAAGAAGGGGTGCCCCATTTAGCCCATTCCTGAATTTATATTTAGTATTCTTATAAAAACAATCTGTACAAAATTTCAGATCTCTACGTTGTGTGTCCAAATATATGTATAGTGAATAACGCAGGAGTTACTCAATTTGTCCCATTTTCGAACTTAAATTTACTTTTTTTTAAAGCCCGTGTGCAAAATGTCCGCTCTCTAAGTACACTCGTTTTCAAGCTAATTGTGTGGACGGACGGACGTGCAAAAATATTATGCGTGGGTTTCAATCGATTTTGCTGTATCATCATTTTTTCTATGCGTTATAAACGGAATGACAAACATAGTATACCCTAAGATCCCATCTAGGGTATAACAGGAAGGGCAACTGAAACGATTTGTCCGGTCTGTTGCTAAATTATCGTGTATTGGATCATTTGTCTGTGATACTTCTCATTTCAGAAAGAACATTACAACATGACTACAATAAGGCTACTACTATGCACTAACTTAGCAGAATTCTCCCACTTATGTATCCTTACTATAGAGACTGTTTCTAAACTGGCTGCAGTAAGGCATTCGATAGAATTACTCAACAAATTCTCATTCTAAGCTTACCAACCTTGGGCTTTCCTCTCTTTTTGTTAAGTGATTAGGTATGTTCCTATATATCAGACCGACCGCAAAGAGCTCTGCTTAGGGGTGCTCTTTCTGCTGAAATTAAGAATCCTGCTGGTGCACTGCAGGGCAGTCACTTTAGCCCTGTAATGTTAATTATTTACATGAACGATGCTGATGTAACTCTGACTAGTTCCCAGATACTTTGTACTGCTGACAACGCCAATTTTTTTCATATAATTTCGGATGAAAACGATTGTGTTCTGTTAAATTCTAACGTAAGGCTGGACCGCAATAGACGCATTCGTAAGTGTAAGTCAAGTTACTTAAGTAAGGCCAACGCGCATTTTAAATTAAACAGATGTACCCAAAATATTTTTAAGACATTGTTAAGGAACTTTCGTTAAGTTTAAGTGCGGTAAGAGTCGCTCATTCCTTAAGAACTCATCTGTTTATCCAATCATATTAACGGAATATTAATGAAATCGGTAGCACTCTTATTATTTTATTATAGAAGAAGAATGTGAAAAGGGGTGGTCCCTTCTAGGAAAAATGTTGGCAAGGAACTGCCGGTTTTTCTTCAGATTTTTATGTAGATTCTTCTTATATTTTTTTATATGTATAATGACCATAAAAGGCACAAATCTCAATGCAATCAACTCCCAGTTTTTTTTTTTATTTTACCACATTATAAAATTGAAAACAAATATAGAGATATGTAGTAACCCTTACTGAATGTGACTTCCTAAGGCAAAAATATCAATCATCCGTAAGTAAACCTCAGTCTCGTTCAAATTCGTAAAGCTCTTTTTCGTCTATTGTTCAACCTTTAGCCATTTTCCTTTTCAAATAACTATTTGCCTTTGAATTCAATGAAGTGCATCACCACTCTGATTAGACTTGGCAAAAGATTTGGGGGTTGCTTTAACTCTCAGTTTTCTTTCGAGATCTCCATCGAGAGCAGGGCTAATGCTACTCTGGGCTTCGTAACAAAATCGACCCTTGAATTTAATGACCCGCATGCTACCAAAGTCTCTATTGTAATTTGGTTAGACCAATCTTAGAGTAGGGTGTCCTATCTGGGCTCCTTTCCACTCACTCTATTCATTTTAACCGAAATGAGGCGGTTCAAAGTAGGTTTCTTAGATTTGGTCTTCGTGGACTTCCTCGGATTGATCGTATGACGTATCCGACGTATGTAGAGAGATTTAACCTTCTTTCCTTAGAAACTGTCGAAAAAAATACTTTGATTCAACTAAGAATCAATTGAAAAAGTTAGTTAAGGTCTGTTCTTTAATATTAATTGTACATTTGAGTTTGTATTTTGTCTTTAAAAATTTTAATATTTCGAGAATTTGCACTTTGTAAATTGTTTGCAGTATAATCGGTTTTTTTTTATGATCTTAAGTAAATAAAATAATTAAATTATGCACCTTAGGTTTTCCAATCTGGCTGCTGAACTGGGTCCCTCTTGCTTTGAAGTTGGTAAACTTCAAGTTCAATTTTTATCTTGGGCTTACTCTGGGGTATCACAAGGTAGTGCTTGTTATATTAATTATAAATGACTTTCTCTAGAGTTAAAGCTCAGCTTTAATTCACATATTGGTCTTGTAATCAATAAGTTGCTAGTTTTCTGGGCAATGTGCCCGATGAACTCTATATTACCGAAGCATTCGATTATTCGAATATGCTAGCCTAATTTGGTCCCCTTACTATAGGAATAATTCTAATCAGGTTTAGATCATGCATAGAAGAGGGCTTGAATCGCCGAATTAATTTTATCTGGCTACTTTAATATACAATACAAACTTTAATTCACCTACTTTCTCTTGAAACACGTAGGAAGATTTCGGATTTAACAGTTTTGTTTTCCAATTTGTGAAGGGTGATACCGATACGTATCGAGTTAGATTTCACAAATTGAGCTTAACCGCATGCAACACAGTAATGAGGTGATGTTTATAAAATAATAACAATTCCTGAATTTGTACAATCTTCTTTCAAATATTTAGCTACGCAACTTCTTAAGTAATTTTTCCGACAGTTCTTGAATCATCTCTGACTCCTTGGTATAGGTTGAGACAACTTACATCTAGATGTGCAAAACCTCCATATAAACCCGGATCACTTTTTGAAAGCAAGAGAGAGAGAGAGAGAAAATATGTAGAGCTTTCTATTATAGGGCCATTAGCTCGTTTTAGTTGGACCACATTTTTCTGAGGTTTTGCACATCTGTATAAGGTAGTTGTCCTACAGAAGTGTATGTATATGATCACTGCTTAGGAAGGCGTTGAGCTGGAGAGCTGAAATTTAGTACACCACGTTCCCCGCAATAGTTGTTGATCTATAAGCTCGAAAATATTGAAATCGGGCAGCTACCTCGTAGGGTTGCGATAGCAAAATTTCAATATTTGCAAATTGTTCACATATTATATTCATTATATTCTGGGAAACCGGTCAGTCCCAAAAGTTTTAATATGAAACCTATGATATTAGATATATTTAGAGGTATTCTTCAGATTCTCCGGTATCGTCAAAATCTGTCCCATTTTTTCTTTCCTTTTACATAAACAATTACGACTTAACGTCTTTACATACCTAATTCACTGCAAATTTACTTCTAATTTAATTCTAATATAATTCAGCTCCTATAGGACTGAAGGAAATACATATTTCTTCAATATATATGCTTTATGCAGATAAGCAAATTGTAATCCTTCACCAGAAATTTGATAATATACAGGTAATTTTCTGAATTTTTCTTTTCACAAGTCATATTGAAATTTCGCACGTTGCACTAATGTGCCTCTTCAGGAAGTTGTTCATGCTTTGATATTTACTCTGTCAATATGATCTTTCAGAAAATTACTGAAAACGCCTGATTCCACATTTAAGATAATATTTTTACCAAATATATTTCTGTAGGCATATTGGCATCAGTAACGAGGAAATTCTTTAGGATTTTGCCAAAAGGTAGGAGATGTTGTCCTAATATGACATATGGTAAACTAAAAATCAGTTATTTTCTAGAACTATTACAAAAGATAAAAACGATCTTAACAATATCCTTGCTTTGGGGCAAAGCGAATCGCGTCGAATTCAATGCATCTAAGACCCAAAGCTGTCCTCATCTCATTAAAATAAGATCATAACTCAACTACACCCGTTTCTTTTGATGGAGCATTAATCTGTGATTCACCGTCACTAACCATTCTTGGCATTAATATTTCCAATAAGTTAAGCTGGACAGATCACATCTTCTCTGTTACCAAAAAAGCATCGATATGTCTTGGATTTCTGAACAGGTGTAAGAAATATTTCAGCCCGTCAAATCTAGCGCTCTTCTACAAGTCCTACATTAGACCTAGAATGGAATACAACTCCCATATATGGCCCGGGGCTGGTCGCAAAGCCTTAGCTTCATTGGATATTGTCCACAAGAGAGCCTTCAAGCTCATTGGCGATTTTTCAATAACTTGTCATATCGAGTCACTCGGGCACCGCCGCAATGTTAGATGCCTTTCGCTACTTTATCGCTATATGCATGGTCAATGTTTTGATGAAATATCTAGCCTAATCCCTTGTAGAATGATTCCTGCACGCAATACTCGCGCTGCAAACCGCGCACATCTTTTAAGTCTTCAAATTACTTTCGGCCGTACAGTAAAATTCCGTGATGCTTTTTTATCCCGAACAGTGCGAATGTGGAACAGCTTACCATCTTCTGTTTTTCCTCCGGCATACAATCTGCGGAAGTTTAAGGGCGACATACATCGGCACCTCCTCCACTCTCCTCATATCCCATAATCCTTTCGCTATCCTATCTCCTTCCTGCCATGCTGTGCTTTGCATCATAATCCCCTGAGCTTGGCTTAATAATATAAAAAAAAATGATATGTAATGATTGGAAATGAATGTGAATAAAGTTGTTTTAATATATATGAAAACCTTAAGTTTATCATTTTACCCTGTTTGCACTGTATCCATAGCTCTCCTGGTTTAGACCTACTAAAAAGAGCATTACAGAAAAGGCAGGGCTGATGGGAATCATCAGCCATAAATTTAGGTTTACCTTTGCACAAACAAATGGCATTTCACTTGATAGTTAAATAGTTAAAACATGTCTCTGACTGTATATAACATGAATTATGGAGCACTTGGTTAAAATGATATAATATGTCATATTACCCTTAAAGCTATTTGGATATATTTTTCAATAAAGCAAAATTAACAAAGAGCAAATAATTAAAACTAATACATACACAAATACAATAACAGGTTTTCCATAAATATATACTTTTTGAAGTGTTGCTTTCACAGAAATCGCCCAAAATGACTGGAACTTTCTCAGCCTTAAGTCTGAAACACATTCTATGCAGTACCTTCGACTTTGTAGTAACCGTTGCAGTAAAATCGACTTCACTGCACATATGTGAACTGCACCACCACCATTTTAACAATCTGATTTATCGTACAAATTCGGGTGATCACGCTAATAGCTTTCTTCCATTATTTTAAAACAAACTCTTGCAAATAGCAAACGCAGCCAGATTTAACGCCAACTAAAAAATTACAGTCTCGGTTTTCTTATTTTTCCAATGCCCTCTAATATTTAGGTTGTCAGTACTGAAAACATTTGCAGCAACTTTGAAATTTCTCAAAGTCGAAGTTGAAGTTGCATTTACTGCTGCTGCAACTGCATTTATTGTGGCAACTTCAAGTTCAACCAAATAGGATGCAATTTGAAGTCAAAGTTACTTCAGGGAATGTATTTCAGGCTTTATTGTTTCTTACAACTGTACTCACTGGTGAGATCCAAAAGATCGCACGTCATTCGAAATTGGAAATAAGGTCACTGTGTCATTTTATCCTATTATGTCATTTTAGGGAAATTTCCCTACGAAAGATCAATTTGTCCCGTAAAATATTCGGATAGTCTTACCATCTGGTATTATACTAGCAGATGACTTCGAACCTACGTCTCAATTAATTAACTTGAGCTTCCAATTGTGTATTGTTAAATCCCTACATGCTGTTGTATTCTGTTTCGGCAACTGTATAGATATTGATGGTATACGGAGTAACAAGTATGTTCCATCTGAACACAACGTCACTAGTTGCCAAATTTCCAAGGAAACGTATGGGAAAACATTTTTTTTTTCATTTTTTGCAACCTTTTACTGCACAATTAACGATTTAAAAGATTTCTTTTGCTTAACTTCTATTAAATGTGCACTTACAAACTCAACTCGATTTATTCGCTTACGATTTCTTCACAGCTGTCCAAAATTTGGCAACTGATGACGCATTCTCAGATGGAACATACCTTCTTACTCTTTATACCATGATACCATAGTAACCCTAAGTGAATTGATCTTTGGGTTGACTCTTGTCATGATCTATGTAATGTTCATTTTTTTACATGAGCTGCGTGCTAATTAAGTTTTATGCTCTGATTGCTCCATCGAAACTATTATTTAATTATTTATTGCTGCCGACCGATTTTTGTATATTTGTTATAAAATATGCAACTAAGTAAAACGTTTTGATAAATTAAATATTACTCAAGAGTAAACATACATATTTCCGCCAGAATAATGCCAGACCTCAAGTTACATTTAACAACCAAACAAAACTGGGCCAACCTTGCAGGAAAATTTTTACTCATCCACGACATTCTTTTAGAATTTACAGAATCATACAACGTTCGAAAATTGAGTGGAATTGATTCGACAAGTCTTTTTTAGTCTTTGTTGCAGAGATTTATTTTACGAGGTGTGATAAAAAAATACGGTGAATGATTTTATTAAAAACAAAGTAATACGTTTACATCAAATTTGAATTAATATCTTTCGATGTCCTCTCCTTGGCTATTCACATATTCCAAAGTTAATTCCGTGATTGGAAGCATTTCTGGAAGGCTTCTGTCGGAATAGCCTTCAGCTGCTCTGTCGTGGCCCTCTAAATGTCGAAAAAGGTGTCAAAACCCTTTTAGTGCAGTTTTTATTTTTAGTAAGAGCCAGCAGTAGAATGGTGCTAAATCTGGGGAGTACCGGACGGCGGATGTGGACAGACAGGAATTTTTTTTTTTTTCAAAAAATTCGTCTATCAGAGGCGAGGCGAGTGTTGTCGTGATGAAAGAGGAGGCCATTGAACCATTTTTCTGGCTTTGCACGGACGCATGCGAGATGTTTAGTCCTTCCCAAAACTCTCGAATAGTCAATCGCCTGTTTGAACGAATCCGTTTTGCCTTGCAGTTTTTGTGTGTTTTTGGGGTCGAAGGACGTCCCGACCGTTGATCGTCTTCATACGACTGATTGCCGCTTTTAAATCGCTCATACTCACGTAGGCAGCCTTCAGAGTCACCACATTATCGCACACACTGATTTTAACAATTCATGGTTTTCTTTGGGACTTTTCAGACACTTAAAAGAAAACTTAATATTAACACGTTATTCGAAGTCGATGAAGTGCGACAGACATGATAACATGTTTACCTCACCCTTCTTATTCTCGAAGCCGACTAACGAGTCACAACTTGTTCAAACATAACACTGATCTTCTCAAAGAATCAGGCTATCAGACGGTTAACTTCAAATAATAACTTCAATAATAACTTCAAATGGATATAGATAGCGTCAGCAGTTGCTGCTATAAAAATTCATTCACCGTATTGTTCGATCTTACCTCGTATGCATACAGAAGGACGGAGCAAAATCGCAACGCATAGTGGAAAGTACATATATAATTGATTAGATAAGAAATCAAAATTTTCACAAATTTGTATTTTATTTTATTTTAAGTCCCGATATTATTTTCGCCAAACCCAACATTTTCAATTTAGCGATTATCATGTCTCTCTGCTTTAGGAAGATTTGTTTCTCCAGCAACTTTAGTTTTCTAATAGACTCTTTCACGACTTTCACTTTTTCCGCAGTTTCTTGAAAAATTGTTTGAGCTATCAAATCGATGGAATAAGTTCATCCTACTTCCATCCTAGCACAAGACCACGATAACAGGGTTCCTATTTTACTTTTTAGTTAGATAATTTTCTCAGTTCGTCCCAAATTAATTCACTCCAAATTGGATAATTTGGCTATACATAGGTGAAGGCATCTATTAATATCTCAGAATACTTTCCTTTTTTAATTTCACTCTGTACAACTCCCCATTTGTATTCATTCCGACTACCTAGGGCTTTCCATTACCATAAAGTAGGATCATATGCTACGAGTATATGACCAGCTTAAATACTATTCTCTCGGCACATGAATTATTTTCTCCGTGCCTGGGACCTTGATCTATAGGCTAAAAGTAAAAAAAATCCTTTTCTTGGCGTTTCCCACAAATAAATTATGTCAACTTGTTGGTTATTTATTGTTGATGGCCAAGAAATAGACTCAAGTGATATGACAGCACCAAGAAAAGCTAACAAAGTTGAGAAAGTCTTTGTTCCGCTTCATTAATGTGGCACAAATACCGCATGCATGCCTACTAATTAGCAACATAATTCCGAGCAGCAAAACGCACAACGATTTAAACCGAGTCACGAAAATCTCACGACGAACAGACGAAGGCAATTTCTGCGACGTCCTATTGTCTTGGCATATATTTACCGGGGCAAAGTGACTTGTTCCAATTATTTATCACTGGCAAGAATTGAGGCTTGACATGCAATATGAGAAAGAAAAAAAAAGTCAGCGAAAGGTGTTCAATCGAACTGAGGTTCCTCCCACAACAGTTGTACTAAAAAAAAAAAGAAAAAAAGCCGAGAGTCAACACAGAGCTGGTCGTAGGTATGCTAGCGCGTTCATGTCTCGTTAATGAAGTTAACCATCCTTTGTACATCACAACGAGGTGAAATGATGTTTTCGTGCGATCCACAAATTTGTAATAATTAAATAATTAATTAATTACAACAAATTAAGTTGGCGATTTATGAAAGTTGCGTGCGCACACTGTTGTACTGGTTTTACAGGCAGCTGGGAAGGGGACAGAAGCGGGATGGGGCCTCTTCTGTTTATGTTGGTTGTTGCTGAAATTTTCGCAAGTCGGATATCTACTTCCTTCCCGCCGTCACTTAAGCAAATTCTTTCTTGTGTTGCTATTAAGATTACCTCCTTAAGATAGAGTGGCAGGAATGGGTGTTCGTAAAATATGAAATATGAGTTTTGGTCGATATTTTTTGCACGTTTTAGAGGAAAATTGGCCTGGATTTGTTCGACTATATCACGAAACATAATGATTTCTCGTCTTTTTAAAGTGTTCCATGTACAGAAGTTCAAGCTGGAATGACCGAAAGACTTTTGGTTGTACGCCAATTATAGAATGACAGCTAATAGTTAGCTTTTAATAAAACCGCAATGGTTAAATTTTTTCAAGTCGTATTAAGGATATTAAATTTATTTTGTTTATTTTACTTCCAGTGATATTTTATGTTTGGCCTTATTTTTATCACATGTGCGACTTATGGTTTTAATTTGGCTGTGGCAATTAAGTTACGCGTTGATTACCAAACGTCGCTTTTTTACATAAATTGGAAGTTTCCATTGCACGTTATACTAAAGCCTATTATTGTTAGTAATACTTGAATAAAAAAAGTTACAATACATTAATTCGGGAATATTTACTTTTATTTTTGCATTGAATTCCATTAAATTAATTAATTAAGAAATGTTATCAAATGATGTCGCGAGGAATTACATCTAAATATATGTCTACCATCCTCGCGTGCCGTTAACCAGCGAGCGCACTGTCCTTCGATTCTTTTTTTTATGGTAAATTGATATAAAAAATTTCAAATTTATTAATTAATTTAATTTAATTTAATTACGTCTGGAATATAAATACAATTTTTATATATGCCTATATAATCTCGAATTGAGATTCTTGATCGCCAATTTATCTATATGTATATCTCTCAAATTAGATAAAGACAAAGAATCATTGAGACACAATAACAAGTGATATTGAAGGACTAGTCGCAGCAGTGAAATCTTAGATGCCTCTATTGTTTGCATCCAGAATAAAACCTGGCACTCCACAGGATTCTATACTGGCACCAATGCTATTTAACATTAACAGAACGATTTCGAAATTTCCATATTCATTTGCATGTAGGCAACGTTCAACTCCAAACCAAAATCATTCATATCAAGAAGCCGTCCTACCATACTAATATGTCCATTTCGTATGTATATTCGGCATTTTCTTCTAATCTCTAACATGATTTTTGGCCCTTTTTTTATTATATTATTGGCTTACATTGTTTTATGTATTTTTTTTTCTTATAATCTATAGATTTGTTTTATTTGAGGGAAATAGGTTGACTCAGGACCTTGGGATATTTAAGTTGCTGCATTCAATTCTGTCCCTAGACTCATTAGATCCACAAGTACAACTAAACCATCTCCATGTTAAAGTAATCTTTCCACTTTGCTACATTTTATATGGATTTTATATGAACAATTTCGCGTAAGAAATTATTATTCTCTGACGAAATAAGTTCCACCTTCTCTTACCATACTTTCCCTTTGTAATAACAATTATACTTACTCCCCTTACCCAGAGGTCCTAAACTATAACATTTTAATTAACCACTACTAATCCTAAACTTTTCACAAACCTTTAAAGAGTATTAATTTTTATGTGTTCCCATTAAATCGCAAATCGACAGTACTTCCATCGTCAAATTGTGATAGACTTATGAATGAGGTTAACTTGTTTCTCCTAAACGATATTATTAGAACATTTTCCAACCAATGTGCCCACATACGAAAAGAAAAAAGAACGCCTACTGCTGCTGTTCATGTGTTGTACAATCTGGAAAATTCATGAAGCGTTGAAATGAAAACCAAACCACAATGGAATAATTAAGTTTCTAGCACTTGCGCACTTCTTCGAAAGCGACCGAATCAAGAGAGATTTTCCTCTTAATCACTGCATGCTCCTATTTATAGCCTACAGCTAAACGTTTTGTAAGAAATGAAAACGTTATTTTACCACCAAAATATCAAACAGTTTAGAAGGAAAAATTTGTTCCAGCAGTTTAAGCGTTTTGATGTTGAGGACTCTTGTTTTTAGCGCTGTTAATTTTTTGTGATCATCGGTGCCGTACATATAATCTATCCATTCAAAGGCCCAAGTTAGTTGTTGCGTATCTAATGAAGTCAAGAGAGAAATATAAGCGGAGGGTTGGCTCATGAATGTCTGGCATTAAAATTGTCAATTAGCTCGCAATTATAAACATATTTTCTCTGACGGGGTGACAATTTCAGCTGCGATGTGCACACATCACGGAGAGAGCCAATGATGTCTTCCTTCCTTCGGTGCAATTAATGACACCGAGGAAGTGGATTTCACCGGAAGCAAAATCACTGGCAAACGGTTGAATTCCCAGTCGTGATTTATATTGTCACCTATAGGGAAATTTACTGGCCATATAAATCACGCGCCTGAGGGTTGCTCCGAGAATCCAATAAGGGGTGCATTTGTCACGCCGATTTAACTAGAATTTGTTTTCTTGATATAGCGCACTGAGTTTTTCTTCATTAGGAGGAATGATTAGAGGGCAATTTATTTACATTAGTGCTGGATGTTTTCGGAAGTATTTTAGCAACATTCTTCAAATATACAATGCAACAGTAGTGTCTGGGGATATGAGTGATAAACTAATATTGGTTAACTGAGAATAAAATCCTGAGAGGATTAGTATAGATAGAATTGTGTCAGAGAAACAACACACCACCGTAAAGCTTATTTTAGAGGATTCTGAATTTCTATCAAGAGGCATTGACATCATTAATATTAGTTTTGTGGTATTAAATTTTATCACATTTTGTATAAACGACCGGTAAAACCAATTCTTGAAATTTTTAAAGCGTACAGTTACTACACAACTATTCCTCCTGCTAATTTGGTTGTGGTCTTTCTTATTTTGTAAAATTACTCCCCCTCCTGTATACTCACTATTCTTTTTGAATAGTTCAAAGGTTCGAAAAAAGGCAAGTATTTGTTTAATGTGCACTCTTGCATTATTCGAGAATAGCCTCAAGAATATTTAGGTACCTTGAAACTGAAACAATTTACATATCTAGTAGATGTGAAAAACTCACAAAAAAGCGGTCGAATTAAAACTAGCTAATGGCCCTCTAATAGAAAGCTTTAACATTCTGTCTTTCTCTTGCTGTATTATGCCATATAAATTCTGCGCAATGATAGCTTTCTTTAGTTGATTAAAAAGGTAAAGAGCTTTGAAAAAGTTATCCGGGTTTATATGGAGATATTCCTATCTAGTTATAAGTTGTCTCAGCATGAAGTTTACAATAGAACTTATTTGAATTTATTTTAAATGATAATATTAATCAAAATCCGCTAATAAGGACTATAATTCTCAGAACTACATCTAAACCAGCTCAAATATTCCGATTTATAGAGATTTGCAAGATATCTGCATTTATATAAAAAAATATTAATCAAGTTCGGCAATGACTTGATGAGGTATTTTTCCACTCTACGTAGGCTCTGTTCAATTCATGAGCCATACATTCTTGAAATCAAGAGTCTCCCAACGTACGATACTCCACAATAAGAGCTCCGTTAATATTTTCTAATTTTTTTATAGATATTAGATTTTTGTATTTCATTGAATTTGGGGTAGATGGAGGAATTCATTTGTTTTTTGACAAACTTTGTAATTGGCCCAATCAATATCAACAGAATTAGCAGAACTCTGACTGGCTGAAGTCTTGTAAGTGTGCTTGAAAGAATCGAACTTTTTGTTTATAATTCAAATTTTTTGATTTCATTTCATGAACGTTATACCCGTTATAAGGAAAGAGATAACTGTACCATTTAGAAATATTGGCGACAACATACTAATGTACGTTTTTATCAAAGGTTTTCCAGATTATCCATGTAACAATTCCATGTTTGTAGATCATGCAGATACGCGACAGATAAATCTGGAAATTACTTCCCTTTGTGCAGGAACTGGGGGGGGGGGGGGGGGGGGGGGTACGTAACTGTGTTAAAAGATACAGGTTGAACAGATAAGCAAGTGTCTACCACTCGCAACGAAGACAGTTGCTCAACGTTCTTTACCACTCCCGAAAGTTAAACGAGGTTTTAAATTATTATTTTGTTTTGATTTGTAAATAATGGAAGTGTTAAACTTCCAAATCATTCATTTTAGTTAGTGAAAATAAGGAAATTTATTTTTTTAGAAAAATACAGGAATTAAAAATTTACATTTATTTAAAATAACAGTCACAGACCAGATGCAATACATACCTTGCACGGATGGAACTTCGTCGGCAAGTTAAGAAAGTGTGAGTTTTTTTGTTTTTTCTATTATTAAGACAATCTCAAGAGATATCCTATGAACTATGATGCAAGCACAGAGGGTGGTAAAGAAACAAATTAGCGAACGAGGGGAGAGTGGCGGGGAAGGTGCTGATGTATGTAACCCTTAAACTTTCGCAGATTGTATGCCGGAGGAAAAAAAAAGAAAATGGTAGACTGTTACATGCTCCCGCAGTTTGGGAAAAAAAAATCCTCACGAGCTTTTACTATACGGCCGAAAGTATTTTGAAGCGTAAAAGGATGTGCGCGGCTTGCAGTGTGAGCATTGCATGCAGGAATCAGGGATCAGACTAGACATTTCATCAGAACATTGGCCATGCATGTACGAATATAGAAACGAAAGGCAGCCAACATTGAAGCGGTGCTCAAGTACGTCGATATGACAAGTTATTGCCACATCGGCAATGATATTGAAGGCTCTCCTTTAGACATTATCCAACGAAGCTAAAGCTATGCGACCAGCCCCGGCTCAGTTATCGGAATTGTAATCCAGGATGATGTAGGACTTGTAGAGGAGCGCTAAATTCGATGGGCTGAAATATTTCTATGCTTATTTGGTAACAGAAAAAATGTGATCTGGCCAGTTTATCTTACTGAAAATATTAAGTGAATTTGCACATATAAAAAAAAAACCAACAAATGACAAACCAATTGAAAATGCAAGAATGAACATTCTGCATTATTGCAATATTCAATTGATCCGAAATCCATTGCTCAATTAATCGATCACCACAATAAATGCGATCGATAACATTATTGCAATTAAGCAAAACATGCGTTAAACTAAATGTTTGTCACAACCATAATAAGTGAATTCAATTGTTTACACGCGTGTGTTTACATGTTTTGCAACCTGCGTAATAGTTCAACAAAGAGAAGTTGTTAGTTAGTCTTATCAAAGAAAAGACCTTTTATTTCGAGTGTCTGGTAGAATTAGCTGCACTCCCTTTTCTTATGCATATACTAGAGTAGCTGCGCCTATAAAGCTAGTAGTAGTAGCTGCGCCTATGAGCTACTCTTAGGAGATCTGCTTTACAAAGCTTCTCCATAGGAGATCTGCCTTATGGCTGCCATCACTCAACGTTGGAATTGATAAAACGAATATCGCTACTCAAGTAATATTATTAACAAGAAGACAGAGCAGGAATACAATAAAAAATTAATTTACTACAATAAGCACGGTGTAGCATCAAGCACTGCTCTATCAAAAGAAACGGGAGTGGACAAATTATGATGTTGTTTTAAAGAGATAGGACTGCGTTGGAACTTAGATGCATTGAATTGGATGCGCTCGCTTTGCCACAAGCGGCGATATTTTAAGATGGTTATTCAAGGCTCTAATAATGCAATATCGTTTGACAGATGTGGCATTTCTTCTGAAGTCCGGAAGAGTGTCAAAGGAGTGCCTACGGTATCAACGGTACTGTCCTCAGCAAAACTATGGAAGGGATTGAAACTAAGGGAAAGCAGATCATTAATGAAAATTAAGAAATGAGATGGAGAGATAGCAGAGCCCTGAGGCATCCCGGCATTTATAGGGTGAGGTTCAGATGTAATGTCGTCTAATATAATCCATATTAAGCGACCAGATAAAACACTTTTCAACCATAATAGAAGAGGATGGTAGAGGCCAAGTGCTTGAAGTTTGGCTAAAAGGGCTGAATTCCACAGTCTTCAGAGTCCTTTGAAATATCTAGGGCAGCAATTTTAGAATCATCAACTACAACTACGATTTCAACGTTCCATAAGAATAATCGGCAAGTCTTCAGATGAGCGATCAGTCCACAAGCCATATTGGCGATCGTTGATGAGTTGCTTGGTTCCTAGATACTTCATTGTTTGGTGTTAATGATGGATTCAAAATCCTTTGAAAGAAAAGAAAGTTCTTTTAAATAGGTTGAACGTAATCTAGTTTCCAAGCAATTCGAAATTATCCTGCGGAATAACACAAGTAGAATAGCTTGCGCAGAGGTTTAGCCAAGAATGAGGCACATCTTTTATTTAACAGGGGCTTGAAACAATTAGGACCTGCTGCAGCTATGGAGGCGTTGATCTCCTTAAGGACATTGAACACATCTCTCGCTTGGATGTGTATTGCCCTTTGTACACATCCGCGCGGGAGATGCCTATGAGTCTTAGGGAATTCCAGAGTATCAGTGCACTCAGAAACTTACTTTTGTGCCTTCGCGGCTTTAAAACATATAAAATAGAAAGCGACAGGCAAATAGGGAAAATAAGATTGTAGCATGTTTTGTAACACAAACTTGGGTTATATAAACATATTCAAATATTTTGGACAAGTGTAAAGTGAAGCGTAGATACCTTCTAGAATTTAAGCTGTGTCAAAGTGCACTCTGATTCTCGCAACGCGTCGTCTATCTATGAATTGGTCTGGGTTTTAAATTATTTTTAATTTAACAATGTTGCGCTTCCACTAAAGCTTCGGACTCTTCTAAATTTAAACTTTTACGAGATAATTTTCCTAATGTAATGGACACCTGTACTTGGACACAGTTTTAGTAGCAAGAATCCACAATTTATGACATTGGGAGGAATTGGAACGAATACGTGGAAGATGGAAATTCCTGTGATACATAATCATTCACTCTCAAATTGTAGCTTTATTGTTTTTTGTTCAGAAACAAAATCCAATATCAGCAAAGTTTCTATTAAATAGTTTTTTTATTTCTAACATATTTTGCATTTAACCAAAAACAGAACACACAAATTCCTTCCATTTGACAGGATCTGCCCAGTCGATCTCCGCCCAAATTCATTCACTCCCCTCATGAAACGATCGAAATAAATTAAAAGCTGGGCCCCCTTTATTTCTATGCAACCCTCCTAATAGTCGAGCTCGAATCTGTTAATCTATCATTAAATCTGACGCCTCAATTCCTAGTCTTAAGTGTCAAAATGGCTGCGTAAACCACAAAATTTACACGCTGATCTCCAGACATGTGTGCACCTCAAAGCAAGAACATTTGCGATCGGGAAAGATTCCCATCAGCCTTCCCTCATATTTCTGACGTGTGACAAATTCGTAGTTGCCGGGTACTTAAAGTCGGCCGGAGGACAAAAGATCTTTGTGAATTGGTATATGTCTTAATAGATGCATTTTGTGGAAAACACGCTCTTTTCCGTGGTATGTACGAGTACAAAGCAGTTGTCAGGCACATGCCTTGAGGTCCCATACGGTAGAATGGGCACAGTTTTAATGTGTAATTTCGCCTTGGAAATGGAATATACATATTTGCGGTTAGTCCTTAATGCAATCGCTAGTAGAAATCTTGATCAGTCTATATTTGCAAGTAAAGCGTATGACACGCAAGGGAAGAAGTTGACAGGCGACGATACGAAAATTGCTTAGAGGGTTGATGGCTGGTGACCCTTATCTGCCATGCATACAAAACTCAGCTATATATGTGCATAATTAATATCTGCTTTTCAAAATAAGCATCGAAATCTTCTTTCATAATTATTACACATGGTAAGTCCACTCCGCACATACGCGCAGAAACAAGGCTATTTTCTTTGCTCCTTTTTTATGTCATACCACCCAGAAACCATCAGTAATTGCTGCAGGACAATAAATCGCACGCTTGAGTCTTCGGTCAGTAGCCGGCCGAGTTAATCAAAAAGCTCGTCTTTTCTCGCCTTATCCAGCCACAAACAATTCTCACAATTTCTCGTTCGTTCAGCTCTAGACTACTCACTCGAGAATGAGACCACAGCCTCAGACCAGAGCAGACACGTTGCATTTAGGCAGCAGAACGCATGAGTACTCCTGCGCAGGTAAGTATTTTGAATATGATCTCCTCTGCTGCGGCGGCGCGGTGCGGTGATGGTGCTGAAGCTGCAAGAGTTAGAGGCCGTGAGCGCCATCTCTTTAATACCTATGAGGCGTGGCCAGTATTTTATATGAATTGATCAAAGGGTGCCGACTATCACTCTTTGATCTTCGCCGCCAGTTACCTCTTTATACTGGAAAATTAAGAATGAGGCAAAAACCACCAAAAAGACACGAAAAAAACGTCCAAGAATGAGGGAAGAGTGCACTGCGGTGGAGGTTCGAAGACGAAAAGATCAGGAAAAAAGCAACTTCATCATGTTAATGTCGAAGGGTTACAGGTTTCCCTATAGTCTGTTTTGTTGGAGATTTCTGATGTTTGATTTCGTTTTAATAAATTTAAAGAGATTGCAAAAGAAAAGGCGAGAAACTGAAGAGTAGGTTTTGGTTGTTTTGGGGAAATTTATTTTACTGCATAAATTGTTTCCTAATTAGTTTTGTAAATGTGGTCTGGAATTTTTCATACAAGATATATACTTTGGAATTTATATCCTATGTACATATACGAGTATATACCTGAATAATGCCATAATATTTTTCGATCCTTTTCTGAAACTATCCCATACCACTGTGTAATTATATAAGTATGGTCTCCATAGAAAAGTATCCGGTCAATCAGTCACAATCATGTTCGTGATTGCTGTATATGATGACGGAATTAAATCGAACAGATAAAGCTGTTGGGACAGTGGCGTAACTGGCTTTTGTAGGTCCAATGCATAAAAAAAATGGAAGCTCCCCTCTTTTGACAATGAAAATGAACGTGGACCACCACCGAGCCTTAGAGATCAAGTCACAGTTTACACAGAACACAATATAGAACCTGTGGTAGAAAATCTTTTAATTAATTTTAAATAGTAACATTCCTTATTACACAGCAATTGAGCGGCGCTTTTATAATGGTCTTCTTTCGAGATTTAGCGCTCGCAAAGTTTCAAAATAAAAGAACCATATGTGGCTCGCTGCGGCTCTCTTGAATCAGGGCCCCACGCGACCGCATTGCTTGCATTGGCATAACTACGCCACTGTCATGGATCTGTGAGTGAGGCCCAAAATACATTCACGGCCTCATGCCATAAGTCACAAGCTACTAGTGGCTTGTGGCCGACTTTTGAGGCCTAGTAAGTTACATTCTCGGCCACTGGACACAAGAAGCCATGCTTCTCATTATTCATAAATGTATGTGTTGGCAAGTAATTATTAATTTATTCTCCCATTTTACTTTTTTGCAGAGTTATTACAATACAATATGAATTAGTTCACACAGGTAAACAACTTTTCTCACTGATAAACAAACTTCCGATTAATTAAAAAAAAACCCGCCATATTGAATAACCTACCATTTTTATACTTGTTTGTAGTACTGGGGCCACGAGCCACAAAATTTGAGATTTGATCAAACTTGGTTACGGCCATAGTGTGGCTTGTAGCCTGTGTCCGCGAATCTAACTTCCGCAATACATTTATATTACTTCAGAAGCGTGGATGCTGTGGTCTGAGGTCGTGAATGTATTGCATTCGGTAGCCGAAGACCATCAAAAAAATTTATCTCAAACTCTGCTTCATGTCCCACAAGGCATTTAAAGGAGTTCAATAAGAAGACGAGGTTTAAAAATATGGAAAGACCTTCAAACACTAAAGACGTATAATAATTTAATACATCTTTAGGTATCTAGGCAATAAACTAAACAAACTTTGCTCTTTCCCTAATCAATTTTGCAAGTCATAATACTCGTTTCAAAAATTTAATTGCCATCCTCTCCCCACTATAAATTTCGAGCAATAATTGCGGAGCTCTTAATATACGGGGAAAAAAATCAAAATTTTAATGCAATGTCATCGAGTTTGGCAACAAATACGAATTTCCTCAATTCAGAATAATTCCAGAGTTGGTGACTTGTCAACTTTTTAATATAGAGGATTTTTTGAGCGCTAGTATCAACCAAAATCCAATGTACAAATATGTACGAATTGGGGAAAATCATAGTCACCGACGAGATTCGAACCTGCATGTTTTGTATTGCTACTTCTGCGCGCCAGAAAGAAATCATAGCTATGGTAGATTATGGAGGTGTGGCGGTGAAGGGAGAGATCAAAATTTTTGTGATTTAAGTAGCGTGAAACCACCTGTACGCAGTGGCGAGTGAGATTTTTTTAAGCTTTGATTTGCACCGTATTCGGAAAATTGCAATTATTCAAATCGAGATCACTGAATAAGTGGTAAAATGCTTCTTTTGTAATTGGTAGCAATTTTCTTTTTCTTTTTCTTTTTAAAGAACGTTTAAACTTAAAATATGAATTTTTATATAGAAAAAACAAAATTCAGCTTAATGCCTAGATACAAACGGGTGGAACCAGCTTCGAAATGAACAGAAATTATTAAAAATTATGTGCCCATCAATTTGAACGTCCTAAAGCATTGACTACGCTGAGACGGGTCAGTATGCTGCCTCTGCCTCACGAAAACTTGTATGTAAGATGATGGTTCGGGGCAGGAATGAAGCACCCTTCTAAACTGGGTCATTACAAATTGAACATTTTTAATATTTCCGGACACTACACCCCTTTAGAGTTTGTTTTACGTTAAAGATAAATAAGTTAGCAAGCCGTTGACAAATATCTCAATGTCTGGACTTAAAAGCTAACATGCAGAAAGCATAATAATGCCACATGAGATACATGATAAGATTCGTTGAGGATTCTTTGCATTCTTCACAACCTGAAAGATTACGATTCTGCTTTTCCTGTTCCTGTTTTCCGATTACCCTCATGCCAAAAACACTTTCCATGCATCGCTCTGCGAATGAAAGATTGTTGGAGATGTATTTGTGAGAGTATATAGAGGCTTTTGAGCATCCTCGCAGATAACATCTCATCTCTTCCAATTTTGTTTCTCAAACACCTTAAAAGGCAAGAATAGCCCTGTAATAGGTTTTAGCACTGATTTTTTAAGAAGAAAGAATTTTTCAGCTATTTTGCTAGAGTTAGTAATGAATTTCTTCGGCTAGTGCAATTTTTTTATTTCCGGGTCTCAGTCAAGAGCTTCCGAACCTTGAGAATGAATTCCATGTCGAAGAGAATGAAGACGCTGAGCCATGAAAATAATAAAGGCATGTCCCAAGACTTTTGAAGTGCAAGTTCCTCGACCATTTCTCCGCATTCCTGTTGGTCTGTTAATACCTCGTCCAAACAAACTGGAATATGAGTTTATATAAAAGATTTTAGTTATCTACTAAGAGCGAATTTATTTTAAGAAATTTCGATGGATATCTCCAAATCTCGTTGTTTAAACTGTTTCTGTCTTTATAACGTTGCATTACGTTAGTTAGAACAGCTTCCTTTCACATGAAGATGTAGTATTAAAGTAGAGTGTCCTTGCCAGCAATAGTCCTTATGTCACTAGTAATTACTAGATAGGGGGACTTTCGTGTAGTCTCTATTTTATTAGCTGCGGTAGCATGGGTCCAAAAAGCAAGATATAACTGATATTGAATAAACTACTTTTAGTTTCATCTGATATAAGGTTCGTTTGAAGGAGATTTATCTGGAGACATCTTGGTAGCGTGAGAATTGTTAGATTTGGGAGTTGTTACTTTCGAGCCTTTTCATTTTTCCCTTAGGATCACCTCATCATGCGGGATTTTATTTGAAGGTTTCATCAAACAACTAGCAACTATCACAAACTTGTAGCTAGTACTGCAAGCCAGATTCTTCAATTTTCCTGAAGATTTATGTAGTTCGCAAATAGTTTGAATTAAGTGATCTGTGTTTTTGCACCTTGCTTAAACATTCTTATCTTTCTGTTCTGATGCTGTATAGGACCATGTTTCTTCTTTCTTTAAATTTTGTATTTAAATAACGTTTGGGAGACAGCTTCCCTGAAGTTTTTGAGATGCTCTGTTTAACCCGCCGTGTAGTGTCATAGAAGCCAGTGATTCTCTTTGAACTCATCTTCTGACAATTCTATTTGATTGGTTGTACCGCAATCGTACCGACTGGCTCTTATTGTTTTTTTTTATATTACGAATTCAAGTCCTTTCTGAGCTTCCCCAGAAAGTTTTGGACTGGAGATGCCTTGACTGTAATGCGAATATTCATATGTGGCTTGAAATGAATTCAGTTAAAAATATTTCTGAAATAAATGTGGTGTAGCTTGGTATGGCTGCGCATATTAAACCAATTACTAAAAATAAGAATTTTCCCAATTGACAGATGTTAATGTGGCGCGTGGGAAGCGTAGCCCCATTTTTACATTTTTGCGCACAATTACTGCGCTTTACATTCCACTTTTTGCTAATCAGCTTCTCATTAAGATTCATATATGAAAAAACAATAATTTTGGAAACATAAAAAACTTTAATACAGTCAAGACCTATGAATATCGACGCAGCAAAAAATTAAAAATTTTCGGTTCGCCCTCACTGTCCCATACGGCCGGTGCGAATTTGATGTGGGTTGTCACGTTATGAGACACAGATGCTGTATTAGGAGCACTTTAAAGATTCAATTTAAATCTCTTTCTGTTACAGCTATAATAGCTGTACCCAAAATTTCAGCTTTAGAAGCTAACGTTTTCGCGAATAGAGTATAAAATTAGCAAACATAACTACGCGCGACATCCAAAAATGTGAATAATATCTCGAGTCGTTGGGATTAAATTTCGAACTGTGTGCTCACCGCATGAAAGCGACTATAAGTAATTATCTTGGTGCTCACACCTGATTGTAATCCATTAAGGTGAACCAGCATTTGTGTATAATCATAAAATGAATGAATGAAAACGAAAATACCCGCAGAATAGTGAAAAGAGGTGAAGTCGCATACCGTCGGACCCTCCAAACTGTACGTACGAGTAGGTACCGAAGTCTTTTTCTTAAAGTGTCTTCACGCCTCGGTTCCCTTTGACTGCTGCATGGTCTCTTCGCTCTTCACACTCTAGTCTCGAATACTTCTTCAATACTTTGTCGTCGAATTTTATTGCCCAAAGCTAATCCGCGTTAATATGAATCGTCGTCTGTTGTTCGCTTGCTTTTATAAGCCGCCGCTTGCAAATTGAATAAAATTCCTGCAATAAGAGAGAAACAAATTCAAACGAAATAATAAAACGTAAAGCTCTGAGCTAACAGCGCCTGCAAGTTGCTTCCTTACCGCAAAAATTCATTTTCGGTTTTCTTAAGGATATACGCGGGCCAATTTGAATGACCCGTAGTTCCGTGCAAAGGGTGTCTGCCTTGTGCAAACTTGGAGCCTTCTTTGTCGTTTAGCTCGTGCGATGCAATAAAAATGAAATTTCGGCTAATTTCGTTTGAAATTTGACACTTTTATATAGTCCGTAGGAAAATTACTTGAGGATTTATTTATGTCTCTTTAAAGAGGGGTTCTCAAGTGAAATCAGCTCGGGAAGTCAATAAATCAATTTCGTACACTTGGGAACTGTACTCTGAAAGTGACCCAAAAACAACTGCCACAACCTATATTTATGTAGTTTACATGACAACAACCCTGAATGTCCGTAAAATTGGATAGTGCTTGCCTTTCAACTGACCCACAGAAAGGATTTTTAATATTTTTAGGAGTTGTTCATGGGTGGCACTTGTTTTATTGATGAAAAGAATAGTTTTCGGGTTATTGTGTTAAGCGGTGTGCAAAGAGATCTAATCGAAGAGTAAATCCGTACTTTATTCATTGTTTTTTCCGGTGTTTGATTGAATTAGTTTAGACTTTCACTAATACCTAAATGATAAGCAAAAATAGTCTTACGTTATTAGCATGCATGCAGTCTCGAGGAAAAGTATAATTCACCATATTGCAAAAATTGTTTTTATTCTCGGATTCATCAAGGGCTCATACTTGCAGGATAACATCGTAATATTCAACTAATCTACTGAGTTTACTTTGTGTGTAAGGAAATCACGTCAAGATAGAAAAGCAAGTTACTCCAAGTGAGAGAAATCTACGCTGAACAAACTCAATACGATCAATATGAACTGGATAACTTTTACCAAATATGATTAAGGAAAATAAATCACATGGACTTTTGACGCGATTTTCGGCGATATATCCCAATTTTGCGTTGAAAGAGTTACGAGGAATGCCAAATGTCTTCAACAGCAGGAGTGTATCACTTCTGTCTCAGATGGATTGGCAGCCATAAGTCAGTCAGTTCTTGATAGCTATGCTGTCAGCGGAGTCGAGGGTCTTTCGCCAAGGGATTAGACGATTCATGGAGATGAATCACAATGCCGATGAATCTTGATATTATTAGATGATCTAATCCTTGGGGACATTCGAGTTGAACGGGCAGCGCCTATCTCTGAAATTGGATAGAAACGTCGAATAAGATAACCTTTAAACCCAGACTGTCCTTAAGACAGGCCTGGTTGCGCGTCCCGATCAAGTTGAACTTATGTATGTCCTCTTGTGCTGATTAGATAGTTTAGGCTTCAAAATCCAGACTGTCCTTTAAATAGCCTGGATGATTCAGAGCAAATCGAACCTAAGATCCTCTAAAGGTCTACGGCCGGTGAGTTGCAACACTGTGTGGGTTGCGGATTAGTGGCAAGTTGGTCAAATTAACCCTATATCGACCTGGCGAGTATATAATCAGCTGTAATAGTAGCCTAGTGCTGGACCATGAAATGAGAGCTTCGATTCTGCTAGCTCCTCTAATAATGTAATCAATGTGATAATCAAACGAAAGGCGAGAGTTGGGTGGGAATTACATCAAAACCCTTGGTTCTGTCATGTTGAGATAAAAATTTTCCATCCATAGCATTATAAATAGATGGAGAGCCTTGTACGTGCAATGTCGTCATTATAGTGCAATTATTAACATCCAAAGGCGATTGGTAGTGCCTCATTTGTGAAAAATGGCTGAGACATATAAAAGAACACTCCCAGAATTACGTCTAATATCATATAAAATATTTTGATGTCGTCTGCAGAGCAAAAAATTTTGAAGCTGACTCAAAGTACAGACATATAAGAATAAAAAGAACAGGACAAAATATGCTGCCCTGTGATATGCCCGAAGATTTCATAATCCCGCTGTATAGATCACCATGAAATGCAAGAGGCTGCGTTCGATTGAAAAGTTAATGTTCAAGGGTAGACATTTTATTTAGAAGAATCCTGTTATCGATTCATTCTGAGAAATGAAATCAGTGAAAGTTCAAATAACATTCTTATGCGACTCTATAGTAGGTAAACAGCTTGGCAGAAATTCTAACTGATTCGTCGCGATAGATTACTCTTTATGAATCCGTGTTGGAAAGAACCCAATATAGGGCGACAACAAAAATGGAAAATTTCATTGGCCAAAGCCTAAGAAAACTTCTCCATACAACACAAGTTGGCAACGAATCTATAATTGTATAATCATAGGAATACTCTGCGGAATTTTTTAGTTGGGTCATTTTTTATTTTTGCTGGGTTCATTTTTGATAAGTTATCTTCTATTTTTCAATGTAATCTAAACTATTTCCTTAAGTTGTTATCTTGGACTCATTAGTTTTTTCAGAGCTTATAAACGTGGATGGTGGAAAAGTCCAAGATAAATACAAAATATAGTACATTAATAATGAAAGTTGTAAAGGTTCATTTTTGGTAAACTATCAGTTAGATTTCATGAATAATAGCCTCCTCTTATGTTTGGATTTATAATGACCATTACAGTAAATTTCAAATTCCAATATATTACGATAGTCAGATTTAGGTAACGATCTGCTTTTCAGTTGCTTGATAATGTCCTAAAAAGGCGAAACGCGTCGCGACTCAAATTAAATAAAATTGTTGTAGAACATTATTGCATAAGTTTTTATTTTGTATATTTTTAAAAAAAATCTTTTTAAAAAAGAGATGATTACCAAAGTGTACTACCAAGTGCCTAAAAAACATCACTTATATCAATCTACTAACAGACTAAGACCCGGAGTCAAATAACAAGACTATAAGGTGCAGAAATCTATCTGAGCCGTTGGATATATTATTTTATTGCATTAAACTCTCCCAGAAAAAGGTAACCAGAACAGAAAGAGCATTCTGAACCGAAAACAAAAAGAAAAAGAATCCCAATTCTTAAATAGAAAATCTCAAAGCAACATATAAAAGTTTCAGACCCTTACAGCCCTACGCACGCAACATTCACCTCTGAGCATGGAAAGTCATCTCGGATAATGAAATTAGTAAAACGACGACGACGATTGAAAATTTTGAATTCGAGGAGGAAGATCTCAAAGTAACAAAATTCTCCACCTAGCCAAGTCTCGGTTAGGCAAACTAATTCAAAATTAGAATTGCTAGATGAAATAAACGACGCTTTGTCTTCCAGCGAAGTACACTTACGTTGCCATAGTACAGTGAGATATACTCTGTAGTTACAAAGTTTTTGAGCCCTGAGTAGGGTTAGAACGAGTTTTAAATAAAAATTCTGCAACAATTGACGCCAGGAGACAAAATTTAAGTCGGAATTTCAGGCGGGAGAGGATCTTCCAGGGCCCTATTTTATAAAGCAATTAGTCTAATACTAATATTATAGTCTTTCATAAAAATTTTCTCGAATACTAATAATTCCCTTGTGATTGTCATGGGAATTATTGGTGCAGCTTGAAATTATTAGTGTAGATTTGCTGACTAATAGCTATCAATAATTATTAGTAACTTTCTCCCTGGCAAATATTTATTTCCAAGAACTGCAAAACTGTGAACAGATAATTAAACATTTGCATTACATTTTTAACGGTTTGGAATTCAAACTATGCAGTTTTAAATTGTTAAATGATAAGACTCAGAAAAGAAAGTGTTTTGACTTAATTTTAAATTCGATTGCAAAGGTATTCAACAGAAATGAAACTTGATAGTGTTGTCATTTCCTCGTCGATAGCTTCATTTGAGGTTTGCTAACTGTCCAAGTTTGAAAGAACATGTGTCACAGTTATGGCTAAAAATATAGTTTTTAATCCTTCACGAATTAACAACTTCGTTTGACTAAACACAGTTTTCTTATTAGGCTACTTTACCCATATAATTGGATTAAAAAAAAAATTTATTAGTTATTAGCGCACCACTAATAATTCTTAGTACAAGAGCTTCTATGAAACAGAATCTTCATGCAGTAATAATTTCCCACTAATACCTACTTATTTGCGATCATAATTCATTACAGTACGAAAAATATTTATGAAACTCAATGGACTAATAATTTGGAAAATAGTGGTAAATTTGCTATTAATTATTAGACTAATAGTTTTATGAAATAGGCTCCAGGAATGAATGTCATAAATGAAGCATTAAAACAGTATCAATCACGCCTATTAGCCGAGTCAATTCTTCTACAAGCATAGTGCTACATGGTATGGTGACGCACAGCTTATTACGATTAAAAATATTCTCTTCAGAGGTATTCGGATAAATTATAGAGATGAAAAGGCATTTAGGTAGCTTTGGAAATTAACAAATCTGAACGTAATAGGGCGCGAATATATGCGTAGCTACCGTAGGTCACATAGAGCCCACAAACAAGGGCCCCGGCCAGTTTACGGTAATATATGAAAATTAAATGAAAAAATCTAAAGCTAAAAAGTTCTGTTGATGAACCCCAATGTATGTCCCTTTTTCTGGAAGGTCATTCTGAGACTATTAAAGAAACATTTGCGTAACTTTTGTTTCACATGAATATGCTTATCGACCTTTTAAATCGTATCTCCTATGGGCATGATGACGCACTCATTTAATATCGATCTAAAATAGTTGAATAACTGCAAAATCAACATTTCCAATTTTCGTTATTTTGTATGCATCTCTAGTAATAATGTAATTCGACTGGTCTCGACAGGCATCTTCCGTATACAATTATAAGTAAATAAAATAACATTCATGCATTTTTTTTTAGTTATTCATTGAATCTTACTTAAATCCAATAATTGCAGCCTTCAGCTCTATGCTGCATGTGGTACAGAGCAACAATAGAACAAAGCCGTTTTACGTTGCATTCTGACTGATTTTATCGCGGTGAAATTTTTATAGGAATTTTCTTTTTCTAATTACTTACCTCTAGAAGTTTTCCTGATTCAAAAACAATCTTGGTGCGCAAGAAGCATTTTTTAAACTTTATTTTCGATGAGATAGAACATTATAGCGAGCGTCGCAATTATTTCTTATATGTTGCTACAACATATCACCTTGACACCTGAGAACTAAGGTTTGGAAATTTCTAATAGAGATTATTAAAAAAAAATAAAGCCTCATTGAAGGGAATTCCTCAACTAAGTGCTAATTAATTCTCTTGGTACATTTGATCAGTTTTCTTTTATTGGACCATAATAGCTGAAGAATTAATAAACCAACAAGATTACGCCACTCTTTCAGTCGCGGCTATTCTGATTTTCTGGGAATTCCAGTATCGAAGACATCGCAAAACTAATTGATCAAGGTGTGACCACTGACCATTAGAATCCAACTATTGTCGGCAACCGGACCAAAAATTCTTCTCACCGACCCTTGTTAATCTAACACCAGATCGCTAATCACCGGATCTCATGCGAAGCTGGGCGAATGCATGGGCATTAGAGACCGAAAAAGATCCAAATAGAACCTCTGCCATAGTGCGCCTGCGCGATCGCAGTAACCTTTTAGACATTGCGCGCTATGTATTTCCTTCAAACGGTGGAAATTAATGCTCCACCATAAAACACATATTTATCGCGTTGAAGACTGCCAGGCCTTTCCATTATTCTTGATTTCGGATCCCCCCTTTGCTATTATGATCCGTTTGCCGTGCTTTTTGAGACATGCGATACTTCAATAAGAGTATCATCAGAGCATCATGTCCGAGCTTACTTAGCAGGTAGAACACCTGAGATCAGGTGAAGATGGTCATTTCAATGCACGAATTGTAGTTAAAGATTTTATTTATGTTCTTATGTCTCCCACCTGACACATGAGATAAGTGGGGCTCAAGTAGTTCTTTTATAATTTGGTAGTCGTGTTGGGAACATTTGTATCGACCTAAAAGTAAACGGGTCGCAGTCATGCCTATAATCCCACAAAATATATCTAAAAACAAAAAATATTTAAAGAAAGAAAGCGGCCCGAACTGCGATTAGAGGAGCACTCAAAGGCAGTAGCGCATTCTTGTGATCAAAAGTTAATTAGATGTAAATTTGGTGATCCTCGCGGGTCGTCGTCGTATACTGCTGCTTTGCCTCTTTTCTTCCTCTTAATTCGATGATCGATTCAAGATCAAGGTAGGTCTCCAGGGGACATGTGTATATTGAGACTGGGAGCCGTACTAATGTCGTTTCTTTTTTGTTTTGTTTGATGGTAAAAGTGAAGCTCTTATCGTATCGTGTTGCCGGGGTAATTGGCGAGAAATCCTCAGTGGTGGGCAATCAACTTGCGCATACAGTGTGATAATTGAGTCTTAAGATTGGAGGATTTTCAAAGTATCTTCACTGAGATAACCTTTGCGGTAGCTTTTGATCAACGAGTGATCGTTTGTCATGAATTTTCTTTTCAGATAAGAAATTAATTCATTTTATCTTAGCTATTTGTTGAATTGTAAACGCTGATTATCTCGTGGGATGCAGAAAGGGGGACACCTAAACGATTACATTTAAATTAGATCTGATTAACGTCGCATGAAATTAAGATAAGACCTAAATGGAAGCAAGCCACCTGTTTGATAGCTCCACTTACCAAATTGGAGGTTTACTTTTTTCCGAATAACATTAAGGAATTATGGAAGACATGAATGAATTAAGTCTTAACGACCGCTTGAGTGGGTAAGAGAGGAATGGAATTTTCAAAAAGAATACTCTGTAGAGAAAGGTAAACAGCTATTCTGCGGCTGGAGAATTTAATTTCGAAAAAAAAAATCTATTTACTCATCGATTTATGAAAAGATTACGTGTGTCATTCCGACCAAAAAAGTAAATATTTGAGTAGGTACTATGAGTATGTATTTTCCATTTACTTGAATCTGCATAAGAGATAGGGTGAAATCCAAGTCAAATCACTGCCACGATCAATGCGATATTCAGGTTCGTGGTAGGATGCTGAAATATTTACTACACTTAATTTAACATCGATACTAATTCCAGAAAACAAAAACTTTAAATAAAGAGAGATGTAGTTAGTTCCGTTGTGTTTTATGTATATTACTAAAGATTTCTTTCGTTTCGTAAAAATTATCCTGTATAAAACAGGTCGCTTTGGTGTGAGATTAGTTTCCTTAATTTAATTCAAACGTATCTAATGTATTTACATAAAAAATTATGTAAAAATCTTGTCTCAATTTTTTTTTTAGATCAATCTCATTTAAATTTGTTTGCCTCCCGCCCACAACCAAAGAAGAAGCGAAAATCACGAACAGCATTCACGAATCACCAAATATTCGAGTTAGAAAAACGTTTCCTCTACCAAAAATATCTTTCACCGGCGGACAGAGATGAGATTGCAGCTGCCTTAGGACTATCAAACGCACAAGTAAGTCTATTTATGGTGGAAGATATTGCTTCAGTATGGAAACTACTTCCATTTTTAATGTAAAATTTATCCGCAGGTAATTACCTGGTTCCAGAACAGACGTGCAAAATTGAAGCGTGACATGGAAGAACTGAAAAAGGACGTCGAAAGTGTTAAGGCATTGTCAGCACCTAAAAGTTTCTTAGAAAATGTTAATGATTTGAGTATTTTAAAGAAGAAGCCCATCCACGAGACGAAGGCCCCCAGTCCCCAGAAATGAGTTTGATGCCCTGATGACATTATGTTAGTGCCCCCACCTCCATACTGCTGCCACCGCAAGACCGAAGAAAATTCTCTCAACAAATGCAAACACCGCATCGAGTGTAACACCTTTGGAAAAAGTGATATTTAGGAAAATGAACTCTGTGCTCCCTGCAGAGCCTAAACAAGATTTGTAAGATTTATTTTTGCAATATTTAATTATATTATTATGTATTTAAACTGTAAACTGTACCCTGTAAAGAGGACACCCATAGGACAGGTTCTGCTGTACCTGTGCTCCCCTGTATTATATGTGTATATAGAAATGTGTAGTATTTAATTATCGTGTACTGTAAATGTAGCTAGTAGGCCTGTAAATATTTATTTGTTCATATATGTAACGCCCATAGGTTAAAGACGTTCACAACTAATCATTACAGACTTACCGAGGCATTCGTTATGAATGCCGGCTTAAAGATCTTTGAATAAATCAAACTTTCTCAAAACTATGACGGCTGGTGTTTTTGTGTGCATCCTCCTTTAAATTTCATCGGAAGGTTTGAGGTAAGCAGGCTCTTGATTAGAGGCTACCTAAGAAAAGTAACCAACTTGTGTATAGTTGCGAAATTATATTGACTGGAGTTGGAGTAGGCGTATAAAACAAAAGCAGATAGATTACAGTTTGCAGAATTAATAGATGTTTTGATGTGCCATACGGCCAGAATGTGTTGTCACTGGTTGATTACTATCCAGACTGTGGCAGTCCTTGATATTCAATATCTAGGATTCCATGAACTTTCGTAATTACTCTGGGGAAGTTTCAATTCTACAGATAGCGCTTGTTAGTGTTCACCAGTTGGTGTACAATAGAAGGACGTTTTTCTCTGCTAGCACTAAAATAGCGTACCATTGGATGTTGGACTATGGTACAACGTCGTACAGAGCCTAGCTATGGACTATGGAGAAACAAGCCATTCATAGTTTCAGATTTATCAAAATATAATATTAAAGTGAAATGAAATTATTTATTCTATCCTTTTTTTTTATTTAATACTTTTGTAACTGTTCTCTTGAAATTCATAAAAAAATGGCATTTGTACAATTTTTATAATTTTGAACACCTATTTCGAGTAAAAAACATTTAAATTCTGCGCTTACAGCGGCTTTTCTAATAGAATCCATCGGATGTACAGTCAGGTACGAAAGTGTCGCTACCAAAGTATGAAGGGAACACTTCCAAAAGAGGATGTCAAGAGCTGAAGTTTTTCTGAAGGAATTGCAGAATATTTCTTCTGGTTTGTTTGATGACACCGCCAAGGTAGGCAGTGGAGCTGGTTGCTTTTCTTTAGATCGTCTAATAAAAATTCGTTTACATTATAGGCCGCGTAAGTACCACACAGGACTAGACCGAGCGTCCATAAAGCTGGACTGCATTGAGATCAGACTGGGGGGTCATTTACAATAGCATTTATTTTTTGTCCTACATATTTCTAGAATATTCTCATAATTAAAAAAAAACTATTAAACAAAACTAAAAGTAAGCCAATAGCATTGTTCTGTTACAGTATAGTCAAAAGACACTTGCTCATATAACAAATATACTGAGTCCATATAAGAGGAAAAATCCTAAACAGGTAGAATGTATGCTTCGAGTTCAGCTTGACCGATCTACGTTTATAGAAATACTCCTAGTAGCAGGATTACTGATAAAAATTGCATAATCGGATTTCTTTACATTGGCTATCGGATTGGAGAAAATCGATCCATAAGATTACGATCAACATCATAACAAGATCATAGCAATCACAAAAGTAGCAAAAAAGAGAAAACAAATAAATGTCTGTTACTTCCTTTCATAGGATGCCTCTCGTCGAGAAAACCACGAATTGCTTAGATACTGCAATCCTTTTCAAACAAGAAATAAAGAATAGGCAAAGCAATACCAGAAGAGAACTATTTTGGTGAATATGAGGTTATGTTATATTCTTTTATATCGCGTTTTCGATGGTACGAGCCTTGCACTTTCATCGCAGTGAACCACTGGCTTAATTAAACATTTTCTGATAAAGTACCAAAAGAGTAATCCCAATAAGCATCACTTCTTGATGAAGAATTCAATTTAATTCAATTTAAAACAACTTAGAAAAATGAAAGTGTGTAGCAAACAAATTAAAACAAAGAGTGAGAAAAAAAGATTAAAAAAATCAAGAGGAACAAAAACTAGTTAAAAATAATATTAATATGCAGTTCATACAACAAAAAATATAATAAACTAAGAAAACAAAAAACAGAACCTGATACAAATGCATATTTAATTTGTGGGAACGCGGGAATCTAGTGAGCTAAAGATTAAAAGTGAGGCAGTAGTAGAGTTTTGACAAGTTTCATTCGAGTTTGGTAGGCAAAATTCCTGTGGAGAGTCATAACCGACGAAGTCCTTTATATATTTTTATTTTAGATATACTGTGACTACTAATTTTATCACACAACATTTCATTTTTGAATTAAAAATCACCCGTAAATATCGCACCTTTTCACTATAATGCAGTTCTGAATTGTTCAATGTAACAGGAAGGAATAAGGTAAATTTTGTATGTAAGGATGGAACTTACAACCTCCCCGCGTTTAATAATAGACCGTTCTCAAGAGACCTCCTACCTCCTCTACATCTCTATGCAGTCTTTTATTAGACCGACAGGACAGCTCAAGTAAAATTGTACGTCTTCCGCATATGGATGGCCTATTACATCCTGTACTAGTACTTCTAAGTCATTTATGAGCAAGCTGAAAAACAGCCATCTTAATATTGATCCCTGTGTAACACCGCACTTAAGGTGTAACGTTTATGAACAATTAGAGAGGTTGAAGTTAAACGATAACTTCTGAAGCAACAAGCCCTGATTAACATTATCGAACACCTTGGTAAAATCTAAGAGATCAAGGATAAAAATTTCATTAATATCCATAACACTGTGTATGTCACTAGTCACTTTAAAGCAGTTTCGCAGCTGTGTCTAGTCCAGTCCCCACATTGGCAAACACCAGATAATCAGTAATTCGTCAATAAGTAATTCTTTCAAGTACCTTTAAAGAAAGTATAAAAGAATAACGAACCGAAAGTCTGACAGAATTGTGGCAGTAGAAGTTTTTTTTATATTGGACGAACATTAGCAACTTTTCAGACCTCTGAAAAAGCTGATGTAGTTAAACATGAATTCAAAGTATTCGTTATAGACTGAAGTATCCAGGGAAAAATGAGCTTTACAAATTTCGACGAAATGTTATCAGATCTAAAAGATGGACTCAAATTTTTTGATTGGGACATTTCTCTTGAATTTTCTTTCTCTTCATGAATCAAATCACTTATTAGCTCTGATTGATCATACTGAAATATATCGGTGATTGTCAGCGAATAAAATCTGAGTCTACCTCTGTGTGTGACGAAAAGTTTATTTTCTACTTTTTCATGCGGCTTGGCCTCAGTTTTGTTTGAAAACTCGTTTTTTACTTATTTTATTTTCTGCCTTTTTCACGTTAACTAAATTGTTATTACGTGCTGCATGGAGATATTTTAAAACAATTTTTAAATCTTGTTTGGTGCCGATCCGAAAACAAAAATTTTTCGAGTATCAAATCGTTGAAGTACTGCAACTGCATAATTTAGAAAACTTTTTTACCGGAAAATTTTCCGGAAAAGTCGGAAAATTCTGGCAATTTTTTTCGGAAAAAATCGGATAACTCTGCATTTTTCCTGAAACGGATTTATCACTAATCAAATTTGTACCAAATTATCAAATAATTTTTTCCGATTTTCCGGGTTTTCCATGAAAATTTCCGGTTCAAATTTTGATAGATTCAATTGTCACGCGACATGAACCTGTGTGCCAAATTTCAGCTCGCTGTGATGACGAAAAGTGGGTCTACGAGAGTGTCGAAAATAGTAAAAAAGAAATATATAAATAAATAGACAGACAAATTCGTGTACGAGTGAAACGGAATGGACTCAACAAAAAAAACAACATTTAATGAGTATTTTATAAAATTTTCGTGCACAAATTTCGAAAATTCTTTCGGTGGGAGCTGGTTTCCGGAGACCGAAAAAACAAGTATCTTCGTGGTTGTCAGGACTACTCATGATAGCCAAAAATTAATTTGTTATCAGATAAGTATAGCTCGTGACTGAACGAAGGATTTAAAAAGCAATTTAAATTTAAATTTTTGGCAGAGTTGTATGCAAAACAGTATAATTTTTGGTACAATTTACACTACGTATAGTCTTGTAAAATTAGTTGTAATCGAAAAAATCTTCATTCAGTCACTAGTCAATCCTATTTTTAGTAAGTGTGCAAAATTTCAATAGATCGATGTATTATCTTTAAGAAATCGTGTCCACCGAGCTCAAAAACAGTGTTTTTAGAAAAAAAACTGATTAAAGTTTTAAGTAGGAATAAAACGATTTCTTTTTTTAACTTATATAGGATCGCCGATTCCAGCTACATAAAACAAAGATCCTGCTGCAGCTGCAATGTTCAGGACATATTAAAATAAAATATTTAAAATAGGTGACCCTTAGAAAGTGAGAGAAGCGAGTGAGAGAAACTGACAAACAATACCTAAGCAGCTGCATCAATATATTTGCGTCGCTCCCGGCTGGTCTAGTCTAATAAGGATAATTTCCAAATCCTCTCTCTTCGAAACTTTTACTCCGATTGACTTGAAACTTCGGGAAAATATTCTAGGCATATCGTACTATTAGATAAACAAATAAAAGAAATGTATTTTTTTTTAAACTTCAAAATCCTTCATGTAACTCCTTAAACAGTTGTTGGAATAAAGAAATAACCACACTGTTAAATTATTGTGTAAGTAAAGTAAAAGTATCATGGACAAGTGCTCTTGGAGTTTTAGATTTTAATCTTATACCGATGGATCATGCTATCTAAGAGATCGGCTCCTTCCGTATACTTGTTTGAATGTTAACAATATTAGGGTAAACTATGAAAACTGTTTTTAATTCATTTTATCGCACCTTTTAACAGTCAATTGATTTGGTGCCTAAATAAGTCCGAAAAAGGTCAATTTGATCCACGGATGTTCCAAGGGGGCGCAGGTGCTTGAAGTTTACAACTTGGTAGGCGACTTAATCAGACTGTACCAACGAAATGTATACTCTTTTTATTTAAATCTATTACAAACGCGTTAAAAATGTTATGTAGTAGTTGTCCAAAATCAATTTGAAATTTGTGGCCCACGTTCTCTGGGAGTCTAGTCACCACACATTAACAATTGCATCAAGATCGTTTTCTTCTGGAGATGATTTTGCTGCTGATATGTAGGTATTTATCTGTATACATTCCACAGTTATACGAAAACCCGTATGCACAGCTCAAAATTAAAAGCTTATATAACTTGCATAACTACGAACTTTTCTAGAGGTACGCATTGATATTACTGTATTAAATGATAAGGTTATATTTCATGAAGGCGAAGGGCGGTGGATAATATGGGTAGTGTGGGTAGTGCTACCCACCCGGTTTTCTACGGGTGGTTAAATTACCCACCCGGAATTTGAACTGTATTTCAAATTTTATATTATATATTATTTAAATCGAAGAGTACATATTATTATCTCCTAATCGTATATGATGATTAATTTTGTCGCGCTGTATGAGATAGGATTTGGTAGGAATAAAACGGATAGATATTATACACCATACACGAATACGCATTTGTTGACAGTTTCTTTTAAGAGAATGAGTATAGTTAAGTATCAGTATGAGAATGACTCATGCGCTGCCTCATCGAAATCAAGTTGGGTTGACATCGGCTTTTCAAATTGGAAGAACGGGCTAAACAGATTAAAAAACCATGAAACAAGTTCTTTTCATATGAACTGCGCTGAAGCTTTGAGAAATTTTACAGATGTAAATGTTGTACAATCCATATCAACAGGTCAATTAAAAATCAGCGTTACTTAAAAGATTCAGCACATTGAAAGGGCTGTTAAGACAAAGTCTACAAATTCGAAGAGCTTATTAAGGTGAAAACTCGAATTTTATGACGTTTTTGAAGACTCGAGCAAAAGACTAGGTAGAATTGCAGTCTTGGTTACTGAGGAAGGTAACAAATGGCTTCATCACGATAGTCAAAATGAAATTCTTCAATTGATGTCCAATACAATTTTGGGAAAAAATAATGGATAAAATTAGAGCAGCCGAATTTTTTTCCATCTCCTTAGATGAAACGTCCGATGTATCTACAAATGAACAAGTTTCCATTTGTATCAGAATTATTTCAGATGATCTGAATGCAAACCAATATTTTATTGGATTTTTTTCGACGAAGAACACCTTAGCAGAAACATTATTCGATCTTGTTGAAAAAGTATTCACGAAACATAAGTTGCCGATCTCAAAAATGAGAGGGCAATGTTATGATGGGGCATCAAATGTTTCCGGAAAAATGTCTGGATTGCAATCACGAATACGGGAAGAAGAGCCACGTGCCTTATTTGTACACTGCAATGCCCACAACCTTAACCTTGTTGTTCAAGACGGGATCGAAAAAGTTGTATGTGCAAGAAATTTTATTGGAATGAATAATCAAATCTATACGCGACTCTCCTAAACGCATAGCACAGTTTAAATTGCAGATGGAGAAAAATGAAAAGAATTGCGATAACAGTCTTCCTTCTCTCACACCTTATTGTCCGACAAGGTATAGCAAAATGAATATTTTATACATATTATGCTTTATTTTATTTATTTATGCTATACATGCATCTTATACATGTACATTTTTTTGCAGATACTCAGAATAAAATCTCTGTGCGAAATAAAATTATACACAAATAATGCAGTTTTTACATGATCGGTCTATTGATACAGAAATTGACAGCGCAGTATCGGCGAAAGCATCAGGATTTATAAATACATGGAAACTTTTGACTATATTTTATTTTTTACCACGATGATTGAGTTGTTCGATCGAATAGAGATATTGAATGCAGAATTGCAAAAGTCTGAACTGTGCGTTAATGAATCCTATGAGAAGATAGAAGCTGTAATGTATGTATGTATTAGAAAATTCTCGAGAATCGAAATTTGAAAAAAACTTGGAATACAAGTATCCAAGCTGTTGAGAAGTTAGATATTGATGAACCTCAAGTCCCACATCAGCGCAAAGTTCCAAAATGGCTACATATAAATAAAAGCAAAATCCTGTTTTTAAAACACCCGAAGATTACTTCAGGAAATCTTATTATGAAATATACGATCAACTTCTTGTATCGCGGTTCGATAACGATTCAGCGAAGTTTTTTAAAGAACTTGTAGGCTTTGCTCTAGGGCACCCAACAGATGTAGATGCAATCATAAATTTTTACAACACTGATTTTAACAAAGACCGGTTAGTAGGCGATCGAGACATGTTCATGAAACTTGTAAAGAGACACAATGAGCAGGTAAAGCATTTACGGGAAGCTGAGGAAATTTGATTGGATAAGAGGACTTATACCAGAATCGTTTTATTACAATGCTCATCACAATTCCAGGATCATCGTGCTCGAACGAACGAAGTTTTTCTCTTCTACGTCGATTAAAATGTTATTTGAGATCAACAATGTTGCAGGATCGTCTCAACTCTATCGCACTTTTGCATGTATATTCTAATTTTACTGATAAACTTGCTTTAGAAGTTTTGTTGAATCAATTTATAACAAAAAAAATTATATATATATATATATATTACTACCCACCCAGATTAAAAATCATCCGCCGCTCCTGAAGGCGATCATGATCAGAATTCCATTCCCTTTTGGAATCAATGTGCCACTATTGTTAAACTATAATTAGCTTGTGCTGTGCTTATGATCGGGTTATGTAAGAGTTTTCTTGGCGATTTTTTTGGGATTATCTCTGATCTATGTCCAGTTGAAAAATTCAAATAAAATAAAAGAGTGGTTTTTAGGACGTCTTTTATTAAAAATTATACTCCCAGCGTTTCGACCCGCGGGTCTTACGAGTCCTCTTCTTGGTAATTTTGTTTTAGTTCCAAAGTGTCTCGATATTAGTTACTTTACACATTCTTTTATAGCCCCAAGAAGAGGATTCGTAAGAGCCGCGGGTCGAAACGCTGGGAGTATACTTTTTAATAATAGACGTCCTAAAAACCACTCTTTTATTTTATTTTAATTTTTCAACTGGACATAGATCAGAGATAATCCCAAAATAATCGCCAAGAAAACTATTCTTAAAGTGCACAAATTTGGTATTTGAAATATTTGATATGAGAACCCTACCTGTTACTCTTTATACTATACTCATATGGCAAGGAAGTAATAATTTAATGTAATAATTTTCAAAACAAAAAAAACTTGATTATTGCCTCTGCATTCTTGATTTACTGGTGTGTGTAAAAATTGTACCTGCGTTGAGTAGAGAAGAAAAAGAAATCAGCACTTCAAGCTCAATCTTTGTTTTCGAACTTTTGACCGTAAAGGTCAGCATCTATCGTTTGGTAAGGCACAAGTAGTTCCCAGTGCATTAGCTCCTTAACATTCAATCATACAACACAACAAAACCTTTGGCGGACATCCACTTGAACTCAATGTGTCAGGCTCTCGGCGTAAAGGCTTTTGACGCTTTAAAATTTTGTAAAGGAACTATTCATAGCCCGTCTCACATTCACCGCAGTCCCTGCACATGCATGTACCTGTATACAAATTACTGAACGCATATTTAAAATTTTAATATATTTACTATATTTACATTTTCACTAGATATGCTTCAGAAAAAGTGCAAAAAAGCAGAAAGGATTACATTTTCGGTAAACGTAAGGTTTTGGGCTTCATAACAATATGAAAAATTAGTATTGGTAACATGTATTTTGATAAAAATAATAGTTAAATAAAAAAAAAAAAAGAGTAAAAGTACCGAAATTTTACTTTTGTTGAGCCATAACTTTAAAATGGAGATGAGGGAGAAAATTTATAGACCGTTGAATCAAAGTTTAAATCATCATCATAGGATGTAACGTTCAGAATTACAGGTACTCGTAAACGGTTAAAATCCCCCCCCCCCCGCGCCATATAAGTTTTTGATCGTCTAAGTATGACTTATTCATAGACTCCGGGTATCACACTACTTACGGGGCACCCTGTATAGTGAAAAACGAGATTTTTGTACGCAAACTCCACGAAGGAGTTGCCCGATCGGTCCCATTTTGGAGCTAAATCAAAACCCTCGAGAATACTTCACAAGCCATAAAACAAACTCCCTCCCTACCACATACGAGACCCAACGGAGTCCTTACATTCTAAAATATTTGCAGTGTTCTTATGTAAAACTAACAAAAGTTTGATTTGAATAGCTCCTCCGCCCTAAGCTACTATTCATACAGAAAAATGGTGATCTGATAATCTTAAGCTTGCTTTCTTATCTTCCGAACCGAAATAAAATATTTATATCTTTCCTAACATAATTATTTAAAAAAAATTATCTGAACCTAATGACTACGATTACTCAAACAAAAATTCTCAGCTGAGTAACCATTGTATATGACGCTGTGCCGTCATGGCATGCCGTGGGCTGATCATATCGAATGTAGATGCTTACATATTCGGACTCCGACTGCACATACCAACATGCAATTATTACTCTCGCTTATCAAGCTGGCAAGTCTACTGATACTGCCATTCACACACTAGTCAAAGACCTCGAAAAAGCGCTCGAAGCAAAAGAGGTGGCTTTATGTGCATTTGCGGACATGGAAGGAGCCTTCGATAATACCTCCTTCGATGCAATTAAATCAGCTGCCGAGGATAAAGTCTTTGAGCCCTCCACGGTAAACTGGATAGACTCCATGCTTAGAAGCAGGAGGATAACCACATCTCTAGGGAACTGCTCAATCGCGATCACCGCAGCAAAAGGCTGCCCTCAGGGAGGAGTTCTATCTCCACTCTTATGGTCGATCGTGATTGATGATCTGCTAGAGAAGTTGACCAGTTCGGGTTTTAATGTTCAAGCCTACGCGGATGACCTAGTAGTTACAATACGGGGCAAGCATGATCAAGTCATATCCGACCTCATGCAAATAGCCCTCTCCAAAGTCCGCACGTGGTGTTTAAACAAAGGCCTTAGCATAAACCCCAACAAAACGGTAATCGTTCCGTTCACAAGAAGATCGAAGCTTTCACTAACGGCTCCTCTTCTTGATAATACGCAATTGATATTTTCAGATGAAGTCAAATATCTGGGGATAACCCTAGATAAGAAACTTAACTGGAATTCGCATCTGTCCAGGGTGATGGATAGAGCGATGCAATCTCTCTACACGTGTCGTCGCTTCATTGGCAGAACATGGGGTCTGAAGCCAAAAATGATGTACTGGACGTACACCACGGTTGTTAGACCCATGGTCACCTATGCGGCCCTCGCGTGGTGGCCAAAAACTAATCAAAAGACGGCTGAGACTCTGCTTCAAAAAACCCAGCGGCTTGCCTGTCTAGGAATAACTGGTGCCATGAGAACCTGTCTTACAGCAGCCATGGAAGCCTTATTAAACCTTGCACCCCTGCATTTTCGGGTGAAAAAGGAAGCGATCTCCAGTGCTATTAGAGTGCAAAAAGAGAAACATTTAAAGCCAGGCGATCTGGTTGGTCATTTAAGTGTCTTAAAACAGATATGCTTCGAGCAAGTGACGACAATATCTGATATAATCACACCCAGAGTGGATTTTGTAAGACCATTCCAAGTGGTTCTTGGAGACCGACAACAATGGCGCTCCACCAAACCGTCCTTCCAACAAGGATCGTTGGTGTGGTATACAGACGGCTCAAAAACAAACAGTGGGGTCGGATTGGGTGTATACGGCCCCAGATGTCATATATCAAAGGCTCTAGGCTCTACCCCTACCGTATTCCAAGCCGAGGTATTGGCCATAGAAGAATGCGCCAATACCTGCATTAAAAGAGCCATAAATGGCTCAACCATTAATATCGTCTCGGACAGTCAGGCTGCCCTCAAGGCCTTAAAGTACTACTCTGTCAAGTCAGGGATAGTCTGGGAATGTCTACAAACCCTCAAAAATCTATCAAGGAGAAACAAAGTTATCCTCATGTGGGTACCTGGACATGAGGGCCACAAAGGCAATGAAATTGCGGATGGCCTAGCCAAAAGAGGAGCGGAAACTAAGTTTGTCGGACCAGAGCCATTTTGTGGCACTTCAAAGTGTTAGCTCAAAGCTACCCTAAATAACTGGGAGAATAAACAAAAATCCCTGTATTGGGAAAGGCTACAAGGACTTCGTCAGGCAAAAAAGTTTATCGACACCTCTGGCGGAAAAACTAAAGAACTCCTACTCCTTAGAAGAACAGAGCTGAAAATGATCACTGAGCTCTTCTCAGGCCATTGCCCCTTGATGTATCACCTAAACAAGCTGGGTTTGGCTGAGACTTCATCCTGCCGCTTCTGTCAGGATGCTCACGAAACCTCGGAGCACTTGATCTGCAACTGCGAAGCGTTGACCAGGCGGAGATTACTCCACCTTGAACATGCTTTTCCTCCACCAAGTTACGTATAGAACCTCAAGCCCAGAATGGTTCTAGACTTTATTAACAGTCTAAACCTATAAATGGAGCAAATTCAACGGGGACTCACAATAGATCTTTCAGGTCGCAGTGATTGCGAGGCTAACGCCTATACACCCCTTCACAAATCTAATCTAATCTAACGGGAATTGGTAGCATCACACCAGCGGGAATTGATTCACATCCCAAGTAGCAAAAATATGTGACAACAGAAATATGTGAACTTTCTGTCACATAATTGTTATGTATAATGTGATTAGCTATATTGCTTCAACTAAATGTCACAAATTTTAGACATTCCTCTGACAACCTTTTTGGGTCACTATTTGGTGTAAACAGTGCCACAAGAATTGGTGGTCACAAATTATACCAGAAAGAGAATGACATTTTGTCGACATGAAAATGTTGCTGTCAGGTTATCGCCATTTTGGATACTTTGGATATTTTGTAGTGAACGCTAAAGTTGTTGTTAGTTGTTTTCGTTGTGTTTTTGGTGTTTGTGTTTAAAAATTAATAAAAAAACTATATTAAGCAGGCAATATAAATATAAAATAAATAATGCAAAAACTGTTAAATACTATCAATCAAATCAATTATGGGGCCGAGAAGAAATACCGTCAGCGTCTAGTGATTTTTTATGTTTAGAGAACTTAAATAAAAAATATGAAAACATGATTTTATACATACATTTTATAATAAATATATAGCTTTTGAACTGAAATAAGATTTTAATTTGGGATCCAACAAAATAAAACCTGACATAAATGCCTCCAAAATCACACAAATTAACACAAATTCTTGGTTAAAAATGTCAAAAAATTGTCATCAATTCTTGTGAAGATTTTGTCTCTTAATTTTGTCAAAAAATATTGAAACAAATTATGACAAAAGTACCCACAATGTATGACAAATTTGTTGTAATGAATGTGACATTTGTTAGAGCAAATGTGTAAACCCTGAACACATTTCCTGGACATTTTTGTCACATGATTCTGTCGACAAATGACAAGTGTTTGTCGATAATTTGCCGTACAAATTTCACAATTGGCTACTTGGGATGGCCTTTCTTTGGACACTTCATTTCTGTTTAATATTGACATTACACGTCATTAGGAGAAAGCAATAGAAAAGCTTTTCTACTGCTTCTCCCAAGCTTCCATTGGAGGGCTAGACAATTCTTTCCGCTGAATTACCTTCCAGCAAGCTACAATAAGACTAAAGGTGAAAGCCCAATGAACGCGGCAGGCGTCGCGTCGCTTTGACAGTTCAATAGAATATACGTGTATAAGTTCATGCTGGCCAAATGGCTGTCGCGCTTGCCGGATTCGACGCGAAAGTAGAGCAATATTCTACTTTTAACGCGTGACAGATGCTTTGACATTTCTTTTGATTGATTTTAAACTGGTAAGCTGCAAATGCAAGAAGTGCCATATCTAAGAACTCTGATATATCCATTATTTCATTTTTAAATAATAACTCAAGCTTTTCTATCACTTTTTCTTATTATAAATAAATTTTAAAAGTACCACCTCAACGCGTCCATTTGGTCTTGTTTAAATCCTACATGCGACTGCCGCGGGGAACTGTCAAATCGACGCGGCGCCTGCCGCGTTCATTGGGTTTTCACCATAAGGCGAAGGCCCAATGTCCGCGTTGCGTCTGGCGCGCTTTCCATTTCTTTTGCGGCAGACGCGTTAGGATATGAGCAAGATCAAATGAATGCGTCGCGTACGTTCTCTTGAGATTTATTTATACAATTAAAAGTGTAATGATGGAAAATCAAAAGAACTGTCAAAGCGTCTGCCGTGCGTTAAAAGTAGAACATTGCTCTACTTTGGCCAGCACGAACTTAAACGTTTGTTCTATTGAACTGTCAAAGCGACGCGACGCCTGCCGCGTTCATTGGGTTTTCACCATAAAATGGAAACAATTGAGAAAAAGAACTTTGCCTCCACAAACCTTCCATTGGAAGGCCTGACAATTTTTCCCGCTGGGAACTGAGAGTTAGTGAGCGTAAAATAGTAAGATTACTTTGTATTGTAACCAAAATGTATCGAAACTCGTAGTAGCATTTTTGCCATAACCCAAACAACGCTTACACATGTCTGGCTGGTTTTGGGGGTACGGATGACCCCATGAACCCATTGTTATGGGTAAAAAATAAAAGCACCGATCGAGGATGCACCTTAAGATGAGAGAAGAAAGTAATGTTCCACTTATTAGAAGGAACCTTGTCTTTTTGTTTACACAAGGTACAGTATGAGCAAGTCTTTCTTTTATAGGTTTGAAGAAACCAGGTAGTGCAGCCAACAAGTTTCCCAGATATTACAACCATCTGGATCAAATTCCAGTTACTGAAGGCCATAAATGATCTCAAACCATTGCATCGTCCAAGAAATTGTATCAGAAATGTTTTTTCCACGGTGTAAACATTGTTCAAAAAATAAAGCGTACCTACAGATACGGCGTAAAAATTAATTACGATTTGCGTTGTTTTTATTTTTATTAATTTATTGATTTATTAACTTATTTTTCGGTAAGATTTTTTCAATGCAGTGCTATCCGCTTGGTTAAGAACGCAAAACTTCGAAAAAAAAACAGATCTCACTTTTTTCACCGTGGCAGTACGGACTGAGTACTGATTCCAATATTGGTCTACGAGAATTGTGCGACTATCATGCCTTATGCCACAGTTTTCGCTTCCTACGTTTCGGCCAGAGCTGCCAGGTCTGGAGAAAAATCCGCGCCAACTTTTTTCTAAAATTGCGTTTGAATTAGCCAGCTATATGCTGAGATCTTTACAAAGCTAAAACTGAAACCTTTATTCATAAAAAACATAATTCAACCTTAAAATAACAAGTATAAAATGGATAGTGCAGGATATTCTTAATAAAAAATACAAAAAATGCACTGTTGAATTGGTGGCAATCAAATGACTTTATAAATGGACGGCATTTGATTACTTGACGACTGCACCTGCCTGGTACACTGACATTATAATATGGACTGCTTGATATTCTGAAAAGTGAGCGCGCAGCTCGTAGTAATTTTAATAAAACCTTTCAAATTTCTGCTGCGTATCTAATACCCTTTGGTACACTTTTCACCAGTAATAACTCTAAAGAATTAATTTAAAAACATTTATTTCGACGAACCCACTTATTTATTTGCTGTTTTTATTGTTTTATTGTTTACAGCTTGCACCGAAGGAGGCTGCTATACATATATAAGTACACTTTATGCACGTACCTACATTTGCTCTTCTGTTGTGTAATGAAAATTTCCAGTTTGGTAAAATGCATAGTTCACATTATTCATTTTCAATTTTTTTTTTTTTTTAAATGGTGTTATGACTAATAAAGCTTTCTATTTCTGGTATTTCAAGTTGAGTACGACAGCAAAATAACCAAAAAGAAACGACAAATTTGAGCTGATTTTTGCGAGCTTTGTGATCCAGATTTCAAAGGTTTTTAATATTTTTATTGTGCGTTAACTTGTATTTTTATAAAAGTCCATTTCAAGGTTGAATTGCAAAAGGAAAAATGATTTGACATGTTTTAGTTTGGCAGGCCATGCTTCGTTAAATTTGTGATAAGTGCGAATTAAGTTGCAAAGATACGCTGCTACTAAAAAGCAATAGATATCTATTGGTGGAACTCAGAATATTAAACCAATATCACAGCATTTTTTTTGGTGCGCATCAGGATAATGCATAAGTCACTGAAACAGAAATAAATGTGGGTAGCGTCGCTGCGTAGGATAATGTGGCATTTTCAATTGTTGATCATTTGTCAGCCTTATCAAAGGAAATATTCCCTGATTCTCGTTAAAGATATGCAGCTTGGTCAGACGAAGACTACCAACAATAACAAAAACAACTGGAATATGCTCATCTTTGACTATTAATTAAATAATATTGCTAATTAGTTTTGTACAGGGAAGATTTTCGCATTAAATTTTTATGCTCATCTGTTACGGTGAAATTATTGCAACAATTATTACTTGAATATCTTAAAACAGCTTGCGACCTTATTTAATTTTTATTTTCTGTCTCTTTACGTTCCGATTAAGCATATGAATGAGGTAGATTTAAGCAAATTCCGGACACCCCCCCCCCCCCGCAAAGCCATTACATATTAAACAAAAAGGGCCAAAATTCCATGTTCATATTTTCGAAATTTTTTCGTTGTACTGTATCAAACGCACAGGGGATTGTTTATTTTATCTTTGAAGATCCTTATTACTTGTAAATAATAAATACATTAAAAAAAAATTATTTATGAACACAAAAAATAATACTGTGATTGTTTACTTTAGAAGTAAAACTATTTAGGGAAGCAAGGAAATCTAGGAAATCAGGGATTTTCCCAAGCGTCTGGTTGGCATCACTGGCCGAGGTAATATTGTATTGAAAAAGTGCCAATTTGGCGCAAACGTCTGCATGCCATGGTGCATGCGGAGAAAAAGCTCGTTTTTTAAACTTTGATCTCCTATTCCCCAGTAGATGGTGCTACGAACAGTGTGTAGTATTCGAAATAATGGTGCCTGGTGCCTGGGGCTGTATGGTATGCTAGTGTGAGCACCAACCATCCATCAATTTATTAGCACAGTCAAAAACCCGCCGTAGGGAGTTCGGAACGTTGGTTTGGGAAAGTCGTTTTAGCTTCCTAAAAGGTGGGTGGCTACGGAAGAAATTAACTTCGCCGAACTTAGATGGCGTACTATTCTAGCTCAAATCGTTCTGGCTGCATTCGCAAAACGGAAAAACGGAAAAAATTTCAGGAAATTTTCAAATTTACGTTTTCCGAAAGGAGAAAAAAAATATCACCATCTTTAATTTAAATTCTATGGAGATTTTGAAGATATTTCATAATTCATTTGTCATTACCTAGAAGAGCAACATTACAGCAATTACATTCGATTACAGCTGTCAGCTCAGATAATTAAAAATAAAACGGAAGAAAAGGGGAAAAAGGAACACTGCACATTGCAGATTTATTGGTGAGAAATGAAAAAAATATAGTATTATCATTTAATGGGGTATTCTAGTCGAAAAATCGATTTTTTTTTGTTTTCATATTTTCAAAGTTTAACTATTCAAGAATTCAAGAGGATTTTTCAAATTTGTATCTTTATATTTAGTGTTTACTTGCATCCAGCTGCTGACAGTTGAATTCTAACTGCCAAACCACGTGGACGTATGGACTTTAAGGGGTAACGCCTCTGTAACGGCTAAAAAAACATGTTTTTTCACGAATTTTTTTCTCGCAAAATTAAAGGTGTTTGAAAAAAAACCTTTTAAGGGTATTATCGGGCATACATTGAACTTTATTGATAAATTTTTGACAGCGAAAAAAAACAAAATGGTGGCTCCACAGCCATCTTCCCGGGACATGTTTCGGAGCAAGTTTGACGCGCTTGGTGGCGACCTCCATTTTCAAAGGAAAAAAAAATTTTTCTCGCACGGGACCTTTTTTTTTCTTCTTATTCTAGAGGGTTTAAACTATTTTTTAAGCCAATACAAAAAACGATTTTTCAAAAAATTTACAGTGGTGTTACACCTTAAACGCGTTTTTCTTAAATGCCTTTTTCAAGACGATGCCCACGATTTCTCAAGTTCTACTGGACCGATTTACTTGAAATTTTGTTGAGAGTCTTCTTTATAGACTTGTCTATGTCCGGAACTAGCCGCATCCCAAAATTTCAATTTTTACTATTTTTAAAAAATTCGAAAATTCAAAAAAGGGGTACAAAAATTGCTTTTTTTTAGGCGGCCATTTTGTGAAAAAAATTTTTTCAACTTTTCCCTAGTTCCGGACAAAGCGACATTACTCTATACTAATAATCTTTTTTATTTATTTTTTCGGATTGCTAGGCGGGTTGGAATCGTGGGGCATGATCACGCGCCAATTTTTTGAGGCCCCCACTTCATCCGCTGCTAATTTTTTGAATTTTTAACTTTTTTAATTTATTAATTTTTTTCTGTATTCTTGCCATGTTAATAAATAACTCATAAAAAAATGGATAGAAAAATATTTATTGCCTTTTTTTACGGCACTTCAAAAATCACCTAAAATTCGGGCCTCTAGACTAGAATACTCCCTTAAACAAAAAGTGAAATGCTGTCAAGGTCGGCCAGTACTATATGACGAAAAATGTGCTGAAATGATTGAACGACCTGGAAAAATTGATTGAATGAAATAAAAAGCAGAGTTTGTTGCATTTTTCTGTTTTTTTTTTTTGCAAAATTTCGGAATCGCATTTCCCGCAAATGTTTTTATATTGACGCATTTCAAATTTACTTCACTCTTGCATTGTCCGAAGAGAGCTTTTCTGCACTTTTTTGGGCGGACATCTTCCTTTAGCTAGTGTTTTATTGTCGGACTTCGTTGGGATAGGTGTTGGACGTTTTTTGGGCGTCATCCAATTAAACAATCATAGAGGGTCAACCCTGAGTACATAAAGTGGCCAACCTTGACGACAATCGTCATTGCCGCATCACGTGACAGCACAACCAAACATGTTACAGGATTGAATTTTTCGCTTGGTTGGTTTTCAAGCTTGAATCACACAATACATTCACAAAGCTTACCTTCATGATTGCATATATATTCTCCTCACTTTCTGGCTCTAATCACTGCTGCTAAAAACACAAACTTATTTTGGAATTTCAAAACTACTATTCATACAGTAAAATGGTTTCTGATAATCTTAAGCTTACTTTCTTGTCTTCCCAACCGTAATCAAATTATTATATCTTTCCTAATAAAATTATTTAAAAATTATTAAAAAATTTTAAAATTAGAAGTGGAAATAAGAAAGAAATTAATTACTTATATTACGAGGTGTGATAAAAAAATACGGTGAATGGTTTTTATTACAAAAAAAGTAATCAGTTTACATCAAACTCGAATTATTCTCTTTCAAAGTAAGTACTCTCATTGGCTAGCGATGCACTTATCCCAACGTTGATGTGGATGTGGATTGGAAGCATTTCTGGAAGGGTTCTTTCAGGACGGCTTTCAGCTGATCTGTTGTGACCCTCTAAGTGTCGAAAAATGTGTCAAACGTTTTTCTTCTAGTGCAGTTTTTATTTTGGTAAAGCCGAAAGTCGCATGGCGTTAAGTTCGGAGAGTTGCGGTGGATGTGGATAGACAGGATTTTTTTTTAAGAACTAACGTATCGAGATGAAAGAGGAAGCCATTGAACCATTTTTCTGGCTTATCAAGTACTCAGGCGAGATGTTCAGTTCTACTCTAAGCTCCCGAATTGTCAATCGCATGTTTAAACGAATCCGTTTTACCAATTTTTGTACGTACCCACTCATTTTTGCTTTTAAATCGCTTAAATCATTTATAGGCAGTTCATTATCTCTATATGCTGATTTTAACTATTTATGAGCTTCTTTGGCACTTTATTAACACGTTGTTCGAAATCCATAATGTGCGACCGACACGGTAAACATGACATTTCTCTTCCTACTCTGGAAGCCGACTGACAAGTCACAGCTTGTTCAACCTTAACATTGACTTTCTGAAAGAATCAGGCAATCAGACGGATAGCTTCAAATGGATATAGCGCCAGAAGTTTCTGCTATAAACATTCATTCACCGAATTTTTTGATCACACCTCGTATATACTTGGCGACAGGTTAAATGAGCTCATTGTTAGTATTGTTATATATATATTATACATAGAGTGGTGAAAAGACTGAGTGAATTTGAAACAATACAAAAGTTTGATACACTTGTACAAAATTTTAAACAATAATATAGTAAAGTATTTATAAAAGCTGTCGCAAGTTCTACATTTGAAAGATTTTCGTAATATTGGACAAAATTACTTAAGAAGTACTTAGCGGCCGTTCAGGGAATGATTTAGTATCAGTTCTTAAAAAGTTATTGACAAAAATTATACTGCATGGCTCACGTGGCGAACATGTATTTCTGTGGAATGATTCATGTAATCACTCAAAACCAAAACAGAATAACTTCGACAGCTATCTTGCAACTTTTGAATGACAACAAATAAAACAAGTCTATTACTCAAAATTTTTCAGAACCCGGCCATTCGCAAATGTGGGAAGTGAATAGCGTTCACAATGTTACAGTGTTAGTAAAATGTTTGAAGCATACAGAAATCACAGCCCACAATCATTGCTCAGGATTTTAAGCAACATGAAATCTGTGGTTTTTTCAAATAATTCGTTATCTGCAAAAGGCTAGTTTTCAGAAAGCGAGGGAAAAGTCGAAAAAAGTGAGAAAAGTTTTGGGAAATCACCAATTTGTGGTTTTTTTTCTTCTTCTCACAAGAAGTTTTGAAATATCTTCTGTCTTTCCTCCGGCATACAACCTGCGAAAGTTTAAGGGCGACATACATCGGCACCTCCGCCGCTCTCCTCATATCCCTTAATCCTTTCCCTATCTCCTTCCTGCCACGCTGTGCTTTGCATCATAGGGTATCCCCTGAGCTTGGCTTAATAATATATATAAAAAAAAAAATTAACAGTACTAATACTATTTTGCAAAAAATGTTAAATATAGCGAAAAAGTTGCACATACAATGTTTTTCACTCTTCACTCTCAATTATAACACTTTTTCGATATACTGTGTGCGAATTAACGACTCACTTGAAGATGAATATTTATTTGAAATCAGTAATCGCTACAGGAGTTCACTTATGCGGTTTATTGGAAAACAAGAAAAATCGCGAAAGCCATGAAATTTTATCAGGCAAAATGACTGGAAATGAAAATGAATGTTGTTAATACTGGTATTTATAAACGCGCCATCTTTTATTATTGTTGTTACACAAACAAAAATTGAAGAAAAATCAAACAAAACAATGAAATTTAAAAAAAGTCGGAATTTCATTTTAAAATAACAACTTATCTGCACTTGCGTTGCTATTTGATCAATTTTTTTTAACTTCTCGGTAACATGTCTACTTGTGCTGTTTCTCGAAAAAATAATTTAAGATTTTTGGGTACTTAAGTGGTTATTCTTTTGTTAATAATAGTGTAATTTCTATACCAGGGTACGTAGGATTATAAAATATAAAATTTTATGTCGAATGGTATATTTAGTTTAAAATTGTAAATTTTGCAGATGACGAGTAATTTGAAAAAACCACAGAAATATTGAAATGTGATTTTACGAGTAATCGAAATAAACTCAACTGGTTTCAAATGTTTTGCTAAAAGAACAACTAAGCTTAATTTCCAGAGAGTTCCGTTGTCAAAACTAAAGCGAACTTCTTAATGTGACCAGAAAAAGGTTTTCTTCGAACTCTAAAAATACTGTCTTCCAGCCACCAAAGAAAAAAATAAAGAACATAAAAGATTTGCCGCCTTTTTTGTCTAATCAGGATAAAACATATTTTCAGGCTTTATTTAGACTAAAATAAATTAATAAATTTTTGAAAAAGTTGTTATAATTGATTGAAGCAGTGTAGTAGAGTATGCAGTACGATTCTATTAAGAATTCCTATTGCCTATTCGAATACATTGAGTTATCTGATACCATAAAATAACATTAATATCATTAATATTTATTTATTGGAACTCCTTTAGAAAGTCGTAGTGCTAGAAATTAATTTTAACAAAATTTATTTTGACATATAGGTTGTTCCTTCAGGTTATATTAGTTAATGTTAATTATTATACAATACCTAGCAATATGAATTTTTTATCATTTAATTGGAACGAAAAACTTCTATCATACAGTTTTTATTTTTGAAGGGCTGAAATTTAAAAGTAGATCTACTAAAAGTCTAAAATCATAAAATATGCACTTACGACTTTCCAATATACAAACGATATATTCCATTAAATACAAGTATACAAATTTTTTGAAAACATCAGATTGCTCAGACTTTGCTTTCTTTTTGTACCATGAAATTTTTAAATTTTATACACAAATAAATGTTACTATAATTTCAATATTTAATTAAAATATAAAACCAGTGAAAAAGCTAGAATAGGTCTAAGACCAATTCTTATGATACCCTATATGAATGCCCGTATGTAATTTCGTGTGGTCACTCCCCTCTGTGAAAGTATGATTTTTGATGTGGTTTTCGGCATATATTTCTAGAACGGTTTGTCGGACAGAAAAAATGATTATAACCAATTTTATAGGATTTCGTATTCTGAAGAAATTTTTAGTATAATAAAAATGTCTTGAACTGATCGTTTTCACAGTATCTACGTAAAAAATCTAAATTTTTATGTGGCAACACCAAGAGGAAGTTGCTTGATTTAGTTTATTTTTGATGCTTTATTTACTATTACTATGAAAACACCGCGTACAAAATTTCAACGCTATACGTCGACGTGTTTTCAGACAGTGTTAAAATATATACTGTATGGCTTTGTATGTATTACTTTTTTTTAAAAAGCCCGTGTGCAAAATATCAGCTCCCTAAGGCCGTTTGTACATCGAATAACGAAAACGAACGAATAAACGGTTCTACACCGAAAATTAAATTAAAGCCGTCTAGAACTGATCGATTTCGCAGCTTACGTAAAAAACCTAAATATTTATATGGCAACACCAAGAAAGAGTTGCCCGATTTAGTCCACTTTGAAGAGAACTTTTGTGAAGGTAGAAATTACTTTCTATTTTTAGTGTGGATTTAGAAGCAGTCTTTTTTAAAAAGATTTTTTTATATATATTTTCTGATTTTATTTGAATAGAGTATAAATTTTGACTTTATCAGAGCTAAAGGAGGGAACGATCGGAGCTCGGGGCAATCGCCCCCCCCCCCCTTTGTACCTGCCACTGGAAATGGCAGAATGAATGTTTCCACTGAATTTAAAAAGATTACTCTTTTCACCTTCCAAAGAATTAAAAAGGAAGGCTGCCTTTCACCTTAGGAGTCAAGCATCGCTTGGTAAGTATTTGTCAACGTTTTTCCCAGCGGGAAATGGATGCAACGCGGCATCGAAGCCCTATTGCATTTTCGGCATGAATCATCGACCCATTTCTGCACCAAACTTCGATGAATTTTACATACGATATCCTAGGCAGGGTCTGATGCCTTTGTGCAGGAGTAAATGTTGATCAAAGCGTCATTAATAATTCAAAATCAACTTCATTTATTTATTAACAACATCTACACACTTAAAGCCTAGCTTTCAACTTATGTGTAGCTGAACTTAACAAAAATAATCTGCTGCACTATGAGCTATAGAGTAAACTGAAGAAAAGACTAGGAAAAAATTATAAAATAGAATAAAGTAAAAAAACTATATCTACACATTAATAATAAGAGACAAATAAACTAATATGTATGTGGTATTCTCCATAGGTAAAGTATTTCAAATCTTGGTAGCATAAATGAAAAGTTGACGTTCAGTTACACGATAATTAAAACTTGGCACATTCATCGCCGCAATTCTACTGCACCGAGAAAACAATAATTTATCATGTAATAGCTAGGCACCCTTTTTAAAATTAAATTATACAAAAATAGAATTACCAAGGAACCAAGATACGCTCCTAAGGTGCATCCAAAGACGAATTTTACGTAGGGAGATACATGGTCAAATCGTCTCAGACCGAACACGTAGCGAACAGCTGAATTTTTCTCTGCGAGAAGGAATCCAGTTGGTAAAAAAATTCACATCCGTAGGTTATCAAAGGAGCAATAAGTTGTTTCACTAACATGAGCCTTGTATTTCCAGGAGTAACGAAAGAAGCATCGGAAAGCTTACAAAGCGTTGCGTAAATCTTACACACAATACTGTTGACATGATCAGATCACGTAAGTGTAGTGTTAAACATGATGCCAAGATTCCTTGCCGACCTGCTATATGGAATAGGAGTATCATCTAACATCACATCAGGAAAGTCTGTGGTATCGAGATTATTTCTATATTTTTAACGGGTTTAGAAGAAGCTGATTCTGTAATTCTCATAACGATATTAATCTAAGGTCTTCATTCAGACCACATACCGCATCCTCCATCAATCCACTTGGTCTTGAAATATATAGCTGACACAGAGAAAAGCAAAGACCCGAGAATTGACCCCTGCGGAACACCACTATATATAGGCAAAAATTCAGAGGAATACCTACTCACCACAGCAGACCTTTTGCTGGCGGTCTTCCAAATATGACTAAATATGCCTGCAAGCACCACTAGAGAAATTAAACAATCCTTTAAGCTTGTATATGAGTAGTGAGTGATTAACTTATCAAAAGCCTTAGAGAAATCTAAAAGAGAAGGAATTCATAGACAAGCGAATATCATCGGATATCTTTAGTAGGGCTGTCGTACAACTGTGTTGAGGTTTAAATCCAGATTGTTAATTGGACATTAGGTTATTTGTGTCAATATACTTAAGTATTTGCTGATGTATAAGCCGCTCAAAAACTTTGAACAAGAAAGATAAAATGGAGATGGGTCGGTACTCCTTGGGATTCTGTTTAGGATTCTTAGGGATGGGGTGATTTTGGATAGTTTCCAAGATTCAGGCTACACATACAGTATTATGGTATTAAAAATATTAGATAGAATAATAGGTAATAGCAGTTCAATAAATTTGGGATGTATATTATCAAGACTAACAGCATTTGAGGTGACCGAGAAAACGCCTTTAAAAACTTCCTCTTGGTCAACCTATACAAAAGAAAATCCATTATAAGATGAATCAAAGAATGGAATTTCAAAAGCATACGATGATGTATTCGGCACTGTACCAACGAAAATGTTATTGAGATCATCAAGGTAAATATCTACATCTGTATTGCAAGATCTTTTGAGAATAAAGTTCTTAAGATTTCGCAATATTATCTTAGTAGGAAGCTTGCTATCAAACTTGTAAGCAAAGTAGCATCTTTTAGAATATTTAATCTCCAGATTTGCAGCATTGCGCAAACACGGTATAACTCCCAGCAATCTGGTGTTCGAAAACGTTTCCACCTTCCATAAGCAATATTTGTCTGTAGGATTAATATCCGAATACGAGATGCAAACCAGGGGCAGTTAGTGTCAGCAATGTACATTATATTACATCTGATTTTGATACATCACCCGATTTTGGTCGGCTACAAGAAAAAGATCAAGTAAAGTGGAAGATGTTGATGTGAAATGAGTAGGAAGATAGTTTATTAAAGATAAACTGTATGACCCAATCATATCATGAACAGGATTGCCGCTATTTGTGTCATTCAACATGTCCACATTAAAATCTCTTGCTATTATAATATGTTGATAAGCATGACAGACAGGTGCAAGATAATTGTTAAGAGGACTAAATTCAGTTGAATGAGGAGGCCTGTACACAGAACTCAACAAGCATTTATCACTACCGGAAAATATTTAAACAAAAATATATTCTATTTCAGCACTAGGATCAGAAAGAGAACTAATTTCTCAAAAAGATAGCTACTCCTCTACCAATACGGTTAACCCAATCGTTACGAAAAAACTTAAAACCAGTAAAAGCAATAATCTCATCGGTAATATGAGCCTTTAACCATGTTTCTGATATGCATATCATGTCTAATAAGGAAGAATTGAAAATCTCTTTAAACTCATCAATTTCGGCAAAATGCTCTGGGACTTAAAGTGGCATATCCGTAATTCATCGTGTCTTTTGCACAAAATATCCAGCAAAATTCGAGAGTTATTTATGCCACCACGAGCCGGAACACTAGAGTAATTCATTATATATCAACTACTAGCTGTTAAGAAACAAATATATAGAATATAAATCTAATAAAAAAGTGAGCAGCGGAAGTCAGGAAATCATTCTGAGTAAGAAAGCTTATATTCATTAAAGAAAATTATGCACAACGAACTAGAAAATTGATTAAACACCATTAAGCAATATTTAGCAAGTGTATTAGCAAAAGAGTAAGTCGTAATAAAAGTTTCAAAAAAATACTTAAGCAGTACACTAAAGAGTTCAATTCACAGATAGCAATTAATAGTAACAAGAAAAAAAACCATTTATAATTAATAGGTCGCGAAGAAATTCATGCGAAAATTGTAAACGTACCAACACATAGATATAGTACAAAACGTCATGCAGGTAGGTTGTCATTGCCATTGTTTAAAACCCATTTTATCCCAGCGTTGCGAAAACGCAACGCAAAAACTGTTTCGGTGTTTGAATTTCTAAGAAGTCACAGTCATCTTTTCCAGGTTTTCTGCGTATTGTTTTTCTCTGGAATTATTCTGACGGTATTTATACATTTTTCTCCCGGAGAAAAGTAAATAGCGTTTAGTGTGTAGTGTGTGCATAAAGACAGTGAAGTGAACTTACCAAAATAAAAAATGAACCGTGCAGGAATAAACATCCGGTAAGTAAAATTTAATAAGTTTATTTTTTTATTAATATTGTTTTTATATTAATTTAGTATTAAATATTGCATTTAATAATTAATTTCTTCGAAAATTGTTTTTAAGTTATTAATATCTCGACTGAATTAGCAATGTTGCGATAACGCAACGCTGGGCATTAGCTTACATTTTCGGTTTTCTTTTTATAGGAAGAAAAACTTGAATTTGTGTGAAATTCTGGAAGCGCTTGAGTCATCAGAATCGTATATACCTGAAGCTATTATCATTACACCACCAGACAATGCATACTGTACCGATGAAGACTCTGGAGATGAAGATTGTAATGATCCAAATAGGTTAAACTCCAATCAATTGCTGGCTGAGGCTGAGGTTCAATTGGATTTTGAAGAATTTGAAGAAGATGAGGAGCAACTATCGAACGATGAAAGTGAGCATAATTTTTGGTCAGCATATGAGAAAATTACACAGGGATGGAAAAAAGGAAATGAGGAAATGCTGCCATTAGATTCGTTTACAAATCGGTTCAAAGCATGGGAAGATACTCTGCTACCCCCATTAACTTTATCAAGCGAAAGTGATCCATAGGAGTTTTTTGAGCTCTTCATTGATATTGAATTTATGAAACTTGTAGCTGATTGGACCAACAATTTCTCAACAAAACAGAAAAACAAAACGCTTGGTGTAACTACACACGAATTGTACACGTTTTTTGGAATCCTCATTCTGACGGGATATATTCCAGTTCCAAGACGACGAATGTTCTGGGAAGATCGTGAAGATAGCCACAACGTTTTGGTAACAAGAGCTATGCGCAGGAACAGGTTTGATGAAATATTTACAGCCATACATTTCTGTGATAATGATGACATTAATGCATCTGATAAAATGGCTAAAATACGATCTTTTATGAGCCATCTCAACAAAAAGTTTCTTGATTTTGCCCCTCTTGAAATGAGTGTCTCTGTTGATGCATCTATGATACCATACTTCGGTAGGAATAGCTGCAAGCAATTCATTAGAAACAAACCCGTTCGATTCGGATACAAGGCGTGGGTTGCAGCTAATCGTCTCGGTTATTGCTTGCAGTTCGAGATTTACCAGGGAAAATCGGAAAGACGGACTATTGGTTTAGGAGAATACGTTATTCTAAACTTCGCGGGAATAATGAAAAAACGTGTACCGGATTTACAATTTTCTTTTTTTTACGACAAATTTTTTTCAAGTCCCGACTTGGCATCAAAATTACTGAAGATGGAATATGGTGGAACGGGTACATTGAGAGAAAATCGTTTAAAGAATATTCGCTTCATGGATAAGAAAACGTTCGATAAAAAGAAGAGAGGAACTCACGAATCATTCATCGATCCCCACAATCGGTTAATATTAACGCGTTGGAAAGACAATAAGGTTGTATCCATGCTGTCCAATTTACATGAGGTGTTTCTACTTGGGTCAGAGCTACGCTATGTACGTAGTTAAAAAAAGAAGTGGGAGGTTCCGCAGCCACATATAAACAAAGTCTATAACAGATTTATGGGGGGCGTAGATCAGTTAGACAACCACATATCTAATTATAGAATCTCGGCCCGTGGAAAAAAAATGGTACTCGCCGATTTTTATGTGGTTATTGGATGTAGTAACGACAAATTCTTGGATTTTAGCCAGAAACTACGGATATAAGCTTGACGCACTAGAATTTCGTCGCCGACTTGCTCATGCGCTTATAGATAAATACGGTAATCCTCCCAGTAACAGTAGACGTCAAAAACAACCAAGTGTATATGCACCAACTGGATCGCATATTATAACAACGTCAGAAAGAAGAATTCGCTGCCAAGTCTGCTCAAGCCAAACAGTAAAGCGTTGTACTACATGCGATGTCGCTTTGCATGACAGGTGCTTCAGCTTATACCATGACAACTTAAAATAATTTTATGCATAATTTTTTTTTCATATAACATAAATATAATAATATATTTAAATAAAAATAGTTTTTCCTTACATGAGCCATTTTATTTTTATATCATTTTACCCCTCATTTTCCCAGCGTTGCGTTTTCGCAACATTGATTTTCTCCACTATTACTTACTAAAAAAAAAAAAAGTATGCAGATATTTTTCAGGATCAAATATTACCATTATATCAAAAAATGAATTATTTTTGAAAAAAAAAATTAGCTGGGAACAAATGGGTTAAATTGATATTTATAGCCATTGTAGCTGCGAATTTCACCAATAGATTACAATCTGAGACAATTTTGCTATTATCTCCTGGCTTACGACGAACAAGAACTCGTCCATTGTGTATACCGATACCAGTTGATTACGCTTTTTAGGACGTTGGGCTTCCCGATATATTATATAGTTTCGTTTGGTTAAGCTCTCATTATTATGAATTCGCCTATCAGAGTTGAATCCAGCATTACGAAGTGTAACTGCCATACGTCGCTTTGCATTAGCACTGACCGCTATGAGGAGATTGTTTTTATCAAATGTGGAATTAAGTGATGGAGCTATTATGATTTGTTTTATGTTTTACTCGGAAAATATTTTTTATTTGTGAAGTTGGAATATTCACAGAGCTGCACATATTATTGAAAATCTCCGTCAATTTGTCATTTTCAGCGCACGGAATACCGTTTAGTATAATATCCTTAGCAAGATGTTGCCGTCCAAGATTGTCCACACGATCTTCAATTTTAGCAATAATACCTTTAATTTGTGCGGAAACTGTGCAAGGCCTTTCTTGAACAAGTTCGTTAAATCTATCATGAATAGTTGAAAACTTCAATGAAATATCTTCGATGAAAACTTGAAAGAATAATAATCGATGAGAACGTCAAAGAATAATCATCGAAGAAAACCTCAATGAATATTAATTAATTATTATACTTTTGCAGATTCAGGTGTGGTACTTGTAACTTGAATCGAATAAAGTCGAAACGACTATAGCAAAATTTCATGTTGAAATATATCTAATAAGAATTTTGTATGTAATCATTAGAAGTCATTTCGACTTTATTCGATTCAAGTTATATAGTAGCAGCACACCAGGAAGGAATGGATTTTGGATAGAAAAGGATTTTTAATCGGTTATTGCAATTAAAGGAAAATTTTGGAAAATAAAAAATATATTCAAATAATTAGACGCGTATTTTACATGATCTGAAGATAATTTACAAAACAGATTAAGGAGATACTGCAACAAATTTATTATTTAATGTAGTACCTTAGTGCTAAAAAAAAACAGCGTAAGAGCACCGGACACGCACCAGTAACCGAATATTCATATTACTAAAGAAAATCACTTTTTTATCACACGCGCTTTTTAATTTTCACTCGTACTCAAGCCAACTTGAACTAAACCTGAAATTTTGACCTGTATCGACGTTACGCAGATGACTCATCACAAAAAATATCAACTAAAAGAGTAAAAAAAAATCGTGTACATACAAGCACCCCGGTCCCAACATAATTTGAGCTTCATAGTCGCGTTTCTCTTCTTTTCTGCAGGGAATGTACACATATCTTTCAGCGATCCTGATTTCCTCGGAGAATTCCTGTATATCTACGTTCAATCACGATCATTTCCCACCAACTCACACAGTATCCCTTACTTTTCTACCACAGTATCTCTTACTATCTCGGCCAGTCGATTCGTATCCTGTAGAGGTAGGGTAAAGTGGGCTAAATTCGTCGTTGGGGTACATTTGTCATGATCAATTTCACTATGAAAACTGTGAAACTTAAAAAAAAAGCATAATTGTGATTGTCCAACACGTGCCATTACTAACATTTGTATGTATTTAAGAGGTAGCCTCCCAGCTGTGTTGCGAGCAACATGTGTTTTAGTGTTTTGTTACCATTTTCTGTAATTTTTGGTTCAAGGTAAGTAAGTTGTTTCCCGACAGTTTTCTAGCTCAAATTTAAAAATTTTTGTGACAATAAAATAATCAATTAGGTAGTCTAAACTAAAACTAATTTCTTGAAAAAAATAAAAGTAAAAAAATTATTTTAAGTTTCGTGATGGGCACCTCTGTCTCTACTAAATACTGCTTTGATATTAATTGAACATTTTTTTTGTCATACCTTAAGTTTTCCTAGTTCAATTAGTTTATGTTTTTTATTTCAAGTAAGCTATATAAGTTTTTAGTCTTTATTCTTTCACATCCATAATTAGCCTGAAATTTTTTTCGACGAATCTGCTTTCTTAATAGAGTTCTCAAGGGACGCTTTGGGAAAATGTACGTAATTTTTTGAATTTGAAAAAATACGTATATTCCAAATGCTATGCGCGGATATATTTATATCACTTGTAGTTATCGGAGTGTAAAGTTTAATATGAGGTTAAAGGTTTTCACCTCCTTGTAGTTTCGGTGTAATACTGTTTTGAAGTGAAAGTGATCCACTAAGCCAATTTAGATTTTTTAAAAAAAAATATCGTCGAGCTTACATTTTTGTTGAGGACCGCCATACAATATATATGCCTGACTAGGTTAGTACCATTAACTTTTATAATATTGACCTCTGGCCAGGAAATAGCCCGTAAATAAATATTTTAAAAACGAAAACATCACCGATTCTAGTTTAGCCATTATCTAAATATTTACTGCATTCAATTGAAATATCTAAGAAATGTGAATCAAGTTGTGTTACTGTGCATAATTTCAGTCTTCCAAATTGCAGTTCTTGCATCTGTTTACATATTCTTGCTACAGCAGAACCACATTAAACTTGAATGGTCGCACTTACGTAAGGCATTTGTACTTGAATTGTAATCGGAATTGCCATTTTAACTGCTCTCAAATCGTTCTTAAAATTGCTAATTGCTCTGATTTATGACAAGTTTATTCGCATAGTCCGAGACAAAAATAGGCGCGTACTTCTAATGATGATGCTGATGATGCATTAGCTGCAATTACATGATGGTCAGACCAAATGCCTCATTGATTGATTGAGAAGAACTAAATTTGCAACTTATATAAACAAGCAAAATGTTAATCCTGATAAATATAAAAATTACCTTCTGCCAAATTTACGATTTCGACTAGACAAAACTAAATTTAGATAAGCGGCAGCAATGTAATCCAATAGGCACTTTTTGCTATCTCATTACAATTAAATACGCTCAGATATTAGTAGATGCTTACATTGCTTATTATTATATTAATAAAACTAAATAAAAACAATTACTTGAATGAATACCACCTGCAAGAATCGAATTCCATCAATAAGCGTTAATTGTTGATATCCAATCGCACATATCTTTCAACACGAAAGTGTAATCGACGAAATTTTAGATGTACTTGCCAGCGCTATGCGTTAATGATCTCTAGATGCGATTTTCTCGGTAGTAACAAATCTATTTAAGTCTACATCGGCGCTGAAAGCAGACGCGGTGGCTTGCTCGCACTATAAACTCACACGTTCTTAGGGTAAATAAACATCATCTGGGACAAAACATCATCCAAAAAAGGCTGAATCGATGGTTCAAGTTGAAAGACGCTATTTGGATGGATTCTTCCCCAAACAAGTAGTCTGCAAAAATAAACAGCGGTGGATATTGAATCGAGCAGAGAGTAGTTGAAATGGAGAGTTTGATGGTCGTTAAGTTTACGTAAGGAGCTTCCTTAGAGATAACGTAAATCACAAGTTATGAACTCTTTTGACCTGAGTTAATGAGAAAATATGATAAAGAGGTGTAGTCAAAGATTTTAGCGGTAGAAGATGCGTAAACAGAATTTTATTCTAGCAGTGCATATTGAATTTAATGAATTGTAGCTCTTGGGGTCGGTGGGTACGTAGAGGCGCAGCTCCAAAATTGTCACCATGGAAAAGAAAATATTTTTGGCTCTTCAGATGTAAGCACTGCTCATTATTTTACGATCTTTATGGCGTTTACCACAAAACTCTACCTGCACTTTTCTTCCACATTTAACCTAAAAGTATTTGTTCGATACAATTTTCTAATAGAAATGAATTCCTCCCTTTCATGCTATTGCACCACTGTCTTGCACACCTTAACCATGGCGGCTCATAGAATGTGCCCAGTTTATGAAGGGGATGGAACTCTGTTCTAAAGACTGCTGAATGAATGAAGAAACATTTCACTCCATGTGACAGCAAGTTGCATCCGTTGAGGACAGTTGCTTTTTTTTAACTGGTCATACTGCAGGATTTGTGGCAAATTTTACATGGAGCTTTCACCGACTTGAAAATTCACATAAGAACTGCAGAAAGAATATGCTCCACATCGGATGTGATGATTCGAGTTCCAACCACTGTGGTTCTTTCGTTTTTTTCTTTTTTTATTTTAATACCGTTTTGAGATTTTAAGCTGCATATATACGTATGGGGCCATGAAAATATGACAACCTTACCTTTATCACATTTTTCGATTTCCATATCTGAAAGTTCAATGTAAAACCTAATTAGTGTTGAAGAAAATAATTTATTTCTAGTAATTATTCACTTGGCAATAAGAAAAGAAGAAAACCAATTAATTTTATTTTAGTATTTTCTCCATCCTCCTTTATTTTTCAAAACCGCTTTTATTCTTCTGGACATACTTTCAATGCACGAATTGATGGAGTCCTTGACTAGGAGTGAGTTATACCATACTTCCTGGATGTTTTGGATGAGAATTTCTTTGGGTGGGGGGGGGGGGGCGTGCATCTTTTATAAACTTCGGATTTGAGGACATTCCACATATTTTTAATGCCATTGCGATCTGCGGATTTGGATGGCCAAGGAACGATCGGCATTTCGGAGGATTCAACAAAGCTTTTGACGGACCGGCCAGTATGGCAAGGAGAATTGTCCTGCATGAATGTCATACCAAGGCCGAGCGTCGATACGTGATGAAATGATGGAGAACATTGGGGTTCATCTACAAAATAGAGGGAACTAGGACCTTCACCGGAAATAACGCTCCAAACCATGACCTGAGGTGGGTGTTTTATTGATTGCACCACGCAGGAAGGATGAAATTGTTCTTTTGGAAACCATCTGATGAACCTCGGCACTTCAGTCGTGGTTTGCATTATCGATTCGTCGCTGAACAGAATCTGAAAAAAATGCCACATTGAGGATAAAATTACAAATATAAAAAAAAAGAAAAAAATGGTAAATTACCTTTTTCCACTGGTTAACTGTACTGTCTTTAAAAATTTGGCGAATATTAGCCTCTTTTTCCTCATCGCCTCTATGCCATCGTCCTGCAACATATTTAACTTTCCTTAAAGGTATCCTGAGATGTCCGCATAATAGAGTGGATATCACTCTCCGATCCTTTCTGTCGATCTCTTTTACGGCCACAGTTTCGCCTTCCTCTTAGCCAAAGGAAAGTGACCGCAGAATAGGCTCGTTATCAAACTAAGCTCGGATTTGTTAAGAGAGAGAGGAATTTGTTTGCCCTATGTTGCTAGTATTTGTATCAATAATCCACCCAAAACTTTTCAATGGCGGGAGAAAAGCTAATGGCCGATAAACTTGGCGTTGGATACATCCTTTACAAAGTGCTGCTGGATCATCGTTCTTGGCAAGTCCCTCAACTCCCTGTCTGCTATTTCCCCAATTCGTGAAAAAAGTAGCTAGCCAGCGTATTTCTTCTACGTTTGGGAAGGTTCATTCACACAGCAGGTATTGAACGCTCTCAACCTATTCATCGTCCATACAACTTTTGCAAAAGTCATTGTTTGCATCTCGCACATGTTTGCAAAGAGGAAGTGTCCCGTGATAACAGTAATAAGACTCCTCGCGTCATTGGGGTGCCTTCTTAGAAGGATTCTTGCTTTCTTAGGGCATACCTTGAGTCATAGTGCCTTGAAATCGCACATGTGGTTAGTTCCCCCGTTTTCGATTAGCCAGCATTAAAGCCTGTAAATAAGCAGTCCTCTTCGTTCATTCTAGGGCCTACTTATGGATTCTTCTGATAAGCATGCATTCATAGCTGAAGCCTCATTTTCTGATATACAATTGTGGCCAAGCACCCAGCAGAATATGAATCTTGACTGCTTAGAACTCATTTTTTAACTCTCTCAAATTCTATTCAATGGAATATTACAGTAGACTAAAATATCTTTAAACTGTTTGGTGAGAATTTTCAAGTAATGTTCCTAAATGGTTCACCATCTTGCTTCAGCTTTTCAACCAATTTTCAAACTAAAGCTGAATAAGCTCGAACTGATTTCTGTAACTGACCAACTTTCAATGCAACAGGAGTTAATTTAAAACGAAAACAATTTTCTGTTCTTTGTATACCGAGATCCGATATTAACATGTGCCTGCAAGGTTTCTTATTTTTGATGGACAAAAGCTCTACTTACCGAAAAATATTATTCCTCTAGAAGGTTACTTAAATAACAAAAAATTGTGTGTTCATATTATTTTTTAATCAGAAGGGAAGGTTTTATTTCACTGAGAGCATTGTACTCCATTAGAGTAGAGACCCAATCTACAACATCTACGAGTATAGTTTTGGTCAGTTATAGTGAATTTTGATCCAGACCTGAAAACCAGACTCTACATAATTTCTTCATGACCAAATATGCATCGTAATGGATCATAAATACAGAAGCTATATAGACTGATTGGCGTAGGCTAGGCATCTAAGTGGAAAGCGGAATGCTTTACTACTACTACTACTTTACAACTACACCATCTTAATACTAGACTTAGAAAAAAAAATAAAATAAATTACTAATAATCCTTTTATTTATCTGTTTGCATGAAAACTATAAACTGGAAGCAATTTTCAGTTGTCATCGTCAGTATTGATCTCCGTGTCAGGAGCACCGGCAATCAACACCAAATTACAAAGCAAATTGGCACAGCATTGTGATGTCATGTACAGCGTATAGCTCTTCTCTATAGCCCTAAGATCTAATGATACATAATGAGATCCTTCATGATCCCCATGAACACATCCTTTAAAATATAATATTTAATCCTCGTTCTGTCAACCAAATTTAGCGGTCGCAAGCAGGCTAAGTAAAATTTTAAAATCGAAGATAGCTGCAGAAGTCTTTTTATTCGAATATTTTGGAAACTAGACTTATGAAGATATTGATATTTCTCAAGTTTGGTGATGTCAGAAAATTGAGTTCAGATCGATAAAAATCGAAGTTCGCTTATTTAATTTGCTTAAAGTCGCCTATAGTATACACAACTCATCCCAACTTTTTAGCTCTTTTCAAGTTGTAAATTATCAAATTATCTTTGTGGCTTTCTTTTATTAACGGTGAATTTAACTCAAGGAAAACCTTTTCAGTTCAATTTGTTAAATGACTCTTGCTAACAGCTTTCAGTATCCTTACAACCACAACTCCATATATACGTTATACTCGTCATTCAGGTTTTCACCACCAAAATAGTACGGAGTAACACCATTCAAGACTCCTTGCACGTCCTTGATTGGTCTTCTTAAGAAATTATTCTTTTTTCATCCTGAGATGGTTACCTTTTTAACAAGAAGGATGAACAGAAAAATAGAAAATTGGCTCTTTTCCTTTACTTCCAACAAAAGTGTAATTGAATGGCCACTAAATTGCTTCTAACTTTGAATGTGTTGAATTGAATTGGAGCAATTTCTGCGAGGGTGGTAAGAATTAAGGTTCATAGAATGAAAGGTTAAGTTTGCAGTAAGGTTCAAGTGCAAATGTGCTCTGGAAAGGCGAACAGTTGTATGAGTTAAGCGTTCGACGTTGAGAAAATTTTTCCAGTTCAATCCAAAAGTCCCGGTAGGATACCCTTCAATTTTTATCCAATTTTGTGTTTCCGCAATTTGTGAATGCTGATGAAAAAAAGGGGCGTGAGGTAATTTTCGACATTTCAGATCTTTTCGTACTTCTTCTTAAGGTGTCCTTACGGAGTTCTTTCAAATAATTCTCCCTCCCTTATCACCTTGGTCTGAATTGAATTATATGTGAGTACGGCGAATCCTCTTTATTCGGAAATTTTTTTCTTAGACTCGTTGAACTTTTTTTTCGAAACGCAATTTGAGCATGTAATAACTTTTGTACTGATGCATAGTGCTCGAGCGTAAACATTCTGTTAGAATATTTGCTGACAGATTGTAATCAATGTAGCAATCCAACAAAGGCCACAGAAGTAGAGCACATTAAAGCTGACAAAAATAAATCATCCGTCAAAATCTTCTTATCGGAGCCAAGATCAATAGGTGGTAAATTAGTTGTCCTAACATTAATGTCCCATTCGCCACCCACAACACCCACAAGAGAGCCAATTATGCCGGAAAGAAGCCAGCAAGAATTAGCAAATTGCAAAAGTGGAAGGACACTGACTTGCCAAGTGCATTGCGACTTCCCAACTCACTTCACTCGAGCTAAGGAGCATTATCCGTAATTTAAGGGTAATTGGGGTATTGTTCACTCATTTCACATCCATTGTCTGCGGGTACAATGTGACTTTTAAAAGTAGTATTCTTGCCCCCCGGATAAGGATTAAAGTCTTGCGGAAACGTGCATGGGCGGTCCGTGTAAGATGTGCGGTTAGTCAGACGGAAGTTATCTCGACATTATCCCTCAGTTTGACTTGTTGGTACAACGCCAAGCATACTCGTATGTGGCATAGTGTGTGCACATATGCAAAGTATATGGGTATTTTAATACTAGCGCCTTCAGATAGGGTAGACGTGGTGCATATGTTTTTCCACGTGGGCAATTCACAAGAGGGCATTATTAGAGTCGGGTGCTTTAGTGGAAAGTGTCTCGCATAAGTTCACACTTTCGTTGAATGATGGAGCTTTTGTTACGAATAATTTTGGCAAATCCTCAGTACTATGCGGGTAAAGTTCTCAGATTTGAGGACGCACTTAGTGCAGTGTTTCTTATTCATTTGGGTCTCTGTTAAGCATGCTATTATTATACTTCCGCTAGCATTCCTTCATTATTTATATTTCTATACTTGATGGGTGAACTACTTAAAATTATATATGTATCAGTAGTTTTTATAGGCCGTACACGTATGTGGCTCTTTATTCATCTTGTTCCAAGGATGAATCTGTCCTTTTAGGGCCATAAGACGATTTTTTAAAAAATTTTCATAGAGCACCCGCTAGTTAGCTCTATGATATAGCAATTCAATACTTTATTATTGTTGTGCAAGAAGATTTCTTGTTTATACTTATACTTGTCAAGCCAGTCCTTACTCTATAACATAACATAATTTATTTATTTCGGTAAATTCAACAGCAATAACCAATACCTCTACTATCTAAAGCCAACTTCTGCTTATTTTTGTGCAGGGGGTTTCGAAATAAATGGGAAACCTTTTGGGGGGTATGAAAGTAAAGGTTGGTAAGCAAGGAGATGAGAGAATTATTGAAAACTTGGTCAAAATATATCCAATGATTCTTATTTATTTTAATTCTCAGCACTGCAGAGGAAGATTTATATTATGATGGCATACTTTCTTCCAGATACTGTGAGGGAGATAGCTTATTGAAATATATGCAATATCTCACTCGTACACTCCCCTAATATTTTTATGGTAAGAATCGCAAACTGTCAAGCAGTCATATTGTCATATTAGAATATCTATTTCCAAATCATCTGAAATGAGTTTCCTGTTTCAAGAGGAGGGACTACTTCTGAAATAACTGCAATCCTTTCTTCCATAAAAAGATATCTGAAAACAATTTCATTCACAATATGTAATTACAAATTAAAAACGTATTTTTATTTTGTTTCATTTTGACAGATAATTTAATAAAAAATTTGTTATAAAATTTTAGTAAAACGTATTGCCAATAGCCAAAATTGACAGATTAGTGCTATCAGTAACAATTTTTTAGTTCCAGTACCCATAAAAACTTTGTATGTTTGAGAGCTTTTTATGACAAAAGGAGGTCTGCAAAAAATGCAGAGGTTGCTTGCTTCGCTCGTCACTCATAAATAAATTTCCATACATGATGTACTATCTCCCTCACAATTTCTAGAAGAAATGCATTCCGTCATAATACATACATAATACATACTATTATTATATCGACGCTGGAAAGCATAAACGTCGTAACCGATCAAAATGTCGAAAATACGTTATATACACCATTTGAATCAGAAATTGAATGGTCTGGTTCTCATATCTCTACGATGAAAACAAAATAATTTACGCCATGGAAAACAGCCACTTTTTACATTAGTTCAAGAAGAAATTTATTTGGATTCTCCGGTATATAGCAAAAGCTAAAAAATGTTTTTATTTTGTTATTTCATCACACAACTCATTATATTTTGGGTGACAAGTTTCAAGTCTTGGTTTCACTCATCAACAGGTCCCAAATAGCGAAATTGAATGACTTGAAAAACAAATGAAAAATAGAACAAAGAAAAGAAATTAAAAAAATTGAGAAAAATAGAAAAAAAATGTTTATTAAAAAAATTTAAAAAATTTAAAAAAAACGAATCGAACCTGTATTCGCCCGCAGTGGGCTGAAAAAGAAAAATAAAAAGGAAGAAGAAGAAGCGTTTCATCTCAGCAGAAAACCTTACACTCATCGGTGCAGCTTAGTTTTGTGCCTCCTGCAGACGCTTGAAACAAATCAAATTGATCTCCTGTCATATAAACTCAGAATAAATTCTGGGTGTGAATTATACGAGGCAAAAACACTCCTGTATTACTCCAAGGAGGAAGAAATAACAGTAGAGATTACTCTTTAGCATTTTTTACCGGGTTAAACTTATATTATACAGGTTCGATTCGTTTCGAATGAATCTGGTTTTTTTTTTAATTTTTTAAATTTTTTGAATATTTTTTTTTCTATTTTTCTCAATTTTTTCATTTTTTCATTTCTTTTCTTTGTTCTATTTTTCTTTTGTTTTTCAACTCACTCAATTTCGCTATTTGGGATCTGTTGATGAATCAAACCAAGACTTGAAACTTGTCACCCAAAATATAATGAGTTTTGTGATGAAATAACAAATTAAAAACATTTTTTTGCTTTTGCTATATTCCGGAGAATAAATTTCTTCTTGAACAAATACAAGTTTACCCGGTAAAAAAATCCTAAAGCGTAATCTCTACTTTTACTACTTTTTACAGTAACTTCGACTTGATTTGCAGTAATAGGGTCAAAATCCGCTACTTTGTAAGCATATGTCGCTTAAAGCAAAAGAAGGTTTGCAAATTTTTAAGCGAGTTACATACAGCATCCGAGGTTTGACGGCTGGAGACGCTTATGCCATTTTTGCGGATCGTAAAATGATGACTTCTGTATTAACTCTCGATATTGTTCAAAGTTACTACATTTTCAATGACTTGTTGTCTGAAAAAATAGCGCGTAATGCATTTTGTTATTGCTTAGTTTTGCATGAGAGATGCAGTTACTCTATTCTTTTTAACCTATAGATAACTCAGAATATGGTGTTACTACGTTACAAGAGTATTAAATAAAAACTTAATAGTAACTACAGCCTTTTTTTTAAACTTCATGTCTTGTTCTGTCCTAGTGTGCATCTAAAGTTAGATTCTGTCTTAAACATAGAACTTGGATACATCTCACATATAACATACAAATAAATAAGGTATATTTGATACAGCATTCTTGAGGTCCATAAAACGAAAAACGGATTGCTGTAACTAGCAAAACTAATACTTATACTAACTTTAGCGTAATGCTACTTATTGCAAATTGTGGGTATAATTTCTAAAAAAAGCTGTCCAAAAATAGCACTTCTATCACAAATAGTTTAGACGTTATGATTTTTTTTCTGATTTCGAAAAAGTTTTTGGGCTCTAGTGAAAAGTTGCATTTAGTTCGGTTACGATGTTTATGCTTTTCAGCGTTGCTGACTGAACATTATTTATGGTGATATTGTAAGCCAAAGCCGATTGAGATTTAAAGCCTTTTTACATTTCTGGCCTCATTGCTTCTGTGCTGAAAGATTTTTTCTCTTAACAACAAAAATGAAAAAAAGGAACGGATTAAGTTATGATGTAATATAATTCTGTTCTTAAATAGTATAACAAAGAAAAAACTTTAACTGTACTAACTCTGATCACACTAAAATATTTATAAACTGCTTTTATATAATTTTTCAAGGGAGAGTTTATATTGATTTTAAATTTCCGTATTGCTACTTACGGCACTTTCAGGCTACTCTTCGAAGACTTTGGATACATCAAAAAACTACTAGAAATATTTTGAGTGGCAACACCAACTCGCACTGCCGCACCCAAAATATTTCCCATTTATTCCAAAATAGCCTGAATGTGAGAGAAAAAGGAAACAAAGGGAAGAAATCAGTTAATTAAGTAAAAGAAAACTAACTTTAAGTAGTTATAATGAAAAGCTATTGATATGAAAACAAAATGAATCGTAAATAAAAACTAGGAGAAAAGCTAGAATTGCTATAAGACCAATTCTTACGACACCCTCTAGACGAATGCCCTTCGCATGGTCACCTCTCTATGCAAATTTGATTGTTAAAGTGGTTTTTCGGATCTGTTTCTAGAACAGTTCGTCGAACAGTAAAAATGATTATAATTAATTTTATAGAATTTTATATTCTGAAGAGCTGTCTAGAGCTGATAGACTTCATAGTATATGTAAAAAACTTCAAGCTTTGTATGACAACACCATGAACGAGTTACCCGAGAGTCCATTTTTGAAATTTAATATACTATTGTCATGAAAACGTCATATATGTTAATCCCCCTACCTCAATGCCTTCTTGCAGTCTGTAAATATATACCTCACTGACATGTATATAAATGGACTGACTGATCTCCTGTTTCTTGTGGCACCAGTTTTGAGCTCAGAAAGTATGCTCTCACTATCAGTGCTACCAACAAGTAGGGTATCTAGCAAAGTTCCCTAATAATAAGTTAAGAAGCTGTAGAGCAAAACGGGCAAATTTCTGATGTTTTTAGAATGAAACAGGTAATTTCATATACTTTCGTCTTTTGCATGAATGGGGGAAAAGAACTTGTCTATGAACTATTGTAGTGCAACTGAGACAACGAGTTAAAAACAAAAATCGAGAGAACGTAGGATTACCCGAACGACAAAATCTTATTAAATCCCTCAAAATCCTTTCAACCTATTCATAATAATGTACTTCGGGCCACACTACCTCTCATTTTTAAGAAAAAGATAAATTTCGCTTTGGCCCAGATGCTGAAAGGAGATGTAAAATTCCTCTCAAATGAAATTCTCATTTTTCCCGAAAATATCAGAGAATCCATCAGCTCTCCCACTTAATCTCTTCAAAACAAAACGAATGTAAACAGAAACACGTGCTGTCAGCTATCATCAGATTACAGCAACAACATATGTCCTTTTAGACCTTTTACAACAACAATATGTGTCTTAACATTATCAATATTTGATGAAAACCGGTTTTCACAAAAGCGCTTTCACATTTTTTTCCTTTATTCATAAAATTTTTAAAGAGAGTTTGATTTCTTTTCGATTTTTTTTCTTTCTTTCTTCCTTTTCTTGCCGTGCGCATTTTAAATGTAAAATACTCGGAAATCTCGCCTGCTTCCTAACTTGTCATTAGGTAAACTCTGGTATCTAGGGTGGGGCCGTGGGGGCGACGCATATTTTGGGACGGCATTTTTTATATTTCTGTCTAAATTATTTAAAAACAAATATTAGTAACATAGTGTTGTAATCCACAGAATCATTTATTGTAATAAGTAATTAATTTAACAAAAAGGCGTGCTGACCCCGGCAGTCCTTATCGACGTTGAGATTTTTAAGCTTAATCACGTATCTAAACAAATATCAGTTTTCAATACTATCTTTAGCGCCATTCTTGTTATTGTAAACAGAGCCCCCATGACCAATACGGAAGAGAAACGCATTTGTTATCTCATGGTGGTTGAAGTTAACTTAAGAGCAAGTTAGGTACTAAGAAGAGATTTCCTTATCACTAGATTGCTTTTTAATTTCGTTAAAAAAAATTATGTCTATAACAATACAATTTCTTAGAATTTGGACACTTTGTATGGATGATATAAATGCATTTATTAATAGTTGTATTTACTGCCAAGTTTCTAACCGCCCTAGTGGGAGGGTAGGAGGTGGTAGAGGAAAAATAATAAGGGTTAGCTATTTTGAAATTCCTTACAAACTGTGAAAGTTTCCTCCAAATCGGATATGGTCGGGTTCCAAGGTAATATTAATTTTAAATACATTTCTTCTGCATTGCAGATAGAAGACACTTGCTTTTGGCAATTTAAGTATATAAAAATGTTTGGTCTTTCTAGTATTAAATGTTGATAAGTAGAAAAAGAAAGAAAGAAGAAGAAAAAAACTAACAAAAAAACTAAACACTCAAATCTTACGAAGAAAGAAGCTCTAGTTACGACACTGCTAACAACTGTCGTAAGTTCGGCCATATTTAAATTATTTGAGAATTTACTTATATGCATGTCAGTGTGACTTACCGCATTAACATTTACCAATCGCTCTTGCAATTGGGATAAAAAAAAATTATAATAATAAAAAAACAATCAATTGAAACTATTAAACTTTATTTTATTGCAATTGATTTCTTCACTTCTTCAACTTTATTTTTATAAGAACAATTTCTTTACTTATGAACGAAGTACAATTAATTATTTCGCGGCCGTACCGGAATAAGATAAAAATTAGACTAACTTACATTTATAATAACATTAGCTTCTTTGCTCTACGGGTTTTTAGGAAAATTGCAGTTGGCGGATTATATTTCACTTAAGTTTCATAATTTACCCGTGTGAAAGAATGTGTACGTGACAATTTTAGGTTTTTCAGTTTTATGTGAAAGGAAATATATTATTCGGATTCTTTATAAATTGCATTCAAGAATTATTTGTATGATAATGTGATATTTGTAAATTTCAGGCGTAAGCGGTTTCGTGCTGTGAAAATACCGGATGATGGAATAAGGTGTCATGGTATGATCGTGGGATAATTAATGCACTGAACGGAAAGGTAATTACGATATATGTATACGTTATATGTAATTATTATATTATAGATTTGTTTACTGTAACTATTAACCACAAAAGTATTTGATGCTATTTGTAGTGTTAAATTCCAATTATGAGTTGAAGGAAGTGTTTTTTACAAAGCTGTTTTGGTTGGAAATATTGCTGAATCTTAAGCAGTTTCTCGTTCCCAATCGTTACAGTTCAGTGGGAAAGTATGCTCTCACGGAAAGAGACTGGAATATGAATCTGGTGCCATTTGCTTTCATGCATTTTTGGTTCAACGAGCAGTCCATTTATGTATATACATGTCAGTGATATACGTACATAAAGGGAAAAACGAAATTTTTGTATGGCAACCCCATGAAGTAGTTACGTGATTTCTAAGTAGACACGCTCTCGGGCTATCAGACGGATGGGCAGACAGACATGCAAAAATTAAAATAACTTTTATTGTTATGAGTTTTCTGTACCATTTTGATTTCTATGCGTTACAAACGGAATGGCAAACTTAGTATATCCTATAGAATTTATTTAGGGTATATACAAATAATATAGAAAAAACTGCTACATTCCTCGACCCTACTGCATATCCTCAGCAAGAATACTCCTTGAACTTTTTGATTACTCTGCTCTTTAAGCTCCAGAAGGCAACGCATTGTAATGTCTGATAACTCGAAATATTAAAATTATGTCAACCATACAAAGGCAACGCCGAGTAATATTATCAGAAAATAAATGGGGGCACAGGAAAAATTCTTAAAAATTTTAAAAATTATAAAAAAAAATTTTTCTTTAGGTCTTACTCCCGTCCGTAATCAAATTCAGGGTGTGCCAGACTAATATGACTGCATTTTGCAAATTGATTCCTCTCTCGTCCAGGGAGAGGGGGAAAAATGTCACCCTAACGAGTTACAGGGTGATTAGTAAAATATACTCTTTTTCATTGCACACCCTATATCTTAAAAATACAGCGTATACACGATCTATTTTAATATGGCATTGTATGCAGAACCTTGGGGTTTTACCTATGAATGTTAAACCACCCCCATATTCCTTCTTACTCCAGAGTTATGATGCTTTAAATTCAAAATGTCGGTTTTTAAATTTCAATTTATTTTTTTATTTTTCCGTTACTTTTTTTATAATACCCCGACTGACATACATTTTTATTGCAAAAATCGAAAGCCTACAGTTTCCTCTTGAATTTATCTTAGTAAACTTAAGTTTTATCTGTGACGGTTAAGGACTTATTAGCTTTTACCTATTCAGGTCATAGATAATTTGTTCCCTTAGTAATTTTCTAATTAAGTTGCAACTGAAAAACCACCACCTTTCATCTCTTCCAAATTTCAATTTATTCCAAAGAAGCCGAATATCATCGCAATTTTTTTACAGATATAGATAATAAAATCAAATAAAATCAAAATAAAAATTTAAAAACAAATCAGTAAGACAGCTAGAGTTGGTCTAAGACCAAATCTGATGATACCCTATGTATGTGTGTAATTTTGTATAATCACCTCTCTATGCAAGTATGATTTTTGAAGTGGTTTTTCGCATATATATATATATATTTTTGTCGAAGAGTCAAGATGGGTATAACGAAGTCCTTCGGATTGCACATTAGAAAAACATTTCATTATATTAAAACCGCCTAGGACTGATCGTTTTCACACTATATGTAAAAATTCTAAATTTTGTATGGCAACACCAAGAAGGGCTGCCCGATTTAAGCCATTTTCTAAATTTCCTTAACTATTGCTATAAAAAAAACATGCAAGATGCAACATATTTCAGCTCTCTACGTTGACGCGTTCTCAGGAAGTGACCAAATATATAGTGAAAAACGAAATTTTTGTATGGCAACCCTATGAAAGAGTTGCCCGATTCGGCCTATTTTTGAACTCAATTTCCTTTTTTTAAGAAGCCGATTGCCAAATTTCATTCATTTCATTCATTTCAATTGCCTCTAAATGCACGCGTTCCCGTGTTATTGTACGGACGGGCGGACAGACTTTTAGTATAATGCGTGGGTGTCCGAGCCATTTTGCTCTACCATCATTATTTATCATTATTTTTAAGTGTTACAAATGGTACTATTCAGTACTATTATATTTTTTATAAAACATATAAAGTATTAAGCTTCATTTGACATTTTAATCAGATATGAATTTTTGAAAATAACATTTCAACGTGGGGCATGGTAGGGGAAACAAAAAAGTGAAAGTTGCATCCAAATCAGACATGGTCGGGTTGTTAATAGTATTCAGCACTGGGGTGTGCCACATAGAGTAGTAAATTTCGCGCACGCGAAATACATTCGCCAAAACCATTTAGAACCGAAAGGGCTAAGGAAATTACAATATCACCAATCGAAGTAAAAACAACTTTTCTTATGAGTGCTGTCAGTTTTCTTTGATAAAATGTTGCAGTAGCTAAAAACTTGGGGTTAATTAATGCAAGAGGCTGTGACATATGCAAATTTCATGTAATTTTTTTGGACAAAAAAGTAAAGAAAAAGAAAATGTGTAAGGTCGTGCAAATTCAATATACCAGATTGTTTCAAAAATGAGTATGCAAACAGGTCTTAAGTGTTGGAAAAAGTAGGTGTGCTTTGTAAAGAGTTATTTGCAAAATGGGTTCGATAACATTAGCTTACTTGCAATTAGGTTTTTTCCCACCAAATCTGAGCCTTGACCGCTGTTAGTAGTTATTATACTGAATTTTGCATCTCGCCGAAAAAGACATTAAAAATATCCTCGATTTCAATTGCATATTTTTTAACTTTTTACACACCACAATTACTATTTTTTATATAATGTGACGAAAATCAGATTTATTGACATTAATAGTTCCTAACCCTAAAAAAATTACAATTCGAAATCTGGTGGCATCAGTATACAAATTACACATCTGAGCAGTCTATCACTGATCCCCGATACGAGAAAATTACATGTTGCTTTATTTTGGTTTCGCAATTAGGAAAAAATACAAAACTTTAGCAGGAAATGGAATCAAAAGTATTATTTCCCACATCAGAAATGTTTTAAATCTAGTAATGTATTTATTGGGGTAAAAATTGTTATAGACATACTATGCATATTATTTACATATGATTTCTTAGTAGGTATGTAATGTAATGTAATACCAAATGTGGTTATTTTAGTGACATTTATACGGCGTTTACATTCTTGTTAAAGAGGTAAGATCGTCTCTAGTAGAAGGTATTTTTTTCAACAACAATAGACATATCCTCGTAAAAGCTACGAGTATACTAAGTTGTGTTGTTTGTTATAGAGCTAAGTTTGAGGTCATTGAAACTTATTCATTTTTGTGTTCAATTTCGGAAAATTTAATAAGTATCCTCTATAAAACTATTGAACTATTTTCACAGATTTATACTATCGAGGATGTTCAAATAGATAGGTACTTTTCCCGAGAAACTGAATACGATATCATCATAACTAGGAGTGCGATCATTATTTGATGTCTTCAGCCCGAGATATATTCCGGACACAGTGTAAGTAGTTTGTCCTCATCACGTTACTAATAATGACTTCGTTTAGGCATTAGCAGCTCATTGCACGTTGCTATCTTAAATATAATAGATTATACCTTCCCCATCTCTTCAAATAATTAATGTTTAAAGTTAGAACATCATAAGACCGAATTAAAAAGAACTCATTCTAATGAAGAAATTTTAATCAAAATATGAAATATTTTGGCCACCATCATTAGAAGACAATTTATCATTAGTAAACTACTCTGCGGATATTGCTTTGCTGCTTCTAGTTTTGATAGTGACTGCTTTTATGACGTTTATTGTTATAAAATTATTCGAAGTCTCCTTCATTGGGCTCTAGAGTACTCAAATCTCGATTGACAAATTGCATATGAATCGAAAAGGACACACGGCTTATTTTGAAAATTTTCCACGAGCTAAACAAATTGAAACTAAATATTGGGCTATGCATCAAAATAAACTTTTAGACATAAAAATTTTGTGATTCTTGTAAAAAAATTGAATATTGAATCTTTATGGAAAAGTCAAGCGGTGATGAAGTAATGAGAGATAAAATACTCCCAGTATTTTAAAAAACATAACATAATTCTTATGTTAAGTTAATCATATGGACACTGTCTATCCGATTATATCCTGTAGCTGCATATAATAGGTAAAACATGGCGCTTGGTTAATTATACTGATATGGTTGTATCCAATTCTTGGTTGTATCCAATTCTCTACTGCAAGGTCTATTTCTTAGTAACAAAGGGAGCTTCACCGAAAAACTGCTGGTTTACTAAGATATGATGTCTATTGCAGAGAGTTGGTTGGTGATACGGAAAGGTGATCAAAACGCTTTATATTTAAAACCTACATTCACAATGATTTCGCTCGCCCATTGCTTTCAGTACCTGAGTTTCAGGTATTTTCAATTTTTTTTCTACCAGAAAAGAATTATAATTGATCCATCTTTTTGTTTTGTTTTTTAAATATGTACCTTAGATAATTAAAGCAGTCCTTTGGATTTCCTTCTTCATCGTATAGCAAAAATTGTTATATTCAATTTTATTAGTTCTTACATACCTACCGCAGAACTTTTCAGTACATTCCAAATGTGTGCGCCTGTTCATTTATTCATTATACATATGTAAGAAAACTGCAAATCTAGATTTATAGTAGTAGAAGTTGTCCGAATGCTCCCATTTTCAAACTGCGGTTTATAATTTTCACGAGTAAGGTGTCTAAAAAATTCAATTCTCTAGTTCAATTCCTTTTCTATTAGTTTCTAAATTTGTCACGACGAAGAAGTTACTCGATTGAAACCATCTACGAACTATTTTCCGGAAATTGCTTTGTATAAAATTTCAAACGTCGACGTGCAGTCATACAGATTGATAGACAGAGGGATCTTATTCATTTTTTGCATCATATTTATTTCTATCTGTTACGAATGTATAAATAAATTTAGTAGACCATATGATTTCATTTAGGGTATGCAACATACATGCGTAACTAGCTTAGCGTTTTTGATAGCCATTAGATACTGTCTCAGGATTTACTATTAGACTAGGTATATCGGAGTAAAGCTGAAAAATTTGGATCATAAATATATTTTACTTGAATATGATCCTCCATTCAAGACTGATGGAGTAAAATAAAAACCTTACTTTATATTTACAATGGCTGCAATCCAAAATTTCTCTGCCCCAAGCCATGTGTGATAACAATTTAAAACTTAGGAATGAGACGCCTAAACGGATATGACCTGTTAAAAATTAAGTGAAAACTCATCACCGTTCTGAAGAATGTTGTCTTGGGGACTTTGTTTGCATCTTTCCTTTATTATCTGAAGCCAGTGCCAGATGCCATGCGAGCCATTCTCATCGGTACTTGCACCTAAGGGTTAAGACCTCTCCTTCATAGATCAGACAAATTATGAAAATAGCTCTTTCATTTTGTTTGTTTACGCTAAAGATGCTCTAGACTAAATTAAATTTTTTGGTTTTGGATTTCATAGCTTTTAAAAGAGACCATGAACGTGTGCGGGTGCAGTAAAAATATCAAATTTCTATTTTAAAAAAGAATCCGATTCTTATATAGAAGAGTAACCAGGTACTACGTTGTGTCGTGTCGAACTAATTTACTTTAATATTCATTTCTCGCAGAGAGCGTGTCATATAAAGAAATTAAAAAAAAAAAGATTGGGTTTAAATGACTCCTGTCAATTATCATAATATGAAATTTTAAGTACACACATTTGTACAGTTGTTCCTCCGAAATCCGCAAACCAAAGATGATCTATATTTTTAACCAGAAACGTGTTTTCATAACTTTCAGTATAGAGAAATTCGTTCGGTGCGTAAAACATTATTAAATTTAAACACAATATCCAAACAATGCCACGATGTAAAAGCAGAAGTGATCTTAAGATAGAAAACCGAGTTGGTGAACATGTGCTCAGCAGATCCTCCACTAACGATCACCTCAATGTAATAAAATTAAGAAAATAAAAAGTACGTTAAGAAAGCCTCGGAATACAAAAGCGCGACGCGTATAAACAATTTGCTATATGGATCTGGATCTCTGGTGTCTGGGCTATCACCTCTGTATTTGAGATAATCCTTCCATGAATACTCTGTTTTCGACATTGTTCTGAGAACTGGTTCAATCACACAGCCAACCGAGTAGAGTATCTTACTTGAAATTGTCTTAATATCTTTAGGAGATTATGGGATCGTTTGCAGTAGTTTCGTCAAGTCTTCAAGTGAAGAGTTGTTTACACATTTCGATTTACACTTTACTTTTACGACTGAAATTGAATAGCCGAACCAGGCGGAACTACAAAGGCCACAGTACAAGTAAAAGAATAAATAACCTTATAAGTTTTGGAATAATTTTCCACGATTTTGGGTATTAAGAACAGAATTGAACATTTAATTCGATTGAAGTAATTCTCAAATCGATGTGTCTTGATCTTAACAAAATTTCCTACATACAGCGATGTCAAATTAAAATCAATTCTTCGATGCTTGATGCAAATTTAATTGTTTTGAGATGGTCATCAGTTTATTGATTCAAAATTTGCTGTTATTTTACTTCAGCTTATTTACAAAAGACGTCGTATTCTTGCTATTTCAAACTCAAATATGTAGCGATGACTGAAATATGAAGTAATTTGAGAATTATTATTTGTACGACCTTGTTGTGTTATATCTTTTGAATGTGTAAGTATTTGACTTGGGCTTTAGGCTGGAAACAGTAAGAAATTGAAATAATGAAGTTGGCTAAATTGTGATATTGCATCGTACGCTCCTTGTTTCCGTCTAACATCTTCTCAGGAACAATTTTTACGAGTTTAATTATTTAAGGGAGCTACTTTAGTATAAAAACTTAAGAAACTTTTTATTATTGGAATAAAGCGACGAAAAATACGATTTGCATAGATTGCGATAGTCATATTTATTTGTAGTCAAAAGAAATTTGAAATCAAATACCTGTATTCAATAGTAATGGTTGGTGATGTTTAAGTTAGTTGTAAATAATATAATAATAATCCTCCCCCTTAAATACTTGTAGAACATGAGCTGAGAAACAGTAAACATTAATTTAGGTGGACACCGAATGAAATGACAAACGAATATTGTTACAGTATACCAACCATGCTATTGTATTATCTTCTACACCATTAGTAGGTACCTGTTAGGACAATTACCTTGAAAAGTTTTTGCTATCGGCACTTTTAAACAAGAATAAATTGAGGGGCTTTCCTTGCGATATACATTATTCAACAAAACGACTTACAATCTTATCTACGCTTTTTACCACGCTTCATGCGCGGTTCGAGGAATAGTTTTCGTAATTGCATATTTTCAAGTAAACGATGAATGGAATTTTTTTTATTAATCATACTCAATATATACATATAGAAGACTGTACACAAATTTTTGTACTCGAATCTAAAGTACAGTTTGCGGTGTACGCCACTTTCAAGAGGCCACTTCGACGAAATTGCTGCTCGGCGGTTGACAGCGATTAAGCCACGGTTCCAGAAAAATATAATAAATATATACATAAATATATACGTAGGGAAATTTCGAAAACTTAACAAAAAAATGGCGAACCAGCAAATTTTATTTCCTATTTTCATGGAAAATTTTCATCGTTTATAAAAAAAAAATAGAAGGGGGCCATTTAGAAAAACAAACCCCTACGTGGTGCCATAGAGACTGAATTTTCGAACAGGTTAAGACTTGGCGCACGCGAATCGGGTGTCTAGTTTTTTTAATATGTTGTTAACCAGGTTGAAAAACGCGTTCAAAGTTTTGCTGGAGGATAATTCAACATACTGTAAAGCCATGACCACAGTCCACAGATAGATATAATCAAAAATCGAAACAAAAAAAAATAAAAACAAACAAAGTTTGCTCGACCTCAAGAAGAATTTGCAACGCAAGCAAATTCCGCTATGCAAGCATAAATTCTGATTGAGAAAATATACATACCTGGGAGTCATTGCTTTACCTTATCAATACATTGTGAATCATTCAGAAATTGTGTGATCAGTAATGGTGACACTACAATACTGATTTTTAAATTTATGTATTGCAATTCTGCAATAATCCCCATTCTAGAATTATTAAAAGACACTGATTCCTTTATAACCAATTTTATAAATAAGCAGGGATTTATCGATATAATTTTGAGTTAATTTCAACTTTAACAAGTGGTTTTACTGCTCTAAAACATCGGCATACCCTGCCATCCAAAATAAAGTGGCATACGCTGCCACAGCATTTATAAATTGGCACAGCCATTAAGGTTTTCAGCTTCTACAAAAGGGATTACAAAAACAGCGGCTTCTTATCCATTCATACTGTAAGCTCGGCAGCTCTCTGCCAGGTATATATTAACTTAGCAACCAAGTCTAACAAATAACAGCATCAGAACATATCGTGAAGCAATATTACTACAATATAAACTAAATTTTTTTTTTCACGGTTAGTTATAATTTTCTTTAAAACATTTGGTAAGAGAATTCTTAACAAAGTTATTTGTTTTTCAGTTTTTGTTAAAGCAATAAGATTTAAGTAGTTATCGAACTGCATTGTTTTTGCTTTTGAATATACTGGGGTTTTCTTAAATTTTTAGGAAGATATTTGGGTCACTGCTGGCCCCATGCGTCCAGATGTGTGATTTTGCTAGTGCGCCTACTTAAGGGCTAAAACTGATTTGGTCCTACAAAACGTCTATAGATAGCCATTATTTTTCATATGGAACCAAATTATCAAATTAGCATGATTAAATTGTTCACAAAAGTTCAAAATAGAAAGTTATAAAATAGTTGGTAGTTTTGAAGTTTTCATTCTACAAAAGCATGGCAATGTGATGATCTTTTTTTTATCAATTTATAAACCCGTGTTCATTTGCAAATTGTAGCCGTTATTAATATCCCCGTCATAATCCTGATCAGGAAAAAGAACGAGGTTATTAAAAATGTTTACAATTTCGACTTTAAGGTAGCAGTTGTATATCTAAAACACAAGCTTAGAAAGATTGAGTTAAATTGGTGAGAATCTGATCATAAGCAAAAATAAATAACTCAGGCAAGATAACCCATAGAGTATAAACCAGGCGAGAAGAATCGGGAGGTGAAAATAAACTTTGAACCAAAAAAAGTAAAGGTAAATAGGATTAGAATTACAGAATTTAAAATGATTTTGTATGAAAGAAATTAGGGCTTCAAACTTTACACTTTAGTGAATACAGGACTACATAAAATTATTATTAATTATACCACGAAAATTCACACGTTTGCGTTGAAAGAAAAAATGAGAATAGCAGATTAAAAGTCACACCATTGCTTTTTCTCTCAGGAACCCCATTCTATGTAGGACATGCTCTACTATTGGTAGAAATAGAGTTTTTGAAAGGGTAGACTATTCACATGAATTAAGTTTGTGTTCTTATTATTTAACATTAATCTTCACTTGCAACAACATCTCCGTGAAAACTTCCCAATGATGGACGCACGCTCCAACAGCTTGAGTACGAGTACTCGCAAGATGAAATCCCAATCTTGCATATGAAAATTTTATTTTTTCGTATATAAATTGTAAATATTTTTTTTATTTTATATTAAATGACCTCTTGTGAGATTTGTTTTAAAATTACTTTTTATAAATGGCAAATATTTTCTACATAATAAAGAAAAAAATAATAATATCAGTTGTGGTATTTTGTTGAATAGTTCAGGGCAGTACACATTGGCATTAATTGCAATTTAAATTTTGAAATGTTTTCGTTAAAATGAATAGAAACATAAAAAGGACAAAAGAGAACAAAACAGAAATACACTTGCAGAACAGCTGGTATCATCAATAAACAATAATAACTCTTTGTACAAAAACAAAGAAGCGTTAATTGTATAAAGATCCCTTAACTTTTAAAACAAAATCAAATAATAAAAATATTTGCTAAATTTTATACTTTCTTGTTATTTGGATTTAATTTTATGCCCTCAACTATAGAATAAAAACTGTATCTCCTGTGAAATTTACCTTTATATATTTATATCTTTTGAAGGGTTTATAATTCTGCAAAATGAGTTACTGAACATATACGTTTTCAAGATGTACAATATATAAATCTACAGACATCTTACCGTATTCTCTATGAGCAGAAAAATGTTTATGTACTAGCGTTAAATTTCAAATGTTATAAAGAAACTTTGGAGTACTGTGTGTCAATCAACAATCAGGGTGAGAGTATAAAATTCTGACACGGAATCCTAAAAACAATTGAAAAAGCATAAAATCGAGAGTTTTTTGAAAATACTATAAAATACTAGATTGGAAAAAAGATTGTGTATAGTGTAATATGATCAGCTCTATATGGTATAATATAGATATTCTGATTTAAGACTTATTGCCGATTTTGGCTGGATGGGCTCTTCCGCCTGCTCTTTAGCGTGTGGGCTGGAACGGGAAAACTGTCCGGGTAGCATGCCACTTGATGCGATGTTACCAGTGCTTCATCTTGGGCGTCGCCTCTCTGTGAGTTTTCCTGAAAGGGAATCGTGGGCTGAGGGAAGTGCCTTATCGAGTCTTCCCCGGTCCGCTCTAAAAATTTTCACCGACGGCTCTCTCACTAATGAGGTAGCCGGTGCAGAAGTTTACTTTCTTGAACCTGACATTAGGTTGGAGTACTCCCTTGGAAGACAAACTACTGTATTCCAGGCTGAAGTATTCGCCATTGCAGTAGCTGCGAAGATAGCCCTGGATATGGACATCAAAGGGAAGGACGTTGCTATCCTTCCAGTAGTCAGGCAGCCTTGATGGCTCCGAGTGGTCCACGGATAACATCTAACTTACTGTAGTGGACTGCAGGTTGTCCGTGGATAAGTTGTGTATTCAGAACAAAGTGTCCCTTCTGTTTTTTTCTGGTCTCATGGGGATCATGGGAAATGAAAGGGCTGACCTGGTTCTCCGGTCCTCGGACGATATTCACTGCAGGCATTGCAAGCTCGGTTATCAGGTCTCTCCTCATCAAAGTGGATACTCGTATGAATCATTAGCAGAAATGGGCAAACTCGAGTACTTGCAGGTGAACAACACTTTTTCTTGATGGGCCCAATATGAATTTCTCTGATTTTCTCTTGAGACTCGGCGGAAAAAAATGTAGAACTGTGGTTGGGAGTTGTTAACAGACCTGAGTGTCTGTTCTGTCTGGAAGAAGAGTGTGAGACAACCGAACACTTTCTGTGTGCTTGTCCGTCTTTTGCCCGGAGCAGGCTGGATATGCTTGGGTCTGCCGTCTTATGAGCTAGAAAACCTAACTCACCAAGACCTGATGTGCTTCATTAAGAGGGAAGAAGATTTTGGCGAAAGGAATTCTAGCAGGATAGTATAATGGGTCGCTCTGGTCTCCGTGCTTGGATCTTCCGTCCCCCTGTATATAAAAAAAAAAAAAAAAAAAAAAATTGCCGATTTACGAAAAACAATTCGCTACTGGTAAAAAGCAGTCGTTAGAAAATACTACTGTAATCTAATTTTAACTATCTCTTTACTGCGGATTTGGAATATACCGAACTGTACAATGGTGAACAATTATTAATCGATTTCGTAAAAATATTAGCTTTACAAAAATTAATTAATAATTCTTTCAAAATAAAAAGTGCAAGCAGAAAGTAGTGCTTTGCTCATGTGTTTATGCTTAGCTATTCACATTTTACGGCATTATATAATTAGCTTTGATTGTCCATCTAGTCAAAAGTGAATCCAGTTATGCTTATGAAATAATTATGTACTTTCATTGTTATCCATAATTTATTACATATGTGAAATGTATAATTAAGTGTTTAGTAATGCAATCGTATTACAATGTTTGGATAGAACATCATACTAATTACTCCCAACAAATTTGATATGCAATTCATCTTAAAACTTCTATTTTGCTCTTATTTTGCCTATTCCAAACATTTTTTTTAATCTGTTTTGAAAAAACTCGTGACCAGCGTTTTACTTTCTCTGCATTTGTTTTCGATATTATAAATTCCATCTAATATATTCCAACTGACAATAATTTTGAGTCGTCAATGCCCAGTTTCGACACTATATTGGGTTCTTAAAAATTTATTTATTTAGCTACGGAACCAAAAGGGTAATTTTATATATTAGTTTTGAACACATACAATTTCGCTTGAATTATTTGTTGCCTGCTTCGTAAGAGCAGTATATGCAAAAGTTATTAATTATAGTCTATAATTATATTCAGCAAAAGCTGTAACTTATTTTAAAATTTTTGTAAAAGTGAAGGCGGATATTCAAATACAAAATTTGTTGATTGATTAAAATTTTTGTTATTGAAATAATTCTTTCTTTGATAATTGCTTGAAAGGGAGAAACAAATGAATTTAGTCGATTTAGTTGACAGTTGTCATCGTCGAGATCTTGATTTTGCGGGATTTTAAAATCTATATTTCATCAATATTCCTCTTTAGTTCTAAGTAAAAGGTGTAGATCTCTGGAGCTACAATTTTTCAAATGTAAAATCTGTTAGATAATCATATTTTTAGGATTCCATACCCAAAGGGTAACAACGGGAGCTCTATTACTAAGACTTCGCTGTCCGTCTGTCCGTCACCAGGTTGTATCTCATTAACCGTAGCAGGCAGACAGTTGAAATTTTCACAGACTGTGTATTTCTATTGGCGCTATACCAACAAATAATAAAACTAAAATAAAATTAAAGGGGACCCCCATACAAAAAAACGTATATAGTGTTAAATTTTGTTCAGTGGTACGGAACACTGCGTGCACGAGTCCGACTCGGATTTGGCCAGTTTTTTATAATGACAACGACAATATCGCCCATTTCACTCATCGAGGAGTGCACCGTGAATTGCTCTCACATGTAGCAGAAAATAATTTGCGTCATTGTGGCGCAAGATTTCTTACATCCAATCAAATATTTATTAAACTCGGGATCTTTCACAACTCTGGATTTTGTTATTCAGCTGTTTTTAATCGGGTTATGTACTCGAGATTTATTTGGAGAGCTTATAGTTTTTGACAAGAATTGTTTTTACATTTTCCAGTTACGGATGTCATTTGTTTTTAATTATCAGAATTTTGTTGTCTAAAACTAAATTAAAAAAGTACGAATATATCTCACTAAGTAGTCGAGAATTACAGATCTGTGTAGGAGAAGTACCTAATGGCAAAAATAGAAAACGTTCCCCAACTACAATTTGAGAGCTTTCATGGATTAAGACACGGAAGATCATCAACTTCCCATGCAAAAACTTTAAATAAGTAATCAGCTGTTGTAAGTACTACATCACGCTGTTCACTGGCCTCAAGTCACAGAGCTTAGAGATCGGATCTCGGTCCTTCACCACATATGAAATAATAATAATAAATAGTGGAGAACATTTCTTCGTTTTAGACCAAGTTAACCACAATAACTCTAGAGGGGAGGAGAGAGGAGTATGGGACTGGTTGGGCAGTTGTTGAAAACGCCATGAAGTTCTACATACAATTAGCTTTAGACGGTGATCGTGCACCCTGTAATTTTTAAGATAAAGGGTGTTTTGTGAAATCATAGCATAATTTCTTAATCACCATGGAACTCCGAAACGGTTGATATGCCCCCCTGCTATACAATTTTGTGTTTGGTTCGGTGAGTATACTATCACCTCCCGTTCTATGAGCCACCATGGAGGAAACTCTCTGTAGTATTTCTATTGTCTTCAGAATTCTTCAGTAAACAAAATTGATTAATAAATTTACACTATTTTTAACTTCGAAACACTTTATGTGTGTTCACTGTTAGATACTATAAATAATTTTATTATTTTTATACCCTACGGTACACTAAGTTTGTAACACTTAGAAATAATGATGGTAGAGCAAAATGGATTAGACACCCGTGCATAAAATTAAAAGTTATTTCGATTTTTGCATGTCTGTCCGTTCTCACGATAACTCGAAAACGCATGTACTTCGAGAGCTGAAATTTTGCACATGGGCTTTTAAAAAAAAAGCAAAATTAAGTTCGAAAATCAAATCAGGTAATTTCTTCGTAGGGCTGCCATACAAAAATTTGGTTTCCCACTACATATTTGGACACTACCGTTGACTATCATGCTTTTCCCTTAGTCGGTGTTAATATTAGTAGAGAGAGAACGTGTCAACGTCGAGAGCTGACATTTTGTACATAGTGTTTTCATAAAAATAGTAGATATAATTTCAAAATTGGACGGAATCGGGCAACCCCTTATTGGTGCTGCATTATAAAAATTTAGGATTTTTACGTATACTGTGAAAAGAATCAGTCCTAGATGGTTTTAATGTACTGAAATGTTCTTCAGAATATGAAATCCTATAAAATTGCTTACAATCATTTTTTTATCCGGCGAACTGTTATAAAAATAAATGTGAAAAACCACATCAAAAATCAAACTTGCCCAGATGGGTGACATTATGAAATTACATACGAGTATTCATCTCGAGTATCATTAGAATTGGTTTTATACCAATTCTAGTTTTTTACTTGTTTTAGTAAATTTAAACGAAAATATTTTAGTATTTCGTCGTAAAAAGAATGGACTTTCAAAATGAACGGCTCAAATTATATGGTAGCACGATTTCTCATCGCAATTTTCAAATTTGGTGATTATTCCCCTTGTCACCATACGGCAATGGATAAACCAATTAAACTTGTAGGTGGAAACTTTCTCATCGAACTTTTCGACCCAGCAATCAGAGGAGGTGTAAATGGAAGAATTCGTTATGTCTATGGTGGCCTTCGGAGACTATGGTTATCAGCTAGTATACTAACAAAGCCCTTACGTTTAAAACTAGTTAAAACGCTTTTATTGCAATATTTTATTAGGTCTTGTCTAATTTACTCCCGTTTAGATTATTCTTGCGCTAGGAAATTGGAGGTTGCTTTTAATGATTGCACGAGATTTGTCTTTGGGCTGAAACGATTTAATCACATTTCTCCGTTTCGGTTGCATATACTTGGATGTTCTTTAAACACTTTTCTTGTTCGAAGGCAGTTAATTTTTCTTCATAGAAATATATATCGAAAGCGTGTTCCTTCTTACTTACATGACGAGTTAGTTTTCATGGGATCATCTAGAAATCTTAACATTTTAATTCCGCGTTACAGATATTCCATAATGGAGAACTGTTACTTTGTTCGAGTAATACGTTTGTAAAATTCACTTCCCGCCAACTTTCAAAAATCTAGCGCATTGGGGGCTTTCAGTGAGCTTTTATACCAATACTCGCCTATTAACCACTTATGGTTACATAACTTATTTATTTTTGCACTCACTCAATACAATTTTGTTATTTTAATTGCTATTATTGAATTTATGTACTTCATTCTGACTTCTGTTATTATTCTTGTTTAATTTTTATAATATTATTATTTCATATTAATTGTTTTTTCTTAATCTTCTAACTTTTTAGCTTTATTTAATATCATTTTGATTTTCGCTTAAGTATATTCATTAACTTTTAATTTTCATATATTATATTTTCGGTAACAGTCGGTGCAGGTAAAAGATTTTGTAAGTCTTATTGCACCATTTACCAGGAAAAAGAAAATTTAATTGAAGTCTCATCAGAATGGCTGGGTCTAAAAGTTCAATTTTTCCTGCATTTTCAATGCATTATAGAAAATCATTGAAATTATTTTCAGTAAATTTCTGTCTATAGAGAGGTGAAATTGTCCACGTATTAGCAATATTGGTAAGCAATTGCTTTGTAATATTTCAAACTGAAGACGGATTTTAATAGGAATCTTTTATGTGTTTTACTAACTAAAATTTTCTAACTTTCTTCAACATATGTATTAACTTTGTTGTTAATTTAAAACCATTTCCTTCTACTCTGGAATTATTTTTCCTATATCCATTATTGATAAAAAAAGATTGCAGTAACAACATAATATGTTATTTACTGAAAATCAAAACATAAATAATATAAAAGGTAATATCTGCTTATATACGTAAATTAGCTTCAATTTCAAATATGTTCTCTATAAAAATTCCACATAAAACTAAAAATAAATACATAAAAATTGTAAAATTTCAGAATAAATTAAAATCGATAAGGTGTAATGCTATGTAACTGGCCCATCTACCAGGAAATTATAAATTATCAGGTGATTTCTTCAAATTAAACTAAGAATATTGTTATCAATTAAATAGAAATTCTATTTAAGAGGACTCTTTTCTCATTACTAAAAAAATTTTCTTTTATCTTCAAAACCTATTTAATACTTCTCGAGCAAGTTCTTTAGATGTAACTTGACCTGAAAGCAATAAATATCTTCATTTATTTAAGTTTTCTCAAATGTATTTCGAATGAGATGATTGCCGAATAATGAGATGAAAAGAAGTGACATTAGGACCTAGTGTTTTATGTCAATTTACACTAGACTGATAGTAACAATCCCTGAACTGCTTCAAGTGCTTTACTTTAACTAAACAATCAAAACTACTGTATGATGGCAAGTAGCGCTACTGGACCTGTTTATTTTTCAAGTTTTTCTGTCAAGTGAGCAGTAAACACTGAACTAATAGAAATTATAAAACTACTTGCCATGCCTGGCACTTGAGGATCTTGAGGAGCTGTGACATGTATGAGAACATTATACATATAATATGCCAGAGTATATTTTATGGATAAAAAGATGAATATCGTTCAGAAAAACAAACTGAAATTAGCATGCGAATGGATATGTGTATGGATGTATATACCTATATATGTATATAGCTTAAAAACCATCCCAAAATTTGAGGTTCTAAATCCACACATATTCACATATTCAAAGCCCAATATGAATTAACTGGTATTGCCTCTCTCTATCTAATAGAAAACATGTTCTCAGCTCTCGTCCAAAAACTTCCCACCAACAAGTAAATGAAAGTGAAATAAAATAAAATTAAAAAATGTAAACATTTGAAAATGCTATAAACTGGGACTTGCGGCAAGGGGCGTCAGAGTCCAGAGATGATCTCCATCACAAAAGCTCTTTCTGCTGAGTACCCGTAATAGTCGGATAATATGATAGTACTTGAGCGTAACCATTAAAATTTATCTGAAGTCAGGAATTTTATTATATGGAAGGAATCACACGAGCAGGCACTTCTGGAGTTAAACCAGCCAGGTCAAATGTGCTAGCGAATTTTACTTTCTTTCTGGACTACCCGAATCGACATCTCTGGTTTCAAGACTTGTCAAAGAAGTACTTTTGGCTGTTTATTATCATCTCCGCCTACAAAACTGTACAAGTTCTTCCCAAAGTCTGATTTGTAAGGGCAACTTATGTTTACAGTCATTAGTAGCTACTTGAAATTGTTTAATACTGAAATGCTATGGCGCGTCTATAAGTGACAATGTCAAGTACAAGTGGAGAACGCCACTTTAATAGTCGTCACCACATAGTGGGCAGGCTGTTTAGCCACTTGTAACTTTTGGTAAGGAACTCTGATTTAGGGCTTGTATATTACGTATAAAGGCCGAATTGATAACGACTGCGCTGTTCGACCCAGACAATTTTGTGCAGAAACTTGTACTGCGTGCCAATGGAATCTGTGTGTGGTATGCGGGAGCTAGCTCGGATAATTGTTAAGTGAATTTGTTTGAATCTTCCCAATAATCTCAAGTATTTACAAGTACAGATGGATTTTTCCGATCTGGACGTAAGAGCGAATTTTCATTTTACGTAATCCAACTAAAGTGGCCTTATGAATTATAGACCCTCCTGGATTTGTTTTAAGTATTGCAAAGTGATTCACTATTTTTAGCAGAATGGTGTAATTGGGACCAAAACACTTAGAAAGCAATGCAATCAATGGGTTTGCCATTATCATTAGTGGCTAAATGTTTGACTGGTTGATTTTGAAATAGATTTTGACCGCAGAGCAATACAAGGGGGTTGGAGTAGGTCAAGGAAAATTTTGCTAGTGGTAACTTAGTAGTAGAGTTATCTTAAAATAGATTTTTGTATTGACAAAACTAAAGATGGTTTCTAAAGCTTTTAGCATAATATCGTTACATGTAGAAGAAGTTAAAAAGATGACTGTGTATTGTTTGACTTCACGTTCAATAACTAAATTAAGCATCGGAGTACCCAGGTTCTGAGCCACGGGAGAGTGGAGCCAGATAATTCCAGATCGAAAGGCGAGGAGGGTGTTGTTATGGCAAAGTAGGATTACAACATGTATGTACGTACTTCTTTAAAAAAAACCAGAGCTTGGATATTAGCCAGTGCAAACATTATTACTTGTTATTCATATCTTATTATATTTCTTGCCTAGAGTTTAATTTTTACGCTAATAACAGTTTTAGCGGCTTTGCTGAAAATTGTTCTAAAACTTTCCTTTCGATCTTCTCCTGATTTTTTTGAACAAAATTTCGATGCACTCTCATCAGACAGAATTCGGCCAGCCTTTCCTTTCTCTTCGAAGCGTAGTGAATGACCGTTATACGGGTGCTCTAGTGGTTGGGATAGTTCTCAAAATCGAGGGTCACGGTTGAGAAAAAAAGTCGGTTTTATTTAGAAGGTCAATGACTTTAATATTCTTAAACTTATACTCAGTTAAAAAATTTTCTTCGACAAGTTACATATGTCATACGGCCACATCGCAGTGATATCTTCCAACGAATACACTTCTGTTAAGAATTTTGCGCTCTTTTAAATCACTGATAGGTACTCGTTTTGAGCATGTTATTTTATGGTAGGTATTCCTCATAACTTTGGCCGTAAATATCGTAAAAAATTGTATGATAGCTTTTTAATGTTTAAGTAAGAAATAACAAAAAACAACAAATTTTCGCCTTTTTCTCTTTTTCTTTTATTGGAGATTATCTTTCCACAAATAAAAAGAAAACCTTTTATAAAATCTATACCGCGGTTTCCGCCATTTGTACCAAACTGATGATGGTAGCCAACTGGCTAATTTTATTTTTTACAAACTAACGTGTTAATGGTAATAGCAATGGAGAGCTGTATGGTATGCATTCATTTAGCGTTAGTTTATAATATAATTTGGCTCTTTCAATTTGTATGTTTTCTTAGCAGTCCAAAAACTTGCCCTACTTTTCTATGGGTAAAATTTCGACTTTCATTTGAACAGTCCCAGCAAACATTTTCTCGCGTTTTCGCATTTGCGAGAAATTCTTGAAGATAATTTTTCGGTTTTACGAACTTTTTTCGACATATAACCTTCAGGCTCAGAGAACTTGCAGTATAATCCGAGAAATTTTCGTTTTTACGAATCTCCTCGAAAATTTACGAAGCTTTCAAAAGAATTATCAGTGATTTTTTCAGATTGTGCATGGACAATGCAAGCGTGCCAACGGCATTCTTTTCAAGTATTCGGCACAAAAAAATTTGCGTTTGGTAAATGTTTCTCATAGTTTCTTTATTTATTTTCAATTGTATATAGAGTAGTTTTCATAAAGCATAGTTTACTCGTTTATCTAATTCGAAATCGAATAGTTTTTACGAAGAAATCTTGAATACATATGACATAGCACTTATGCACGAAAAATCCTCGAAATAATCTAGAAAAGACGAACAGATATCGAGTCGTTATTTTAATTCGAATTAGCGTTCCTTTTTCTTCGTTTTCTGCTTAAGATCGAAACGAGAACGATTTCGAAATCGAAGTTAAACTTCGATTGAGCGAGTCGATTGCGATTCGATCTCCAATCGTAATGTTTGTTGGGGTTTTTGTTTATGTTCTCTTAAATGTATTGTTAGATGTCCGGTTATTCATGCCGAAATGTTCTTTGATTCATTCCCTATACTTACGTTTTGTTTGTCTTATATAAACCCTTTCACCTGCTCTACATTTTAGTTTGCAAACGCTATTTTTCGCTAGAACATCAGTTTTTCTTTTACTTTAATTATTTTATTTGATTAACTCACTAACTCACTAGATAGGCCTACTTTCATGTTATTTTTTAACAGGGTATCCTTTGAAGCAGAAAATTGTTGAAATTAAATTTTCGAAAATTTTCGAGTGAAGTGTGCCTACTAAATTAATTACGTTGACATGGGGGACTAAAATTATGTTCTTGGCTCCGCGTTGAAGCACAAGGTCAGTTTTATGCCCTAGATGAAATTATGACTATTGTATTTAAGTTTTTCATTGAACGGTAACTCGAGAGCGGGTAGACTTAGAGAGCTAATATTTTATACATGACCTTCTTATAAAAATTGTAGATCTGCGTTCGTAAATGTACATAATCGGGTAATTCTGTCGTAGGGTTGCCATACAAAAATATCGGTTTTCACTATACACCGGGTCAAATAATGTAGGTACAGAGCTGAAAGTTTGTACAAGGGCTCGTGCAGTAATTACATGAGAATTTCATGTGGATTTCAGAAAAATACTAAGTCATAGGATTACAAACAAACAATACTCCGATTTTTTACGTACATTTAAACAGAATTTTACCGTCTAAGAATCTAGGCTATATACAGGGTGTCCCGTAAGTCGACGTCAAGCCGGAAACCAACTCATAATAGTTACCAGAAAAAAATTTAAAAAAATACAAGTCATGTAGTTTTTAAATTATAGACATTTCTTTTGTTTTCGAGAAAATGATGATTTTTAGCTCCTGTTGCTACAAATCTTAAGTATTTAATAAGGATTCTAAAACGGTCGTATAACACTTCCTACATTATTTCTTAGATTACGCAAAAAAAAACCATTTTTCTTCAAGAAAACCAGTTTCGAAAAATTTCTTTTCACCTACTAAAAATGATTCTAGTGTACCCAAAGCTTGCCGTAAGACCGTAACTTTAAGATTCTAGTTTGAGTGAGATGGAGAGTAATTACGTGAAGTGTGAGTGAGACAGATAGTGACGCTAGCGAGTCAAATCATTGAGTTTTTACAAATGTGCACCGTCTACTCTCCACAGAGGGTCGACTTCCAAACCAAGTACATGGTGAAGGAAGAAGTTCCTTACCTTACGAGGACGTAGTACTTCATGCAGTTGAAGAAGACCCAAGTACTTCGGTACGTGCAATCCAGGAAAGCACAGGAGTGCCCAAAAGTATAGCTCACCGAAATTTTCAAAAACATGAGCTCCAGAATTACGGAAGCAGTTGAATTTGTCAACAACGGAAGATTTGCCCGTCTGATAACCCGATCCTTTTTAAAAATGTGTCGAACTTGAATTGCAGCTGAAGGAAGGCAGTTTGAACATCTTTTGTAAATAATAAATCTTCTCATCCAAATAATTGGTGTTTAATTTTAAACTTAGGGAAAGTTTGTCATAAATTTAATAAAAAGTTAGCATCTCCAACTTGAAAGCGTCACTATCTGTCTCACTCACACTTCTTGTAATGACTCTCCATCTCAATAAAACTAGAATCTTAAAGTTACGGTCTTACGGCAAGCTTTGGGTACACTAGAATCATTTTTAGTAGGTAAAAAGAAATTTTTCGAAACTGGGTTTCTTGGAGAAGAAATTTTTTTTTCCGTAATCTAAGAACTAATCCTTAATAAATGCTTCAACTTTTAAAGTTACTTGAAAAACTGACGTAGTACATCCTTTTTCAGTACAGTCAGTTAAAGTTGGGTGAATTATTAATTTTCTATTCTTGGTTCGGCAAAATGCGACATTTTCATTCAAGCTGGAGCAGTTGGCTTCGAATTTAAGGTAACCAGTTACACAAGCGCTATTCGGGATTGCATAAGAAAAATAAAATTGAAAAAGTAAAGATTTGTAGCAACAGGAGCTAAAAAACCATAGGGTGTACATTTTCTAGAAAACAAAAGAAATGTCTTTAATTTAAAAAATATATGACTTGGATTTTTTTTATATTTTTCTAGTAACTATTATGATTTGATCTATCACCCGGTTCCGGCTTGACGTCGACTTACGGGACACCCTCTATAAGGAAATACAAAAGTTATCTTAACAAGTAAAAAGATAGAGTTGGTCTAAGACCAAATCTTATGGTATCCTAGATGAATGCCCGTATTTAGTTTCGCATGGTCACCCATCTGTGCAAGTTTGATTTTTGTAGTGGTTCTTCGTATATATTTCTAGAACGTTTTGTCGGACAGTAAAAATCCTTATAATCAATTTCATAGGATTTTATATTCTTAAGAACTTTTCAGTACAATAAAAACGTCTAGGACTGATCGTTTTCACAATATCTACGTAAAAAACCTAAATTTTCATGTGGCAACACCAAGAGGAAGTTGCTTGATTACCTTCATTTTTGAAGCTTTATGTACTATTACTATAAAACACCGCGTACAAAATTTCAGCGCTATACGTCGACACGCTTTCAGACAGTGTTAAAATATATACTGAAAAACGAAATTTTTGTATGGCAACCCTAAGAAGAAGTTGCTCGATTCGTCTCATTTGCGACTTAGATTTACTTTTTTTCAAAAAGCCCGTGTGCAAAATTTCAGCTCCCTAAGGCCGCTTGCACATCGAAAAACGAAAACGAACGAATAAACGGTTCCACGCCGAAAATTCGATTATGCTTACATATCAAAAACGAACGAATAAAAGTTGGGTTGGGTTTGTATCAAATGTAATAAACGGAAATGAGGTTATGTAAAACCGAAAAGAATATTCGTTCGTGTGTGGAACATAGTATGGAACGAAAATAAACTTGACAGTTCGGAACGAAAATTTTTTTCTCCTACGAATAAAAATAAGAATGTGTTTTAATTGAAATAAAGCCTTAAGTATGGATATTTTTTTATTGAAACTGTAATTAGAATAAATATCCAATATTTTATTATATATTATATATAGCAACTTTGTGTTTAGGACAACATTTGTGGTTTTCGGTTTAGTGTTTTCGTTTTCGTTTTTCGATGTGCAAACGGCCTAAGTGAACGTGTTCTCGGGTTATCGTGAGAACGGGCGGACAGACGGACATGCAAAAATCAAAATAACTTTTAATATTATGCATGGTGTCCAACCAATTTCGCTCTACCATCATTATTTCTAGGTGTTACAAACGAAATACAAACTTAGTAAACATTTTAGATTTCATCTAGGGTTTAAAAATAAAAAATGCATATTTTCAAAAGAGAAGAATGCTCATATTAATGGGATAGTCATCTAGTCACTTTAAAACTGATCTTAGAGAAATTATATCAGTTTTCCAATTTTGAAACCAGCTTGATGCTATCTTATTGTTCAATCAACTGTAGGAGGGAGAGGGAGGGGCTATCTGATACGTCATTAACTTTAAACATATTTGAATAACACAAACGCTGCTAGGATTCATAGAATGAAATTGAATGGAGATTTTATATCGAAGTCTCTATTTATCCTTTATTCCTTTTAATTATTCAGTCTAACTCTGATTACAGTAAGCATGTGCAAGAGATATTTTCTTTTTATGTCTAATGCAAATCCAATTAGCAAGAAACATTTAATCTTCTCTCTTGTACATATTATGTACCTATTCATGGATTTTTAGTAGAGGGAGAAACTAGATATGTGTTTTGTTTTTCAATTTTTTAAATGATAACCTGGTACGTCATAACATCCTAAGTCAATTAGCTTCAGTTTATGACCATATGAAATTTGAGTTCTATACTAATATTCTATCATACGACCCCATCGTGCCAACTATTCACGATTTCTAGAATGTCTATTATTTGGCTTAAACTTATGTAAACTCTATGTAAACTACTTTTTACTCCCATGCATATATTACACTTTATAGTCCCCGATTTGGATCTTTTTTGCTCAACTGATTATAATATACCTACGGAAAATGAAAGACGTACGAGGAAACACTCACGTAAAGTGAACGGTGTTGTTTCACCGCTTCGAGTTTCTGCTGTTATACTATGCACCTGAATTCTTTTCTTATGCTTTGTCTGGTGGTTTGGAACTCTTCTGGCTCTTACTCGACCAAGTCGTATAGGCATTAGGCATTAGAGCGGCAAAATTAATAAAATACCACCTATTGCCGTGCTGAATTGAATAACGCTTATTAGTTCACACCAAAATCCTGCTGGTTCCGATATGTCATCTCCTGGTTGTGTTTCTAATAAATCGAGCAAGTTTTTTTCATTTGTATGTATTGGATCATCTTCTAATTTTACTAAATATTCTATAACATGTAAAAACCAATCACTTTCTGTCCGTGTCTGGATGGTTTTATTTTCATTGAAAATCAAAACGTTTCGAAATTATTTCAGTGTCTGGCACTATATTTTAGTCTTTAATACCAATCTAAGCTCTTTAAAAAAAAACAGAATTGTAATCACTACAATCGACACTTCTACCGCACACAGTTACTCAGAAGTAAATGGTGATTTGAACTTCCTACCCGATAGCGAAACACAACAGTTTATATGTATGTACTAGTTAAATTGTAATTAGCGAAATAATGTTATTCCTCTGCCAAGAAAACAAAGTTGACACAGTCTAATAGATCCAGTGAAGGATTAAAAGTTCATTAAATGCTAATTTAATGCAAAAACTTAGGGACCCTCAATATAAAAATAACGATTGTGCTAGCATTCGAAAAGAACAATAAAAACTGCATAAGACGAATATTGGGAGATATTCGGCTACATTAAGGCTTCGTAAATAAACGAAAATTTGAGTCAGTGATTTATAAAACAGCACTTCACAGAACTAGGCTTGAAATCAGATACCCATGTACAAAAGCAGTCATCTTGAAGCATTTAACTACACGCTGATTCAAGTAATATCACCCAGTTATGTTTCACCATCTGCAGATGCTATTTACTATTTCATTAAATAAATTAAGAGAGTTAACCACTCCAGACCAAATCAATAATAAATTTCAAAAACAACATACCTTCCAAATGCGGAACTGGTGGACTCTGCCTTTTATTCAGAAGATGACATTTTCAGAAGGAAATCAAAACAAATTTCGCAATGAAACCCGTATTACGGTCGACCACAATTTTATTGTAACTACATACATACAATTTGTCATTATTTCCAAAATACTTCTATTCCATATTGTATTACATTTATAACATGATTTATTCTAGAACAATTTATACAGCTTTCAACATAAAATGTCTGCACACAGATAGCTCGCACTTCCGCATCACCCACTTCCAATTCGAGTCTAGTCTCAGTCTATTTCGACATTCTCACTTTCCTCCATAAATTCACTATCACTTACTAATCGACTACTGAAAATATCTCGTCCGTCTCCGGGATTATCCATTTCTCGAGGACTTGATTCCCTGCCACGGCTGAGATATCGTCCAGATCCACTTTCGCATTTAGGGAAATTCAGCGGTGTTTTAAGGTGTGCAAGGAAGTTTTGTGGTACTGCCTTGACTTCAGGTGGATTATGATTTGGAGGTGGAATGGGCGTTGGCATTTTCGCATGATAAAAGTACGGAAATGAAACTTGTGGCAGAGGTACCCCATACGCCATTTGTATCTGAAAACAAAAACTCATTTTCAGAATAATAATTAAAGAATATTCCACTAGGTGCATTCATACTTGATGCCGATAAATATTAACGAGGGCAGGATCCAGACCAGGAGGATAGTGCGTCTGCCCGAATATTTGTCCATAGTGTCCATCATCCCTGACTAAAACTTGCACAGGAACGCGTTTCGTTGCGCTCAATATTGCTGCTTCATGTTGCTGTATTTGCTTCCTTTTCGTTTTGTACCTTCGATTCTGGAACCAAATCTTCACCTGCGTCTCTGTAAGCCTTAAACTCTTTGCCAGTTCCGATCGTTCAGGTCCTGACAAATATCGCTGCTGAGCAAATCGCCGTTCCAGCTCAAACACCTGTGCATGACTAAATGCGGCACGCGATCTTTTCTTCCTGTTATTAACTAAAGTGTCTTCCATATGCTGGTGACTTTGTTGGAAGGAGGGAGGAGGTGATTCGTAATCTAAAGAAAATAAAATTCTGGTCTTATTGCTTAGTTCATTGGGTGGGTGGAAGAGATATTTAGTTAATCGGTACCATGCAGTGCCAGCTTGTGCCTCCTTTTATTACCTTAAAAGCTTTTCAATTGAACAACCTTACATAGACTAATTTCACTAATGGCTACGGCACACGTCGACGTTTTGCAAAGCTCAAAAACAGCACTCACCTGACTCATTACCGACACACCTACGCATGTCTATCGCACAGTCCCGTCCATAGTTCAGGCGGTGCTCTTCATTAGCTAGGAACATTTGCACTCGCGACCTGTGATCATAAGTGCTGCTGCTTTTATCATCCCCTCGTTGCATGATATCCTTCCCAAAACTCTCAGCGCAAAACCGTTCTTTGCTGTGTTGACTTTTACTACGTTTGGGGCTAGTATCAACATTTTTATCACTACTTGTTTCGTAGAACTGAAAGAACTCGCGGCACTCAGGTTCCGATTTTGTTTCACAATTATTGGGGCTTTTATTGGACATGCCCCGCTTGTCACCGCACTGAGATAACTTGTAAATACTGAGCTCATCTTCCTGAGCGGATTCCATAAAGGAATCTGTAGATTTTGGGCAAGATAAACTTGAGCTAGATCTGGGGGTTATGGTCGTATTATTTCTTGTTAAGATATCGTTAATCGAAAAAGGTGTTGAAAAGCCTTTACCCGTTATACCGAGACCCGAGTGGTCCATTTTCCACGCTTCAAAAATCTTTTAAATCCCGACAATTCGGTATTATCGACTAGGTAGGAACTGCTTAATCCGAACCTATTCCCACAAATGCACTACTTACACTAAATCCTCCTTAGCCCGGAAAATACTCAACGACTAAATGTACACGTTCTTATGATGGATTTTCCTCCTCAAGTGCTAATCAAACACGTCAAACAGACGACAAGTATGTGTTGGTGCTCTGTTGGATGGTGGTTTCCTTTCAAAACATTTTCACTCCCAACGCAAGCCACAATCAGTTTGATTTATGTTGGGTGCTGGCGCACACTCTTTCTTGGATCACTTCATACACAATCTACTTCTTACTAGCGTAGCACGTTACCAGTCCCACACCACACTTTCTGACCAAATTCTTGTGTGATTGCCTGAGTTCATGCAGTGCGATGAGAATAAGACAGCGCTGCCGATAAGAGGCGCTCCTCTTACAACAGGCAGCAGCAAAGTGTTCTTATTGGCCCAGGCCGTCCCTCTTAGAAATTTGATTGGGGGACTGAGACCGTAAACAAGTCGACGATTTGACTCTTCGTCAGATTTTCTTCCACTTGATTTATGTCCCTCAAAATAGTCGAAACGGAGTTCGTAATGTGCGGTTGCTGTTTGCAGTAGTTGGCGTGGAGTGAATTGACTTCGTCAGCAAGATGTGGGAGGTTTGAGAGAATATAAAGCGGAAGAGAATACTTTGTCCGAAATGTAATTCACCTCAGGCGATAATTCTGTTCACTTCTGGAGTGCTTTGCGCGATGATTCAGAATAGGAGCGAAATGATGCCCTGCGGGTAGGATATTTCTGCACACGGCCTTGATTTGTCTCATTGATGCCAAAAGTGATTAAATTTCACAACAGAGGGTTCAATTAGAGAAATTTTTTCGGAAATTTTTAACGGGGCATGAAATAAAAATTTTATTTGAAAGCGCACAGCTAAGGTAGATACCGGGATTGCTCTGAGAGTTCTTTCTTCATATAGGTACCTAGTTATTGCAGTTTTGATGTAAATCATTATTGAGAAGTTTACTCTGAAATTGTAATCATAAACAGCAGTATGCCAGAAATAGTGAAAGGGATGAGATTTATTTATTATTTATTATTATCTTTCTTGACATTTTAATAATATATTTCCAGTGTATGTTTAAACTTAGCGTAGACATGATAAGAGAAGAGGAAAAAGTAAACACAACCTCATTGAGTCTTAGCCCTACTTTAAACTACATCGAACTACATGTAACTAAAGAATTATCTAGGCCTAATTACTTAATCAAAGGATTGGAAGTTTGCTGGAATTTATCAGAAAAGGTTAAAACGGTTGCTTGGGCAAATTTTTTAACTAAATCTAAGTTAGTTAGCTTTGCAGTTCAGTTTTGGGAACGTACCATGATATTGCCAAAGCTCAGCGGATACCCTATGATGCCGTAGTACAGCCTTGGCATGAAAGAAAGAATGTGTACGGAATTGAGTATTATTGGGTTGAGCCAAGGAGGCGACGGCGTGCATTACGCTTGAATGTTTGCGACTCATAGGATTGAAAGTGATAGCTAGCAGATCATTAATAAAAATGAGGAAGATAATTGGAGAGAGAACAGAACCTTGCGGTACACCGGCATGGATTAGAAGTAACTACGTCCAATATAACTTGGGAGAGAAAACTTTCAATCCATTTTAATAAAAAGAGGGTCTTGTAACGGCCATGAAAGGGATTCTTCCATATGGTGATGTTTAACTAAGGTGATAAGAGAAGAAACCCAAATAAACACCTCTTAAACCCTCTGAGCTAATTTCTGACCAGAGCTTTGGCAATTTATGCGATAAAACCCATAGAAAGGAACAAGACTAACAAGAGGGCAAGACATTTTTTTTCACAAATAGTAATAACCAAGCAAGTCAATGACTCTAAATTGCTGTCGTCTAGCAAACAAAGCGAGATATGTTGTTGTTAAGTAAAGTGTCGCAAACAGACGGTGCAGGCTAGCTAAGCTTGCTGCCATCGCTAGGCAGTGCAAATTCTGTAAGCAGATTTCCCAAAAAATTTTTAAAAATTCTGCAACAATCTGAATTTGTTTCTTTTGTTTTGGTTTATCACTAGAGATCGATCCGCTACACATAGGCCTAGGCTGCTGTAAAAATTTCGATGAACAGCTGTACCATCGTTTCGTCAGTTGCCTGTTCTCACCAGTGTTGGGCAAAATGTAATCTGATTAATGATTAACAATTACAATTAACCATGTAATCTGTAATCAGATTACTTTGTAACAGATTACTAATGTAATTCATTTCCATAATTACATAATGTAATCGATTAACGTGTAATGTGATTACAAGTTAATCGGATTACACATTAATCGATTACAAGTTGATCCCACTACATGTTAATCTAATTAATGTGATTACATTTAAGACATTTAAGATATTTGTATTCTAATTCTTCATAAAACTCCCTAAAACTAATTTCGTACGAGAACAATACTATTTTCTTTTAATTCATTTCATTATATTATTAATTACTTTTAAGTAATCTACAAAGTAATCTGTTACAATGTAATTAGATTACAAAATAGTCTAATTATATTGTAACAGAGTATACATTTGATAGATTACATATTCTCTCATAAGTAATCTGATTGATATGTAATCGAATACAATTTAATTAGATTACTTTGTAATTTGACTAAACTGTAATTAAATTACACTGCAATCAGATTACGCCCAACACTGGTTCTCACGACATTATTTGATTTCTAATCAGTTTTGCCTAATAGCCGACGAAATCAAACGCTAAACGGCACAGCGTAACTCATAATACTTATCAAGAATTAGTGTGTTAGTGGAACCTTATATATTTTGTGCATAAATAAGTTCGGATATTCATCGGGAAACGATGTAAAATTTTTAAATCCCTCCAAGTTATTCATGGGAATCTATATTCTAAGTTGCCTCGTACCTTATTATTCATTTGAATTCTTCTTTTAAAAGTTTCGAGTACAATCTAGTTAGCTACTACACAGATACTAAAAATGCATCTTCAAATACACTGGCGGCAAAAGAAATAGCACATATATAATTGGATGTATCCAGTATATATTTATATATGTACACTTAAAGTGAAATTATAATCAAGAGTAACAACAGGGAAATTCCCACAGAACCGGATAAATCAAATTACCTGGCGATCCCCAATATTCAATCCTTTGGCATATCCTATTTCTGATAGAAAAATGGAAGTAAAAAAAATATACTGGCGTCGATACACGGGTTGAAAAGAAGGTGAGGATCATGGTTAGTTTGGAAGTTAGTGCGCAGTGATGTTGATTGTTCTTTCTCCTTTGGCCTAAGGTTTTTTTTTCTGGAACAGCAATGAATGCATGGGCGTCCAAATTCCTACACCCCGTCCTAACTGGCTCATAGAATTCGAGCTTAAGGTGCAGAGATCCTATACGAGAGTATAACTTGTTAGTACGAGTACCAACTGAGTAGCATTTATCCATGGTGTTATAGAACTGTAAATTAACAGCTGATAGTTACATAATAAGATACTATTAGGTTCCTCCAAATCAGGAGTTTAAGGATGTGCGCTCCCAGCCAGCCAGAAAAGGAAAAAAAAACAAAAAAAAAACAAAAAAAACAATACTTTTCAGCAGTCCGGAGTGTGAAGATCTTCTTCACCGACGAAAAACGGGAGATCACAGTAAGTTACTGTATGTGCGATATTTATCCGCGGGGGTAGAAAATCCTCTTTAGAGATATAAAAACACAGTGGCTATTACCCACTGCTATGTATTTGGTATACATATAGTGCATCCTTTGATTACCAGACATTCTATCATTTTAGGTGTACATATTTAAATTTTCTTTATTATTAATAATCAGATGATAACTTTTAATTGAATCTATTTTTAAATTGACCTGCCCTTTTTGTTTTTGAGACTGAAGGAAAACAATTGGTTGTATCAAATTTTTTTGAAAAAAAAAATACATTAATTGGCATTCTAAGATAAATCGTGAAGTAGAGGCAAGCTGAGAGCGCAGGTGCTAGCTCCAACCCATAGTCTGATGTGTCGGCAACTTACTTTAATTAATTCATAGCATTGGAATGAATTACTAAATTAGATCGATGCTTTATTTGTTTCATTGATTTACGATCTATCGATATAAACTTTTATTTAAAAAAAAAAAAATATTATACGTTATGTGGTGGTGGTGTTGGTAGTACGGTTCGCGAATTATTATTTTAGTATACATATACCTTTTGTTTTTTCTGCCTTACGTCTCCAATATCATCGATTCGTTTCACATTTTAAATGTTGTTGAATGCAATTAGAAGTAAGTCAAAGTTATATCCCATTGTATTAATTGTAGAATAAATGGATTCTAGTTAAGAAAATTTCCCTGTCGGTTGTTCGTCAATCCCATATGAACCCATTTTCAGTGATGTGCTCACGTAGCTTAGACAATTAGGGGTCAATCCACACCATGTAGCTCCAGATTGGGCAAGGGCAGATGGGGCAGGAGCAAGCCATAAACATCTGTGGCTCAAGTGAGACGTGAGGAACATCCATCGAGATCCCTATACCAAATTTTCCACCCCTATATACAGCGTAGAACAAAAGACAAGAAGTGTTGAATGACTGGGCAAGATCCTACCCCTTCTCTGAGCTCGAGCCGGTGAATAATATAATATGCTGTGCCCGGCGGACTTTCCAGCACCCTCTGTTGAGTAGCTTCCGAAATAAAGTGCGGACTTGGTACCTAACTGGGTGGTTACAGTCTAAATCTAAAGCCTGAAGTTTAACTAAAAGAGCAGGATGTCAGACTCTATCGAAGGCCTTCGAGATATCGAATGCGATGATTTCAGATTCACAAAAATTATGGAGACATTGATTCCAACGCTCAGTCAGGAATGTTAGTAAATCCCGAGTAGAGCGGCCAGCACGAAAACCGTATTGGCGATCGCTAATAAAGTGATTAGTTTCTAGGTATTTCATTAATTGGGTGTTGATGAGTGTTTCGAAAATCTGCGAAAGAATCGAAGTAAGGGGAATTGGTCTATAATTTGAGGAATCACTTGCCTCTCATGTTTTATGTTTTATTTTGCATGATTTGGATGTTTTGAATATGACTGCGAGCACGATTGAACCAAACTGGAGCACCGTACATAACAATAGCATGGGAATACAGCTTTATAGATCAACAGTTTATTTTTTAGACTTAGAGCTGATCATCTATTAATGAAAGGGTAGAGCATTGAGCTACATGTGATTTAAAAGTCAATGTCTTGTTGAGTAATATTCCGAGGTACCTATTTAATATTTTCAACCTATTCAATAGTTTCACCAATCAATTTAAGACTGGATCTAGGTAAGTAGTATACTTTCCTGTTGATTTTTTACAGTTAGACTATTGTTTATGTATATATATATATATATATATATATATATGTTGAAGGCCCTGGGTTCTACCCCTACCGTATTCCAGGCTGAGGTATTACCCATAGAAAAACTATCTAACTAACTATCAATATTCCCTCGGACAATCAAAGTCCTCCTTAGGCCTTGAAGGCCTACACTATCAAGTCAAGTATTGTGTGGGAATGTCTGCAAACCCTTAAAAATTTTATCAAGGAGGAACAAGGTTACCCTTATTGGTACCTGGACTTGAGGGCCATAAAGGCAATGAAATTGCTGACGGCCAACACTGTAAAAAATATTAGGACTATTCCCTAAAATGTAGGGAACTCTCCCTAAAATTACCGAAAGAAAACCTACATTTTAAGGAATTTTCCCTAATATTATCGAAAAATACCTAGCTTTGTGGCAAAAATTTGTGCAAATTTTTTACTGCGTAGCCAGAAGAGGAGGGGAAACTCCCTTTGTCGGACCAGAGCTATTTTGTGGCACTTCGAACAGTTACCTCAGAGGCACCTTAAATAGCTGGAAGAACAATAAAAAATCCCTGTATTGGGAAAGGCTACAGGGACTTTGTCAGGCTAAAAAGTTTATCGATACCTCTAGCGGAAAAACTAAAGAACTCCTAATTTCTAGAAGAACAGAGCTCAAAATGATCACAGGGCCCTTCTCAGGTCATCGCCCATTAAGGTAGGTATCACCTACACAAGATGTGCTTTGCTGGGGCTGTATCCTGCCGCTTCTGTGAGGATGCGCAGGAAACCTCGGAGCACCTGTTCTGCATCTGCGAAGCATTAGCGAGGCGGAGATTACTCCATTTCGAACAGAATGGTCCTGGACCTTATTAACAGTCTAAACCTAGAGAGGGAATAAATTAAACGGGGACTCAAAATAGATGTTTCAGGTCGCAGTAAATGCGAGGCCAACGCCTGTAAACCCCTCCATAAATTTAATCCATATCTAAATTGTGTATGTATATGCAAAGTATTATGTTAACTTGGAAGTAGATTAGCCGATGCAAATTTCACGATTTTTAATTTTAGAACTTTTTCCAGTATTTTACCTATCGAACTACGTAGACTAATAGATCTGTAGCTAGATGGATTATTTTAAGACATGAGTTTATAATATGCGTCAGATAGATGATACCTGTACGCGGAAGATTTTTTAGGTCTCAAGCTTTAATAATAATTGGCGGAATATAATTTATTTTATCTACAGTGAACATTTCTCGAGAAAAGCTCTCAACGACTTTTGATACTGTAGACGTAGTATTGCATCGCTAACATTGAACAAAATTTTATTGTTTTCCGAACTAGTAATGAACCTGTAATTTAGAAATTTTAGTGTAGGCAAGTACAGATCAACTTTTGTTGCATAGAACCTTGGCAGTTTTCCAGAAAGGCTTAGAATTATAATCACAACTAGAGATAAGTTTGCTCAACATTGCTTAACATTTCTGTATTAAATTTATCTTTTGTAATTGATGTAGGTATGCACTTAATTCTTTTTTATAACTAGCTAAACGATATCGCCTCCATAGTCGTCGAATATTACTACGAATGGATTAAATCTCTAATATTTATAGGAAGTGTACGGGCCTTTGTAAAATTTATGTTTGTGCTCGGAACTGAAAGATTGATAACATCAGTGAGAAGACTGGTGAAGCTCTCTAGCATTTCGTCAACATCCTCATTATGTTGAACTTCATTTAATGAGAATTTTTTAAGATCGAGCTTTAAATTATAGTGAATGGAAGTTGAGAAACGCCCTCACTAATCTGGGATAACCGGATCTTTAGATAGTTTAATTACAATAGGTAGATAGCCGGGATTGCTATTTCTAGAATGTTTGTTACGAAGGCATCTAAAACAAAAGGATTGTATTTCACGGTCATTTTCAAAAAGAATTTCTGCTCTAATTGCTTCAATTGTGCTTATGTTCAAAACTGGACGGAATTTAGAATGTGTCTTCTCTATCTAACCAATAACAGCATTAACCAGGATTAAAAAGTTGATATTGTTATTTAATCCTGTTTTAGTAAGTAAGGCAATATCTGTTTTAAATTTGAGAGAGAATTAAAAAAATCATCACATTTTTTTCGTGCACGTCTGGCATTCCAAGCAATAACCTTCAAATTACTATTTAACATTAGAGAAGTATTTTATTGATATTTCTGCTATTACATTAATCTGATTAAATCTATCGCTACAAGGTCTGCTCTACACTACTATTCGATTTTACAATGTTGGACCAAGATAAGTTATTTTCCGGTTGAATTTTTCAATGTACTTATACATTGTATGTATTTCCCTGCAATGAGGAAATTGATTGCATCGAAATTTGGGTTTGCTTATTTGCTGGCGCTTTTTATTAGGTACCTGAGTCTTCTAGGGCATTGTGGATCAGTCGATTTATGTCTCCATGACAATTTGCACACTTGTTAAGATCTACATTGGACAGTTACTTGTACGGTGATTACCAGCACAGTTTGCACAAAATGTCTTCACATGATAATTATGACATTGTGTTATTTTGTGAGAAACACAATAATTTAATCCAAAACATTATATTTAGCTCTTAATTCCTTCATTAGTATGGAACTTCCCTCGAAATAAACTATATATAGGATACGCCTACCACAATTAGTTTTCTTATTCACTGCTTTAACATCAGAGCACTTTAATCCGGAATTGCATAATGCTTTTATAATTGTAACGGCGTCCATTTGTTCAAACCCACTTGAAACAGCTTTGAATTAGTCGTCATTTTTTGTAATGGTCGTGTAATACTCGACAGCTCTCTCAAGGAGTATTTGGCAAATTTGTTTATGCACATCCCCAGTTCCAGGTAATACTTTAATACAAACTGACTGTTTAGTCAACAGTCAACATTAAGTATATCTGCATCATATTTTGTTCATAATTTTAAATATTATTATATTATTTTTTCCCGGGCGGGGAAATTTTTCTATTCTTCATTATTATATAGATCTTGCATTGTACCTATATCCTAATTGCGTAGTTTATTAGTAATTAATTTTTAATGCCTAAAATTATCTGTAGTAATTACAACAAGCTTCTGCTCCTGTAACTATAAAAACATACATATGTATGTACGTATGCATAGTTGATTTTTGGCTTCTGACATATGGAATGCCTACTGATATTAGAACTCTGCGATACTATAATTATGGAAGGGCGTTGGGCGAAACGCCATTACTACGATTACAAGAGAATAATAGTGCAATAGTAATGTTCTAATCAAAATACTGATATTAGTAAACCCAAGGTAGGTGAGATATTTTAGAACTTACTGCATACATTTGTATGAACATACAACAACTCTCGAAAACTAATTAAATGAGCCTCTGCACAATTTTGTTGCATTTTCATGGGCACGTTAGAGTCGTAGTAAAATTAACAATATGGCAGCAAAATTTTATTGAACTCCCAAATCAACTATATAGCTTTTAACAGTTTATTTTGGCACAGAGTAATTATCCCGGCTAGAGCAGAGGCTGTGGTTGTTGGTACCCAGTCAGTCACTTGCTTATCAGTATCTGGTTGGAGTTCGTACAACATAGAGGTCAATTTTAAACATTGTTTTAGCAGTCTGTAGCTAATCTTTAATCATTTTTTTTTTAATTGCTAGCATAAGCATTTCTTAGTTTTTGTATTTCAAAATCGCGGGTTAATTAAAGATTATCATAATTAATAATTAATTAATTAATAATAATCAAGAATTATCATAATCGTTGGAGTCTTTGATTTCAATTATTGCCCGACACATTTCTTCCGTGACAATCGCTTCACTGTAAAACTTACGATGTTCTTCCCTTTGAACAACTCGTATATTTGCTGCGCTGAGCATTTAATTGGGAAGTTCCTCGGCTTAGCCGGGTAAGTTTCGGGAGATTTGTGACACGCAGCGGTTTATTTTTTTCATAGGCCTTTATGACAGAAATTGTTGGCCATTGTCCTTTAATATTAATTATTTTTTTGGAATGGATCATCATAACTATACCCGGTAGATCCTCACTATGGTAAATTTTAGAGAACGTGCTGCAATAAAACAACTTTTCAATTTGTAATTACAAAAAATTTCTGCGAATTCAGATATTTTCTTAGGTTTTAGTAGAAAAAATCATTAGTGAACTTTCCTGTGAAGCACAAGTTTATTATGAAGTTTTTATTTGTTTCGATTATTTTTAATTAAACAATTTTTGTATTTTTTTTTTTAATTTACTTGAACTAAAGTGAATCAAAAAACTTTCCCTCAACACTTCTTGACAAGTTTCATACGTTTATAATTTTCAAATAGGAACAGAAACCTTTTTTCTTTAGCATACTACCTTTTATTTGATAAACAAAGTAAAATGTGAACTGCTTTTATGAATACCAACAGCAGTACTCTCTTTTATTATTCATCTCATGACATGACCCAATTCACCAATACTATCCGGTTAACCTATTCATATCCCCACATCAGGAAAAGCAAAAATAATTCGAATAAGAAATGGTCCAAAGTATTTGAGAACTATGTCTACAAGCAGATTTCCTTATAACTGAAACCCAATAATTTCTTGAATCCTCATTTCTTTAGATCTTGATAGAGTTCCATCAGAGTTCTGAAAGTTACTGAAGACGTACGGTGGCAATCGATGAAGAAAATATTGCTGCGCTTATGATTTTAGACTTCTCTAATGCCTTCCACAAGGTCGATCGTAGGCTGTTTCTTAATGATTTGAGTGACAGCTACCATTTTCACACTCTGCGTGCAAACTTGTGACATCATTTCTCTGTAATATAATGAAAATGATCGAATATAACAATTTGTCCTCAGAGTTTTTATTAACAAGTTGTGGTGTATAACAGCGATCTCATTTGGAACTGCTGATTTTCTCGGTTTTTATAAAATACCTGTCAAATATAATAAGATACTCCAAATTTCACCTCTATCCTGACGACCTCAATTGAATTAGTACAAAAAAATAAATTAGTCGTCAATCTCAATAAAAGTAAAAGCATGCCTTAGACACTTGTTGTTTTCCATCAATAATACGCACTCAATCAAGTACACTGATAGTGTTAGAAACCTCGGTGTTATATTTAGCAAAACCTTGACTTGAAGTAGCGACGTTAATTGATCACTGCAAAGATTTATGAAACTCTGCGTATGCTTTTTTAATCATCAGCCTATACTCCTTTATCTACCAGACTTATGCTTTCTCGTACTGTGATTATTTCTCTCATTATGTATGGCTGTGAAATTTATGCTGGTAAGATAAATTCTACATCAGTGCCAAGCTCAATACTGCCTTCAACCAAGATATTCGTTACACATATGGACTTCTAAGATTTGACCATGTCAATGCACATGTTATTTCAATCATTGATTTTCCTTTAGTGTCCTATTTTTTTAAAAAATATTAATCTTTCCACGCAATTCCCTTAAATATAAAAAACCCGATTATCTATATATTACTAGTCAACTCTTTACTTGTATGATGAGAGCGTAGGTTCCATGTCCAGGCTGCCAGTCTGTGGAATCAGCTTCCACTTGCCCTTAGAGGAGTACTCAACCTGGAAAAATTTATGCGGAATTGGTTAGATACATGGCTACAGGGCATTTAGTTTAATCATTCAGCACTAACGTTATACAGGTAACTACTTGACATTGTTTTTAGATTTAGAGATTTTCGTTTTGTAGTAACAAGCTTATGTGAAATAATTGCTTTTCTTTGTACTTTGTACATATATTAACAGCAATTTCTTTAGTGAAATTTGATAACTCCTTATTTAATTTAACGCATCTAAGTAAATCTAGTAATTTTTTTCCAGCCTTTGTATTTAAATCTGTAAAATATAGCAGCAAACTCCAAATTCTCCAAAATATTTAAAACTCCGTGGAGATCTTGAGTGGCTGCATTCAGAAATTTATCATTGTATTTAAATTCGATATATGGAGGAATGCATCGCAATTGTTACCTGTTTTAATATAAATAGACAAAGCGTACTAATTCTTGACGAGCCTTCAATTTCACCCAGTTTTTACTTTTGATAACTGAAAAATGACGATTTTTTGGAAATGTTGTCCCCGCAGACTTAGTACTAGAAAATTTCCTTCCTTTAAAATAAAAGATCGAATCAAAAGTAGCAACCTTAGTAAAAGCATTAAGGTAATGAATGCGTTGGCGAAAAGAGTTATCGTTCGTCATTTCAAACGCTTCGGTCACTCATACCTTGTACTAGGTAGCATTGCCCTTTCAGGATGCGTCCGTGTTAGCAGAGCTGGGAAGTACCCAAGTGGATATTCGAAAGAAACAAAATCTTCCTCAGACCTCAAAATTGAAGTTTGGAGAAAATAGTAACCCTGCACTGCGCGCTTTACACTCAATAAAATCTCCTAATCTCTCTTTACTAAATAAAGGGATAAGGTACTTCGAGTGTTCTAATCGGTATCACGTCGACGTTATTTTCTCTTAATTATACCTCGGCACTAAATTAACACTTATTCTTCTATAATTCATTTGTTGTAAGTTTTTACCACAGAACTTTATTAATGGGTCTATTTGCCATAAAAGTCAGATTTAGAAAACGGCGTAGCCGAGACACATGCTTCTATGAAACTATTTGTTTACATTATTGTCTCGATCATGGATCCTTTGTACATCCCATGGATCACTATTACGGATAATTGTTGCAATTAATGTTTTGATTTATCTCTAACTTTTTTATATTTTTTGCTTCGTTGATATCAACAAAGTTTTAAACTTTTTCCTGGGTAACGGAGGCACTTGCAAAAATAACAATTTTTTATATTTGCAAGCTATCAAGATAGTGTGCGCGGCTTGCAGTGCGATTATTACATGCAGTACTCAGGGGTCAGACTAGATATTTCATCAGAACATTGATCACGCATGTAGAAATATAGGAGCGAAACGCAACAAACATTGCGGCGGTGCTCGAGTGAGTCCATATGACAAGTTTTTTCCACATCGCCAATGAGCTGAAGGCTCTCTTTTAGACAATATCCAATAAAGCCAAGGTTCTGCAACCAGCCCCGCCTACATATGGAAATTGTATTCCATTCTAAGTCTGATGTAGGACTTGTAGAGGAGCGCTAGAATCGATGGGCTGAAATGTTCCTTACATCTTCTCATAAATCCAAGATATTCGATGCTTATTAGGCAACAGAGAAGTTGTGATCTGTTCCGCTTAACATACTGCAAATTTTATGCGTAAAGACGGTGCAGCGTCAAGAAGTGCTCCATCAAAAGAAACGGAAGTGGAAAAATTATGGTCTTGTGTTAAAGAGATGGGATAGCTTTGGAACTTAGATGTATTGAACTCGATGCGATTCATTTTGCTCCAAGCGAGGATATTATAAAGGTTGTTATTCAAGGATCTAATCATGCAATCTGGTTTGACAGATGTGACATTTCCTCTGTAGTTTGCAAGATTGTCAAAGGAGTGTGCGAAACCAAGGGTACTGTCATCGGCAAAGCAATGGATGGGATTAAAAGTAAGGGAAAGCAAATCATTATTGAATATTGGGAAGAGAGATGGAGAGATAACAGAGCCCTGAGGCACCCCGGAATTTATTGGTTGAGATTGAGATGTAACGCCGTCTAATATAATCCGTATTAAGCGCCCAGATAAAACTCTTTACATTCATAATTGAAGAGGACGAGAGAGGCCAAGTGCTTTAAGTTGGCCTAGAAGAGCTGAATTCCAGACAATATGATAGGCCTTTGAAACATCTAAGACAGCGATTTTGGACTCACCACAATTGAGAAGACTACGGCTTCAAGATTCCATAAGAAAAGTCAGAAAAATAAACGCTATATTGGCGATCGTTGTGGGTTTAATTAGTTTCTAGATACTTCATTAATTTGGAGTTAATGATGGATAGATAGATAGATAGCCTTTTAAAGAATCGAAGTGATTGTAATTGGTCGATAATTTGAAGGATCGCTACTTTTTCCGTTCTTGGGAATAGGCTGAACGTGAGGTAGCTTCGATCAATTGGAAATTTTCCTGTCGAATAAGACAAGTAGAATAGTTTTCGCAGAGCTTTAGCCAAGAATTAGGCACTGGTTTTATTTAACCAGGGCTTGAAATTATCAGGACCTGCAGCTATGGAGACGTTGATCTCCTTAAGGACCTTGAGCACATCTCTCATATGGATATGTATTGGCTCTTGAACACATATACAAGGGAGATGTAAAGTGGGTGGAAAAGGAAAATTTGAAGTGAATCTAACAATCTAAATATTAGTTCTATTCAGGAAGTCAACAATCACTGCAATGTAAAGTATTGAAGGAATAGAGGAACTGCTGAAGCTACACCTGATGGTTTTGACCTGGGACCAGAAACCTTTCCTGCCTTTGCGTCTTGCCAAGATTCTAATATTCTGTTCAAAACAAAAATTTTCTCTTTGGATAGTGTTTCAGTTCTGGACATGGATGCAATTGATATGTGCGAAAAGCAGACTATTTCGCTTTTATTGTTTGGTTGTACTTATCGTTATCGCGATTTTGCTGTTGTTAAGATTTCTTATACAGGGTGTTCCGTAAATGTCTTTAATCCTTTAAGGGGATGAAATCAGTGGTCATTTGGGTCAAAAAAGTCTAAATACTTTTATATCGAACTCCGCTGGGTTTTCGAGTAAATCGATAATATCGATTTTCGAGATTTTGCATACCTCTTCAGAGTAATTTCGTTATAAGTTCTGTTGTAGGTAATGGATTGTGTCGTTCAAAACTTTATTTAAAAGAACACATATTGGTACTTCTAAGAATGTATAATAGGTTATAATTGTGCCTTCAATTATTGAAAAAAGAAGCAGTTTTCTCTAGAACTCTTTATTTCACCAAAAATTTTTGTCGCGCTTCAGTGTACATTTATTCGAAATGTAACCATTGCACGAACTTGGCAAAACCATGAAAAAATTTGCGCATTATGTCCCCTTTCCAAAATGACCTCCCTAAGTGCTATCAATAATAACAATCAAAATTTATAAGCAAACATTTGGAAGATGTGCCCATCGAGGTAATCTTCAGTTTTTTCGTAGGATTCTATCTCCTCCTACAGTTTTTAACCTACGACAACCATTTATATGTCATTGTACGGGAATCTGAACTGGCTATTAGGTAAGGTACTTTTCGATTTCGAATTTCGAAAATGGAGGGGGTAATTTCGAAAAAAACACTTTTTTACCAAACTTGATATTTACGTAGATTTCGTTATTCCGCATCTTCATTTTTGCGGGAGGGGCAAGCTCTGGGAGGGTCGGGAGCTCAAAGTTTCAACTTTAAGCGGCTACATTTGAATAAAAACCACCAAAAATTTCTTTTCCATTTATGAATTTAGGACTTACTTGCTAGAACAATGCTTCTTTGAGAAAATATAGCCGCTTAAAGTTGAAACTTTGAACTCCCGCCCCTCCCAGAGCTTGCCCCTCCCGCAAAAATGAAGATGCGGAGTAACGAAATCTACGTAAATATCACGTTTGGTAAAAATTGTTTTTTTCGAAATTACCCCCTCCATTTTCGCAATTCGAAATCGAAAAGTACCCTATCTAATAGCCAGTTTAGATTCCCGTACAATGACATATAAATGGTTGTCGTAGGTTAAAAACTGTAGGAGGAGATAGAATCCTACGAAACAACTGAAGATTACCTCGATGGGCACATCTTCCAAATGTTTGCTTATAAATTTTGATTGTTATTATTGATAGCACTTAGGGAGGTCATTTTGGAAAGGGGACATAATGCGCAAATTTTTTCATGGTTTTGCCAAGTTGGTGGAATGGTGATATTTCGAATAAATGTGCACTGAAGCGCGACAATCATTTTTGGTGAAATAAAAAATTCTAGAGAAGACTGTTTTTTTTTTAAATGATTGAAGGCATAATTATAACTTATTATACATTATTAGAAAGGCCAATATGTGTTCTTTTAAATAAAGGTTTGATCGTCACAATCCATTACCTACAATAGATCTTATAATGAAATTACTCTGAAAAGGTATGCAAAATCTCGAAAATCGATATTATCGATTTAATCGAAAACCAAGCGGAGTTCGATATAAAAGTATCTAGACTTTTTTGACCCAAATGACCTCTACTTTCATCCCCTTAAAGGATTAAAGACATTTACGGAACACCCTGTATAAATACTGAATATATTGACGCATACCCAAGGCTTGTACTAAATTCAAATGTGCATTCATCAACATCCCTTGAAGCAAAATAGACCGACCAATCAAATTCTGTAGGATAGGTACTCATTAAAACTTTCCCAATCTGCATATTTATTTTGTTTTTATTTACGTTTGGGTTAAGTATTCTATAAAAACTATTAAATTTTACGAAATAATAAAAAAAAAAAAATATTTAAAAATTAATCACTTGCTTTAAATGTAATTACACTCACTACAGCAATGCACAATGACTTGTGTAGTTTCGCTGAATTTCTCCAATTAATATAGTTATAATTATTTCTTAAATGTTTCTTTTGCACGCCGCGCCGATAATGTTCTAAGAAGCCGTCTTTACATGGAAGGCTTATCAAAGACCCTTTGGCAGCTGTTTTCAATTAAAATACACCTTCCATCGCGTTAACATGAATAGGTTCTGTCCTGCTTCAAACACCCCGAGCAAAGCGACGCTCATGTACAGGTATCCGCGCTTTCTGTTTTCTCTATAGGCTTCAACAACCATGACCGAAGGCCAAGGTGCTAGCTAGGGCCTGCGTTCCTAAATGAACGCTTCCAGAAATTGTTACGTTTTTATAAAAATTTTGTATATCAGTTCGATAATAGGCGAAACCGGTGAAATCGGGTAGAACTAAAAAAATTTAAAATTTCTCTAAATATTTCAACATTCCATGCAGAAACGGCAAAAAGTCAACAAATCCTTTGTAGTGATGCCATAACAAAATTTCGTGTCCAGATATTTTGAATGTCCTAGAAAATACTTCGGAATTTAATTTTATAAAAAGTTTACTGATTAAACATAAATTTTTGTTGCCAAAGTTTCCATTATACATTTCGGTACGTTTAACTTTTTCAGTTACAAATAATACTTATTCATAGCTTAGAGGATAACATTATCAGATTTATTTTGTTCAGGCAGGATTGAAAAGGAGTTTAAATAGAATTAAAAAAAATAAAACTTAATGCAAGCTAATATTGGATATTCAGTAATTTTGTATGTAAACTGGGATTAGCATTTAAAGTGGATTGAAGAAAGTTGTCAATTACGCATTTCTCAGACAGCTGATTACTTTTGGATTTGAGCATCTTCGAACCCGATAAAAATAATTTATACGAAAATAGTTCATCCATATAGTTTTAGTTTTTCCTTAACTCGGCATCTGAGGATTAAACGATGAAAATAATTGGACATGTTTAATACCGGACCGATTACATTTGCAGCAACATACAAACAAAAGCACCAAAGTTAAAATATGAGTGCTAGTAATAAGTAATAATAATTTTTGTTTCTTTATATTGTTAATAAGCATATTGCTTATGAAAAATATAAATTAGTTTACTTCAATTTCAGATTGATATCGTTTGAATTGGAATGGCATGTAAACCTTTTTAAGTATGTTTCTCCTTCAATCCGACATTTATTTACTTTTTCCTCATAAGTCATACATATAAATTGATATTATGCGAAGCTTCTACTATTCTTGATAATGCAAAAGGTTATAAAAAATATAAACGAATACGTTGTAAGTGATTTCAGTCTATAGCTGATGACTGATGAGTTTAGTTCAAAATAGAAAAAACAAATTTTTTTTTTACTAAGTTGGCTTAATTTTGAATTCACCACAACATTAACTTTTTATATTGTTAATTAAGACTCTTTACTCGAGAGATAGATATGTAGGCACATGCATAATTGGAAAACATAGTTATCGTGCTGATACTGTTATGACATTTATGTAGGGACACATAAGCAGACAGTATATAGTATGTAAAATGAAAGCATTTCCGCAATGATAGATTCTATTGCGTTATTTACTTTTTCCCTATTTAATATGTTTACAGAGCAATTCACAATTCAATTGTCCTCTTTCTTACGTAGGACTACTTTGCAAATAATTTATCTGAATGATCAAGATTAAATAGGTACACCATGAAATCTCCCCTCTATTTGCCCATGAACTTGTGTTAAGTTTACACATGGCGATCCCTTCTTGTAATTCGAACCCTCCATTTAATGTCCTCTTTCCACTTTTTACTGCGGCTATTTAACTTTCTGGGAATTGATTTTACTGCCTTTCTATTTAATATGATTATTAAAAAATTTCTAGAACACCGCCTTTCGACGATACCTCAGCAAATCTTCTGGAAACGATTCGTAACACAATTTTTTTCCTCGATACATTTTAACTTTGAGTGTGGATAATTATTTATTCTCAGTGTATATTATCCATGAATATGAATATTTATTTATGTAAGTTCGTCAAAAAATAAAAAGAGATAAATTGCAACGTGAAAATCCTCACAATAAAAAACAAAATACATATATGCAAATTCAAATGTATACAAAATCTATGTACAAAAGAACAGACCTTAATTATGCTGATTTTTCAATTGTTTAAATTATAGTCGATACATTCAGAATAATGATGATTAAATAAGCGAGGCATTGAACATATCGGTTCTTCTCCACCATAATTTGTGTTGTGATGTGAAATCTGGAAGAAGACATAATACCCCAGAGAGCGAGAAGGAACAGAAATTATCATGGAATTCATCAAATCTGGGGAGTTGATTGCTCCTTGTTAAAAGCAAAAAAAATTCTTCTCGAAACTTTCTAAGAAAAGCGCGTTAAGTCGCTCCACATACAGTGGTGTGATCGTTCCAAGAACGACCACGAAGAGCAAATCTAAGAAACCTACGGATTGAAATATCTCGATTCGACTAACTTGAATAGAGTAGAAAGAAACCCAAACAGAACAGGCATAATTTAAGATTGTCTAATCCAACTACAATAGACTAGACTTAGAGCATCATTTTAGTGTCATATGCGGTATTAAGACCCTTGCAATTAGTCAGAATTGAACCGGCATCGTTCATTTAAGTAATAAAGAGTACAGGGCCAAGATGACTGTCCTGCGAAGCACCAGAAGTATTCTTAACTTCAGCAGAAAGAGCATCTCCAAAGAGAGCTCTTTGCATTCGATCTGATACATGGGAACATAATAACTTTACAAAATGAGATGAGAGCCCAAGGCTGGTAAGACTATTAATTCGGTGACCGATTCTATCGAATGCTTTACTAAAATCAATATAAATACAGTCAACATACTTACAGCAGGGATACAGAAGTTGTTGAAGAATTCTACTAAGTTGGTAATAGTAGAATTGTCCTTAGTGAAGCCATGTTGCCCTACAGTGAAGATTCAAAACAAACAAAAAAACCAGTGGGTTTTGCTGCGCGCAGTTTTGTGTCAATTCAATAATCTCCAGTTAAATTCTGAAATATTTCGATGATCCAGACAAGTTGCCGCTTGTTTGGCATTAATTTTGATAAAAAATTGCAACAACAATCTGAAACTGAACAAGTATTGGGTGAAAAACGGATAGCTAATATATAGTGTACTGGAGCCGTAAAAAATTTAATGATATAATTAAGTATTGGAAATGAAAGTTTTTATAAAAATTTCTTGCTCTTTTCACTTGCTGGTTTTGAAAATTTCTACGGTAAACTCTTATAAAGAGAGAAAATTCCTATCTGTGCATGAAGAAAGCAATATCTCCCACTGAACGGTTAGCCATAACTTTGAGATTTTTAGCAACAGGTAAATTTTATAAGGAAATATATGGAGTGATTTACATACATTTACAAGTAAAATAATAATAAAAGAAGCAACTATCAATTTTGAGTAAAATTTGATTACTTACCCCGCAAATTTAACCAAACTCTTAAAATACTGCAAGCGCAACCGCAGTAAAATTTTCATATTGCGCCTGCAACTTTATCTTGAGATGTGTACACATTGCAACTTCCGAGACTGCGGCAACACGAAAAATTTGCAAGCAGTTGAGCTGCAAGCGCAACTGTTTGGGTCTCAAATGTGTTTACACATTGAAACGCTCGAGTAGCGTAGCTTTTTGTACTGCGCTTCAGTAAAAATTGCATTGTGTAATCGTATCTTAAGGTCGCGCGGATGCAATCGCGCAACAGTTGACGCTCGTGTGAAACGTGAACGTAGAACAATGCTAGAAAGAAAGCACTGAAAAGTATTTGTCTTGTTAAGATGTAACAAGCAATTTTGGCTTGCAAACACAGAGCTATAGAATGCGGAATCTTTAACCATTATCGAATCCTTGAATAATTATTCTCCTCATTTACACCAAACAAAGTCCAGGCGACATTTTAACAATACTTTTTCGTTTTCCATATGTAATGCCAAAAAATATACCAAAATTAAAAGATGTGACACCTTCCTATTTATTGTAGAATAGTTTTGCAGGTATAGAAAATATATAATTTTGTATGGCCTGGTTTCATCGAAACTGAGTTTACATTTTCTATAGTAAAAATTTCAAATTGTATCTAAATCATTTGTTGTATACCACCAATATTTCTATGCGTGACAAACATATGAACAAACTAAGTACATATGTTAACTTAAGTACCCTATGATTTGATCTATGACAAGCAGAAGGAAGGAATTAGGGAAATATATGAATAACGGGGAACCACCATTAACTTGCGATAGGAAGTATGCCGAGATTTCGACCAAAAAAGTAAATATCTTAGTCGCATTTCAAATTTACCCTTTGCATCTGAAAATATGTAGGTACTCTTCATAGAGAATCCCATAAAATGTTTTTCGGCCGAAATTTCAAGTTAATCGTAATTGTAGGGTAAAAGGGGAAAAAATAATATAAAAATTAGGAACTTTATTTTTTTTTTCTCAAGGAAAACTTATTCCAAGCGTCGTCCTTTTCCAATTTTAGTTTTTGAAATATAACAGTGACCATAAATTAAATGGTCAGCATATAAATGATATAATATATAATAAATATTCTAATTTTTTCGGAATAAGTAATAAGTAGGTGTTTTTATCGTTTTCAATTATTGCAATTCGTCACGCCCATCTCTCCAAAAGTTGGAAGCTCAATTCAAATATTAATTTAATTTCTCAATAATATGATTTTGCTGCCATCTAGCAGACATTAGCTGTACCCAAATTGAAAAGTTTCTATGGTGTGGAACTTATTTGTTTAACAAAATTCATTCTGTGGAATCTATCTTATGCGCATTTGCTGGAAAAATGGTAGAACGCGTCACTTCCGCCACCCTCGCGTTCCGTCAGCCTTCCGCCGGGGCGTAGAAAAAGCTTATATTATTTTGCACACCCAGTTGAGAAAAGCAGAATATATTAGAATATCCGGTTTAAACGATGGTTGGATGTGTGTATGTAACTCAGGCACTAGAATTTGGAAATAACTTTAAGCCAGGCAGACATTGTTTGCCTTAATCGCAATGAAAAACTTTATAACAATAAAATTTAATATCACAATAGTTGGTTGCGATATACTTCACCTTATTAAATCAAACGAGAGGCGATCATATCACGAAATACAATCAATACAATAATAAACTAATTTCCGTTAATTAAAGTAAGTTTATTGTACCAGCCTACAGGGTGTTTGCCCTTAGGAGCCGATTGTACTCACCTAGCCAAACAAAAAATTGTATGGCAGCGAGGTCAAACAAAAAATAAATTAATTGGCAAGTGGCGGGGGGGGGGGGGGGGGATATCAACCGTTTAGGAGTTACAGGGTGATTAAGAAAAAAAGCTAGATTTTCACAAAACACCTCGTATTTTAAAAAGTACTGGGTGCACGGTCATTGTTAACAGCACATTGTATGCAGAGCTTCATACTATAAACTGTAGACTACCCTCTTTAATTTGACCTATGTTTTATCTGCAGCCATTAAAGAGTTATTAGCTCAAAACTTATTCTAAAAGCTATTCTCATACCAAATTTTGTTGCCTTACTGACACGCCATTTTAAAAAAATATCGCCTAATTCCGTTATGACATGACTAGATTAAGAGCTAATAACTCTTTAGCAGCTTCAAATAGCACATAGAGTATAATACGTCAAATTAAAGAGGATAGTCTACAGTTTACAGTTTTTACAAAAAAAAAGTTATGTTAAGGACCGTTTTGCAAAAAAATAATATATGTCAAAGTAAAAAAAATTCGAAATATTTTGTCTAGACCACCGTAACTCCTAAGAGGAGGAAGTATGGGGTTGGTTGAGAAGTCGTTGGAAAGACCATGAAGTTCTGCATACAATGAGCTCTTAACTGTGACCTTGCGTCCAGTACTTTTTAAAATACAGGATGTTTTGTGGAAAACTAGCGTTTTTCTTAATCACCCTGTAACTCTTATACATTGATATTGCCTCCCCCTCCTCCCGCCATACAATTTTTTGTTTGGTCAGGTGATTACTATCACCTGCTGCTCTATTAACCTTCTAAGGGGAAACACCCTGTATAGCTTCCGTTTACTAAAAATTTGCTTTTAACAGGCCATGGAACTTGAACTATCGCTTCCATAGAAAAGCTACGTTCTAACGAATTAAAAGTTCATATGCTTTCTTTCTAACGACGAACAAAAACTGTAGCAAATAGAACAAATTTACACACTGTTAGTGTGTTCAGTATAAGGGTAGATCAAATTTCGCTCCAACCAATGCACATGGGGCTAATAAAAGCAAAAACCTAGTTTGGTCGTACAGATAAACATAATCCGAACCGGTCGTAATTGGTCTTCATATTATATGAACCAAACGAAGCTTAATCAGTCTGGTATAATTCATAGTTAGTTTTGGAATACAGCAAGCAAAACATTCAAGCTTTGAAAAAAAAACATGGTTAACATCGGAATATTCGTATACGTCAGTATAAATCTTACTCCAAATATCAAAAATAGCTGTGTAAAATATATATGTAACAAATCAACTTACGCATTTTCGATATTATTTGATTATGGTTCTTTCCCAATGAAAATGGAGAAAATATAGCACATACAAAAAACATAACATAAAAAGCACTCAGTAATGGAATTTCTAAAATGTTGCGTTTCCTTATTCAGTGCGTTATTTAGCTCTACTCTGCAATAATGCTGCAAGAAAATATTGTAAACGCAACATCCTTCCTGAGTCCAGAAACTCCCGCTGAAACTCCTTTGGAGGCAATGAAATCATTCAAGAAGAGCTTAGACATATACTTAATTAAAAATTTATATAAGGATGGAGTATACCAAATGCCAATGAATTCCTTGGAGTGTCCTGATCACACTTATGCCTTAGACACCCCCCCTCCATCATTCTTTACCATCATCAAAGAAAATGTAGTCATTTAAATTTTCATAAGTCCTTACAAGGATGCCGCATAATCAAACTTGAGCAGTTGTTCCGAAAGGGATCTACTTAACAATATCCAATATGACCATGTTACACTTTAGGGTCAGATGTAGTTTCCGAGCTTTAAAGTTGAATTCTTGAAACAAATTGCATAGGCATTTCTTGTGTTATCATTGAATCCGTAAAATTTTTCCACAAAAGACATAATTTTTTTAAACAGTCCTTTAAAAAAAAAATTTTCTATTGTCTCCGTTCAAAAGTATTAATACTTTTATTTTATGCTACATGAAAAGTGTAAACGTTCAATTTTATAAATATGCAAAAATATGCACTGCCTTATTTGCTATGTTGATTTTTTTCTAACTAATAATATTGTAAGAGTGCCATAGTTAGACCTAGTAATATTAAACAAATTTTTTACATATTCATGCTTAAGTAACGAGAAAAGAATTGTTTTGGCTTCCTCCTACATCATAAACCAAAGTTCGTGGACACTAAAACTAAGTGGCGGTATCAGTCCTACCCTTTTCTCCACTGGTACAGTACAGTACCCCATACTAACAACACTGCCTAAAACATGAAAGGAACGCGTCGTTAATGGGGGGGGGGGGGGGGTATAAACTCCAGCAAAAGGACTAAACGCTGTCGTACGATAAATATCATATATTTTCTATTTTGTTAAGAAGGAATTATATTTTTTTCATTCACCGTTGAAAAGTTACAGAATCTAGCTATGTATATTGCAAAGTAATAAAAATAAAATAATTTTAACCCTAATTTATCGTAAGTTCCGATTTAAATACCACTCTTTGAGTTTATTTACCTTCGATCATCAATCGTAATACAATCAATACATGAAAAACAAACACGAGATTTTTGGCCCTCAGAGGAATTATAAACACAATATTCATGATAACTACAATAACCGCTTTGTTACCCCAATTGGGGGTTGATTACAAAATAAACATCCCTTTCTTTTCAAATTCAATTTATAATGCCGAATGTATACGGTGTCAATTATTCGAGCCTCGGAGTTGCTAGCGTTGAGATATTCAGTTTCTCTGCCAATCAATCAACTCCTCTGGAAGCAGTTTTACTTTACGTCTCAGTTATCTTGGAACCAAAACAAAACGCCTTGGGTGAGAGCCCCAAGTTTGGACAGTTTAAATGTGAGTGAAGAAGGACTCCGATTTCATGTTGCTATTTGTTTGCTAAATGCCAAGAACGCCGGGACTAGGATAGACAAGGTAGAACATGTGAGCGCATTTAGTCTAGACGCCAGACAAGGAGCCAATGAGCTGCAGGACTTTCTAGCTTCTACCCGCAAAATATTGTTACATAACCGAAAAATGGGCAAGAAATTGCTAGCACGAACGTTATGTTATGGCTAACAGATGTGTGGTTCAAGTGGATTTTTTTTCCTTGCGTCAGACTTTGAGTTCTGTCAGTCTGTCAATTAGACATCAACTTTGAGACCTCAAGAGCATTGGTATGATGTCCTTCAGTTTTGATTACTTAATTTTTATCATTTTCTCTTATCGCAATAAAATACCAAAAATTATTAGCTGTAGGAATACTTTCTTTCGTGTTGGGATTGTGTTCGATGGTTATTTGATCCTGCGCAAGTCTTGTTGTATAAGTGTTTTGCCTGCACGACTGAACCTTACTTGCATTCTCCCGTCTCGCCGCTTCAAGTGTTTGCTGTAATTACCGTCAAAATAATTATTCAATTATTGTGAGCTATGTGTAAACAAAAGAATCCAAATTTCGAAAGAATTCTATTAACTATCTTCCTTCACTCAAGCTTCTTTGAGTTAATACCAAACGATCATGCCCTCTTTCCAAATGGCAGATAAGGCTTTTAAAACTTATACGTTTACAGGTAGATGCAAGCCTTGTATAAATACAAAATCTGAATTATAAGAGCAAAAATTAGTTTATGGTTACAATAATTATACTTGACTTTAAATCCTCTTATGTGTAATTCTATGTAGTTATGAATACACTCGCTCATAAAAATATATTACATTATATAGACTAGCTTTAGAACTGCCGCGAAATAAGATGAGACAGATGAATTTCATTATCTACTGTTGAATCAGCAGAGATGATAGTCATCGTACCGTCTTGAGCCTTATATTTCTTATAAACTTAGGCAAGAAATTTCAATTTTGTAAATAGGTAAATTCTAGGGCGAAATTGGACTGATTTAACTAAGATGACCGTTCCTTTTCGTACAACATAAAAGATTTGAACAATGGGATGTGTGATCTTTACTCCCATAGTAGACCATTAGAGATACAGTCCTTAGATAGATAAGATGACACAACATTACGCTCATGGAACTCAATGAAACCAAATTGCAGATACGAATGAGCATATAATATGCGAAGGTGGGAATCCTACTTATATATTTCAATTCACATACCTATCGACGGATGATAATGACACAAAAAAGTCAGATCCAGTCTTATTAGCTGAACCCCAGCATCCGAAAAATTACATAACTGCTGGATTAAAAATCAGAATGCCAAATATGACCATTATTCAATGTTACGGGAGAAGCAAATTATGAACGGAACGACAATTTTATATGCGATTGAGTGACACATTTAATTCAATCTGCAGATGGGTGACATAAATACACAAATTGGAGTCAACAGGCTTGACCATAGTCACAAAAAGTAATCAGAGAAACAGTAACAAAATTTATTTCAAAAGCACTTTTTTTGCCGAATGTTAAATCTAAAAATTTGAATCTCTTCAAACAGTCATATAACAAAATGGCATATATACTAATGGAACATTTCACAAAAATCATATTTTCAAAATTCACTTTGCATATAAATTCCAAAATCCAATTTCGAAAAACAACATTTTTATTTAACTTTAGTCCAGTGAACTGGGCTATTATAATGATTTAACAAGATATAGTATTGTGAAAGAACTTATCAAAGACTTCATACATATCCTGTAACTGTGGGATTGCGATGAGGTATAATACAATTTATTATTATACCCCAGACATTTTTTAAATTAATTGTTTTAGGTTTATTTTTACACAAGGTTATCCTCTAACGTTGAACTAGGATTTGACTTCTAATAGGTATCAATCCTCTTAATATACCGCTCTTTTACTATCATCAGGAGTAACTCTTACATGGGCTCAAACCACAGCTTAATACTACACAATTTTATAAAAAAAATTTAGAAGCTAAATTCAAGCTTATGAGTATTTATTAGAAGACTTACTATTGCGGATGCGGTTTATGAATCAACTTTTTTATATCAACAGATTTCCATGGAATTCATGTATTAATTGGAATTACTTCCCGATTAATTTTTATGTTTCGAGATATCTAATTACGCCTGTCTAAGAAAAGTAGTTTCTTATTATAAGCAAAACAATAATTGTCATTTAGATTTATCCAAATAGAAGTTATGCACTTCATCCTTCCCATTTGTTAATTATTGTAAAAACAAAGTACCGTAAGTCTCAGGAATGATGTATGTATTTTGTGCATTCAGTCTTCTTGCAACTGCAATTTCGAAAACTGATCAGTAGATTTCAAAGCTCTAGCGTAAAGTGAAGCCGAAACGTAAAACTTTTTTTATACCCTATATGAAATCAGTAGAGTATTCTAAAGGTAAGCATTGAAACTTTTCCTGCGCAGTTTTCCAGATTGCAGCTGCAAAAGTTGCAGTGGTGTTTACGCATAGTGCAAAATGCTGCGCGCAACCTGCAGTTTATGCTGCACGCAGCTCAGAAGCTGCTACCTTTCGAAAAAAGTTGCAATGATGCGCAGCTCTTATTGTCAATAGTCTCCAGTTAAACTCTGAAGTATTTCGATGATCCAGAAGTGCAAACTACCGCTTGTTTAGCATTAATTTTGATAAAAAATTGCAACAAGAATCTGAAAAAAACAGGTGTTGGGTGAAAAAATAGATAGCTAGAAAAAAGTGCACTGAAACCGTAAATAATTTAATGAATTTTTGAAGAAATTCTACGGTAAGTGACTCCTCTTATAAATAGAAATGATTCCTACAATATCAGAAAAGCAATATCTCCCACTGAACAGTTAACTAACACTTTCAGATTTTTAGCAACAGTAGTAGTAAAGGTTGCAATATGTAATCGTATCTTAAGTTTGTAGTGCATAGAAATAATGCTGCTAAAGCAAAATGAGCTAAATTAAAGTGAAACTGGTCGTCATAACCATAAGCTCAAAGCTGTAATATGTAGCTACTCTAATGAATATTCAACATTAGGTGAAGTAAGACAATTCAAAAAGCGCTCACGAAAACACGTGTCAAGTATTCCAAAATGCAGTGTGAAATTGTAGCACAGAAATTGCACGAATGTTACCATTCATCAAGGTCAGGTCAGCTATAAGTAGGATGACTGAAAGAATAAAAGCCAAGTCTAGGAACACACTTGTAGAACCCAACAATTTATTCTTTATTATTTACGTTGGATGCGAAGTAACACGAAGGTGACGAGAATTTTATAATCCGGGGCTGTATTCTTGATAAGTTTCAAATTATTCCATATGCATGGACCATCAAATAAAGCTGCCATATATTCACCTATTTGAAGCTGCTTTGAGTTGGATCAAGCCAATATTCCGAGAACACAAAATTATGCAGAATCTTGGCATCATCGGATCCATATGGTAATTAATGCTGAGCATGTTGGTGTTTATATGTTATTGAAGGAATTGCGTAAAGAGATATTATTTGTCAAAGCTGAAATCAAAAAATTACAAACTGGTGCATCTGCATAAAATGACGCAAAAGTAAAAAGAATATGTATTAAGCAAGAAAAATGCAAAGGTAGCGATGAATTTAAAATTAAAATAATTTCTTAAATTTCAAAAGAGAAAAATTGTATGCTAAGTTTCTTTTATACATGGATTTTTGAAAAGAATTGAAAAAACATTACAATAAACTATACTTAACAAAACTTCAGTTTTCACTTTTCTTTTGATGCAGGATATGGTTTCGCTAATACAAATTTGGCTTTTTTGACACTTGGCATTTTTTATTTCCGCAAACTAAATAATTCGAGCCGTGCGAATCACTTTGCGGAAAAAAAATGAGAAGTGACCAGTTCTTAAATGTTTTTTGTCAAATATCTTTTTTTTTTAAATGTCCTGGTAATTTCGTCCTCGCCTATTTACGATAGGTCTTTAGGCCAAGTATACTGTACCCTCTTTAAACTTAGAAGATATTCAAAGAAACCTGGATCTAACCACACAGATGAACTAAAAATAATACAAGAGAAAATGTTCAGTTCAGTTCTCGACATCAATGCGTTCTCAAAGCAGTGCCAAGTGTGAAAAGCGAAAGTGTTGTATGGCAACCCTATGCAGGAGTTACCCGATTGACCCCATTTTCAACTTAAATTTACTTTGTTGCATTAAAGTCCGTGTGCAAGATTTCGGCTCTCTAAGAGAATGCGTTCTCGAGTATCGTGAGGGCGGACAGACGGACGGATATTCAAAAATCAAAATAACTTTTAATATCATGCGTGGGTGTTCAATAGATTTTGCTCTAGCAGTATTATTTCTATGCGTTACAAACGGAATTACAACTTTCATCTAGGGTATATAATCATCATATAGCCATCAGACGTTATTTCAGAAGTTTCACAGGAAGAAAGGACAATATAGTTACCACCACTTACATACACACTTACTGTGGCAAGGTATTAGCGTTGCACAGTGGGGCAACAGTAACAATTATTATACTAAGCTAAAATATCAATATAAATTTTGAATAAACCAATTTTGGAAGTCAAAACTCTGCAAAAGTTACGAAAAAAGATTTACCGCATTTTTTTACCATTGAGGGCAAAATGGGACTTAAGAAATTTTCTCAGATTTCTCCTCTAAATCGTTTAATATTTTTGGCAAATTTCGAATTCTTTCAGAGATAAAAGAATAGGTATATTACGGAGATATAAGTTACTGCAACAAATCATCAAACCCTTTTTTTTTATTTTTTTTTAAATTTATTTATAATTTAGCTCTTATTTTAAAATAGGGGTTGTTTTTTATTATTATTTATTCTTTTATAAACAAGTCAAATTTCGGACATATGAGGCTTTTTTACTTAGCGTCAAAACTATTACTTATAATTTGTTAAACATTCATGAAGACTCTGTACCTGAAATACACAAAAGCTTCTGATATAATTAATTCTCAAAATATACATTTTAAATATGTATAAGTTCTTAATTTTATGTTGACAAAAGAGACTTATAATTTTCTCAAAACTCCAAAAAGAGAGGGAGACTTTTTTCCCTTAGGATGAAAAATAGCTAATTACATAGGTATATGTATTTAAATTTCAGTGTGAACAATTTTCGTCTCTCAGAAACTAAGCATGGCATTCTGCAGCAATGAAGTTTTAGTCGCATGAAAATAATTTTTTTTTCCAAGAAAGGCAGTTATTTTTAAAGTTCCTTTTGACTATATTTATAATCAAATGTAGATTCGTATACATGTAGTCCAAAATGTAAATATTTTTGTGCTAATATGCAGTTGCACGTGGTATATATAACTTGAATTCGTATCTACTTATTGGGGCGACTCGTCTAAAGACATGTTAAATAAGAAGACACGGAGCCACTAATTATACAGGTTTTGTATTTACAATACCATAATACCGTAAAACTACTAAAATTTTAACTTAGTATGTCAACGCTTGATAAAGTGATCACTCTGACACACAAATATCGAAAAATTGTGAAAATCGCACTCTCAGTAGCAAATTTATGGCTTTCACCTTGCGAGCACGAATACCTCATTGCAACAAAGTTTTGTAGCTTCATGATAAAATCATTTCTTATAATTTCCCAACTTGCCTTCTAAAAAATTTTAAGCAAAAAGGCCCATTATAATTCTATTCTCTATTTTTCCCTTGGAGATAGCCGGAAAGTCCAAAATCAAAATTGAAAAAAAAGTCACGCGTATGCTCATTTCAGGGAATCTCATATATCTTTCAAGATGAGCAATTTGTTGTCGTCGTTCGCCGAACAGTAATCTAAGCTGCTTGTGGGGTTGTGATTGTGACCAGGGGTAGGTACTTTTAAAATTTAGGAAAACATATTCCCCGAATGAAATGAAACAGACACTGGTGTACACTTGTAAGGCGCCACCGCCATAGGCGGTCTATGAATTCGATCTATGCATGCAGTGTAATGTGGTACTTGAGTGACCACCGATTCTATTTTAAGGGAAAGTTACTAATCAATTGGATATTTACATGGCAATCAGCTCAGACCGCATAAGATTCATTTGCCTTTCTATAGGCAATTTCTGTAATTCGCCAGAGTACCAGAACTGGGAGATGTACATACATAGAATTATTGTAAAGCCTCCGGCTATAAATCGGTTCACCCACAACACAGAAATGTTCGTATATTTCACAACATCGATTCCGTGACAAGCCTGCTATCTCTTTATACACAGAAGCCATATGCCACTTGGTTATCTTGTAGACATAAAATTTAAATTTGTTGTCGGTAGAGCATAAGGTTACGCTCTCTAAATGTTTGCTTAATGCATGGGAACTTTTCCGGGTCAAATCCAACAGTTGTCCCCGTTGTTCTAAAAATATAAAGATGTTTATCGGTAGGATTTTTTAAAAATCACTTAATGAATGTAGAGCATCTCTGATGGTGAGTTACGTCTTGGAACTATAATAATGTTTTTGCTAAAATAATGATAATGAGTTAGAGTGCAATTAGGACCTTTCCTGAAATAGGCATCAAAAATGGTATCCTACATACGAGTATAATACACAATATACTTTATGAATTTTACATTTGGGTTCATAGAAATTAATAAACAACTGTTTGTAGCATACACGTGTTGCAGTATCTTTAAAAAAAAGTAAATGTATGTAAATCAAATTTTTACATTTAAAACAACAAATTACATTCAATTTAATTTGACTGAAATTTAACTGAACAAACAATTTATTAAATATTTTTTAGAGGCACGGTTTTTTTGTGGGATTAAAATAATCACATTTCTTTTAAAGATTTAAAAAAAAATATAGAGAAAAAGCAGTTCATACGCACATCAAAAATCAGACAAAACAGTTGCTATTTGCTCTTGCATTTGATTAGAATATTTAAAATAAATAGTATAAAAAATAATTTCTATTGCATTCAATTTCATATGTACACACATTTTACTGTAATTTGTCCCACAATTAGTGCCTTTTGAAAGCATCTACATTCATCATCGTCATCTGAAATTGAGATAGCCCCTAATGACTGTGTTCAATTTTTTGAAAATAAATGCAGAAAACCTCTGCTTGTATAATTCTGTATTGTATTAAAAAGTATGCAATTAACATGATAGACAAAATACATCTTGAACAAAAAACAGCATTGAATTATTCGATATTGTTTTTAAAGTCTTTCGACTACATACATTTACCGAATTTATGCCAATATTAAAGATGCGCCAACATACATAAATACATCAGATAGCTGTTTAAATTAATTTCTTAGCATCAATGGAGATTGCTGTCAATAGTATACCCGAAGCCGTTAACAAAGACCGTGTCGGTAAATGGATAAAATTGGGTAGTTCCTTCATTGTATTGCCATGCCTTGCAAGTGTATTTTATTTTCAACAAATATTTGGAAACAAATTGAGAATACTTTAAGCTAGGAACTAAAATTTCACACCCAGATTTCTCAATAATAAGTTCGAAAATGGGCGCAATCGGGCAGCTTCTTTGTAGTGTTGTCATACAAAAATTTCCAGAACTGGACCCCAACTCAATATTGATGCATATGCAATCATAGTAAATGATTTCTCATTATCGAAATGTGCGCCATCTAATATTTATCAAAATTTGTTAGTGAGAGGACTACGGTGAGCTGGCAATAGGAATACACTCAACATCCCAAACGACTTCCCGAAAAAAATCATGACAAATCCAGATAGGCCATATCCAGAAGTTATAAAATGCAGAATAACTCATAAATGCAAAAGTATAGGAATGACAGCGTGACATTATACAGAATCCAGGAGCATCATATTCCTTTAAAGATTGTACAGAGATGAGTCAACTCCATCTTACATTTCATTATGACTTCAAAAATGGCTTCTGGTTTAAGTTATTTCTTAAACAAACAGCGAAAAGCTTGTGTGTGCAGTCACCGCTTTTTGAGGCCAGCCCGTCCCTTTAACTCGTACACGAATTTGTCTGTTTGTATTTATATATTTCTTTTTTACTATTTTCGACACTCTCGTAGACCCACTTTTCGTCATCACAGCGACCTGAAATTTGGCACACATGTCGCGTGACAATTGAATCTGTCAAAATTTGAACCGGAAATTTCTATGAAAAACCTGGAAAATCGGGAAAAATCGTTTGAAAATTTGGTACAAATTTGATTAGTGATAAGTCCGTTTCAGGAAAAATGCAGAGTTTCCGATTTCTCCGAAAAAAATTTCCGGAATTTTCAGACTTTTCCGGATAATTTTCAGGTAAAAAAGTTTTCTAAATTATGCAAGATCAAGTTCCCTATCAACTGCCATCATTACTTTCTCTCCGACAATGGTGAAAACTTGCAGAAAAAATCGAGGAAAATTCATGTAAGACGCTTTTCCGGAGTTTTTCAGACCAAGGAAGCGTTTGAGCGTTGTAGAGCGAAATGAGTTGCATAAAGCTGCTTTTGTGGAAAACTCCGTGGAAAACCCGGAAAAGCGGGAAAATCATCGGACTAATTTTCATCGTTATGATTAGTGATAAATCTGTTTCCGGAAAAATGCATTTTTTCCGTCCTACTGGCATCAATACTTTCTCTTCAACAATTATGAAAAATCGAGGAAAATTCATGTAAATTTTTAAAAAATCATAGTAATAGGAAAAATCTGTGGAAAACATGGAAAATCGGGAAAATGCAGTATAAATCAGTGTCTTTTCAGCTGTCATAAAATTGTTTTAAAATATCTCCATGCAGCACGTAATAACAATTTAGTTAACGTGAAAAAGGCAGAAAATAAAGTAGGTAAAAAACGAGTTTACAAACAAAACTGAGGCCAAGCCGACTTTTCTTCACACACAGAGGTGGACTCAGATTTTATTCGCTGACAATCACCGATATATTTCAGTATGATCAATCAGAGGTAATAAGTGATTTGATTCATGAAGAGAAAGAATATTCAAGAGAAATGTCCCAATCAAAAAATCCTCTGTGTGTGAAGAAAAGTTTATTTTCTACTTTTTCATGCGGGTTGGCCTCAGTTTTGTTTGAAAACTCGTTTTTTACTTATTTTATTATACCCTAGATGAAATCTATAGGGGTATACTAAGTTTGTCTTTCCGTTTGTAACACCTCGAAATAATTATGGTAGAGCAAAATGGATTGGACACCCACCCACGCATAATATTAAAAATTGTTTTGATTTTTGCATGTCCGCCGTCTGTGCGCACGATAACTCGAGAACGCGTATACTTAGAGAACTGAAATTTTGTACACGAACTTCAAAAAAAAAAAAAGTAAAATTAAGTTCGAAAGTGAGACAAATCGGGCAACTTCTTCGTGGGGTTGCCATACAAAACTTTCGTTTTGCACTATATATTTGGACACTGCCTGAGAACGCGTCGATGTAGAGAGCTGAAATTTGGTACTTGGTGTTTTCATAGTACTAGCAAATAACATTATATCGGGCAACTCTTTCTTGGTGTTGCCATATGAAAATTTAGGTTTTTTAAGTATACTGTGAAAACGATCAGTCCAAGACATTTTTATTGTACTAAAAACTTCTTCAGAATATTAAATCCTATAAAATTGGTTTTTATCACTTTTTCTGTCCGACAAACCGTTCTAGAAATATATGCGAAAAACCAATTCAAAAATCGAAATTTTTCAAATGGGTGACCATACGAAATTTCATACGGGTTTTTATCTAGGGTATCATAAAAATTGGTCTTAGACCAATTTTAGCTTTCTTACTTGTTTGTTTTGTTTTTCCACCTTTGCATGGTAAACAGCCCGGTTGTTCTCAAAATCATTTTGTTGTGCGTTTTTGGAATTTTATTAAAACTGCAAAGCATTTTTTTATATATTTGTTCTGCATTAAGCAATGTAAGATATTATTAGATTGTATGTGCACATTACTTGTTCACTACGAAAGTAATTTTTTAAATGATTAATGACGGAATTTTGTGTAGTAATATTACTATCTCATGAAAGGACAAATAACGCTTGAAAAAAATGGATATTGTATCAATTTGCAAAGCGAAAGTCTCATATTGTTCAGCAAGATTTACGAATGTACACATTTATGAATTCAACGCACACTTTAAAAAACTAGTCAGAAACAAACAGCAAATCAACTTGATCACGTTTTCAACTGTTTCGTTCATATCTATTCTTAAAATTTTCTAAAAAGTGTACAATACCGAAAGTATGTAAATATGTAATTATAAAAAAAAAAGTGAAGTTTAGTTATTTGGTTAATTGATTGAACATTAAAGTTATTCCTGCTGTTCTGCAACAGCTTTTTACAATGTGTACATGACTTGAATGGAGGTTGAAGTCATAAGGAGGTAGCTCCTTAGATTTATTGCACAAAAAGCTTAACAACAAATGTTGCTTGAATTATTGAAATTTGGCTGTGAAATCCGCCCAAGTGAGTCAAATATATATTCTAAAAGCCATTGAAAGGTTCCTCCAAACACAATCTTCAAAACGCATTATCCATTTCCATTTCGGACAAATACCTAATATGGAGAAAGACTGCATCTCAAATATCTCATAACAAACATTCTATATACGAGTATTATGACGAAATGAAGACTAAACATACACATATTTTGGAAGTTTGGAAATTTGGAAATTTATTTATTTTTGAATTTTGTCATTTGCCGTTTCTTGATTATTTCGCTCTAAATTTTGTTATTCTGAGTTTTGTCTCTTGCATTTCGTACCTAACCCGAATACTTTCTAGATTTTTCCCGATTTTTTTAATTGATATATGATTTTCCCAGCTCTAGATTATAACAAATCTGAACTCTGGGAAGCCTGGATTTTATTAACTATGAATTATGTAAACTCCGACTTAGTTTTCCAGGAAACTATAAGGTTGAAACTGGTCTGTTGAAAAGAACAATATTCTTAACCTTAATACAATTTAGTAAAAGATTATTATCCAGATGTTGATCCCCTGAAAATAATTCGAAATAACTCATTAGGTTATTAATATATGCAACGTAATAACATGCAATAATGGTATCAAAATTGATTCCAGATTTTAACGAAGCTGTATATAGCAAAACAAATGTGTAGAACTATTAGTGAAGTTTTTCCGTCGCTTATAATTCATAGTTACATTTTGAATCAATATTATAAGTAGGGTAATAGAGATTCACCAGAACGTCAATCTTTGCTCTGACCGGTTCTAGAAGCTGAACCGGCTTGCCCGGGAAACCAAGAATATCCGTCCCTGCCTAAATTCCGTCGGTACGTGAAAAACGATGAACTAGTAGTGGTACGTGACAAAACCAGTTAGTAAGTTTGCAACGGAAGGCCATTCTTCTCTCGACAGTATGTGATAAAACTGACGACTAGTAGTAGTAGTACGTAAGCAACGGAAGTTACTAGTCAGTTCGTATGCATCGGAAGGCTATTCCAACGTACCTCTCAGCTAGTTTTAGTCATTCTAATGCTTACTTTAAATATTTTACACTTTTGTGAGGGACCTAAGCAATAAAGCATGTAATTGAGCTCAAACCAGCTGTTGTCTTTTCGACCCCTTACACCACTGAAGCTACGCAGAGACAAATTTCAACGCTTAAGTATTAAAGCACGTGCAAACGACGTCACAAGATCTTAGTTTCTTAGTGTAATTTGAATTAAAGACAGTTGTTTAATTCCGATTGCTAAGGTAAGAATGTATAATTTTAGAACCCGAGCTGAAAAAAATTAAATCAAATGCTTTAGAGAAATATAAAGAACCATAATGCAGCAGGTTGGCCTATCTCGACAACGTTACACCTAACTTTCTCGATGAAATACCAGAACCAGAAGAGATATGTTTGGATCTTCCACAACGTTGCCTTCGGAAGATAGCATTTTTAAGGGAAGCTTTTGTTTTTTGTTGAAAATAAATCGGTCTACTACTTTAGAAAGTAGTGGAAGAATGTTTGTATATAGATCTAAAGTCTTAGTGTCCTTGATCTCTATCCCTTCTCTTAATTGGGTGAAACTCTGCGCTAAATGTTGAGCTGGCGAAAAAACGGTTCTGAAATGGATTGCTCCGAAAGGGTAGCTTATGTGATCCCGACCGGAGCTTTAGTAGAGGAAATTATCAGGGGCGCCTATCAAAAGGCAGGCCTCCAGTGGTTCAACTAAGAAAACCTGCCGTATTGCGAGGCTCTTGTGGCCTGCATATGAGAGGAAAAGGAAAAGAGAACTGCTTAATAACAATAGAACAAATACCAGAAATTTAATAGGGCTCATCACGAGTCACTGGGTCGAAAGAAACAATGCTAGCAGACTAGGAATAGCTGCGAACGATTTCTGCAGAAGATGTAAGATTTCGGAAGAAATCGAATCCGTCCAACAGATACTTTGCGAGTGTCCGATGAATAAAATATGTAGGCTATTAGGTAGATCCTTTTTTTCAAGTGTGGGGGAGCTGCAAAGTAAAGAGTTCAGATATATCCTGAAACTGCTAAGGGAAGCAGGATGAATCTGGGGCAGTTTTGAAGGATATCCCATAAGGTCAAGTGGCACAATAGACCACTGGAGGTTTCATTGAAGCAAACTAGGTACTTCTAGCGGCACCCATCTTACCTAACATAACCTAACCTAACCTAAAGGTATCGATGGACGTATTAAAAATATGCAGGATTGGTGTTTAGATATTAAGTATACAGGGTGTTTCCTCATAGGATGTCAATAGAGCAGGAGGTGATAGTACTCACCTAGACGAACCAAAAATTGTAGCAGGGGTGGAGGGCAATATCAACCATTTGGAAGTTACAGAGTGATTAAGAAAAAAAGCTGGGTTTAACAAAACATCCTGTATCTTAAAAACCACAGAGCGTCCTGTCACAGTTAAGTGCTCATTGTATGGCCTGAAACCCCCTTTCAAACCTATTCTCAACGATAATTTGTTCCCTTAGCATGTCACTTTAAAAAGTATCGTCTAATTTCGGTGCGACCGGAATAGGTTATGAGTTAATAACTGTTTAACGGCTACAGTTAACACATAGGGTGTAATAGGTTAAATTAAAGAGGAGAGTCTATAGTTTACAGGTTTTATAAGAAAGGTTATGTTAACGACCTTTTTGCAAAAATAATAGAGGTTAAATTAAAAAAAAAAGGTGAGAACATCCGAAATTTTAGTTTAGACAATCATAATTCTTAAGGGGAGAGGGGTATGGGCTGGTTGATTAGTCGTTGGAAATGCCATCATGTTCTCGATACAATGATTTCTTAAATGTGACCATACGCCCTGTAGTTCTTAAGATACAGGGTGTTTTGTGAAAATTAGCTTTTTTTTAATAGCCCTGTAACTCCCAAACGGTTGATATTGCCCCCCACCCCTCCTGCCATACAATATTTGGTTCATCTAGGTAAGTACTATCACCTCCTGCTCAATTGACCTCCTAGGGGGAAACACCCTGTATAATGGAGAAAATAAGTTGAAGGAACCGAAGGTGAATATTATAGTGTTGAATTAGAGATCTGAAAGGCGGGATAACTATATCAATGATGACATTTCGAAAAGAAAACTGATTAAGTATAGCTTACCTTTGTAGAATATTGTAACGACTTCCTGGGGGCTGTTTGGGATATCATTGATAAAGTAGGCGGTAATGTAGCTTTTCTATGGTGACATCAATTTATTGATCCTTCGGAATAATCAAATATTTTTCCAAATGGTTAACGCCGTAAAAAAGTTAATTTTTGGTCGGAAAGCGGTCAGCTTTTTTTACTTTTAAGCCTACCTACACGACAGGCACACATAATTTTAAGTAGACAGGTACAGTAAAAGATGATGCTTAAATCAGGGCTTTCGATTTTATCATTCTAATCATTTCCACTCTCTTTAAATGTTAAATAAAACTTTCTGTTTACATATTTTAAGAACTCTTTGACTTGACAGTTTTTGTAGCTTCTGACCATCAATGTACATAGTTTTACTTGGCTTCAGCAGACAGCTATAAGTACTTTAGCCAGAGGGCCTGAAAAACAAAAGATTGTAACAGCGTTTGCAACGGTTAAATTACTGTAGGTAGGTATATCACAAATGGTAACTTACCCATTCAACCCAAAATCGTGGTAACTATGTGATAAGATCTTAAAGATGTACGCATCGCATATACCGGCAACACTCTCTAACTTAAGTATCTACTGCAAAAGAGGGCTCACTTAGGATGAATCTCTCAACAGAAAAAAGTCTCCGTTCATTTATTCATGGCATCAATTCTTCAACCGTGTTAACTTGTCTTGTCCTGAAAAAAAGATTCGTCAGAATATTACTAACAGAGGTCGGTAGCAAATCAATTCAAAGGGGATTTCATCTTCTTTTATGGATTTCTGTTTTGATATCCTTTTTTCATAAAAATTGATTTTCGAACAATGAGTTCCTTCAAACCAGCACTGAGTTTTATCAGATTGCAATTAATTAATGCTTGCGCCTAGTACCTACCTACCTACATACAAAAATTAAACTTTCATAGCAAGTGTACGATAAATTCTCCCAAATGTTGAGAATTAAGTAGGAATCCAAGAAAATGAAACAAGTTAGCCTGGGCCAATAACGCATTCACAATATACCCCACAATAATCTATATGAGCGCTGTGATTGGTTTTCAATCACCATTTTGAAAAGGCGGAGCTTCTCTTCGTTTTACTGCTCTGTATTGGAACATTGAATTAGCCTAAAAGTGAGTGCGGTCGTGTACGCTGCTGATTGTCACGCGGTGACTGTGGTATTGGGTATGCATGCTTGATTAACATTCTTTTTTCTGTTCTCGTACTTTTCCCAAAGCGACTTCTTCTAGAGTCCGTTGTGTAATAGCATTTTTGGGCAGGTCTCACTAGTTTTCCTCTACTCTCACTGCCTCTGTACACATTGAAATGGAATCGGAAAAGTGTTTTGTATCAGTTTCCCACTTGCCGCGATCAATTGAGCATGCTAATAAGAGATAATTGCGAGAGACGAATTTGTCCACTTCTTGTGCCTTGATTAGTGGTAATTAGCGCTCGCTCGAAGCGCCTCTTGTGATTGTTCGCTCGGTGTATAGTAGTCGGTTTATTTATTAAAGTACTTAAGTTAAGTGGCTGTGTAAGAAGTGCTGCTGCTGGCAGAATTAACTAGCAATAAAAGTGAGGACTAGGAGATGCTACAGCAGGGATACTATGAAGTCGGCAGCCCCGGAAGTGGCTCAGTGTCTGGAAATGATTCATGTAATGCGACTCCGTTTTCTGTGAAAGATATCCTGAATTTGGTAGATCAAGGTGATCCATATCTAGGTTGTCACATAGAGAGGTTAGTAGAAGTTTGCTTGAAAATACATATATTCACCCAGAACCAAGTCCGAAGGATAAAATTTAAAAGCGTGACTAAGCAGAAATCAAGAGTCCTTATGCATCCACATATGTGCATCCTAGATGCTATTAAACAATAGAAAATATTTCTATTGTTCTACTAAGGAAAATGAATTCATCTAGGAAGTGTACAACACATGTTGATGAGTTTTGGATGCATGAAATCATTTTAGGATTTCAGTCTTTGCCCTTAACAACCATGAAATCGTCCACCTGCTGTGACATTGTCTCTTTTACCCAATAAATCACCGGCAGTTATACGTTCATGTACATATACATATGTTTGTATACCTATATCAGTTTCATCTAAACACTTGCAAGAAAACATATGTTGCCGAAATGTATGGTTGGAAATCAAATTGGGGAGTATGAGTTAAATATTTTCTTTAGAATGCTTATAATAGGAGTTCATATATGCATACCTACTTATAGATATTCAGTTTGCATAATGTGCGGACAAAATTAAAAACTAAAATTAATTCCGATTGTTTGTTGCTTGAATTTTAATGATTCTTGTGTAATAGGTACTCTGCGAAACAAAAAAGTTATAGGTGTAAATATCATATTTATACTTATACATATATCACTTTTCACGTTCTAAGCAAGTATTAAAATCTGCCTAGACAAATAAAAATGAAATTTGGAAATTTCCAATTTTGCATTATTTTAGGAAATAACTTTCATTTTTCTGATTTTTTTTTTAAATTTCCGCTCGGTGCAAAATATTATCAAAATCGTGGATGTGTAGATATTATTATATAGAAATGCAGCAAAAATAGGTACAAAATCATTTCTATATTTATGAAGTGCGTTAATTGCCACGAATATTTGGTAAAATGTTGCAATAGCCACAGTGTTACAGTTTTTGTCACAGCTACGCAGCTTTCTATCTGTTGCTGTAACTATGATTTTCGCAGCTATAATTACCGGATTGAATAAACTATTAGAAGTCCTGTGTCCTGTGTATAAATTTAAGAACTTATTCTAACTTATGTAGTGTTCAATAATTACAGCGACAGACAAAAAATTGTGTTACCTTTTATTTTTTGGAAATTTCAAGGTAACTTTACTTTTAGTGTCTATTGCACTTTTTGGAAACTGAATCCATGTGTGCTTGCAGTATCTAAGCTCTGTTAATGTGTCATGTGCAGTGTATGAATGATTTAATCTTGATCTCTCAATTGAAAGAATATGGAGAACAATTAATTAAAAGCATTCCTCGTAAGTGCGACAAATTCATACGAAATCTGAAAGTTTCTCTACATTTTATTTTAACTCGAAATACCTACTTAGCTCATATGTAATTCCTGTAACTTTAGACCCTATCAAAGTCTAACACTTGCACTGTATATGCTGTGTATACGTATGTACGAGTCCACTCCTCTCTTTTTTTCGCTCAGATTTTGGTTCGGTGATTTCAGGTCATTCCGGTGACTCAAACGTTATTGTCCTAGAACCAGTATTTAACAGTTCTTTTGCGGGTTTAAGATCGAAACACTCTAGATTCTGGAATGTTTTCAGTGAAATAAAGAAGTATTATATATAGTGGTATCTCTTCTATTTCGATTGGTCGATAAGCTCCTGTATCCAAAATAACAGACCTGCATCTAAATTAAATAAATCTCCTCAAACCATAAATTTCCTTCTTAGTTTTTATGTACCTCTAAAGTATACTATGGGTTATATCGACATTTTTTGGGTTATTCAATAGAATGATTTCACTATTACGTAAACTAAATTTGGATTCGCCAGACCAGAGAAAATATTTCATATGGTCTAAACTTTATGCTCCTTAAGGGTTACAAAACCGTTTTTTCTTGTTGGTAGCATTAACATTAAGTGCTTTTTCGCTGGTATGTATATCAAGTTCTGCCAAATGTGTCCTTGGACAGTACTAAGTCATTAATTAGGCATATCTGCTATAATTTCAGGCGCCGCTTTTGGAATTTATTTTTATTCCAAAAATCTTCTCCTAGATTGGGAATAGAATTACAGAATTTTTTCGCTGGACTGATCCTCAAAATCGCTAGAACTAATCTTTACTCGGTTTTTCGTGGACTTTTCATTTTCTTGGGAGTGCGCGTATTTGTTTTTTTTATATATCATTTCTTTCCCATCTTTAACTTCTTCCAAAATCGCCAATACCAACTATTCTATTTGTCACTTCAAACAACACGGATTATTAGTTCAGCTATTTTTTAATTATTAATCCATTCGTGATAAAACTTAACTTAATATAAAAATAGAGACCAAATAATTGAACTGGCTTACACGGCGGCTGAAGAGACAATTTGATCTATGAATCAGTAATAATGTATGCTATTCTAGATACCATGCTTGATTATTCAACACACAAGGTGGTTCAAAAATATTCAGTAAATAAAAGCACTTTTTGCACTAACTTCCAAACAAATAAATTGTGAGACAGAAAATGTAGTTCACTTGAAATCTTCATCAAAACGATTTCCAGACTTTATCTGCTACTATATATACGTATGTAATGGCGATGGGTAAATGGAATTACTTTGACCGAAGAATAGAACATACTTAGATTCATAGTTAACCCTACAGCACACACGTGAAAACAAATATACAGATTTACTTGTACTTCTTGCATGTTTCACAGAAGTAATGACAAGTCCTTCTTTTGGTGCAGAAAGCATAGCCTCATCTTTTGTTGTTCATATGAGTAGTAGCTGACCTCTCAATCCCTTAAGCCTTTAACACACAGCCATATAAGTGTATGACTTTTGGTAATGCGGTTCATTTTTTATATTTAGTTAACTCCTCACTTGGGCGTATCAGGCCCACGTGTGCTTTGCAGGTTTCAATAAAAGATGGAATAGAACAATTTTATAGAACTTTTTAGTTTTACGATTCTAAATTAAATTAATAAATACAAAAGAGAAATAAAGAGAAAGGGAATCATTATAGAGATATTTTTGATAAAATTAGAATATTTTTGTAGATTTGTTAAAAGTGATGATGAAAGCAATGTAAATGATAACTTAACTAGGAAACAGCTATAATTGGTTCAATACCAATTTTTGCTACACCCTAGATCAATGGCTGTAAATATAGCCCTTTTCCTTTCTGTTTCAAATATGGGTTCGTTAGATCGGTGTGGCAGTTTTCTGGAAAGAATCGTCAGAGGATAAAAATGTTCACAATCACATTCATAGATTTCTCATTCTAAGGTACTTTTCAGTAGTTTAAAATCCCCTAGGACTGACCGTTTTATCAGTATACTACTAGTATACCAGTATCGGAATTTTTGTATTGATTTTAGCCACCTTTGAAATTGTATTTTAAATTAACTGTTTTAAATTTCAGAGCTCTGTGTAAACGCATTTTCACACAGTTCTCAAACATGTGTTCAAGATCGGAATTTTTATATGGCAATTATATGAAGGATTTGCCCGATTATATCCATTTTCGAACACAAAATTTCAACTTTATGAAAAAGTTATAGTTGTATACACAAATTTTTAGCTATCTAATTGACATGTCTGTAAATTAATAGTGAACAATTAAATTTCTATAAAGCAACCGTATGAAGAAGTTGCTCTATTTCACCCACTTTCGAAATTTAAAAAAACTCGGCATTCAAAATTAAGCTACCTAAATCAACTCTCGTGTTACCATGCGATCAGATGGACACACAGACGGATGGATATGCAAAATAAAAGTAATTTTAATATTATTAGTGAGTATCCAATTCATTTTGTCGCACAGTAATTATTTTTAGGCATTACAAATGCAATATCAGGCTTGGTTTTTTCTAGAGTATAAAAAAAATTTCTTCGACATTCAATTATTAATAAAAATTCTGATGAAACGAGAAATAAGTCCATTTTGCTTATTAAAATTTCTTTTTTATGAAATCATTGCTTTCGTATTTATCATTTTCTAACGAACGAATTTATCACATTTACATGCTCAGTTTTTCACAATTTTTGTTCACAGAAATATATATTTACTTTGCATGAGCAAAAATAGGTATAGGTGAAAAAAATTTGTGCAATGATTACAAATCTATTTTATAAAATGTTTACCAAGAAATAATTGTATAAATATATGTAACTTAACCCAATAATCTTCAATTTTCTACCCCTTCTTCCTTCTTATTAGGGTATCCCCTGAACTTTGGCAACGTAAAAACATATATGTGTGAAAGGTCGTATATATGGGGTGGGTTTGAGGGGTTAATCCCCCCTTCCCCTCCCCCTGAACTTTTGTTTATCTGACAAGCCCAATTTTTACCCAAAACTCTTTAGATGTAGCGACTCACAATAATTGGCTTTATCATTTTATATCCTTCTTCCGTGGCTCTTTCATGTAACTTTGAAGAAGATCTCTTAACCTCTTAAATTTAGCAAGCAAGAGATTCTGACAGAATTAGTATTCTATATAAATTTTTTAGAAAAATTTTAATTTTATGAGGTTAGCAGGCTTTGGAGAATGTGAACACTTCTTTATCAGTCAGCCCAGCTGTTAAAAACAATTCACTTTGCAAGAAGGAAGAAGAAGAAGAAATTTTTGGCGAAGCGATGATGGCAATAGTTAGGACCAACCCACACGTATGTAGCACGAAGCACATGCCTTTTACTGCACTTGTTCCCAGACATGTCTTCACAATAATTTTGTTATATAATTATCGAGGTGAATTGTGTGCGTCTTTATTCAGTTTTATCACCTAAATCGCAGGTAAGGAATTCCACAGACGTCAATACGTCCAACAGTATTTTCGTATAAACCTGCAGCAAAAAAATTGGTTGTTGCCAAAATTTTAAAGAGACGATACCATTGTCGAGTAATGTACATTATCGTAAGGCTATATTATTTCAATCACTTAAAAGGCAACAAATGTTGGCATTCTGAACTTTATGATACAGCCTCAGAAATAGCAAACGGATAAAAGTCATCGCTCATATTCCTCAGAACTATCCTCTGTGCACGGCGCATATTGTATAATTATTTTATATTTCACAAACTTGTACATTATTTATGTAATATATACGTCTTATATAAATATGTACTTACTTTACAGTATTTTTATCCAAAATTTCGGTAGGTACTGAAAGATTTAAGCGTACGACGGTGTAGAGCTCTTTCTGTTAAGAAATATTTGAAAGCTATTTTTGTTTGCTAGAATAGCAAATATCCTGAATAAATCTCCACAAAAGTTAAGAGATCAGCTGACTTGTGACATCTCTTAACTTTTTACGCAGAATACCAATTTCTGCTGACGGGCTTTGACAGCCCAATTAAGAAAATAAGAGCTCTTATCTCTTACGTAAAATCAGGGGAAAAACAACAACTTTTATTGTAACTAATTATAATATGGTAACTAATATTTTTCATGACGGTCCCATGGTTTTATTTAAATAGCTTAAAAAATTATTTATTTACTTTTTAGGGCATTTTAGAAAATTATATAGTTATATCCCTTAATTTGCTTTTTTGGCCCCGCCAATAAAATCGGTCTGCTAAGCCTTCATCGAAATGTTAAAATTGAAATGAATGAAGTACTTTCCCACTTCACGGCAAGAAGGAAAAACGAAATTTAATTCTGTAGTTATATTTTTTTGTATAAAAGTGGTCCTTTATAATTTTTTTTTTTAATGTAAATAAGGGTTAAACAAAATGTTTTCAAATGTATCTTTTTAAATTTCTGCAAACCCATGGACCATTAATTGAGAACGTGAATTCAATTATCTAATTATAGTACTTATAGATAATTAGAATTTTTCGATTCAATTGGAATGTCATCATAAATTATATACTTAATAAATTAATTATATTAAATTTACATAAAATTCTGATTATTGAGTTCACATTAATTGTCAGTTATTCTTTCGTTTCTAGAGGGTATTATTCTACTAGCCCATTCGTGATCTATATATATACGGCCTTATGTGTATGTAGGTATTCCACAGCATTGTGGCAAGAAAAATCTATCCAAAATTATTATTTTGTTGTGACCACCTGCATGGTGTTCAAACATTACTTTTTCTTAGTAATTAGCCTAATTCTTTCTTACTTTCATCTTGCGTATGTCTCTGCTATGAATGAATCCGCTACTCAAAAACTTGCATTTGCCATATTTTCCTTATCTCATCTTGCCCTATCTAAAGCTATCCTCTTGTCGACTACTCACGTAGAACAACCGATGTAGAAAAATGAAATCTGAGAAAATTACATATTCGAGTATATACCGCGATTTTATGGTACAAATATTGACAAGGTTTGGCCGATTCACGAGGTATGCCTCCTGGTTATTTCGTCACGTACGCGAGAAGTTCTCGTAGAGTAACTATCCGAGAATTTTTCGGTTTTACGAATTTCTCTCGACATATGGCCTTCAGGTTCAGAGAATTTACAGTATAATCCGATAATTTTTCGTCCTGAAATATCAGGAAGTGTTTCAAAAGAATTATCGGTATATGATTTTTTCATATAGTGCATGTCAACGCAAGCGTACCAGCGACATTCTTTTCTAAGGATTCGGCTACATATATAGTGAAATGAGTGCTCACAAATAAAAATTTGCATTTTGCAAATGTCAAATATATTCGAGATTTCTCCGTGAAAACTACTCGATTCAGAATCTGATAAACGAGTAAACTATGCTTCGTGAAAACTACTTAATATCAAATTGCAAATGTAAATTTTATTTTTTCAGCACTCACTATATACTTAGTGTCTTTTTTGGCCCAATATTTAAAAAAGGATGCGACTGGCACACTTGACTTGTCATGCGCAATCTAAAAAGAAATCATGTGCACTTTGCAATATTTCGAGAGACTCGTAAAACTGAAAAATTCTCGCATTGTAGTTGTTTCAAAACTTTCCGCATATGCGAGAAAATGTTTGCTATGCTATAGTAGCCCAATCCTAACAGCAGTTGTTTTATTGGTTGAAAGACCCATGGACCGTGGGGTCCTACACCCAGGCCACGGGCCCGCTTGGCGCGCAAAGACTTAAAAATGGCACTTCTGTCAGTATACCATGTGGTCGATTCATCTGTCAATTGGTTGCTTACGTCATATATGACGAAAAATTTGTTCGTTTCAATTTCAATCGTTCTTGCCAATTTTCTAATTAGAACTTTCTTTGCTATCCAACTAGCACTTAATTATTTTCCCCCAAATGATTATTTACACGAACAAAGTAAAGTTTTTATTAAATAATAACTTGGCGTTATTTTTAAGAGAAAGGAAGAGTGTGACCACTAGTTCACTAGGACCATCTGAACACCGCAACTGAATGAACGCTTTGAGTCTCTTCATCGGTTAGCCGCAAATCACGCAGGGGCGGATTTCCCTATAGGCCGAGTAGGCCCGGGCCTAGGGCGGCAGATTTAGGGGGGGGGGGGCAAAACTTGGTGGGATTTTTGATTTTTTTTTGTAGTTGTGGGTATTTCATTACATTTTTATACTTTTTCGTTTTTTTAAATAAAATAATTCGTTGGAAAGTGTTATTTTTAATTCTACTCCATTTTTTTCAAATCTACTCCGATTTATGAGGCAGCCTACTCCGCTAATTCTAGCCTGGGGTCCCTTCACTGGATATAGATCATTCAATTTTTCGTGTTTTACAGGGAGTAGGGGGGCGGAAATCTTCCATAGGCGTAGGGCGGCCAAGTGATCAAATCCGCCCCTGAAATCACGTCATACTATTTGTAAAATAAAAAAACTTTTCTTTATTCCATCCAGTTGATGTAATTAAATATACCAATTTCACGATTTATATAAAACACTACTCTTTTCTTGGTAGGTATGCTTACCAGTGGCGGTTTGTGGGCTTCAACAGAAGGAGAGCAATTCATTTTTGTATAATTTTCCCTTCAAGCTAGCAATGCAAAAAAAATCCTGACTAGAGCTTCAAATATCGCTTCGAAAATAGTGATGCACTAAGCTCTGCTCTTAAACCTTAGAAAAGCGTATTTTGGTCCAGTGGCAGCAAACCATTTTACCAGTTGAAGGATAAACTCTAGAGCGCAGCTTTTCACTCCACTAAGATGTTCAGATACGGAGCAAAAATATGAATTAGAAATACGTGAAATTTCATGTTTTCAATAAATCTTTTGGGATTTGCTAAAAAAATGTACCTATTTATGTATTGGATATAGCTTCATGTTTACATGTTTGCTTATTGTCCATTAAATCTCCTTTAGTTGCCTTAAGATTCCTTCATTGGAAATATTATTTGTGAGCTTCAACTTGTTGGGGCATTTCAAAAATCCCAGTTGGAGTAATGCTTCTCTGTGGAGCATTTACTTCAAACCAGATGGAGTTTTGCTCCACAATGAGGTAATCAATAAGGAGTTTAAAACCGGAAGAAGCTTTACTTTTAGAGCGATGCGTTCGAGTAGGAGCGATATTTCAAGTGCTAGTCCTAGCAATAGTATTTTCATTAAAATATGTAATCCATTAATAGCGTGCACCCTGCCACAATCATAAAGTGAATACAAGTTTTGAATTCAACATCCTCTTTCACAATTATAGTGAAACTTTAACACATCATAATGACGGTCATCAAAACGTTACAAATCCGGTAGTCATTCTCTATCCTTCATCTAATTCCACCTGATTCATTCTTACCAATTAGCAAGCACATTTAATCCTGAGATACCTACATGGATTCTGCCAGAATCTCAAACCAGAAAAAGAATTCTCCTTTTCCAATTAAAGATAAACATACATCATATTGTAAGACAGTCATACATTGTCCTTACAGAAGATGAAAGAAGGCGACAAAATTAGATCGAGTGCGATCCGACACCCCCACCCGTATACAGCTTTAGAATTTTTTCAACGAAAGTCCTCGCGGGCGTAAGTTTATTCTGAAAACGATGCGTTTTGTTCACATGGGCTTTAGAAGATTGCTCACCTGTCATAAGATCTCTTTCTAAGTAGATACAATGTTTTGTTCTGTTTGATAAAACGCAAAAGACCGGATATATATATGATCTCGAATTTGCTCTTTTATATTTTCTCGTAACTAGTTTTTGATTGGAGCCTAGCTTGCCTTCTAAGCCTAAAGCAACCTATTTCTAATTTTTCTAAACAATCACATCATCTATATAAAAAAAAATGAAATAACTTGAGAACGGCTGGACCAATTTGGCTAATTTTTTTTTTAATGTTGGTAATAGTCCGAATAAGATTTTTATTGAAAGGAAAATTGGAATCGGCAACCCTTTCTTGGTGTTGCCATAAAACACTTTGGGGTTTCACTATACGTCGACGTGGAGAGCTCAAATTTTGTGAACGGCGTTTTTAAAAAAAATTAGACTTGAGTTAAAAAATGGGACCAATGGAGCAATTCCTTCGTAAGGTTGCATACAAAAATTTCGGCTTTTACTATATATTAGCGCACTGCCTGAGAACGCGTCGACGTTACACACACACACACGGCGTGCTACCCTAGAGCAAACCTAGAGTACGGAGTCGCGCGATTGAGTCAGATGATAGCTTACATATTATGCATCTGTAATGACACCATCCCCCTTTCAACCTCCACCCCCACCTATCTAGGCATCTACTTATATTATCGCAACGTCAGCGCGTTCTCCCTAGTTATATATAAAATATCCTTGCACACCTCAATAATCCTTCCATTAACTTCAAAACTGTAAAAAATTGTCACTTTTGACTGGTTGTTTTTACATTGCCTCTGTAGACCAGCAAATGCTTTTATATTTAGTTGACTTACTTTTTACTCTGGAAAGTAGGTACACCTGTCGCTCGCTATTCACGATTACCAGAAAAATATGCAAATACAGTGGCCAGCAGTCGGCTGAGCAATGAGAAAGCAGAAAGCTGAGATATGCAAAGAGCGCTTCTGCGGATTATCATGGAGAAATGAATAGAATTTCAGCCTCTCTTTTATTTAGTGTTTGTTGACTGCGAAAAAGTCTTCGATTTTGTAATGTTATATTTTACAACTAAACTAGGAACTTGAGCAATATTATCATTTAGATTTTTAGATCTACATTTCACAGTCGCCGAGATATAGCCATCCCTATCCAATGTAGTTTTTTGTTGAATATATTTTCAGTTACCGTTGGTACTCCTATAGCAACTCTTAACTGATTCCTAAACAGTTTTGAAAACTGTAGGATTTTACTTAGTTTGATGAGTCTTTGTGCTTGTGTGGAATCAAACTGTGTAAAATTAGCTTAGCGGTGTTATGGGAGACTCCGCATAATGGGTTCAATCTGAAAAGCGATAGAAATCTCCCTTTTTGGCAGTGTGTTCGCTCTTTTATATTTACATCAATTCTCGATGTTTTGGGTGCAATCCCAGTGTTATATCGCTCCTTGCAGCAAGATTGTTTGCGACGCAGAAGTTCACAGAGAAGAAAGTGATAGTACTCATCTAGACATACCAAACATTGTATGGCAGCGTGCCCTACTCAACCATATCAGAGTTACCATCATAGGTTATATAATAAAAGGGTTACCGGGTGTTTCGTGAAAAATTGGGGTATTTGCTTAATCACCCTGTAACTCTTAAATGGTTGAGATGCCCTCCGATGCCACACAATTTTGTTTTTTGTCTATGGGAGCACTATCAGCTCCTTTCCTATAAACCTCTGAGTCGGAAACACCCTTTATACTTTACCACTTTAGCTTCATCTAGCAGCTGAAAGTGTCAGTTAGGGGAATCCTAGTCATTTGGTTAAAATAATTTTTTTGAAATATTTTGGTTAGAAAAGGTATACCAATTTGATTACGATAAGGAAGATAAGAAAGCAAGCTTAAGATTATCGCAACACCATTTTTCTGTGTGAATAGCAGTTTAGGGCGGAGGAGGGTTTTGAGGCCTCAGGAATTAAGTTGCTTTTACTACAGTTTGCTAAATCCTATATAGGTATTTATTTAAATTATTTCATTGATGTAGTGCAGCTGATATTTTTGCAAACATATTTTGTGGCATACAGTTCTACTTGGACTATTAAACCCTATATGCTTATTTCTTCCTTACTTGGTACATATGTATATCTGAAATGATAAACAGAACCTACCATTCCTTTTGATATCATATCCAGCTTGTTTGTGTATCTTAAGTTTTTAGGATCTTACTTTTGTTAAATTTCTTAATGCAAATGGGCAAAATTGAGCAACTTCTTCATTGGTCTGCCATACAAGGACTTCGTTTTGTACTATAAACTAAGACAGATGACTAATTACGTTTTGCATTTTCATCCCTTGATGACAGGTAAAATTGCTGTTTCGTTACCTTTGACTGATAGTTTGTGTGCAGTATACTAAAATTTAGGACTCCTTAGTGCTTTACATAAAGCTATTGCTCGAATTTGTATTTGGTGATAATCCCATTGTCGTCAGAGTAATGTTCTGTTTCAATTCTGTGATTAATTATTATGGTAATGACATAAACACACACAGTTAGCACATGAAGGCGAACCAGAAAGATTCCATTTCATAATAATGAATTTGAAAGTCCCCTGCATTTAATTTAGAAGAGTTGGAGATGTTCCTCGACTTAGCTGTTCAGCTTTTTATCAAATAAATATGCAGGTTAAATTTGAATGTGAAACGTCGTTTGTAATTTTCCCGAAAATTGAAATAGAGCAAGTTGTCAATAATGCTAAATTTGTATTAGATTATTGAGAATGGTTTAAGACGACAGTTCCCCCATTCTAGGTCCTTATGGCTAAATTAAATTGCAAAAAATTATCATCCATTCAGACCCCATAGCAGAGAATAGATAATAAGAGACAATATCTCCAACAATATTGATCATTTTGCTTTCTGTTTCCCCCTCTTCCGAAATCGTCCTGGCAGGCGATTTTAATGTTCATAATATACCGTGGCTCAGACATTCTTCTACCACAAGTCCTGCGGGCCGTTTCGTTGAACTCTTCTGTGAATCATTTAATTTGCAACAGCTAGTGGATGCACCAACGCGAATTCCTGATGCAGCTGGAGATAAAGCTAATTTACTCGACTTGTTTCTAACATCTCATCCTGACAAATATTCCATTTCAGTCGGTTCCCCTCTTGGAAATTCAGACCATTGTTTAATCACGGCTCAATTTACCACCTCAAACCTGTGCGCCCAACTGCTCCACCTACAAGTAGGCTTCTTTGGCACTATAAGAATGCTGATTGGGAAAGTCTCAATAAGTATCTTAAAGAAATTGATTGGTCGGTTTGTTTTGCTTCGAGGGATGTTGATGAATGCACATTACAATTTAGTAACATACTAAATCTTGGCATGCGTGAATACATTCCGTATTCTACAGCAGGTCTCAACAACAGCATGATCGCTCCTGGTTTAACGATAAGTGTAACCAAGCTATAAAAGCGAAAGAGTCTGCTTTTCGCGCCTATCAATTGCATCCATGTCCGGAAATGAAACAAGTCTACAAGACTGCACGGAACACCTGCAAGTCCATTATCCAGAGAGAAAAATTTCTTTTTGACCAGAATATTAGACAAAGAATCTTGACAAGCCGCAAAGGTAGCAAAGGTTTCTGGTCCCTGGTCAAAACCATCAGGAACAATTTCACCAGTTCCTCTATACCTTCACTACTTAATAATGGAGAAGTGATCGTTGACTCCCTGGATAAAGCTAATATTTTAGCTGCTAGATTCGCCTCAAATTCTCGTCTTCCACCAACTTCACAAACACCTGTTTTGCATCGCCCGTGTGAATGTGTACAAGAGCCAATACACGTTCGTACGAGGGATGTGTTCAGGGTCCTTAAGGATATCAACGTCTCCAAAGCCGCAGGTCCTGATGGTTTTTCGCCCCTGTTAATTAAAAGCTGCGCCTCATCCTTGGCTAAACCTCTGCGCAAACTCTTCTACTTGTCTTATTCGACAGGAAAATTTCCAACTGCTTGGAAGCTAGCTCACGTTCAGCCTATTCCTAAGAAAGGAGAGCGTAGCGATCCCTCAAATTATCGACCAATTGCCATCACTTCGATTCTTTCAAAGGTTTTTGAATCTATCATTAACTCAAAATTAATGAAGTATCTAGAAACTAATCATCTCATCAACGATCGCCAATATGGCTTCCGAGCTGGACGCTCATCTGGAGACTTGCTGACCTTTCTTACGGAACGTTGGAACCGTAGTCTTCACAATTTTGGTGAGTCTAAAATCGTTGCCCTAGATATTTCAAAGGCCTTTGATAGAGTCTGGCATCCAGCCCTTTTAGCCAAACTTAAAGCACTTGGTCTCTCCCCTCCTCTTCTATTATGGATTGAAAGTTTCCTATCTAGTCGCCAAATACGTGTTGTATTAGATGGCGTTACATCTGAACCGCATCCCATAAATGCCGGTGTGCCTCAAGGGCTCTGTTATCTCTCCAACTCTCTTTTAGTTTTCATTAATGATCTGCTTTCCCTTACTTTCAATCCCATCCATAGTTTCGCAGATGTCAGTACTCTTGATTTCGCTTACTCCTTTGACACTCTTGCGGAATCCAGGGGGAATGCCGCATGTGTTAAACGAGATTGCATGACTAGATCATTGAATAACGATCTTAACAGTATCCTCGCTTGGGGCAAAGCGAATCGCGTCGAATTCAATGCATCTAAGACTCAAAGCTGTCTCATCTCATTAAAACAAGATCATAACTTAACCACACCCGTTTCTTTTGATGGAGCATTAATTTCTGATTCACCGTCACTAAGCATTCTTGGCATTAATATTTCCAGTAAGTTAAACTGGACAGACCACATCTTCTCTGTTGCCAAGAAGCATCGAAATGTCCTGGATTTCTGAAAGGTGTAAGAAATATTTCAGCCCGTCAAATCTAGCGCTCCTCTACAAGTCCTACATTAGACCTAGAATGGAATACAACTCCCATATATGGGCCGGGGCTGGTCGCACAGCCTTAGCTTCATTGGATATTGTCCAAAAGAGAGCCTTGCCTAGCAGCTCATTGGCGATTTGGCAATAACTTGTCATATCGACTCACTCGAGCACCGCCGCAATGTTGGATGCCTTTCGCTCCTTTATCGCTATATGCATGGTCAATGTTCTGATGAAATATCTAGTCTAATCCCTTGTAGAATGATTCCTGCACGCAATACTCGCGCTGCAAACCGCGCATATCCTTTAACCCTTCAAATTACTTTCGGCCGTACAGTAAAATTCCGAGATGCTTTTTTATCCCGAACAGTGCGAATGTGGAACAGCTTACCATCTTCTGTTTTTTCCTCCGGCATACAATCTGCGGAAGTTTAAGGGCGACACACATCGGCACCTCCGCCACTCTCCTCACATCCCCTAATCCTTTCCCTATCTCCTTCCTGCCATGCTGTGCTTTGCATCATAGGGTATCCCCTGAGCTTGGCTTAATAATATAAAAAAAAAAAAAAAAAAAAAAAAAAAAAAAAAAAAGAGAAGAGAAAATGCGTGGAAATTGCCGGTTCCACCACGATTGATACATCGAAGATTTTCAAACCCATGTAAATTTCTGGTTAAACATATCGCGGCTGTCAAACGGATACGAGAAAGATTTATCATAATTCTTTCATAATAATTAATTTCCCTGTTAAAAAAAGCAGGTCCACATTGTTTTAATAGTGAAGTAAAACCACATCAGATTGACTGTATAATATTCCATTATATAAACAAACACAGCTTGTAAGTCAAAAGAAAAACCGCTGTTATGTTTTGCTGGGGCAACATTACATAATTTGTATTATGTGTAGCTATGATATAGGAGTAAAATTTCTCGTCTATAAGACTGAGATTTATTGAAACTAATTTCAATAAATTTGCAAAATGCATTGAGTGCAAAAACAAAAAAAAAAACAAAAGCAAAAAAATGACACTTTTTATAAGATTTCATAACCCCGTAAGGTAATACACAAATTGAAACAAACTCCCACGTGTTTGTGACATAAGGAGATTTAAAGCAAAAACACTTAGAAATGTTACATACTACATACTTAATCTTCCTACTTATTCAACAAATTATGGCTGTCATGGATCTCCAACTTATTGCACGTGCTGCAACGAGATCCATGATGATACATTTGACTGCAGATTTGAGCTGTCTTGTAGAAACGTAAGATATTTTGTAAGCGTAAATTGGTTGTATATATGTATGTATAAATTAATTAATTAAATTTATTAATTTCTATTTCAGCGCATCACAACCGAGCAATACATACACTGAGTACGACACTTGCTCAGAAGCTGCAGCTGTTGTTCCTCATGGTTACCATCCTCAATCTCATGGTTACCACTACGAATATGCATCACCTCTACATCATCATCAATCATTGCAGTATGGTACCCCGCACTTCCCTGGACAAGGATATCACTACCCCGTTCATGCCTCAGTATACAACAATAACAACATATCACATTCAGAGGAGTCCTTTCAAAACGGAAATGCAACTCCCTTCTTGTCTCCGTCATCTTCCGCTGGTATCAGCAACCAAGAAATATCCGAGAGCACTTCAGCAGCATTTCCGAAGACTGAGAAGCGTAGTCCAATTCTTCACCATGAAGGTGTTCTACAGACTGGAATTAATTCCAGCACCACTTCCGAACATGTCAGAGACTTGGAAACTATATGCCAAATGTCCGAAAAAAAGGAACCAGGGCACAGTAAGTCCAAAACTATTGAAATACACACTCCTTCGGGGTAACAATTATATTTTAATTTGCAGGAGATAACTCCCATTTAGTCACATCATCCCGCTCAGAGCTTAGAAAAAACGGAAAAGCTCGCTCCAAGCGAAAACCAAGAGTGTTGTTTTCTCAAGCACAGGTTTTGGAATTGGAACGTCGATTTAGACAGCAACGATATCTATCTGCACCCGAACGCGAAGTCATGGCACAATCTCTAAGCTTATCTCCAACCCAAGTGAAAATTTGGTTCCAGAATAGAAGATACAAGTCGAAGCGACTGCAAATCGAGGGTGCAACCAAAGATTCGACAAAAGCACACTGTAAACCAGAGGTCAAGCGTCCGGAAAAGGACTCTTTTGTCTTGGAGCGGACAACGGAAGTTACAACATATTCAGAAAATTTGCATGTACAGCACCCGCCGCCGCCGCCACCTCCTCCGTATCCGGGCTACACCTTCCAGTACGAGCAATTTCAAGCACACCCAAACATTTACTCGAGCAACTATGAGCCAAAGCCATACTGGTAGCAAAACACCACCCAAGTGAAATATTATTATAGAATTGTTGTGTAAATAAATTGTTGTAAATAAGGCTCTGTGTATATATATAGCTACATAGCTAAGCAGATGGGTGCAGCAATTACAATTTAGCGGTACATGAATTGCAATATCGGGACGCAGTGCCACTTTATCAGCCTCCGATATTAATGGCAGCAGTCCACTTCGGCGCTCCAATAATAGTATCAATGTCAGCTACATAGAAATCAGGAGCCGACTATCTTACATCCGGCAACCCCTGGCTGTTCATATT